>JAKWIY010003055.1:40204883-40436375 GCA_027704805.1 Solanum corneliomulleri | reverse complement strand
TAATAATTTAATTACTTGGGGGTTAAAGGACATAACCTTGAAATAAATAGTGGATTACTTTTATCATCTTTTATAATTAATTATATGATAATTAGGGTAAAAGAAAAAGAGTCTAAGGAAGAAAAATGAAAAGAACGAGCGAGAAAAGGGAGAAGTGAAGAGGAAAGCAAAGGCATTGAGAAGTAGCTTTCTTGATAACGATTCTTCGGTGGAGGTAGGTTATGGTTTATGCTATTTCATAGTAAACTCTAAATAGCGATTGATATGTATTGGGTGGTATTGTAAAGTCTTCTATATGCTTCATTGTGTGGTTGCATGGTGTGATTATGTAATTGTGATGGATTAGAATGATGAGGCTGTTGAATCTTAAACCTTAAATCCTCTCTATTAATGATGATGCCTTGACATAAAAGAAGGCTTGATGACTAAAATAATGAGATTAACGGATCGGGTGTCACGTTCTGACACGTAGTATTAGGGGAACGGGTGTCACGTACCGACACGTAGTATTAGGGGCTCGGAGTGTCACGTTCCGACACGTAGTAGTAAGGGATCGGAGTGTCACGTTCCGACACTCAGTATTAGGGGATCGTAGTGTCACGTTCCGACACGTAGTATTAGGGGATCGGGTGTCACGTTCTAACACGTAGTATTAGGGGATCGGAGTGTCACGTTCCGACACGTAGTAGTAGAGGATCGAAGTGTCACGTTCCGACACAAGAAGAATAAAGAGAATGAATCTTTAATTATGTTAATATACTCAAATTTAAAAGAACCTATTTCCCAAATGAGTATGTTGTTGAGGCTTGAGTCCTCATAGGTGTGCATGGTGTTGTGGCCAATGGTTCTTGTACTTGTTGTTGTCACCTGTTGAGATTGCAGTTGATTTTATATTATTATTCGATATATATTGCTTTCATTTTTGAGTTGGCCGATGATACCTAATCAGTACATGTTCCTTGTACTGACCACTACTTGTATTTTTCTCTTTGTTATTTGTGGAATGAAGCAAACGTGCCATCCACTTCGACTCGTCCGCAACTCTAGCCAGTCTCCAGCATATCAGATTTCAGGGTGAGCTATTATTCCTAGCTCGGACTTGATTCTTTCCTTCACGTCTTGATGTCTTGAAGTTCGGACATGGACCATCTGTTTACTTATTTTAGCTTCTAAAATACTCTTAGATTTAGAAATTTGAGGATAGATGTTCTTGGTGTGATGACTTCAAGATTTTGGGGATAATAGTTGAAAAACTTTTAGAAGCTTATTTATTGGTTATATTAATAAGATATTCATGTAAATATATTCATATTATTAGAATCTGTAGTATCTTAATTAGTTTTCCATATTTTTCGCCTGATGGTCAATGTACTATTGGATTACAATGAATTTTATTGAATGAATAAAATCTAAATGGATAAAAGTAATTTTTTTTAATTTCAACATTTTCTATATAATAATTAAATTTTATATAATTATATGGGACAAACATGCAATGCACGTACCCAAGAACTACTATATATATATTTAGGAAAACCTTAGTGCCGCCTAAGTGCGCCACCACCATCCAGAAAACCCTTTTAATTTAAAAAATTCCCAAAAATACCCTTTACTTTAAGAACCCCTACATTAAACACATTGCAACCCAAACAACACAAACACTCTAGTGTTGCCTCAGACCCAACAAACACACCGTGTCAACAGAGTTACAACTTATATGTAGAGCGACGCCTTTTAAGAATTGGAAACAACAAGTATTTACTCCCTTTTTGAAAAGGTACTGCATCGTTCATATTCCGTTTATACAACATTATGAATTTGATTATTCCAAACTTTCTTGCACATTTACTTCTGACAGGGGACTTTGATGAACACGGTAATCTGGAAGAATAAAATTAACAAGTTTCGAGAAAAGTTGAGAAAAGGTTATTGAATCATTATGAGAAACTTCAAAGTTTCAGAAATAACTAGTGAATACATATTAGTGTATTCTAACTTTTAAATAATATTCTTGGGATAACTTCCATCCAAAACTACAGGATGATATTGTTTAAATCCCTGTAAATGGTATACAAGTAGTAATGATTCACTATAGGGTCAACAACAACATCGTCCTATCAGGCACATCCATTCCTTCCATTTATGTTACACACGGTCTCCAACGTATACAGTAAATAATATCCCTCCTTAACTTGTAGATGTAGTTTGATTCTTTCTTGGAATCGGTTATATGGACAGTATGAGTTCAAAGTGGAAGAAACGCGACATACACAGTCTTATTGATCCGTAATATTCTTATCTCAATTACATTACATTCAAATTCACTCATAACAAAGAAGCTACATATAATTATCATTTAGTTAGGAGATGACTATCAAAGCAAGAATAACTTTGTAGGTGGATCAGGGTAAAGTATTTTAATCTTACGTATATCCCATCCACTTGGGACCATACATTTTGATCATTACTACTACTGCTCTAAATGATTTCATAGGTAACTATTTCTTCTCAACTTAGTGGACACTTTTAATAATCACATATCTAGGACATTGACATTCAGTTTCATTTTTTTCCTAATAAGTGAACTGACTTTTATCCACCACCACCACAAGCAAAATTTATGTTAGTCTTAAAATGGACAACATAACCCCGTTGCTCCATAAGTTCTCAAAGAAGTCAAGTGATGTACATACTATTAAGAGTTAAAATGCAAGTAACGTTCCCACTGCAGAAGCTATGTTTTAAAATTGGTTGACTATTGCAGAGTTAGTAGATTCTAACTAGAGCACGAACATAGAGGTAAGTACTATAATAAACCCTTCACATCATAAGCACAAGGCTTGAATTAGTATGCTACTGTTATGATATGCACATACATAGGTTTAAGATACACCTAAAGGTCAAGGACATTGTTGGGAAAACTGCTTTAGTCCTTGAAGGGTTGCAGAGAAACTTCTTGATACTTTTGATCACAATTTGGTTAACATATTTTCGAAAGTGAAACTGATGTACCGTCACATATTTGCAGTATAAATTTTAAATTAAAGAGAGATGATGGTAAAAAGTTTGAGCGTATTTGATTTTTTATTTTTAGTCTTTTATGTTACATTATTATCATTAACATATGTAACATGGTAATATTTGGTTTTGTTTATGATGATTGATTAATATTGATTTGACATTGATGATATAGATTAGTTCTAAATATTAAATAGCGTATACTTAATTTTGTATTTGGTATCTCTACAGATTTTTTAGTGGTATGATATGAATCATTATGAGTGAATGTGTTTATATATGTTAAACATTAAAATTTAGTAAATAAATGTAGTGGATTGTAAGTGATACATACAACAAATGGGTAGAAATTGATTTATTATAAATTTGGTATTTCTAATGTGAGGGTATTACACATTTTTATAAAACATATCAAAACAGTGATGTGAATATGATACACAAAAATGTATTATTTAAGGTGTATTAAATTGTTATAGTGATCATTGATATGGATGATACATTAATATATATCATTCTTGACATATTGTGACTCATTTTAGCATCATATATGTATTTGGTGTATGGATTAATATGATCAAAACAATTGTACAATTAAGTGTCAGTGTGCTTTTCGAATTATTTTTGGCTAGAGTTTGAAGGCTTCGTGAAGGAAAAACTCAGACAAAGCGAGATACTTCAATATTGAACATATGTATCCATTGAGGATTAGGTAATAACAAAACTCCAATAAATAATTGCGTTTGTAAGTAGTGTGACTGTTCCTAAATTGGTCTACCATAAGATATCCCAAAAGATATAATCCGGGATGTTACAGAATTCTATGGGGATTGAGGTGTCTTACTAGAAAACATGATGTGCTAATGAACGTACATCAGAAATGATAAGGGCAAACCAGCATATGGATATAGGTAGATTCGAAGATACATATAAATGTTTAAGTATTGTGTTTATTAAATAATATATAACGATGCAGAAGTCGTAGAAAGATGAATTCATGTATCTTTTCATAGCCTTGAGAACATTGATGAGGGGGTTCAACAAGTTCAGCAGATCGGTAGTTATTGTCGACGCTGCACATTTTAGTCGAGCTTACAAAAGGATATTTATATGAGAAATCACACTGCATGGGGTATATATGTGTTTTTGCGATGGTGAACTTGTTTTTTTTTTGTATAATAACTTATACATAGTCTTGATGTTATATAAAACAAAAGTATCATGTAGGTTGATTTGTGATAAGTTTCATTTTTTCATTGACAGATTGAGTTGTAGACATAGAAAATGATTGTTCAAGGACATGGTTCCTTGAACAATTCAAAAATACATTTGGCAAGCGTGAAAAAGTATGTGTTGTATTACATAAAAATTAAAGTACAATAAAGAGTGTAAGCAATGTGCTTCAAATGTACCTGATTATGCATGCACTTGGCTTGTTTGGAAGAATGTCCCTACAAACTTCAAGAGGAGCATAATCACCCTATGTGATCTATTGTGCTCTATGGATAAGACTTATTGAGAAGAATTATTTTGATAAATTAATGGCTAAGGTGGAAAAGGTTGATCATAGAGTTAAGGAGTAACTAGAGGATTCTAGGTACGAGAAGTGGATAAGAGTTCATTCAATAGTAAACAGAGGTAGAATGACGACTTCGAGTTAATGATTGCCTTGTTGAGGCACGCAAAACTCTCTATCATAATATTTTTGAAGAGGCTAGAATTTAATTTGGTTCTTGAAACTGTAAAAATAGAGAAATATATTCACACACAACGGAGTATTTAAACTAAACACAACCGAATCATTCAAAATAGAATCAGGAAAATGAGGCATATGAGGAGTCATTCGTGATACAAAAGGAAATTGGATATCTAGATTCATGGGGAATATTTTTAAAGGTACAACGATCCAAACAATCTATGTGGCCTTTTATAGGAGCTAAAATTTAATTATATAAAATGTTGATGCCATTATAAAATTAATATAGATTTTAAGGAAATTACACATTATTTGCAAAATGATTGTCCTTCTATATCTAACATCTTAAATGATTGCAGGGCACTACTTTTTCAGCTAGGGAATCCACTAGCTAGAGTAGATATCAAGTGGAGAACCAAGTGACTTGTGCTCTGCCTAAGTAGGTGGTTTAATCTATTAGATGCACTAGGTAGTTCACCCTCTGTTTGTGTCCAAGAATAAAAAAGCAAACAAGGAGGGAATATTTTTTTTAGGCTAACAAAGTAATCTGCTACTCGTGTCTTTTGAAATATGTACTATATTACACCTCTATCCACATACTAAACAACAATTTCACAATAATCAATGTAATGATGAATATTAAGTATTATTAATATGATATTTGTTTTTACCAACAAAGGAAAAATAAAGATACTCTCATATAATATAATATACGTGATTAGTTTAAATAATATTAAGTGATTTGTTATAATTTAATTATTTATAGGCAAGTAGTAGTCTATCTTATGTGTGCTTGTGTGTGTGTTGTTTGTGTGTGTCTATTAATTGAATAGGAAATTTAATATATTTGACGATAATTCACACAAATCGATCTATATATATATATATACTTGTTCATAATCCATCATCAACAAAGAGGGTAGTCGAAGATTGTTGGTAAAGTTCATTAGCTTTTACAACAATTAAAAAATTATATAGAAATAAAAATGAATGAATTGAATAACAATGGTTGAGAACTAACAATAATATAATAGATGAACTCAAGAATTATTAATCATTGAAGAGTAATTTTTTTGATGAATGACCTAAAAAAGATAATTTAAGAAGGTGGTGTGAAGATGAAAAATTGAGATTTTGGAGGGGAATAAATTTATTTATTTTATTTTAAATTGTGTAATATAAAGTTTAAAGATGGAAAAAAGAATTTGCAATTTAAGATTTTAAGGCTGAGATGTTCGTCATTTAAGTTTTTGATGGAAGAAAATATTCAATATTTTTTAAGAACTTGGTACAAAGATTAACGATTTTTTTACTTTAAATTATAAATAGTGTCTTTTGCACCAATAAAGTAAGACTTGGAGCTAGTTTGCAAATTGAGTTTTGAAAATGTTCTTTTTAGCAAAGTTAGTAGAAAATCTTAAAGAAACCATAGAGTCTCGTTTTTTATTTTATATATATACTTGTATTTTACAAGTATCATAAAATTTTATTTTATGTCTTCCATATTCATTGTTTTGTGTTAAAAATGAAGTTAAATTCTCTAAATTTATTATTGAGTAATGGGATAAGATCTAGTCTTTCCATTCCACAAAGGTGTATTTATTCATATTTAGTAAAATATTTATTTTTAAATCAACTATATATTAAGAAATAATAGAAGGTAGCATCACACTATATGTAATCATTGTTTTCATTTCAACTTCTCATAGATTATTTTACCCTTCACCTATATAGAAGTGAAACAAAGTTTTTCATCTTGTATAACCGTAACACAAATCTAAATATTCAAGTGATATGCTTATGTATAATTCATTTATATAAGCTTTGATTCATTTGTGAAAGTTTTTTCTAAGCCTCTTAATGAACGAATTCTACATAAGCGTAGCGTTTGGGTTTGCCTTATATGTGTTATCCTTTTATGGTGACATGGGATTGAAAATGTTATTGGTAATCTATGTTAAGCTTGAATAAAAAGAATTAAATTATAATTGTAAAATATGTTTTTATAATATATAGGTAAGAGAAGGTTCCTGGAATGCTATTGGAGGAATATTCAATGTATTTGAAATTTCATCAACAATGACATCTTTTCTTGCTCTACTGCATATGACGGCTTTAGAAATAATGGTACCATCTCTTCTATCCTTAATAATATATGGTTTAAGAAGATTTATTTTAAAGTATTCTTTCTTATATTAGAGTTTCTTGGCAAAAAGTATTGCCTTTGAATAATGTAAGAATTAACTCATCTTTAAATTTGTTATTGTCGCATGAATACATCATAAAAGAATACAAAAGTAGCTTACTCTATATCTCTCTGCTTCTTTTAAATATTCTTCTACCCACAAGAGCAAAAACATACAAATGCTTGGTGTAGTAATATTTTAATTTGTGAATATATGATGATAAAATGTCTTAAATGCCAACACATTATGTTATCGCCTCCCCCAATTTTATCTTCCCTTACCCTAAAAGTAAAAATAAAAAAGGAACAAGGTGATCAATGGATTGGGTTAAAAATGGATTGACCCATATTTGTACACATTTACATGTACAAATCAAAATCTACTTTAGTATTCAATATTCAAAAAAACTTAAATTGTTTTTTTTTTTTTGGAAAATGAATGTGATTTGATTCAAGAACGTGAAACATGAACTCATTTTATTTCACGTTAACTCAATTTTTTAATCTCTTTTCATTGTATAAAATATTTGAATTATTCAAATTTCAAGATAGATTTGTGAAATATTTTTTCATATTTTTTCTTGACTTATATATTTTCTAGGAGCTGAGTTCACCACTTACAAAGTTATATTTCTAATGTCACAAGGATACTAATAGAAATTATGGTTTATATTATGTTCTTCAAATTTTTCTTAATAGGTGTGCATTGACACACAAATTACACCTCTTAGGAATATAGGGAGTATCATGAAGAGATTAAAAAAGAATATTACGTATAATAATCATATAATTCTTTTGCTTACTCCTTTTGATTTTTCTACTTGAAATGGTGTTTTCACTATATGATCATGGTTTCATTAGTTAAATTGATATTATACTCTATAATCCAAGAATATAGTAATATAATTAATATTATGCTACATCAATGTTTAAATGCTAATCTTAAGATTAAGACTATACACTCTTCATGTTTTTATCAGGAACTTCAGTTATTTTGTTTAACTTAAACTATTTTTATATTAATTTCAGTGATGTGTGCATGAATTTTTGAAAGCAATTCTAAAAGATCATATTGGATGGAAAGGTTGTCATTAAGAAAACATTTTTTTTTTGAGATTTTTGGTTAGTTTTGGCATGATTGAGATGCTTCATTATAAATTTAGGTTCGTTGATCAGTGTCATATAGGACTTCATAACACATTTGTATCGAAAGAGAAATTGTTTAGAATTTATGTAATTATTTCTTTAGGGTATGTAGCAAGAATTGATGGGAAATAGAAGGAAGGAGAGGAATTTGAAAAGTTTAGAACTTGAACAGTTGGGAACTTGAAAAGTCCTCTATTGCTTTAAAGAAAAAGGCAATTGTCCCTCATCTGTAATTGAAATGAAAATTGCAGAGTTTAAATAAATAAACAGTCCTATTAATTGTTAAAAGGGTTGGAAAGAGGGACCCCCTTCGCGCCGTCGCCGTTGTCTCTTGCTTCGGCTACGGCTACGGCTAAGGCTTTTGCTTTGGCTTTGGCAAATGATCGATCGAGGGATAATTTTTTGAACAAATATATTTTAATTATTTATAAATTCCCGCCATAACTGTTCTGAAAGGTTTCAACTTTCAGGAACAGTCAATACCATTTGAAAGTTTGCAACCTTTCATTAATGGTCGTGTCAATTCTTAAAGGGTTGTAACCTTTAGAATAGATTATTCTTGCCTATAAATACCATTCAGTCTTCAGAATATTTCTCTACGAATTTTCTGATGTTCTTCTTCTTAAAAACACATATTTCTTCGTGTACTTTCCTATTGTGGATTGATTCGCTGACAGTAGAGTTTTTGGTATATATTCTCTACTGATTAAGATAATTTTAACATGGGAGGTTATATTCCAAATCAAACCTCGAATACTAGAGGGGAATAATTTTCTTAAGGGGACACTGTGAATTCAGTGGACTTTATTTTCTTCCTAAATTATTAAAAAGAGTATTCCAGATTCTTGTAAGTTTTTACAAATTCAATTATTTTATACAAATAAATTTTTGTTCATCTTACTAAATGGTTCTAAAAATCTCAGTTACTTCGTGCTTCTAAATGATTTATTACAACTAGTAATTTCTGATTTTTTATAACCCAGATTGGAAACAATTTCTTCTTCCATGTGAATTCCCATAGCAACATCAATATCCATCTTAGTTATTTCTTCTAAAGACTTCACAACTTTCTTCCCTGCAATGAAAGATTATGTTTACAAAGAGGCGGATCCCAAATCTTAAGTTTGTAGATTTGGATTCTACAAAAGGTTACCTATTCAAAATCAAACGAGTTACCTTTTAAGAATTTAATAACACCATAAATTGAAGATTCTGGATTCACCTCAACGAAACGGAAGAGAGTTATGAAGAATTCAGAGGAAATAAGTCATAACTAAAATGGATGTTGATCTCACTACTGGAATTCACTTAGAAGAATAAATAATAAAGGAATGACGCAACAAACTCTTTAAATCTAAATGTGTTTTTTATGTGTTGGATTACATTTATCAATGAACCTTCCTTTGTGATGAAACATCTCAATCATGCAAAATAATCAAAATTCCAAAAAAATCCTTCTTAAGGACAACCTTTCTTTACAATATGGTCTTTCTTTCAAATATCATAGTTTATTTATGAATTTAACGTACACATATCAACACAATTTACAGAATCATAAAATTAGCAATATAAATATTCTTTAGAAATAAAGGCACAACCTCTCCTATACTTTTATTATATATGGGTCAAGGGGTCTTATATTAAAGTTTGCTTTCTTAGGTGAAATTTCTTGGAAAAAAAAATTCCTCTGAATAATGTTATATCTAGGTTTAGGATTATCTCATTTTAAAAGTTGTTTTTGTTGCATGAATCCAACATAAAAAAAAGTTAATCATCTTTTTGTAGATAGTAACTTATAGCAATAGAACCTTACCCTAAGGTTGTGTTTGGTATAAAGGAAAATGTTTTTCATGGAAAATGTTTAACTTGAAATAAATAGATATTTGATTACTGTTTAATGTTTGGTTGGTGGGTAGAAAATATTTTCCAGAAATATATTTTAGTGTTTGATTTTTGAGTGAAATATGTTTTTGATATCTTTTATTTTTTATTAGAGTAAAAAATAATTTTTGAAGTTGAATTTTTTTAAAAAAAATATCAAAATTAAATTTTCTTCGTTGGTGTGGGGTTGGGGGGGGGATTGGGAGTTAAGATGGTAGGGTGAAAATTAAAATATGAACTTAATTTTTTTTAGGGATTGGGGGGGGGGGGCTGGTATGGTGAATGGGTGGGTGGGGGGCTGGTACGGTGTATGGGTGGGTGAGGGGCTTGTAGAGGATGAGTTGGGGGCTTGTAGGATGGGGTGGGGTGGGTTGGGGCTGGTAGGGTGTGTGGAGTTTTGGTAGGGGGTGGGTTGGCAGGTAGGGTGGGGTGGGGTGGGGCAGGTAGGGTGGGGTGGGTTGGGCGGAGGTTGGAAGAGAGTTTAGGAAAATCATTTCCTTAAGTTTTGAAGGGAAGTCATTTTCTTTAAATTTGAGGAAAATGAGTTGATTTGGAAAATATTTTCCAGAATATTTGACTCAACCAAACATGATAAAATTAGAAAATAGTTTCAGGAAAATGATTTTCTTCATACCAAACACACCCAAAATCTTTTTGCTTCTCAAATTTAAATAATCTTTTACTCAGAAAAGCAAAAAATACAAATGCTTTGAGTTGTAATATTGTAGTTTGTGAATATATTTAATTCCAAGAACTATGTTATTCTTTTCTTTTTATTTCTCATCCTATGTCCAATATTCATATAAGAGAATATTAGAAGCTTAATTGATTGGCTATATAAATTTTCACCGGGTGTAGATTAAATCTCCACAATGTAATACCCTGCCCCATTTCATCTTTTTACCCCAAAAAATATATTTTAAAAAATGAACTAGATAACCATGGGATTGGATTAAAAATACCCTCCCCCATTTCATCTTTCTAGGAGATCAATTCAACACTTACAAAGTTATATTTATGGAAAATGCACAAGTACCCCCTGAACTATTACTGAAATTTTGGAGATGACCTTAAATTAACTAAGGTCCTATTACCCCCTTGTACTTATTTTTTTGTAATTTTGTGCACGTTTTGTCTAACATGGCACGTTCCGCGAATCCACACAATTGAGGTGTGTGGAAGATATTCGGATGACATGTAATCCCATAAGTTGCGCAAAATTACCAAAAAAAAAAGTTTAAGGGGGTAATAGCACCTTAGTTTAGTAAAGGTGTGACTATGATATTTCGGTCATAGTCTAGGGAGCTATTTCTGCATTATTTTCCCTTATCATATACTAGTAAAATTGTCAGCGCTTCGCGCAGGAATTAAATATCACAAATTTTATAAAGTATTACTCAAAGTATATCCGGCATTATCACTAAAACACTATATTATCTTACATGCAAGATTACGTAATAAGAAACATTAATATTGTAAAGGAAAATAAAAATTATTACATCTTACCATTATCCTCTATAATATAAGTAGAAATTAATGATTGTTAAAAAGACATATCAAGATTTATAACATAAGCAATTGTCTTAGTGAGTCATTCAACACGAAAAAAGTACCCAAATATTTAATTGTGAATGAGGAGGAGGAGGAGAAGGAGAAGGAGAAGAAATACGTACACAAATATTTAATTGTGAATGAGGAGGACGAGAAGGAGAAGGAGAAGAAATACGTACACAAATATTTAATTGTGAATGAGGAGGAGGAGAAGGCGAAGAAATACTAAGTGGTCTAGAATTTTCGTAGTACATAATGAGAGAAAACTATTTATAGACAACAAAGGGTAGTGTAAAAAAATGGCTATTGTGCTTCATAAGAAAGGTTTTAACTATTTGGAAAAGTTGCAACCCTTTGAAATGCTCACAACCTTTCATAAAAGTTGCAATTCTTCATCAAAGTCACCACTTTTCATAAAAGACACAACTTTTCATAATAGTCGCAACTCTTCATTAAAGTCACAACTTTTCGTAAGAGTCACAACTTTTCATAAAGTCACAACTATTCATCAAAGTCAAAACTCTTCATTAAAGTGCTGACTTTTTATAAAAGTCATAACTTTTCACGAAATAGGAAGGGTAGTTTTGTTAATAAAATAAATTAAAAGGGAATCCTAATTTCTGGTGGCGCCACGTAGGCGGGCTTAAGGTTTTCTGTTATATATATATGATTATTATAAGTGGGAACAAAAAATTTAAAAGTTGAATTACGATTTTACCCTTACTATAAATTAAAATATTATAAAACATTTAACTTTTTAATTAAAATATTAAATTGTTTCATTTTAATTAAAATGTTGATATACTTTTGCACTTCCTTAGGTTAATTCCTAATTAAAATATCTAACTTACTAATACCTATTTTCTAAATATAGATATATATATATATATATATATATAATCTATATATTATATATATAATATATATATTCTCTTTTTTGAGATTTTAAACGTCTAAATAATTTGATTAATGTTTTATTCTCTATCTATAATTACTATGATTAAATTGAATTTGTAAAAAGAGCAACCCTCCATCTCCCCATGTATAAGATACATATAATTTCATTAAATATACAAATTCTTCAACTTTTCAACTTCTCTTTTAATTATTAATAATACTCAGTTACGAGTTAATGAAATTAATAGTCTTTAATTTCATATATTAATATAATTTGTAGAGGTATATGATGGTCTCCATTTATAATTTCTATAAATATTTTTTTAAAAAATAAATGGTGAGGGTCGTAAGCCTCATATATAAATATCTAACTAATGGAGGAATATTTTTTGTTCACCAATTACCTCCTTTTGATGAGATTATTTCGGAGATTTTCAGGTACCATTTATGTTATTTTTTTGTTTTACTATAATAATATTATATAAGATTTTAATAGTGATATTTTGTATCCTACTTTCATCATTATCACTTTAGATGACTATTTTTTCAACTGGTTTATTGTTGTATGAATTCTTGAATATATTCGGAATCTTATATTTGTATATTGTATTTTGCCATGAAAAATGTCATTTTTTTCTTATTCATATTATATCAGCTCATAGATTATCACAATATATTATTCTACTTCTTTTATTAATGTGGATTGTAGGGACACATACAAAAAATTGATGGTTATTGATGGAGTAACTCATTCTTCTTATTAAGATTTTTGTAGCTTTAATGATTATTCATCCATCATTTTGCTAGACATCTTGTTTTTTTTTACAATTTATGTTTACTTCTCTTTTAATATTATTTTTTATTTATATTTCAATTTCATAATCGATAAGCTACTTTCTAATAATTTAGACATTTTCAAATTGATGTATGTTCAAATAGTATATGTTATCGACGTATACCATGAAGAAGACTCTTGAAATTGATAGGATATGGGAGAAAGAGTCAATAAGAACTCGAAATATTATGTACTAATTTTTTGTTTATTTTTTAATCTACATTATTATTGATCAACGATTTATGAAGAATGTATACATTGTATTATTTTTCCTTCTCTATTTTTTCTGTGTTTTTTTCGTTTCTATTAGATATCTAAATTTAGTTTTGTATGAAGTCGTAAGTCTAAATACTTGTTTGAGCTGGAATTAGCCATTTGTGACTTTATTAAAAGATTGCTAACTATTAACCAAAGTTTAAAACTTATAGTAGATTGCTTAAAAACAATTAATTTGAAACATCAAAATGTGCCCCTCATTGGTGTTTTATGGTTATATTATAAAAGATATATTTATAATTTTTGTATTCTATTATTCATTGCATGTTGTTTACACACTATATGTTATCATTGCATTTTAGTCATTCTAACATATCAAGGAACACACGTGCAAAGCACGTGTCCAGAAACTAGTATTTATAATATCACAAAAGGCAATAGTTGAAATTATGATTTACACTATGCTCTTGAATATTATTCTTAATAGGTGTGCTTTGCCTTAAGAATTACACATAAAATGGGAATATAAGTAGTATAATGAAAAGATTATAGAATAATATTATATGTAAAAATACGAGGTAAAATTGTTTGGTGGACCCTTGTACTTGTATGATTTTGTATTGTGAACCCTTCTACTTACTCATTTGTTGAACCCAGCAAAACTCAACATATTAAACACCTTTTTTACCCTTTAATTGTGGGTGTACCACAAATGTGTGACACGTAATCTAAAAAATAATTATAAAATGACACGTGTATATATATACCACTTCATGTCATCTTGACATTTTTATAATGTTTAATTATTACATTTATGATTTTTATTTACCTTTTTCCACCAAATTCACCACTTTCTGCACAATCTTATTTCATTTCTCTTTGATCTTCCTTACACTTTTTTAGCAACATTTTCTACGCATTTCATTGAAGAAAAAACACGAGAACCAATCAAGGAATTCATCTTTGTTTTCATCAAAATCAAAAAAGCACAGTGTGTTAACATCATCGTAGACATCTATCTACGTGAGGCTATTTATACCTACATTTTTTCTTTGTCGTTTTTTTCTTCATTCCCACAAAGTTGCTTGAGTATTTTTGTTGATTTTATTTAATTATAGTTTATGTATATAAATTTTGTGAGTTATTTTCGTACTTGTATGTTGTTTTGTCTAGATTTGATCTTCTATTTATCTATTTCTTTAATTTTTAGCTTTTTAGTCGATTATACTGATTTTCTTGAAAGTTTTTGGGAATTCTATTTTTATGCTCTCAATTACATGTTTCATAATGATAGGATTTTAAGAAAAAAACTTTCCTGATGATGTAGAAAACTACAATAGGATTAACCACAAAAAGAAGAAAAAATTTATTGGAAATCATAGAAATAAAAGAGGATTAACACGATGAAATAAATGGACAAGAAATTTGGAGAAAGAAGATAAAAAAAGAAGCAAGAAAGGGCTTAAATTTTTCAATAACGGTGTTAAATGAGAATGGGAAAGAAGACTTTATAAAACCCTAATGTGGCTATTAGACCCTTTTAACCACATTTCACTCTCCTCAGGTGTGTATATCACATGCCCCTTGGTTGTATCTTCCACAAAGGAGGCCAAGTCAGAAAACGTTTTTAAAATGTCAAGTGTAGATGGGTTCAGGGGTCCATGACAAACATAACACAAGTACAAGGGTTCACTAGACTCTTTTGCCAAAATAATATAACTCCATGTTTACACTTTTTTCTTTCTACTAATTAGGATGGTTTTTTAAGTATATAGTCATGTTTTCTTTGGTTAGATTGATATTACATTACAATTTAATCTTATATTAATTAATCATTCTTAAGCTAAATCAATGTTTAAATACTAATCCTAGACTTTACGCTCTACACCGTACACGTTATTTTTATTATGAAGTTTAGTTGATTTTGTCTGAATTGAATCATCATAGGTTGTTTTTTAAGTGAAGGAGAGAGACATGACTTTCTAGAAATTGAATCAATAGGCTCAAGGAATTTCCCCGTATCCGTTGCAAGAGATTACTTTCTTTGACACATATATTAGACCCTAAAGCAGAAATATATTACTCTAGTCCCGTTACAAAGCAAAGAAGGATTCATGAGCAGAAGAATTCATGCTTCAAGAGAATCCCCTTTTTCACTTGGTTATGGGACTGGAGAAATATATTTATATAAGAACCATGATTTTTCTTCTTTCAAACAAAAGTGCTAAAATCAAAATTTTGAGTCATATGCAATAATTCACGCGTAATCCTTATTGAATGATTTTTTCTAATTTCAAATCAGAAGTACTAAAATCAAAATTTTAAATATGCACACATAAAATGTAACGAAGTCAATGGATACCTTGTTGTAGTTTGAATCAAAGGAGTCTCCATGGAAAAATTAAATATAGAATAATTGTTAGCCCCTATATCGAGTTGTTGTACATTTATCCATTCTTTTGTTGTTGTAGTTGTTGGTGGAACACACACTACTGTTGTTGTTGATTGAGGAAAAGAGGTTTGTTGGATAAATTGAGATGGTTGAATGGGATATAATTATAACTGGTGATTACCATTTTTTTTCATGATTATATTTGATTATCTGGTTTTTACTAGTTAGCACTTATCAAATTCTAAAGAGAAAATTTCTGATAAACCATTAAAATTAGTCATGTCAGGAGCAAAAAAGTCATCAAAAGAATTCCAAACACATTTAAATAAGTCCAAGTATAACTTCGGAGCTACAACATTGTCAGGATTATTAATATTTTAACTTCTTACGACCACACCTATAGCCAAGTCATAATCATTCATTTTAAATCTATATAAAATGATATCTAGTTAAATGTAAAAAAAAAGAGCTTATAATAGAAACTAATGATGTTTTTTACTGAACTAGAGAGAGAGAGAAAATGATCCAAAGAGGGGTTTTCTAATGGAGAAAGTAGTTGATCAGAGAAACGTTTAGTGGGTATGACATTATAACTCAAAGGTTGAGATGAATAAAAGTGAATTAATTTTGAAAATATATAGAGAAAATTAAATGTCTATCTACCTAACAGGCGCATCCACATTTACATCATAGTTTATGCACAATAAATATTTTTTTCTACTTTAGAGTGAGTGGGATTAGCAACAAAAGAGAAGTCAAGGATAGTAACGCGTACATTTTGTTCAATATCAAACATCTCATATCATATTGTAATGACTCGAGATCACCCCTACTCGTAACATAGTATATTCGATCTCGAAGATTCGAGATCTTATACAAGCCCTTAGCATTCATTCATCACATTCATTAGAAAATATGGAAGAATTGAAAACATAACTCGAAAAAGTATTTCATAAAACAGGAAGTCTTTCTAACATTATTGTCTCAAACCATCTATGAATGAAATTAATAAAGTCATGGGACACAGACCACATAAAGTGTAAAATTTAAAATTAAATGGTATGAAGGTAAACGGATATTGTCCTTAAAGACCACATGACTCACAAAGATATTCAATCTTCTAAATTCTCTAAACTCTACCCTCAAAGAGAAACTCAAATATCCTACCCCACATTTGGTTATAATGTAGGCAATATGCGTTAGTACAAAGGTACTAAGTATGGAAGCTAACAAAACATTATAGGAGCATCTCAAATGGTTAGACAACATAAGACATAAGCATAAGGGGTAATAACATAAGAAGCATATCATAAAAAGTCAACATAAGACATAATCATAATTTAATACTTCAACCATTTGTCCTGTATACTAAAGTGAACTACGTCCCAAGCCACAGTTAAGTATACTTGTGCAAGGCTAAGGTTGTATACAATACTTCTACCTAAGCTAAGTACCTCTCTTTCGTTATTCTAGGTGATATCCCACCTTCATACTTAAGTAGAGCACTATACCCCAAGGAAACCTCAAGGCACACTTGTCCAATGCATGTGGGGCATCCCATTCTTCCTCACACACTAAGCATATCATGAAGTCACCCTATTCACGTGTTACCCCCTTAAAAGTGTCACTAAGGGCCTACTTTAATATTCGACAAGCAACTATAATCTTATGTCAATATTAAAATGGAAGGAAACTATACCCACTACCCAAGGTAGGCATACTTCATAAGAGGATATTTCATAAGTTGCTTGAGGTCATACTTGTTCCATGTATCAATGACATCCCATTCTACCATTCACACTAAATACTCATATAGGATATCTTAATCAATGTTAACTATCTTTCATACTAGTCTATAAACAATATCATACAATCATACTAGACCCAATTACCATGGAAAACATCATATCATGCGATCAAAACTATCATAGGAAGGTTGTAAGTATACCCACCTAGAAACCATGCACCCACTTATAAAGATGTAGTCTATCCATATTGGAGTATATATCCTCAACCCTAAGCTTCCATGTGTAATTTAACTCAACTTATTGGATGAATTGCACCCTTGCATGCAAGCCAAGCTACCATTAGGAGATTATA
The DNA here is from genome assembly GCA_027704805.1 of Solanum corneliomulleri. NCBI lineage: Eukaryota > Viridiplantae > Streptophyta > Magnoliopsida > Solanales > Solanaceae > Solanum > Solanum corneliomulleri. Next base: position 40,418,461 of record JAKWIY010003055.1, on the reverse strand, counting down.
AGTCATCTTTCCTAAAACTACCATGAAATGGTTTTGGCCTAACCAAGTCAAGTTATTATAAGTCAATCTAATCAGACTAATTCAAGCTATATTGAGAAGAGTTCATTTATCAATCCCAAGCTACCATGGGAATCACCATCCCCAAGCTTCTGTGAGATTTACTATCTGAAGCTACTATGAGATTTACTATCTCAAGCTACCATGAGACTTACCATCTCAAGCTTCCAACGTTGGTCTTATTTAATAAGCCAAGCTTTACATGAACGAAACACAAGTTACAACATCAAGCTATTACAGTATAACTTCCTTTGATTCATTTTAGGTTATTAGGTCAACCTAGATACTTTTATATGAGAAAACATGCTTCTCCTAGCTTGTTCATATATAAGTGTATAAGAGAAAGATAATAATCAATACATATCTCCTCATATTGACTTTATCACCAAATCCCTATTTCTGTGATATCACATATTAAATTTGTGTGATCTTGATCAAGTATTCTCTTTCTCTTATACACTTAGATATGAACAAGCTAGGAGAAGCAAGTTCTGTCACATAGAATGATTCTAGTTTTACCTAATAATCTTAAATGAATCAGAGAAAGTTAGACTAGAATAGCTTGATGTTGAGACTTGTGTTTCCTTCATGTAAAGCCTGACTTACTAAAATACGACCAAAGTTGGAAGCTTGAGATGGTAAGTCTTATGGTAAGTTGAGATAGTAAATCTCGTTGTAGCTTAAGATAGTAAATCTCACGGAAGATTGGGGATGGTGATTCCCATGGTATCTTGGATTTGCGGAATGAAACTCTCCTAAGGATAACTTAAAGTATATGATAGCTTGACTTGGTTAGGCGAAAACCATTTCATGGTAGTTTTATGATAGACGACTTATACTGTCCTAATGGTAGCTTGGCTTGCATTAAATGTGCAATTCATAGCATAGGTTGTCTTAGATTACAAATGGTAACTTAGGCGAATTATAATACCCTATGGATTGATTACATATTGTTGAAAACATGCATGGTGTCTAGGGGGATATTTTTATAACCTTCCTATGATAGTCGGATCTCATGAATTTTGTTTTCCATAATAATTATGTCTAGTATGGTAGTATGCTATTCTAGTTAGACTAGTATGCAAGATAGTTAGCATTGAGTAAGCTAGACTAAATGAGTATTTACCGTGAATGGAAGAATGGTATGTCATTCATTATGACACAAGTATGACTTGAAGCTACTTATGAAATGTCCTCTTATGAAGTATGGCTAGCTTGGGTAGTGGATATAGTTGACTTCCATGTTAATATTGACTTAAGATGATAGTTCCTTGTAAAATATGAAATTAGGTCCTTAGTGACACTTAAGAGGGAGTAAAACATGAATAGGTGACTTCAAGATATGCTAAGTGTGTGAAGTAGAATGGAATACCCCACATGCATTGCACAAGTGTGCCTTGAAGTGACCTAGGGGTATAGTGCTCTACTTAAGTATGAATGAGGTCTATGACCAAGAATTACCAAAGAGGTTCTTCGCTTAGGTAGTAGTATGGGATGCTACCTTTGACTTGCACAAGTATACGATGAGGTGGCTTGGGACATAGTTTACTTGAGTATAAAAGACAAATGGTTGAAGTATCAAATTACGATTATGAATTATGTTGACTAACTATTTGAGATACTCTTATGATGTTATTGTAGCTTCCATACTTAGTACTTTTGTACTAACGCATATTTCCTACATTCTAACCAAATTTAGGGTTGGAGCTTTGAGTTGCTATTTGACGCTATAGTTTTAAAAAATTAGAGGATTGAAGATCTTTCTGAGTCCTCATTGCTTCAAGGACAATATTTATTTACCATTATGACATTTACTTTTACACTAACGCATATTTCCTACATTCTAACCAAATTTAGGGTTGGAGCTTTGAGTTGCTATTTGACGCTATAGTTTTAAAAAATTAGAGGATTGAAGATCTTTCTGAGTCCTCATTGCTTCAAGGACAATATTTATTTACCATTATGACATTTACTTTTACATTTTAGACTTTATGTGTCTGTGTCCAAAGACTTTTATTCATTTCATTCATACACGGTTTGACACAATAATGTTAGAAAGACTTCCGCTCTTATGAAATACCTTTCGAAGAATATTTTAAAGAAATATTCAAATTCTTCAATATTTTCTAATGCCTGTTTGATGAATGAATTCTAAGGGCTTGTGTAAGATATCTTTTAGATTGAATACACCATGTTACGACTACGGGGTGCTCTCGAGTTGTTACAATAATATATGAGATGTATGATCTTAAACAAAATGTACACATTATAATCTTTGACATCTCTCTTGTTTCTATTCCCACTCATTTTAAAATAGAAAAAAATATTTATTGTGCATTAACTATAAATTAAATATGGATGTGCCGCGATAGGTAGATAACCCTTTAATTTCATTTATATATTTTGAAATTGGTTCACTTTTCTTCATCTTAACCTTTCAGTTATAATGTCATACCCACTAAACGTTTCTTTTATCATCCACTTCCTCCATTAGAAACCCCCCTCTTTGAATCATTTTTTTTCTCTCTAATTTAGCAGAAAACATTATTAGTTTCTTTTATCAGCTCATTTTTATTTTTTTACATCTAAGTAGATATCATTTTATATAGATATAAAATGAGTAATCATGATTGGAATATTAGTGCGGTTTGAAGAAGTCGTAATATTAAAAAAACTTACAATGTTGTAGCTCCTAAGTTATACTTGGAGACTTCATTAAATGATGTTTGAAATTCTTTTGAGTAAATTTTTGCTCCTGACATGACTAATTTTAATGGTTTATCATAATTTTCTCTTTAGATTTTCAAAATGCTCACCAGCAAAACCAGATGATCAAGTCATAATTATGAACCAAAACAGTAACCAATACTTGTACTAATATGCTATCCAACAAGCTCAATTTATCCATCTAACAACTATAACACCAAAAGAATGGATTTATCTACAACAACTCTATATAGGGGCTAACAATTATCCTAATTTCACTTTTTCCATGAAGACTCCTTTGGTTCAAACAAGAACAAGGAAACCATTCCCTTCATTACATTTTATGTGTGTATGCACAAAGTTTTGATTCTAGTACTTTTGATATGAAATTATGAAAAATCATTCAATAAGATTACACATGAAATATTGCAAGAGGAACATGATGAGACTGAATATTGAAGTATAACTCAAAAACTGGTTAGATACATTAGAGTCTTACTATGGAGCCATTAATAACCGACAGAACCACCACATGAAGTATCAATGATGTCAAATGCACACACCACATTGAAGGAACCGATATACCCTGCTAGTGTATAGAGGCGTTTATGGCTTAATCACTAAAACTAATACACATAGATAGGACTTAGCCTACAGGGGCATGCAGTTCTGGGACTATGAGGGTATACTAAAACCTGGTCCACTCGGTTCTAAGCGTACTCCAAACTGAATATGTATATCTAACACACATAACTGAAACATTGAATAGCTCAAATACTAACATGAAAATCTGAGAATATAACAATAATAAACTTATAACGTAACATTCAAAAAATGATGCATGTATAGTTTTTTAATTGACCTAGCATGTATCATTCATAAACTAAAAGAATCTACACAACTAGGGTTATGAGTTTCATGCAAAAAAGTAAGCAAAGATTCCACAAAAACAAGATAATCTAATTAGGAATACTCTAATAACTAAATCACAACTAATATCTAAGGTTATAAAACTTTAGGTTTAATCAAGATACATAAATCAAGAATCTAACCGAATTCTGGGGACCTAATCGGTGAAAGGAACCCACTTGTGAAATTTCATTACCTGGTGACGAAATCAATGAAAAAATCCTTCAATTTTGGGGCAAAAACTGAAGAAAACGTGTTGCATTCTTGGAAGGGTTTTGGTCGCCTATTTCCTCCTCTTTTTTTCTAAGTTTGCTGAATTTTTCTTAATAGGTGTGTTTTGCCTTATAAATTACACTTAATGTGGAATATAAGGAGTATCGTGGAAATATTGTAAAATATTATTATGTATAAAAATAATATATATCCATGTTTACTCTTTTTTCTTTTCTACTTGACATGGTGTTTTCATTATATAGCTATTCTTTCTTTAGTTAGATTCATATTAGGCCACAATTCAATATTTATTAATATAATCATTCTTAAGCTACGTCAATGTTTAAATACTAAGCGTAGACTTTATGCTCTACCGCTTACATGCTCTTTTTATTATGAAATTTAGTTATTTTTGTCCCACTTGAATCATCATAGGTTGTGTTTTAAGTAAAGGAGAGAGACATGACTTTTTAGGAATTGAATCCATAGGCTAAAGGGAATGCCCTCTATCTATTGCAAGAGAATACACTCTTTCGCACATATATTAGAACCTTTTTTCGCTTGGTTATGAGACTAGAGCAATATATGTGTCAAATAGGGGATTATTTTGCTGCCGACACGGGGGTATGCCCCTGAGCCAATTGTCTCCAAGGTTAATAAAATGGTATAATGAATACAGTCTCAAGTAGAAAAGCAAAATCGAGTAAACAAAAAATGTTGGATTATTTATCTATAGTGAAAAATTAAAGTTGGATTTTTCAGCAAAATGATTTTGTGTTAGTTAATTAGGTAGGCATTTTTGTTTCTTTTTAATGAATTTTCCATAGTTATATGATTTTAGTCGGAAAATAATAATTATATGACTATTTATGAAATTAACCTCATCTTTATTTTTTCGAGGTATGTATTGATCTTAAAGTTGTCGTTTATCCTTTATAAGCTATTGGTCTAAGAGTATATTAGTCTACTAGAAAATAGGGAATTCCAATGGATGGAATTTCATAGTTGAAAAATAAAATTTCATGATTATATTATTTAGCTATAGATTAGACCAAAAAAAATTCATCAATTTGCAAGGAGCTTTTAATCATGAATAAGTTAGCGATTAACAATAATTCCATACCTATTTATTGTTTTTAGTTGTATCGATCACTATATTAATGATCACTATTTGGTTCTTTCTAAAAATAAGTTTTGAAGGCATTTTATCTTAGTAAAAAGAAGAAATAATAAGATTAACCAATTTTATTCATGAAACTTTGTGTGTATTGATGGGACAGGTACCACGCCCCAAGGCCTATACGCCTTGGCATAAACAAGAGCCCTAGGATCACGAGTCCGCCCAAGCTAACCCTGAACAGACATATTCTAAGCATACTAATACAACTGAATAAAAGATATTATGCAAAAGCTTAAATCATGAGATAATTGGAAGATGGGAATTACCCAATACTGATCTGAATATATATTGAAATTCTAAGTGTTAAATACTAAAGTTTAATCTAAAACTATGTTTAAAAATGTCTCTAACTAAATAGAGTTGTTAAAACAAGTCCGCATCACAACTAAAAAAGAAATAAACATGTCCATTGTCCTCAATGTATGAGGACTCACCACTAATGTTGTTGAGTATGGATTGGGAAGTGATCTATGTGTGATCTGAATACTTAGGACCTGTCACGACTCAAAACGAGCCGCGAGTGGCACCCACACTTATCCTCCTATGTGAGAGAACCAACCAATCTAACCCCAATTATTTACCAATATTTCAATCATAATGAACAAAATACAATGCGGAAGACTTAAAACTCATTAACGGAATCAATTAAATAACTTCTAAAATTTATCAATTACTATCCCCAAAATCTGGAAGTCATCTCACCAAGAACATCTATCCTCAAATTTCTAATCTAAGAGTATTTAAGAAAGTAAAATAAGTAAAAGGAATGGTCCATGTCCGAACTTCAAGACATCAAGACGTGAAAGAGAGAATCAAGTCCGAGCTACAAATAGTAGCTCACCCTGAAATCTGATATGCTGAAGACTGGCTAGAGTTGCGGACGGGTCGAAGTTGATGGCACGTTTGCTGCACTCCACAAAAAACAAAGAAAAAGAATACAAGTAGGGGTCAGTACAAGGAACACGTACTGAGTAGGTATCATCGGCCAACTCAAAATAGAAAGCAATATATATCAGATAATAACATAAAATCGACTTCTATACTCAACAGGTGACAACAACAAGTACCATAACCATTGGCCACAACCCAGGCACACCTATGAGGACTCAAGCCTCCACACCATACTCATTTGGGAAATAGGTTTCTTTAAATTGAGTATATTAACATAATTCAAGATTCATTATCTTTATTCTCCTGGTGTGGGTACGTGAAACTCCGATCCCCTACTACTACGTGTCGGTTCGTGACACCCGATCACCTAATTCTACGTGTCGGTTCGTGACACCCGATCCCCTAATTCCTGGTGTCGGTACGTGACACTCCGATCCCCCAATTCTACGTGTCGGTTTGTGACACCCGATCCCCTAATTCTACGTGTCGGTTCGTGACACCCGATCCCCTAATGTCATTATTTTTCCAGTTCATCAACCTTCCTTTATGTCAAGATATCATCATTAATTGAGTGGATTTAAGGTTTTTAAGATTCCACAGTATCATCATTATAATCCATCACCATTTACATAATCACAACATGCAACAACACAATTAAGCATATAGAAGACTTTACAATATCACCCAATACATATCAATCGCTATTTAGAGTTTACTATGAAATAGCATAAACCATAACCTACCTCCACCGAAGAATCGTGATCAAGCAATCTACTTCCCCAATGCTTTTTGCTTTCCTCTTCGTTCTTTTTCTCTCATTCGTTCTCCCTCTTCTCTCTGTTCTTTCTATTTTTCCTTTTTCAAACTGTTTTTCTTTTACCCTAATTATCATATAATTAAGTATAAAAGATGATAAAAGTAACCCACTATTTATTTCAAGGTTATCTCCTCTAACCCCCAAGTAATTAATTTTTTAACACTAACTTTCTAACTTTATGATTATAATCAGGAATAGTCCAAAACGCCCCTTTAAAAACATTAGCAGAAATCCGATCCAGGCAAGGTTACGACACTCGTGACGGCCCGTCGTGCCTGCAACGGTCCGTCCTGCAGGGTCATCACAGAGTTCAGAGACTCAATTTTAGTAAAAAGGTCTGTGACGGTCCGTCGTGGCTACGACGGTCCGTGCTGCAGTTCCATCGCAAAGTTCAGAGAGTTGATTCCCATACCCAATTTTTTAGAGTTTAAGTGTTTTGGAACGAAGAGCCTCGACGGTCCGTCGTGACCATGACGGTCCGTCGTGTGGTCCGTCGACACAGTCAGTTATTTTCAAAACTAAACTCTACTGCTCGAATCGACTAAACAGGTCGTTACAATAGATACCAATTTACCCATCGTTCGTCCTCGAATGATCACAGGAAGAAAAACAAGGGCGAGAAAGACTACCTGAGTCTGTAAAGAGATGTGGATATTTTTCTTGCATATCAGCCTCCTTCTCCCAAAGGGACTCTTCAACTGGCCGATTCTTCCATTGAACTTTCATGGATGCAATCTCCCTTGATCTCAAATTGCGGATTTCTCTATCTAAAATAGCAACAGACTCCTCCTCATAAAGACAAATTCTCATCAAGAAGAACTGAATCCCAACGAATAATGTAGTTTCCGTCTCCATGATATCTTTTCAGCATAGACACATGAAATACCAGGTGCACTCCTGAGAGTCCTGGAGGTAATGCCAATTCATAAGCCACCTCCCCCACGCGCTTCAGCACTTCAAAGGGACCAATATACCTCGGACTAAGATTTCCTCGTTTACCAAACCGCATCACCTCTTTCATGGGAGAAACCTTCGGCAAGACCCGTTCACCCTCCATGAACTCCAAGTCTCTAACCTTTCAATATGCATATTCCTTCTGCCTACTTTGCGCCGCTAACAGCTTTTCTTGAATGAATTTCTTTTTCTTTAGTGATTCCCTCTGAAGATCAGTACCTCATGGTCTCACATCGAATGCATCAAACAAACAAATGGGAGACCTACATCTCCTCCCATACAATGCTTCGAATGGGGCCATATCAATACTTGAGTGATAGCTATTATTGTATGAGAGCTCTGCTAAAGGGTAAGAAGTTATCCCAATGACCGCCAAATTCTATCACACATGCACGAAGCATATCCTCCAACACCTTAATCGTTCGCCCAGACTGACTATCGGTCTGAGGGTGAAATGCAGTACTAAGGTCCAACCTAGTACCTAATTCAGCATGCAATGTTCTCCAAAACTTGGAAGTAAATTGTGTACCTCTATCTGATATGATGGAAAGTGGAACTCCATGCAATCGAACAATTTCTGAGATGTACAGTTTGGCTAACTTCTCTGCATTGTAAGTCCCCTTGACCGGAATGAAGTGAAAAGATTTAGTTAATCTGTCAACAATTACCAAAATAGAATCAAACATACCAAATGTCTTTGGAAGACCAACCACGAAATCCATTGCAATTCTTTCCCACTTCAATTCAGGAATGGACATTCTTTGAAGTGTTCCTCCAGGCCTCTGGTGTTCATACTTTACCTGTTGACAGTTCGAACATCGGGCAGCAAAATCAGCAATGTCACACTTCATCCTACTCCGCCAAAAATGTTGCCTTAGGTCACGATACATCTTGGTTGCACCAGGATGTATAGAATATCCTTAACTATGAGCCTCTGTAAGAATAGTGTGGATCAAATCATCAACAGGGGCACACATACGCTTCAATTAATTCTCAAAACGCCTTCCTCATCAATTATTGTCTTTTTAGCCTCTCCTCGCAACACCATATCCCGAATTCGGTTCAGCATCTCATCATCAAATATTTTCCCTTAATCTTGTCAAGAAACGAAGATCTTGCCTCAACAAAGGCAAAAAATCCTCCTTTCTCTAATATTTCCAGCCTCATAAAGTCGTTAGCCAAAATCTGGACCTCTCTAGCCAATGGGCGTCTAGAAACTTGTAAGTGGGCTAAACTTCCCATGCTTCCTATTTTGCTACTTAAAGCATCTGCCACCACATTAGCTTTTCCTAGGTGATACAATATAGTAACATAATAGTCCTTCAGTAGTTCCATCCATCTCCTCTGTCTCAAATTCAAATCTTTTGGAGTAAAGACATATTGTAAACTACGATGATCTGTATAGACTTCACACTTAACCCCATGTAGATAGTGTCTCTATTGCTTTAATGCAAATACCACTGCAGCCAACTCCAAATCATGGGTCGGATTGTTACGTTCATGCACTTTTAATTGCCTTGAAGCATAAGCAATCACATTTCTCTCTTTCATTAGCACTGCACCCAACCCAGAATAACATGCATCACAGTAAACGATGAAATTCTTGCCTTCCACTAGCAAGGTAAGAATTGGTGCAGTAGTCAACAAGGTCTTGAGGTTCTGGAAGCTTTCTTCACATTCATCCGACCATACAAAAGGAACATTCTTCTTAGTCAAATTTGTCAGTTGGGAGGCAACAGAAGAAAATCCATTGACAAATCGGCGGTAGTTGCTAGCTAAACCAACAAAGCTCCTTACCTCTGTAACATTGGTAGGTCTTACCCAAATCTTCACTGCTTCGATCTTAGAAGGATCCACCATCACCCCATCCTTAGAAACCACGTTCCCCAAGAAGGACACTGAATCTAGCCAAACTCACACTTGGAGAATTTGGCATAAAGCCTTTTCTTCCTCAATACTTCCAATACAATTCTCAAATGCTCCTCATGGTGTTTCCTGCTCTTTGAGTATACCAGTATATCATCAATGAATACAATGTCAAAGAGATCTAGATATGGCTTAAAAATCCCGTTCATCAGACTCATGAAAGCAGCAGGGGCGTTCGTAAGCCCAAAAGACATTACTAAGAATTCATAATGCCCATACCTTGTTCGAAAAGCAGTCTTTGGCACATCCGCTGTCCGTACTTTCAATTGATGATAACCAGATCTCAAATCGATTTTTGAGAAGGTACAAGCACCTTCTAACTGATCGAACAAATCATCAATGCGAGGAAGAGGATACTTGTTCTTAACAGTTACCTTATTCAGTTGTCTGTAGTCTATGAACATCCGAAAACTCCCATCCTTCTTCTTCACAAATAAAACAGGAGCACCTCAAGGGGAGGCACTTGGTCTAATAAAACCTTTACCCAATAACTCCTGAAGTTGGGCCTTTAACTCCCTTAACTCTGCTGGAGCCATTCTATAAGGGGGTATGGAAATGGGGCGTGTACCCGGCTTCAGATCAATACAAAAATCAATATCCCTATCCGGTGGCATACCAGGAAGTTCTGTAGGAAGCACATCCAGAAACTCACGGACAATCGAAACAGATTCAATCGGAGGCACTTGGGAAATATCATCCCTGAGATGGGCCAAGAAATCTAAACAACCCTTACTCACCATTCTCTTAGCACGAAGAAAGGAGATGATACGAACTGGGGTGGAAGTATAGTTACCCTCCAACACTAGCGGATCTGTCCTAGGCTTGGCCAATGTCACAGTTTTAGCATTACAATCTAAGATTACAAAATTTGGAGAAAGCCAAGTCATACCCAGAATTACATCGAAATCAACCATTTCTAGAATAATCAAGTCTACATGAGTATTGTTCCCCACAAAATCACAAGACAAGACCAATACACCTTCTCAACTATCACAGACTCACCCACAGGAGTAGAGACACGAATGGGCATGTCAAACAATTCACAATGTAAATTAAGACCAGTAGCAAATGAAGAAGATACTATGAAAATGTGGATCCAGGATCAAATAATACAGAAGCCATGCAATCACAAACCAAAAGATTACCTGTGATAACAACATCAGATGTCTCCGCTTCAGACCGCCAGGGGAAAGCGTAACAATGGGCCCTATCACCTGTCTCCCCGTTGCCCCTACCATGTTGTGTTGTAGTAGTTCCAGTTTTCCCGTCAACTCGGCCGTTTTGGTGACCACCATTACCTCGGCCACCATGTCCTCCAGAATGACGGCCTCTTCCATGACCACCTCTACCCCTGACTATTGGGGTCTGTAACTCTGTTTTGGACAATATCTCCTAATATGTTCAGTCTCCCCACATCCATAACACTCTCTGGTTTCAAGTATAGGTCTCTGTGAGAACGACGAAGTCTGGGGATAACCTCCAAACTCAGAGGAATGTTGACTGGTCTATGATGGACCCCAGCTACAGCCTGCAGTGAAGACTGAATAGGCCGGGCTGTGTAACCTCCCGAACTCTGCCCCCTGGAGTAAGAACCACTAAACTTACCTCCCAGAAGAAACTTCTTAGATGTCGAGGCCATGGTGAAATCGTCTGGCTTCACCCCTCCACCTCTATCTCAAAAACAAGCACTTCTTGAAAGGATTTTGCTGCAGCAACTACCTGTAAGGCTGGAATCTGCAAGTCTGACCTCAATCCCTTCACAAAATGGCGAATCCGCTCTTGTGGACTGAAGCAAAGTTGGGTGGCATACCTGGATAGTGCACGAAACATAGCCTCATAAGCAGTAAACGACATCCTGCCTTGCTCTAGGCTCAGGAACTCATCTATCCTCCTATCCGTCAAAGTCCGAGGTATATACTTATCCATAAATAAACTAGAGAATGATGCCCAAGTCATGGGTGGTGCCTGTGCTGGTTGACACTCAACATATGACTGCCACCACATTTTGGCATTCCCCTGAAACTAATAGGTCACAAAATCAACGCCAAATCGTTCTACTATGCCCATCTTATGTAGCAACTCATGACAATCAACCAGAAAATCATAAGCATCCTCAGATTCAGCACCCTTGAAGACTAGAGGTTTCAACTTCAAAAATTTAGTGAAGAGTTCATGCTGATCACTCGTCATTATAGGCCTGGTAGTCAATCTAGGAAACGTGCCTATTTCAAATGAGGCATCCATGCGGGGAGCCACAACAGATGCATGTTGTACTCCCGGAACCTGAGGTGATGGTGCCGAAAACACTGGAGGTGTCTGGCCCTGATCAGATAACCCGCTAAGATAAGCAAGAACGTGGTTAATGATCTCTGGGGTAGGTTGGGGTGGTAGTTCCTCATCTTGCACTTGCTCATTTTCCCCTTCCTCACCCTCTCTTACTACCTCATCAGTCGGGGGAGGAGTCACCGCCCTAGTACTAGCTGGACCAGGTGTTTGTCCTCTACCACTAGAGGACGTCCTCCCGCGATCTCTACCACGACCTCTTGCCACTGTTCCTCTTCGAGCTACAGCCACAGTGGCTGGCTCAGACGCATCCTGTCTTGCCGGTGTTGGTGTTGAGACGGTCGTTGCTCTAGTTCTAACCATCCGCGAAATAGAGTGAGGATGTCAGATACCAATTTGTATCACCTACATACCAATTGGATCCAAGTAATAGCACGAAAGAAAGAAAGAATGGAATTTTCCTAAAGTCCTATAGCCTCTCAAAGAAAAGTAAAGGCGTTCCCCTACCATTCCTTAAGACTCTACTAGACTCGTTCTTGTGTGATGAGACCAACGAACCTAATGCTCTGATACCAAGTTTTTCACGACCCAAAACGAGCCGCGAGTGGCACCAACACTTATCCTCCTATGTGAGCGAACCAACCAATCTAACGCCAATTATTTACCAATATTTCAACCATAATGGACAAAATATAATGCGGAAGTCTTAAAACTCATTAACGGAATCAATTAAATAACTTCTAAAATTTATCAATTACTATCCCCAAAATCTGGAAGTCATCACATCAAGAACATCTATCCTCAAATTTCTAATATAAGAATATTTAAGAAAGTAAAATAAGTAAAAGGAATGGTCCATGTCCGAACATCAAGACATCAAGACGTGAAGGAGAGAATCCAGTCCGAGCTATAAATAATAGCTCACCCTGAAATCTGATATGCTGAAGACTGGCTAGAGTTGCGGACGGGTCGTAGTTGACGGCACGTTTGCTGCACTCCACAAATAACAAAGAAAAAGAATACAAGTAGGGGTCAGTACATGGAACACGTACTGAGTAGGTATCATCGGCCAATTGGGAATTGATCTATGTGTGATCTGAATGCTGAGGACCTTAACCTTTATCATGAATATAATTAATCTTATACTAATATAATCATTCACAAGCTACATCAATTTTAAATACTAATCCTAGACTTAAGGGTCTACACCCTACATGGTCTTTTTATCATTAAGTTTAGTTATTTTTTGTCTGACTTAAATCATCATAGGTTGTGTTTTAAGTGAAGGAGAGAGATGACTTTCTAGTCCCTAGTGTATGATAAAATTCTCTCTAGTCTCGTAACAAATAAAAGGAGGATTCATGGTCATAATAATTCATGTTTCAAGAGAATCCCTTTTTTCGCTTGGTTACGTGACTAGATTTATATATTTGTCAAATAGCGGATTCTCTTCCAGCGGATAAGGAGCGTACCCCTGAGCCTATTGATCCAATTCCTAGTGAGTCATGTCTCTCTCTTTCACATAAGTTAGAATTTATGATGATTCAAGTCAGATAAAAATAACCTAAATTCATGATAAAAAGAACATGCAGGGTGTAGAGCCTAAAGTTTAGGATTTGTATTTAAACATTTACGTAGCTTAGGAATGGTTATATTGGAACTATATATTTATATTGCAGTCTCTAAGCTCAATTTAATGATATAATGAAAACACAGTCTCAAGTAGACACACAAAAATGAGTAAGCAAAAACAATTAGATTGTTTATGTAGAGTGAAAATTTAAAGTTGGATTTTTCGGCTACATGACTTTGTGTAAGTTAATTAGGTAGGCATTTTCTGATTACTTTTTCACGAAATTTCAATAGATATATGATCATAGTGGGAAGGTCATAATTATATGAAAATTTATGAAATTAACCACATCTTTGTTTTTATCGAGTATATATTTATCTTAAAGTTGTCGTTCATCCTTGATGAGATATTGGTCTAAGAGTATATTAACCTACAAGAAAATAAGGAATTAAGATGGATGAAATTTCATAGCTGAACAATAAAATTCCATGCAAATTTTTTTTAGCTATGGATTAGCGCAAAAAAATAAAAGAAAATTCATTAATTAGCAAGGAGGTTTTTTAGTGATGGATTAGTTAGGATTACTGACAAATCCCAGAGCTAATTCAATACTTTTAGTAGTATTTATCACTAAATTAATGATCTCTATTTGGTTCTTTCTAAAAATAATTTCATAAGACATTTTGTATTAGTAAAAACAAGAAATATTAAGATTTACCAATTTTATTCATGAATCTTTGTGTATATTGATGGAGAAGTGACACGCGTTGCGGCTATTCCCTTTACGTAAGCACGGGATCTAGGATCACAAGTGGCCCCAAGCTAACCCTGAGCTGGCATATCTTAAGCATACTCTAAATACTGAACACAGGATACTATGCAACAACTTAAATTATGAGATAACTGATAGATGGGAAATACCCATACAAATCTGAATATATAATAAACTTCTAAATGTTAAGTGATACTAAACAATCACTCAAATGCTAAAGCTAAATATAAAACTATATCTAAGAAAGTCTCTAACTAACTCGATTTGTTGGGACATGTCCTAGGAAAAACTAAAATAGAAATAAAAGACTGAAATGGAAAACATGTCTATTGTCCTCAAAGTGTGAGGACTCACCCCTAATGCTGCTGAGTATGGATCGGGATCCAAATATATGCGTGATTTGAATGCTCAGTACCTGAACATGCATCGTGAAAGGATGTAGCTCTGATTATGTGTCAGTACTTGGAATGTACGGAGAATGCAAGATAAGAATATAACTGAAAAAATATGTAAGTATAACAAGGATAACTGACAAATGACGCATCAGAACATAATGTAAATACTAAAATACATTGAAATGAAATGATCAATTTTGGGGATGGAACTAAAGAAAACCTCCTACTTATTCTTAAGAGGAAATTGCCGAATATTCTCTACTTTTGCTCTAAGTTTGATTAACTAAGGTTAAAAGTTTAAATATTACAAAAGTATATTTTTGTTCATAGAGTTTGTAGAAATGTCACATCCTGGGAGCAGACCCTTGACGTAATCGGCGTCGTCGTCTTCTTTGAGGAGAAAGACTACCCTCTTAGCCTACATCATTACATTTAGAGGTTAAAATGTGGAAATTTTTAAAATTTTTCATTACTACTAAAAGGAGGTTAGCATAGACCTTTACTTAAACATAATAGTTATATCAAGCATACATAGAACTTTTATATAGGACGATTATTTAGTCGTCTAATTTTATTACACGTGTATATATATATATATATATATATAATATATATATAGATATATATATATATATATATATATATATATATATATTATATATAGATATATATATATATATAATATAAGATAGTCTTAAATACATGTCTCATTTCATAACCATTTACCAATAGTGTAATAATTGGTAGTAGACCATACATTAATATAACAACACCACGTATAGGTCATACAATGTTTAGTACTCAAAGAAAAGGAAAGAACATAAGTCTAAGAAATTAAAAAAACTTCATAATGTTGATATTGGTATTGCCCTCGTAATGTGAGGACCTACCCAACTAGGATGAATGAGAGTTCCAAGTCTTTCTTCCAAGTCGTCTCACAAGCCCTTCAATGACCAGAACTTAAAATGTTGGGGAAAAGGGAGAACATGGGGTAAGAAACGGGACAATTCATAAAGGTATGAAATTTACTTTGAAAAGCCTTATGCACATTCAAGAAGACCAACCAATAAATAAAACATATTCATTAAATCATAGGCTTGTACATCACAAAACCAATAAAATAGAGTCTAGTCAAGGCAGCATGCACATCACATAATTGAACACATAGTAAAAGTAACTCTATAATCAAGTTATAATAGCATAAGCATGAATAAGAGTATATTTCAACATAATTAAAGCAGGACCATTACTCATCAATCTTTTTAATACACTTGTTAAATGACTAAGCAAAGCCCTATAACCTTACCTAATGAAGTAAACCTAGCAAGAACCATAAGCAATGTCGAACTTCACATAACATAAAATTAAGAGTACATAATATCATACTTTAGCAATAGAGACCAAGTACATGGTCATTATAGTAAATTAACATCACATAGTGTCATTTTGATGTAAGATCATCATTTACATTTATATGCATATACATACATACATAAGAACATCCTCCAAACACTTCCCTTAAGGCTAACTAGTGCAATATATAGGTAGAGTCCCATACCCCTGTCTAGACTAAGTTAAACCCCTTAGGTCATCTTAGTAAGAGTTGAATCCTTTAGTTCATTTTACCTTTTTGGAACAACTTTCCTTAACCGACATATACCACATGAGATAATGTGGAATCCGGTGTCATGGCATACTACACAAAAACAAGTCATACTTCTTACCAAGGTAGTACGAAAACATGAATATAGCAACTTCGTGGATCCACTAGCTAGTATTCCTATGGGTTGCAACATAGATAAAGAACTAGGAGATATAGTTGGGACCATCCTTATTATGCATGCATTGGAGTCTCAAATCTCAAGAATACATTAGTGACCTACCTTCCACATGTGGGTAAGGACAATCCTCACTCTAGTTCACCTAGTGCTATGTTAGAGTCCCTTTTTGAAATTTCTTAGTACCTTTATTAATAATCATAGATTAATGTAGGTCATAAATTCTATCCATTATATAAACATCATCATCATAGCTCAATAAGAATTGCATGACTATTGTCCTCTCATTAAAATCCACATAAGTGAGCTAAGCACTTTAACATATTCACATCTTGATAAGACACATTGGTAAGTTATCACAATCCTTATAATATTTAAATCACAAACAACACCTCACAAACCATAGTCAAGATATTTCAATTTAACATCATACCGACCCTATCAATCTTAACATCAGCCATACTTCAGTACCACATCATCATAAAACCACAATTAACCATAATTTAAGTAAAGAGTAGAGATCACAAGACTTACCAAACCTTCTTCATAATCCATCATCAAGGTCTTACCATCAAAACTTAACTCAACCCAATAATGGTGTAATATCATCACACAACAATAACCAACATGATAACAAGGTCAATTGAATCACTACATCAGAATCGATCTCTAGTTCAATTTTAACATAAGAGACTTAGGTCAAAGTCATAATATAGATCAATTACTCATGAAATAGCATCATAGGACTATAATTAACCCTAATATATTCATAATTTATACAATATCATCATCTAGTAGTAATAAATCGATAACAAATTCAATTGAACCAACATTACGGAATTTATATCAAGATCATAATGTAAGGTTAAGGGGAATAGGTCATCTTCTACAAACTAGACCAATCCATCAAGACTTAACATAATTAAGTTAAAATCCATGTTAATCTATTCATAATATCCAAAATAAATCATAAACAAATCAATTCACGAGATAAATATTTAGATTAGAAACGACCCACTTGAAAACCCAACTTCTGAAGTCAATTTGATTGAACCCTTCAAGGAAAGAGGTCACAAAGGTGAAAGGAATAGCATACCTTACAAATTGATGAAGAAATTCTACCCTTTTCAGCCCTTTATTGATCCCACCCCTATCTTGGTCTTCAATGGAGTTCTTCAACTAGAGAGAGAAAGAAGAGAGAAGGAAGAGAATTTTTATTTTTGAATTATGAGAGCTTAGGTTAGTCTAATTAGGTTAGGGTCCTTATATATGTTCTTAACTAAGTTAATCAGGCTTCTAGAAACCATTATCTAATTAGGTCAGCAATTGAAAAGGCAATGTTTTGTTGAAGGATAATTATAAAGGATAGTTAAAGTAGTAATACAAAAGGCGACTTGTTCTTGAAGTTTATTTATAAACGGTAGAGATCAATACCCATTATTGATTTTCTTAAACAAAAATTAAGTTTATTTGTAATTGTCTTCTATATCCGTCGGTAGAACATAAATTTAAGGGAACAAAAGTGGAAAACCGTGAGATTATGAAGAAATTGGGATATTTAGTAAGAATTTATAGTGGGGTTTGTGTATGGCTTCAAGCAAAGGGCACCTAAATTCTTGATAGAAATAGTATAGATTGTTAAAGTGAAATACCTGGAGAGTTTGGCGGAATTTTCGGTATCATGTTTAACGACTTTATATATACCTACACCCTGGACGTGGCCGACATTCGGAAACCATTTCCGGCCCCAAACAAACTCTTGACCTGGCTTACTTAACACAGCGGAAGACTAAACTCAACTTTAACAATAATTAAGCATATTTATTAACAAATACTTCATAAATTTATTTGGCCGAAATGGAACTTGTGTCAAAACAAGTAAATTAATTGTAGTCTGAACTACTATGCTAAAAAATCAATAAAAGGGATCTCCTCCGGAAAGACAGGAGGCTCACCAAGTGGTTGTGGAGTGCTAACAGAACCAACGGTGCGCTGCGTGCTGATCCTGGTTACCTGCGTCTGTATAATAAAATGATGCAGGCTAATTGGTATTAGTACATCCAATGTACTAGTATGCGAGTTAAAAATTTAAACAACACTAACGCTTGAAAAGGAGAAAGAACACTTACCTTGGCTCTGCTAAAATCATTATCTACTTACTCATATTGTAAATACATAGTTTAAAAGTTATTGCAATATAAATAAATAATAAATAAAAGCATGTTGTAAACTCTGAATGTATACAAATAATATGTGAGGTGTATGTAAAAATACAAATAATTGATTTATGTGAAAATACAATACTTCTATGGGATATTCTCTAATAGAAAACCATCACTTAAAAGTTATAGTGATGATATAACGATACTCAGACCAGGGTGCCCGACCATCCTAACTTTACCAGAGTATAGGCCTGAACTCCCTAATGAATCCACTAGTAAACTATAAAAAGGGTTCATCTAAAAACTATGATCCATTTTATATAATAATATATATATATATATATAATATATATTATATATTTGGCTCTTATGGTTTTTTAAAACATATTGATTCGTTTATTTGAGATAAGTGCTCAAAACATAGCGCTTTTCAAAAGATCTTTTGGAAATGATAATTTCCTCTTTCTTCTATTAAAACTATCAATAGGCTCTGTGGAAGTCAAGCTTCCTTTCTTTCTCAAAAGTTTGAAAACATTTAAGTTTAAGCTCTGAGGTACTTAGTTCCCTTATAATTCTTCAGAACTGAACTCAAATTGATACTCTATGCTTAATTGAAACTTCACTCTTAGAATACATAGTTCCCTTATAACTTTTGAGAATTTAACTCAACTCTTTACTCTTTCTTGATTTAAAACTTCAGTCTTAAAACAAAGTTAAAATGTTTAAATAAGACTCTATAAAACCTTAAATAACTTAACTTTAACTTACTTATTAACTTTAAACTTGACTCTTAACTTCCTTGACATTGATATTGACTTTCCTTTAATGGATTATGGATTCATGTTTTAAGTTTGAGTTCCTGGATGATTTCTAGGTATTTAGAGATCATTTTAAGTGATTATAATTCATTGGAGGATGTACCTTGTAAGGACATTAAAGGGCTAAATAAAAAAAACTGGAAGAAAAACGTCGGGTCGAGCGTACTCTAGCGCGCCGCGCCAGCCTAAGTTGATTGAGGCCTGATTCTGGCACTCTAGTGGCATTCCAGGATGTACCTGGATGCATAAAAAAAAATTCAACTCGTTTTCCATCTCTACACTCTCCAAAACATCCTACATCTTTCACTAAACGATTGGGGACATTGGAACTATCAATAACTACTGAATTCAACTCAAAATAACTCAAATTAACAAGTATCTAATCAACAATGACCGCCAACAATCCAATCAACAAGAAATCAAACGTTCTTTCAAGAACATAACTCCTAACATGAAATAAATTGTCAATTTTTCTGAAATGAAACAAAATGATGTGTGGCTCCCAAAAAAAAATATCCCACATACCTCAAAGGGATCACCCTGCGAAAACCACGCAATGAATTCTTCGCATTCTTGGGTCTTCGTCTCCATTCTCTTCTTTTCTCCTTTCTTTGAAATCCCTAACTTATTTCCTCTGCCCAACAACCCACATTTTTAAAGTCATATCTCCCTCATACGACCTTAAAAGTTTTCAAACTTCGCATCGTTGTAAAGATATTCCGACGTCATCTCTATTCATATAAATAAATCACTAAAACACCTTCTGAGCATGATATTATGGTCGTTCGAAAATGACTAAATCTCACTTTTGAAATCTGGAAAATTTTCCAAAATTCCTTACTTATTTCCAAATTTGATGATTCTTATTTTTCTTATCTTAAACATACTTTATTCTAAATACGACATGTTACAATATCTCCCCCTTGGGAAAATTCGTCCTCAAATGAGAATTCTTTCACTAAGCTAAAGGTAGTAACATCATTTCAGCACTCACAAAGAAAAGCAAGTAATAACATGCATATACACAATCATATAAAGTTATAAGAAGAGAATTTTGTACCTTGATATGCATTCTCTCCGGATTCAAAAGATATGTTGATATCTCTTCTTCATGTCATTCTCAGCTTCCCAAGTCTTTTCTTCCACGAATTTGTTCCTGTAAAGGACATTGACTGAAACAACTTCCTTTTTCCTCAACTTATGAACTTGATGATTCAAAATATGCATTGGAACTTCTTTATAGGATAGTAAATCCTTAATCCCAACGTACTCTTTTGGTATTATCAATGGAGGATCACCCAAACACTTCTTCAATATAGAAATATGGAATACTGGATGAACTGCTGCTAACTATTGGGGTAGGTCCAATTGATAAGCCACATTTACCACTCTTTTGGAGATTCTTTAAGGTTCAACATATCGGGTACTAAGTTTCACCTTTTTACTAAATCTCATAACTCCTTTCATAAGTGAAATCTTCAGATACACTCAATCATCAACCTCAAACTTCAATGACCTCCTCCTAACGTATGTGTAGGACATTTGGCTACTTTGTGTTGTTTTCAACCTTTATTGAATAACTTTAACTTTCTCCATAGCATGGTGAACTAAATGTTTTCCTATCAACTATGCTTTGCAAACTTTGAATCACCCAATAGGAGATCTGCACCTTCTTCCATAAAGAGCTTCATATGGAACCATTTGAATTCTTGAATGATAACTATTGTTGTAAGCGTACTTAATGAGAGATTGGCTATTATCCCAATTTCTCTTAAAGTTGATCACACAAGCTCTAAATATATTTTCATAGGTCTGGATAGCATGTTCGGCTTGTCTATCTTTGTGAGGATGAAAAGAAGTGCTCAAATTCACTTTTGAACCCAAACCTTTCTTGAAGTGTCACGACCCAAAACCGAGCCGCGACTGGCACCCACACTTACCCTCCTATCTGAGCGAACCAACCAAACTAACCCTTAACATTTCAACATAATATCGACAGAAAGTAATGCGGAAGACTTAAACTCATTAATAAAAACCAATTCAATAACTATTAATATTCAACATCTATTATTGCCCAAAATCTGGAAGTCGTCACCACAAGAACATCTATGATCAAATTACTAACTAAAAATGTCTAAGAAGCTAAAAATATATAAGAAGCTAGTCCATGCCGGAAGTTCAAGGCATCAAGACTTGAAGAAGAAGATCCAGTCCAAGCTAGAAGCATTAGCTCACCCTGAATTTCCGATGTAGTAACGACTGGCTTGAATTACTGTTGAGTCAAAGACGACGGCACGTTTGCTGCACTCCACAAATACAAAGAAGAAAACATAAAAGTAGGGGGTCAGTACAAAACATGGGTACTGAGTAGATATCATCGGCCAACTCAAAATAGAAAACAGTATATACCAAGTAATATCATAAAATCATCTATGATACTCAACATGTAGCAACAACAAGTACTATATCCTTAACAATTACCGTCAAGTTCACACATGAGGACTCAAGCCTCAATACCATACTCATTTGGGAATTATGTTCATTAGATTGAGTATATTAGCATCGTTCAAGATTCATTATCTTTATTTGTCTTGTGTCGGTACGTGACACTCCGCTTCCTCATATTCTTTATTCCTCTTGTGTCTGTACGTGACACTCTGATCCCCTACTACTATGTGTCGGAACGTGACACTCCGCTCCCCTAAATCTACGTGTCGGTTCGTGACACCCGATCCCCTAAATCTACGTGTCGGTTCGTGACACCCGATCCCCTAAATCTACGTGTCGGTTCGTGACACCCGATCCCCTAAATCTACGTGTCGGTTCGTGACACCCGGTCCCCCTAATACTACGTGTCGGTTCGTGACACCCGATCCCTTAATTCTATGTGTCGGAACGTGACACTCCGATCCACTAATCTCATTCTATCAATTCATCAAGCCTTCTCTTATACCAAGGAATCATCATTCTCATTACTTTAGTTTATCAAGCCTTCTCTCATACCAAGGCATCATCATTAACAAAGAGATTAGGGTTTTGCAAGACTTGGGATTCAATAACTTCATCATGCTTATAAAATCACAATTATATATTCACATTCATGCAAGCATACAATTAA
This sequence comes from Solanum corneliomulleri, assembly GCA_027704805.1. NCBI lineage: Eukaryota > Viridiplantae > Streptophyta > Magnoliopsida > Solanales > Solanaceae > Solanum > Solanum corneliomulleri. The sequence continues at coordinate 40,395,909 of JAKWIY010003055.1, read as the reverse complement.
GCACATAGCAGGGTTTACAATACTATCGATACATATCATTCGCTATTAAGAGTTTACTACAAATATCGTAAAGGAAACAATAACCTACCTCCACCGAAGATTAGTATTCAAGCAAGCAAATTTCTCAAAGCTGCGTTTCTTCTTCTCCCTCGTTCGATTCTCTCTCTCTCTCTTTGTTCTTCCTATTTTCTTTATTCAAACCCTCTTTCTATTACCCTAATTAACATATAATTAAGTGTAAAAGATGGCAATAATAACCCACTAATTAACTTAAGGTTACCTCTTTTAACCCCCAAGTAATTAGACTTATTAACCTTAACCCTCTAACTTTATAATTAAAGTAGGAATAGTCCAAAACGTCCCTTAAAACGTGTAAAGAAATCTGACCCAGGCTGGGATTACGCAACCTGTGACGGGCCGTCGTGCCTGTGACGGGCCGTCGTGCCTGCGACGGTCCGTCCTGCAGGTCGTCGCAAAGTTCAGAGACCCAAATTTCCACCAAGGGTCTGTGACGGTCTGTCACGCTTGTGACGGTCCGTCCTGCACGTCCGTCACGAAGTTCAGAGAGTCGATTTTCAGTACCCAATTTCAGAATTTCTAAGTGTTTTGAAACGAGACCCTGCGACGGTCCGTCGTGCCCATGACGGTCCGTCGTGGGGTCCGTCGTCTCAGCCAATTTTCCAGAAATAAAATCTGCTGCTCAAAACGACTAAACAGGTCGTTACATGAAGGATTTCATGAACTGTGCAATAAACTGTGCACCTCTATTGAAATAATGGAGACCGAAACCCCATGAAGTCTTATCGCTTCTTGAATATACAACTTTGTTTGTTCTTCGGCCCAATAAGTAGTCCTTACCGGCAAGAAATGGACAGACTTTGTCTAATTCTTTTAAGAGGACTTGTCTTTAAATGAATTAAATTTGTTAATTCGATAAAAAATTTTTATTTTTTAAAAAATTAGATAATCAAAATGTTTATCCTTGATTCTTTATTATTTTTCAATATTTATGTGGTCAAATGAATTAAATATTTTATCCTTTATCTATAATTAGTGTAATTAAATGTATTGAACTATAAGTAAAAACAATTAATCTTTCCTCTTGCTTATATCTAAGATCACTAACTTCTGAAAATTAAATTAAATAAATCTTCAACTTTTCATCTTAACCTACGAATCTCTATATCTATATAAGCATCATGGAAAAGTAATTGTGCTTTACCAATTGCATCCTGTTGATGTGAATCATTAGGAATGTTTTCAGGTAATTTTTTTTTTGAAATATTAATATTTGTTCTTATCCTAATTAGAATGATATATTGTATCATAGTTTTATCTTTACCATTTTAGATGTTTTTTAAACTGTTTATAGATACATGAATTTTTGTTGAATAATTATAATACTCTTATTGTGTCATATTTTCCTCATTCTTGTGTTAACTTCTATTTCCCTATTTCATTTTAGTTTTTAATTGATAAACACAATTTCTTTCAAGGTTATTGTCATTTACCGCATATATATATATATATATATATATATTATATTACAAATTATCTTTTATAGGTTGAATAGACATTTGAGTATTTAATTAAACACCAATATTTTCATTATTGGTATTAAAAAGTAAATTTACCTATATATTAATAATATTTCATTAAAATGAAATAAATTCTCACTCATTTGTTCATTCAATTCAATGTGGTGGATTTGTTTTCATATTCCACAAATATTCAACCTTTAGAATTTCTTTTTAGTATTTTACATTTGTAAAATTTTTTGGTAATTAATACAAATTTTAAGTATTAGCATTTAGGAAGTCCAACTGACGGACATATCTATGTGGTCAAGATATCATTGAACTTTTTCTTGCTCTTTTTGGATTTTCCATTATTTTATAATTTATATGCTATGTTTTCATTCATTAGGAGTTAAGAACTTGGATCATTATTAACACATTTGAATTTTGATTGGTTATAGGAGAGGAGGTATCATCAAGAACTCTATTCCTTATGTATTTCTTTTTAGTAGAAATATTGTTAAATTACAGTCTTAGAAGGATATGAATATTGTATTTGTTTAATTTTTTGTATTCTTAACAGATTTATACTTCTTTAATTTAAACTTTTATGAAATCATGAAAGTTATAAGTCTATTTTTATTAGTGCTAAAATTACTAATTTATGACCTTTATATTCATTTTAAATGTATTTTATAATATTTTCTTTCTTTTATCATTTTCTTGCTGATATGGGAGTATAGACACATAAATTGTATAAATTAGGTCCAATAAAATTTCGAGGCCCACAATCAAATCTTGGTATTCTGCAGCATTGTTTGAACATGTTTCACCTAGAACAAATGAGAATGGTAAAATTATTTGTTTTGCAGGTATCAATACCACTCCTGCCCCTGCTTCATCTCGGCGTGCAGATCCAATAAAGAACATTGTCCATGTCGACAACTCATCAGTATAAAAATCAAACTCAGCAGGCAACTCATTTAATGTTTACCGTTTTCTTGAAAGAGGGTGATCAACAAGGAAATTAGCAAGTACTACTACCCACTAGACCTATCTTTTGAAATTGATATAGAAGGTCCATGTGGTTGTCGAGCAAGATGTTTTTTTTAAAAAAAATGCTTGACGCTACTACAAGAATATTATTGGTGGTGGCCCAGTTAGAATATGACAACAAGAAACAACTACTCTTGAAGTCTCAACAATGTTTTCATGAAGACTCCAACTTAAACTGTCAAATTCGACAAGCCTACACGTAGAGAAGTCTCTAAAAAATGAATACATATTCATGAAGACATAAACTGTCGTTGTCAAATTCGGCAAGCCTACACGTTGACAAGTCTCAAAAAAAGGAAAACACATTCATGAAAAATTCAAGTCTTGTCGCCAAACTTCGGCAAGCCTCCACGTGGACAAGTCTCGAACTATGGGGTATTTGTAGACACATAAATTCTATTTATTCAAATTCGTACAAAATTTGAATTAAATCCAATTTCATTTGGGATGAATAATTAATTTGGGCTTTACAAATGATTAAGTCCATCTAATTAAATTCAAATCTAAGGTCCATTTCACCTTGAAGACCAAACCTATGCCACGTGTCACAGTTACTAGCCATCTGTAACCAACAAAGTGATGCCACATGTCGAAATTAGGTGGTAGTCCCTGTCGAATACCAGAATGAATCACAATGAGACAAGTGTCAAAATGACATCCTTTAGCCAATCATATGCAACCTTTTCCACCCCGTACAACTATAAATAGGGGATGTACATGACATTCTAGGGTAATCAACAAAACTCTTCAAAAAGAATTAAGAAAATTGTAGAAAAGTACAACATCAACCTCACAGCTCTTTGAAGGAGTGGTCAATAGAGTTCTTCACGGAGATCGACTTGAAACGACGAAGCGCTTTCAGACGTCCCGGAAATACACAATATCTCAGGAGGTCTACATCATCAAACAATTTGAGAAATACTTTATTGAAGGCTCTAGAATCACGGAGAAACATAGGAGAGAGAATTAAGAGAACAACGGAACGGTAGTCACAATGTTTCATTAATAAAAATCACATTTTTTATTTATTTATTTTGCTTGCAGTCGATTTTTGCTCCTTAGAAAATTTGTTAGGGAGTCTAATGAGATATTATTAAGGATAATATATATAGATATATTCATATTATTAGAACGTGTAGTATTTTAATTAGTTTTCCATATTTTTTCGCTTGATGGTCAATGTACTATTTGATTAATATGAATTTTATTGAATGAATAAAATATAAATGGATAAAAGTAATTTTTTTAATTTCAACATTTTCTATATAATATTTAAATTTTATATAATTGTATGGGATAAACGTGCAATGCAAGTTCCCAAGAACTACTATATATATATAGGAAAACCTTTGTGCCGCCTAAGTGGCGCCACCACCATCCAGAAAACCCCTTTAATTTAAAATATTTCCAAAAATACCCTTTCCTTTAAGAACCTGTACATTTAACTACATTTCAACCCAAACAACACAAACACTCTAGTGTTGCCTCAGCCCCAACAATCACACCGTCTCAACAGCGACATAACTTATATGCGGAGCGACACCTTTTAAGAATTGGAAACAACAAGTATTTACTCCCTTTTCGAGAAGGTACAACATCGTTCATATTCCGTTTATACAACATAATGAATTTGGTTATTCCAAACTTTCTTGCACATTTACTTCTAACAGGGGACTTTGATGAACACGGTAATCTGGAAGAATCAAATTAACAAGTTTCGAGAAAAGTTGAGCAAAGGTTATGCAATCATTATGAGAAACTTCAAAGTTTCAGAAAATAAATTGTGAATACATATTAGTGTATTCAAACTTTTAAATAACATTCTTGCAGATAACTTCCAACCAAAAACTACAGGATGATATTTTACTAATTCTTTTAAATGGTATCCAAGCAGTAATGATTCGCTCTAAGGTTAACAACAACATTGTCCTATCGGGCACATCCATTCCTGCCATTTATGTTACACACGGTCTCTAACGTATACAGTAAAAAATATCCCTCCTTAACTTGTAGATGTAGTTTGATTCTTACTTGTAATCGGTTATATGAAGATTATGAGTTCAAAGTGGAAGAAACTATTTGTAGGTGGATCAGGGTACACTATTTTACTCTTACGTATATCCCATCCACTTGGGACCATACATTTTGATCATTACTACTACTACTCTAAATCAATTCAGAGGTAACTATTTCTTCTCAACTGTCTGGAAAATTTTAATAGTCACATATCTAGGACATTGACATTTAATTTTGTTTTTTTCATAACATGTGAACTGACTTTTGCCACCACCGCAACAAGCAAAATTTATGTTAGTCTTAAAATGGACAACATCACCCCGTTGGTCCATAACTTCTCAAAGAAGTCAGTTGATGTACATACTATTGAGAGTGAAAATGCAAGTAACGTTCCCATTAAAGAAGCTATGTTTTAAAATTGGTTTCCTATTACAGAGTTAGTAGATTCTAACTAAAGTATGGACATAGAGGTAAGTACTATAATAAACCCTTCACATCATAAGCACAAGGCTTGAATCAGCATGCTACTGTTATACATATATATAAATATATATGGATATACACAAACCTTCATTTTTACATATGGTAGGTAAGGAAGCAACTAACATTGTAGCCGCAACATACATTCAAAGGAACTCTAACGATGTTTTACGCACACATTGGTTTAAGATACACATAAATGTCAAGGACATTGGTTGAAAGACTGTTTTGGTCCTTGATAGGGTTGCGGAGAAACATCTTGATACTTTTGCTCCCAAGTTGGTTAACATATTTTCGAAAGTGAGACTGATGTACCGTCCCATATTTGCAGTATATGCAGGATGGACTTGGTCTTCAAACTTAAAGAACAATTTTAATGTGAAATAGGTGTGGTAAAACTATAAAGTAAAAAAAGTGTATGTGTCGAATGAAGAATTAGAATGCAACATCGCATAAGCAAAGACTAGAAGGCAAAGTGCTACAATGTTATTGAGCTTCTAATATATATTATCTTGATAGGTACATCATTCATCTTCGGGACAATTTGTTTATCATACATCATCATTAATTACTTTTACGTACATGTTAAGAGTAAGAAAAAGATTCAACTGAACCAATAGACTGTAATGCGGGAGGATCAAATATAGAATACTCAAAAGAAATTCCTTAGTAATAGAAGACTTCAATTTCAAACAGAAGAGTTTATTCGAGAAAGTCTAAGAAGAGAAGAAACTTATTCATAAACGACAACGAAGAGAGTGATGTAGACACCATATAAACGACAAAGTAGAGTCTTTTTCTATTTTACGGACCTTAATATTATTAGTTTGATCAAGTAGTGTCTATTTTGTTATTTGCGACACTTTACATGTCCAACAGTTGCTAATTGTATATCGTATGTTGTTGATGTCTGTTATGGTAGCGGATTTGTTTTTATCTATTGCCAAAAAAATATTTCATACTAATCTGTACATGCCTATAAAAGTTGTGTTGTTTATGTGCCATATGTTGATCAACATTTTTGCTCTTGCCGTTATATGCTACCTACCCCTACACACAAGGATGTGAATAACACATTCAAGCAACGACATTTTAAAACTCCAGAACAACCTAATATGATGCGACATTACATAAGTGTAACTGAAAATATTAAATTTTAACACTTATTTAACAACTACACTAAAACTACAAAAAAAAAAAGTCAAGCAAATTTGCAAATAAAGGAGTCGCGTGAAGCGCAGGCAATTTCCTAGCGAAGAAATATAAAATAAAGCACAATTTAAATTTTAAAGTAAAGAGAGATGATAGAAAAAAGTTTCAGAGTATTTGATTTTTTATTTTTAGTCTTTGATGTTACATTATTATGATTAACATATGTAACATATTAATAATTGTTTTTGTTTATGATGATTAATTAATATTGATAGGACATTCATGATATAGATTAGTTCTAAATTTTAAATAGCGTATACTTAATTTTGTATTTGGTATCTCTACAGATTTTTTAGCGGTATGATATGAATCATTATGAGAGAATGTGTTTATATATGTTAAACATTAAAATGCAGTAAATAAATGTAGTGAATTGTAAGTGATACATACAACAAATGGGCAAAAAGTGATATATTATACATTTGGTATCGCTAGTGTGAGGGTATTACTCATTTTTATTAAACATTTCAGACTAGTGATGTGAATATGATACACAAAAATGTATTATTTAAGGTATATCAAATAGTTATAGTGATCATCGATATGGAAGATACATTAATATATATCATTCTTGACATATTGTGACTCATTGTAGCATCATATATGTATTGTGTGTATGCATTAATATGATCAAAACAATTGAAAAATTATGTGTCCGTGTGCTTTTCGAATTATTTTGGCTAGGGTTTGAAGGCTTCGTGAAGGAAAAACTCAGACAAAGTGAGATACTTCAATAGTGAACATATGTATCCATTGAGGATTAGGTAATAAAAAAACTCTAAAAAATAATTGGGTTTGTCAGTAGTGTGACTTTTCATAAATAGGTCTACCATAAGAGAATTCATATTCTGAAAGATGTAATTCGGGATGTTACAGAGTTCTATGGGGATTGAGATGTCTTACAAGAAAACATGTCTTGCTAATGAACGTACATAAGAAATGATAAGGGGCAAACCAGCATATGGATATAGACAGATGCCAAGATACATATGAATGTTAAGTATTGCATATCTTATATAATATATAATGATGCACAAGTCGTAGAAAGATGAGTTCATCGATATTTTCATAGACTTGAGACCATTGATGAGGGGGGTCAATAAGTTCTGCAGATCGATAGTTATTGTGGACGCTGCACATTTTAGTCGAGCTTACAAAAGGACATTTATATGAGCAATCACACTGCATGGGGAATATATGTGTTTTTGTTATGGTGAGCTTGTTATTTTTTGTATAATAACTTATACATAGTGTTAATGTTATATAAAAAAAAGTATCATGTGTGTTGATTTGTGATAGGTTTCATATTTTCATTAATAGATGGAGTTGTAGATATAGAAAATGATTGTTCATGGACATGGTTCTTTGAACAATTGAAAAATACATTTGGCAATCGTGAAAAATATGTGTTGTATTACATAAAAATTAGAGTAGTATGAAGAGTGTAAGCAATGTGCTTTAAATGTACCTCATTATGGATGCACGTGGCATCTTTGGAAGAATGTCCCTACAAACTTCAAGAGGATCAGAATCACCCTACGTGATGTATTCTACTCTGTGGATAAGTCTTTTTGAGAAGAAGTATTTTGATAAATTAATGGCTAAGGTGGAAAAGGTTGATCATACAGTTAAGGAGTAACTAGAGGATGCTAGGTACGAGAAGTGGTTGAGAGTTCATTCAACAGTAAACAGAGGTAGAATGATGACTTCAAGTTAATGACTGCCTTGTTGAGGCACACAAATTATCTATCATAATATTTTTTTAAAGAGGCTAGAATGTAATTTGGTTCTTGAAACTGTAAAAGTAGAGAAATATTTTCACATACAAAGGATACATTGTGGAGAATATTTGAGGAGGTATTGATTGTAAATGCACCTAAATGTTCAAAGATGAGAGTATGTATAAACATTGCTGACTATGTATATTTTATGCTTTTGATATGGATCATTTGGATTTTTGATCAACATTAGTTTGAAAAAATAGAAAATAGTGGCATTTCATATAACATATCAATAACTTTTTTAATGTTTGCAGATTCTTCCATCATCTAAATTTGTTTTCTCAATTTATGAATCTTGAAGAGGACATATTATTTTGCCTTGAGCGGAAAGAATGTATTTTTGGAATATTTCAATTAGACGAGATACCTTGCGCACACACAATTGTTGTTTAAAGAGCAAGAATATTACAAATATATATCCTTATTGCTCTTATTACTACAAGCCTGATGCATTTGCAACATCCTATGAGGTTTAAATGGCTCCATTTTTTTATAAGGACGATTGTTCGGTTCGAGACAAGGTTTTGGATGAAATTGTGTTTCCACCTAGATACAAAACGATACGAAAGAAAAAAACGCATATGAAAAGATAAAAAATAAACACAAATTATTGTGGGCAAGCCTCCCTTAAATAAATAATTAGAAATATAATTTAGTAAGAATAATAAATTGACAACTTTTTTTGTTTGATAATGCGGCTCTTTAGGGTCACTATATTACTTGCGCAACCATGTACACTTTGATGTGCAATTGGAAGCAACAATATTTCTTACAGTACAGTGTCTGTAATGCACTCCATGATGATACTTAAAATTTGAATGGTTGAATAATACAAAAATATGACAATTAAAAAGAATCTTATTTGATTCAAGGAAGATATAATCGCTACAATCAGGTCAACCGAAACAATGATTATTTCATCAGGTAAGAAGTTAATCGACAAGGATAAAATAAAGTTCTCTGAGCAATGAAGAAGTAATATAAAGATTATCCTTAACATTATTAATGCTTGTAAAAAAAAGGATCTCTACTACTCTTTTTTCAAAGATAAAAGCTCTTGGGTTTCCATATACTCTCTTTGACACATATATTAGACCCTAGCGCAAAAATATATTGCTCTAGTCCCGTAACAAAGCAAAGAAGGATTCATGGGGAGAAGAATTCATGCTTCAAGAGAATCCCTTTTTTCACTTGGTTATGGGACTCGAGAAATATATGTCTATAAGAACCATGATTTTTCCTCTTTCAAACAAAAGTTCTAAGATCAAAAATTAAAGTCATATAAAATAATTCCTGCGTAGTCCTTATTGAATGATTTTTTTCTACTTTCAAATCAGAAGTACTAAAATCAAAATTTCAAATATACAAACATAAAATGTAACGAAGTGAATGGATACCTTGTTCTAGTTTGAATCAAAGGAGTCTCCATGGATAAAATTAAATATAGAATAACTGTAGCCCCTATATCGAGTTGTTGTAGATCAATCCATTCTTCTGTTGTTGTAGTTGTTGGTGGAACACATACTACTGTTGTTGTTGATGAAGGAAAAGAGGTTTGTTGGATAAATTGAGATGGTTGAATGGGATGTAATTACAACTGTTGATTACCATTTTGTTTCATGATTATGACTTGATCATCTGGTTTTTCTTTGTGAGCAGTTATCAAATTCTATAGAGAAAATTTCAGATAAACCATTAAAATTAGTCATATATAGAACAAAAAAGTCATCAAAAGAATTCCAAACACATTTAAAGAAGTTCAAGTATAACTTCAGAGCTACAACATTGTCCGGTTTATTAATATTTTAACTTCTTACGACCGCACCTATATTCCAGTCATGATCATGCATTTTAAATCTATATAAAATGATATCTAGTTAAATGTAAAAAATAAAAAAATGAGATTATAAGAGAAACTTATGATGTTTTCTACTAAACTAGAGAGAGAGAAAAATGATCCAAAGATGGGTTTTCTAATGGAGGAAGTAGATGATCAAAGAAACGTTTAGTGGGTATGACATTATAACTCAAAGGTTGAGATGAAGAAAAGTGAATTAATTTCGAACATATATAAAGAAAATTAAATGTCTATCTACCTAACCGGCGCATCCACCTTTACTTTATATTTTATGCATAATAAATATTTTTTTCTACTTTAGAGTGTGTGGGATTATAAACAAAAGAGAAGTCAAGGATAGTAATGCGTACATTTTGTTTAATATCATACATCTCATATCATATTGTAACGACTCGAGAGCACCCCCTAGTCGTAACATGGCATATTCGATCTCGAAGAGATCTTATACAAGCTCTTAGAATTCATTCATTAGAAGACATGGAAGAATTTAAAACATAAGTCGAAAAAATATTTAATAAAAGAGGAAGTCTTTCTAACATTATTGTCTCAAACCATCTATGAATGAAAAGAATAAAATCATGGGACATTGCCCACATAAAGTAAAAAAACATAAAAGTAAATTGTATAAAGGTAAATGGATATTGTACTCAAAGACCATAGGACTCAAAAAGATATTCAATCTTAGAAATTCTTGAAACTCTACCCTAAAAGAGAAACTAAAAGAGCCAACCCTACATTTGGTTAGAATGTAGGCAATATGCGTAGTACAAAGGTACAAAGTATGGAAGCTAACATAACATTATAGGAGCATCTCAAATGGTTAGACAACATAATACATAAGCATAAGAGGTAATAACATAAGAAGCATATCATAAAAAGTCAACATAATACATAATCATAATTTAATACTTCAACCATTTGTCCTGTATACTCAAGTGAACTACCTCCCAACCCACCGTTAAGTATACTTGTGCAAGGATAAGGTAGTATACCATACTACTACCTATGATAAGTACCTCTCTTTCGTTATTCTTGGTGATATCCCACCTTCATAGTTAAGTAGAGCACTATACCCCTAGAAAACCTCAAGGCACACTTGTAAAATGCATGTGGGGCATCCTATTCTTCCTCACACACTAAGCATATACTGAAGTCACCCTATTCACGTGTTACCTCCTTAGAAGTGTCACTAAGGGCCTACATTAATATTCCAAAACCAACTATAATCTTAAGTCAATCTTAAAATGGAAGTAAACTATACCCACTACCCAAGGTAGGCATACTTCATAAGAGGATATTTCATAAGTAGCTTCAGGTCATACTTGTGCCATGTATGAATGACATCCCATTCTACCATTCACATAAGTACTTATATAGGCTATCTTAATCAATGTTAACTATCTTTCATACTAGTCTATCAACAATATCATACTATCATACTAGACCTAATCACCATAGAAAACATCATATCATGCGATCAAAGCTATCATAGGACGGTTGTAAGTATACCCACCTAGGAACCATGCACCCACTCATGAAGATGTAATCTATCCATATTGGAGTATAAATCCTCAACCCTAAGCTTCCAAGAGTAATCTAACTCAACTTATTGGATGAATTGCACCTTGCGTGCAAGCCAAGCTACCATTAGGAGAGTATAAGTCATCTATCCTAAACGCTACCATGAAATGGTTTTGGCGTAACCAAGTCAAGTTATTATATGGCAATCTAATCATGCTAATTCAAGCTATCTTGAGGAGAGTTCATTTATCAATCCCAAGCTACCATGGGAATCACCATCCCCAAGCTTCCGTGAGATTTACTATCTCAAGCTACTATGAGATTTACTATCTCAAGCTACCATGAGACTTACCATCTCAAGCTTCCAACCTTGGTCTTATTGTAATAAGCCAAGCTTTACCTTGGTCCTAATGGTAGCTTGGCTTGTATTAATGGTGCAATTCATATGTGGAGGTGGGTTAGGACATAGTTCACGTGAGTATAAAAGACAAATGGTTGAAGTATCAAATTACGTTTATGTCTTATGTTGAATAACTATTTGATATAATTTTATGATGTTATTGAAGCTTCCATACTTAGTACTTTTGTAGTAACGCATATTGCCTACATTCTAACCAAATGTAGGGTTGGAGCTTTGAGTTGCTATTGGAGGCTAGAGTTTCAAAAATTTAGAAGATTGAAGATATTTCTGAGTCCTCATTGCTTCGAGGACAATATCTATTTACCTTTATGACATTTACTTTTATAATTTAGACTTTATGTGTGTGTGTCCAAATACTTTTATTCATTTCATTCATAGACTGTTTGAGACAATAATGTTAGAAAGACTTCCGCTCTTATGAAATATCTTTCGAAGTATGTTTTAATGAAATATTTAAATTCTTCCATATTATCTAATGCCTATTTGATGAATGAATTCTAAGGGCTTATGTAAGATATCTTTTACATTGAATACACCATGTTACGACTAGGGGGTGCTCTTGAGTTGTTACAATAATATATGAGATGTATGATTTTAAACAAAAGGTACACATTAAAATCTTTGACATAATTCCAAGTCATTCTAAAATAGAAAAAATATTTATTGTGCATTAACTGTAAATTAAATGTGGATACGCCTGGATAGGTAGATAGCCCTTTGATTTTATCTATATATTTTTAAATTGGTTCACTTTTCTTCCTCTTAACCTTTCAGTTATAATGTCGTACCCACTAAAGTTTCTTTGATCATCTACTTCCTCCATTAGAACCCCCCCTCTTTGAATCTTTTTTTCTCTCTCTAATTTAGCAGAAAACATTATTAGTTTCTCTTATAAGCTCATTTTAATTTTTTTACATCTAAGTAGATATCATTTTATGTAGATTTAAAATTAGTGATCATGATTGGGATATAAAAGTGGTTTGAAGAAGTTGTAATATTAAAAAACCTGACAATGTTGTAGCTCCAAGGTTATACTTGGAGACTTCATTAAATGATTTTTGGAATTCTTTTGATAAAATTTTTGCTCTCGACATGACTAATTTTAATGGTTTATTATAATTTTCTCTTTAGATTTTCAAACTGCTCACCAGGAAAACCAGATGATCAAGTCATAATTATGAATCAAAACGGTAACCAATAGATGTACTAATATCTTATCCAAACAACTAAATTTATCCATCTAACAACTATAACACAAAAAGAATTGATTGATCTACAACGACTAGACATAGGGGCTGACAGTTATCCTAATTTCACTTTGTCCATGAAGACTCCTTTGGTTCAAACTAGAATAAGGAAACCATTCCCTTCATTACATTTTATGTGTGTATGCTCAAAGTTTTGATTTTAGTACTTTTGATTTGAAATCAGGAAAAATCATTCAATAAGTATTACACATGAATTATTGCAAGAGGAACATGATGAGATTGAATATTGAAGTATAATGAAAAACAGGTTAAATACATTAGAGTCTGAATATTGGAGCCATTAATAACCAACCGAACTACCACATGAGTTATCCATGATGTCAAATGCACACACCAGATTGAAGGAATCGATATACCTTGCCAGGGGTATAGAGGCGTTTATTGCATGATCACTAAAACTAATGCCCATAGAGAGGACTTAGCCTACGGGGGTATGCATTTCTGGGACTATGAGGGTATACTAAAACCTAGTCCACTCGGTTCTAAGCGAACTCCAAACTGAATATATATCTAACACACATAACTAAAACATTAAATAGCTCTAATACTAACATGAAAATATGAGAATATAACAATGATAAACTGATAATTTAACATTCTAAAAAAGATGCATGTATAGTTTTTTAATTGACCTAGCATGTACCATTCATAAACTAAAAGAATCTACGCAACTAGGGTTATTAGTTTCATGCAAAAAAGTAAGCAAAGATTCAACAAAACAAGATACTCTATTTAGGAATACTCTAATAACTAAATCATAACTAATATCTAAGGTTTTACAAGCTTTAGGTTTAAACAAGATACATAAATCAAGAATCTAACAGAATTCTAGGGACCTAATCGGTGAAAGGAACCCACTAGTGAAATCCCATTACTTGGTGACGAAATCTATGAAAAAATCCTTCAACTATGGGGCAAAAACTAAAGAAAACCTGTTACATTCTTGGAAGGGTTTTGTTCGCCTATTTCCTCCTCTTTTTTTCTAAGTTTGATGAATTTTCTAATTGGTGTCTTTTACCTTATAAATTACACTTAATGTCGAATATAAGGAGTATCGTGGAATTATTGTAGAATATTATTATGTATAAATATAATATATATCCATATTTACTTTTTTTCTTTTCAAATTGACATGGTGTTTTCATTATATAGCTATTCTTTCTTTAGTTAGATTCAGATTAGACCACAATTCAAAATTTATTAATATAATCATTCTTAATCTACGTAAATCTTTAAATAATAACCGTAGACTTTAGGATCTACAACTTACATGCTCTTTTTATTATGAAATTTAGTTATTATTGTCCGTCTTGAATCATCATAGGTTGTTTTTTAAGTAAAAGAGACAGACATGACTTTCTAGGAATTGAATCCATAGACTCAAGGGCATGCCCTCTATCTGCTACAAGAGATACACTCTTTCGCACATATATTAGACCCTAGTGCAATAAAAATTCACTCTAGTCCCGTAACAAATCAAAGTTGGATTCCTGTACAGAAGAATCCATGCTTAAAGAGAATCCCCTTTTTTCGCTTGGTTATGAGACTAGAGCAATATATGTGTCAAAGAGGGGATAATTTTACATCCAATACGGGGGTATGCCCCTTATTCAATTGAACTAATTCCTAGTTAGTCATGTCTCTCTCTTCACATAAATCACAATCCATGATGATTAAAGACACACAAAAATAACATAAATGTATGATTAAAAGAAGGAGGTTGTAGAGCCTAAATTTTAGGATTAGTACTGATGTAGCTTAAGAATGATTATTTTGTAACTAAAGATTGGATTGTTGTCTCCAAGGTCAATAATATGGTATAATGAAAACACTGTCTCAAGTAGAAAAGTGAAAACGAGTAAACCAAAAAATGTTAGATTATTTATGTAGACTGAAAAAATAAAGTTGGACTTTTCAGCAAAATGATTTTCTGTTAGTAAATTTGTAACGAACTGTTTAGTCGTTTTGAGCAGCAGATTTTATTTGTGGAAAAAATGACTGAGACGATGGATCCCACGACGGACCGTCATGGGCATGACAGACCATCGAGGGGGTCTCGTTCCAAAACACTTAGAAATTCTGAAATTTGGGTACTGAAATCGACTCTCTGAACTTCGTAACGGAATGGCAGGACGGACCGTCGTGGGAACGACGGACCGTCACACATCTTCCACAGAAATTAAGTCTCTGAACTTTGTGAAGACATGGCAGGACGGATCGTCGTGGGCACGACGGACCGTCATAGACTCTTCAAGGAAATTGAGTCTCTGAACTCTGTGACGGAAGCAGCAGGACGGACCGCCGCAGGCACGACGGGCCGTCACAGGTTGCGTAATCCCAGGCTAGTTCGGATTTCTGTAAATATTTTAAGGGGCGTTTTGGACTATTCCTGCTTTAGTTATAAAGTTAGTGGGTTAATGTTAATAGTTTAATGACTTGGGGGTTAAAAGAGATAACCTTGAGTTAATTAGTGTGTCATTATTGCCATCTTTTATACTTAATTATATGCTAATTAGGGTAAATGAAAGAGGGTTTGAATAGGAAAATTTAAAAGAGCAAGAGAGGGAGAAAACGAACGATCAGGGAGAGAAGAAGAACAAAGCCTTGGGAAATTGCTTGCTTGATCAAAATTCTTCGGTGGAGGTAGGTTATGGTTTTGATACTATTCGTAGTAAACTCTTAATAGCGAATGATATGTATTGGTAGTATTGTAAACCCTGCTATATTCTTAATTGTATGCTTGCATGATTGTGATTTATAATTGTGATAAAATAAGCATGATGAAGCTATTGAATTCCAAATCTTCAAAAACTCTAATCTTTTTGTTAATGATGATGCCTTGGTGTAAAAGAAGGCTTGATGAACGAATATAATGAGATTAGTGGGGCGGGTGTAACGAACCGACACGTAGAATTAGGGGATCGGAGTGTCACGTTCCGACACATAGAATTAAGGGATCGGGTGTCACGAACCGACACATAGAATTAGGGGATCGGAGTGTCATGTTCAGACACATAGAATTAAGGGATCGGGTGTCACGAACCGACACGTAGAATTAGGGGATCGGAGTGTCACGTTCCGACACATAGAATTAAGGGATCAGGTGTCACGAACCGACACGTAGAATTAGAGGATCGGAGTGTCATGTTCCGACACATAGAATTAAGGGATCGGAGTGTCACGTACCGACACATAGTAGTAGGGGATCAGAGTGTCACGTATCGACACAAGAGGAATAAAGATAATGAATCTGGAAAGATGTTAGTATGCTCAATCTAATGAACCTAATTCCCAAATGAGTATGGTATTGAGGCTTGAGTCCTCATGGATGAACTTGGTAGTACTTATTGATGATTATAGTACTTGTTGTTGCTAAATGTTGAGTATTGTAGTTGATTTATGATATTAACTGATATATACTGTTTTCTATTTTGAGTTGGCCGATGATATCTACTTAGTACTCGTGTTTTGTACTGACCCCTACTTGTATGGTTCTTTCTTTGTTATTTGTGGAGTGCAGCAAACGTGCCATCGTCTTCAAATCAAGCGTAACTCTAGCCAGTCTTCATTTCACCGGAATTCAGGGTGAGCTAATGCTTCTAGGTTGGACTGGATCTTCTTCTTCATGTCTTGATGCCTCGAATCTCTGGCATGGACTAGCTATTACTTATTTTAGATTTCTTAGAATACTCTTAGTTCAGTAATTTGATCATAGATGTTCTTGTTATGATGACTTCCAGATTTTGGGAATAATAGATGTTGAGTTTTTATAAGTTATTGAATTGATTTTTATTAATGAGTTTAAGTCTTCCGCATTGTATTTTGTTCAATATGTTTGGGTTTAGATTGGTTGGTTCGCTCACATAGTAGGATAAGTGTGGGTGCCACTCGCGGCTCGGTTTTGGGTCATGACAAACTTGGTATCAGAGCATTAGGTTCGTTGGTCTCATCACACAAGAACGAGTCTAGTAGAGGAAGGGGACAAGCACCTAGCCCATCTGGTACTAGGGCGGTGACTCGTCCACCGACTGAGGAAGTAGTAAGAGAGGGTGAGGAAGGGGAAAATGAGCAAGTTCAGAATGAGGAATTGCCACCCCAACCTACCCCAGAGATGATCAATCAGGTTCTTGCTTATCTTAGCGGGTTATCTATCAGGGCCAGACACCCCCAGTGTTTTCTCCCCTGCCACCACACCTCAGGTTCCGGAGGTACAACATCCAGCTACTATGGCTCCCCCGCATGGATGCCTCATTGGAAATAGGCATGTTTCCTCGTCTGACTACAGGGCCTATAATGACAAATGATCAGCATGAACTTTTCAGTAAGTTCTTGAAATTGAAACCTCCAGTCTTCAAGGGTGCTGAATCTGAGGATGCTTACGATTTTCCAGTTGACTGTCATGAGCTACAACACAAGATGGGTATAGTAGAACAGTTGGTGTTGAGTTCGTGAGTTTCAGTTTTCAAGGAAACGCCAAATGTGGTGGCGGTCACATGTTGAGTGTCAACCAACAGAGGCACCACCTATGACTGGGCATCATTCTCTAGCTTGTTTATGGAAAAGTATATCCCCCGGACTTTGAGGGACAGGAAAAGGGATGAGTTCTTGAACCTAGAGCAAGGTAAGATGTCGGTTACTGCATATGAGGCTAAGTTTTGTGCATTATCCAGGTATGCCACCCAACATTGTTTCAGTCCACAAGAGCGGATTCGCCGTTTTTTGAAGGGGTTGAGGTCAGAATTGCGGATTTCAGCCTTACAGGTAGCGGCTACGGCAAAATCCTTCCAAGAAGTGGTAGACTTCGTGATAGAGGTGGAAGGAGTGAAGCCAGATGACTTCACCACGATATCGACATCAAAAAGGTTTCGAAAGGGAGGTGAGTTTAATGGTTCTTACTCTAGAGGACAGGGTTCAGGAGGTTACTCAGTCCGACCAATTCAGTCTTCACTACATACTGTAGTTGGGGGTCCACCTCAGACCGGTCAACACTTTTCTGAGAGACCTATGCTTGACTCCAGAGAGTGTTATGGATGTGGGGAGACTGGACATATTAGGAGGAATTGTCCAAAATAGAGTTACAGACCCCCAATAGCTAGAGGTAGGGGTGATCATGGTAGAGGCCGTTATTCTGGAGGACGTGGTGGCCGAGGTAGTGGTGGTCACCAAAACGGCCGGGGTGATGGGCCAACTGGAGCCACTACAGCACAACATGGTAGGGTCAACGGACAGACAAGTAATGGGGCCCATTGTTACGCTTTCCCTGGGAGATCTAAAGCGGAGACATCTGATGCTGTCATCACATGTAATCTTTCGGTTTGTGATTGCATGGCTTCTGTATTGTTTGATCCTTGATCCACATTTTCTTATGTATCTTTTTCATTTGCTACTGGTCTTAATTTACCTTGTGAATTACTTGACATGCCTATTCGTGTTTCTACTCCGGTGGGTGAGTCTGTAATAGTTGAAAAAGTATATAGGTCTTGTTTGGTGGCTTTTGTGGGGAGCAACACTTATGTAGATTTGGTTATCCTAGAAATGGTTGACTTTGATGTAATTCTGGGTATGACTTGGCTTTCTCCAAATTTTGCAATCTTGGATTGTAATGCTAAAACTGTGACGTTAGCCAAGCCTGGGACAGATCAGTTCGTGTGGGAGGGCGACTACACTTCCACTCCGGTTCGTATCATCTCCTTTCTTCGTGCTAAGAGAATGGTTAGTAAGGGGTGTTTATCTTTCTTGGCACATCTCAGGGATGACACTACCCAAGTACCTTTAATTGAGTCGGTTTCGGTAGTCCGTGAGTTTCTGGACGTGTTCCCTGCAGATCTTCATGGTATGCCACCGGATAGAGATATTGATTTTTGCATTGATTTGGAACCGGGTACTCACCCCATTTCTATACCCCTTTATAGAATGGCTCCCGCCGAGTTAAGAGAGTTAAAGGCCCAACTTCAAGAGTTGTTGAGAAAAGGCTTCATTAGACCATGTGCATCTCCTTGGGGTGCTCCGGTGTTATTTGTGAAGAAGAAGGATGGGAGTTTTCGGATGTGCATAGACTACCGGCAGTTGAACAAGGTAATTATTAAGAACAAGTACCCCATTCCTCGCATTGATGACTTGTTGGATCAGTTACAAGGTGCTTGTGTCTTCTCTAAAATTGACTTGAGATCCGGTTATCATCAATTGAAAATACGGATGTGCCAAAGATTGCTTTTCGAACTAGGTATGGGCATTACGAATTTGTGGTAATGTCTTTTGGTCTTCCAAATGCCTCTGCTGCTTTCATGAGCTTGATGAACAGGATTTTTAAGCCATATCTGGATCTCTTTGTGATCGTATTTATTGATGATATACTGATATACTCCAAGAGTAAGAAGGAACATGAGGAGCATTTGAGAATTTAGTTGGAAGTATTAAGGGAGAAAAGGCTTTATGCCAAATTCTCCAAGTGTGAGTTTTGGCTAGATTCAGTGTACTTCTTGGGGCACGTGGTTTCTAAGGATGGAGTGATGGTGGATCCATCTATGATTGAAGCAGTGAAGAATTGGGAGAGACCTACTAACGTGTCAGAAATAAGGAGCTTTGTTGGTTTAGCTATCTATTACCGTCGATTTTTCAAGGGATTCTCTTCGATTGCTTCTTAATTGACGAACTTGACTAAGCAGAATGTTCCATTTGTATGGTCAGTTGAATGTGAGGAAAGCTTTCAGAAACTCAAGACCTTGTTGACTACTGCACCAATCCTTACCTTGCCAGTAGAGGGTAAGAATTTCATTGTTTATTGTGATGCATCCTATTCTGGTTTGGGTGCAGTGCTAATGCAAGAGAAGAATGTAATTGCTATGCTTCGAGGCAATTAAAGGTGCACGAACGCAAATTACCACGCACCATGATTTGGAATTGGCCGTGGTAGTATTTGCATTAAAGCAATGGAGACACTATCTATATGGGGTTAAGTGTGAAGTCTATACGGATCATCGTAGCCTAAAGTATGTCTTTACTCATAAAGATTTGAATTTGAGACAGAGGAGATGGATGGAACTACTGAAGGAGTATGATATCACTATTCTATATCATCTGGGAAAAGATAATGTTGTGGCAGATGCTTTAAGTAGAAAGGCAGGAAGCATGGGTAGTTTAGCCCACTTACAAGTCTCTTGATGCCCGTTGGCGAGAGAAATTCAAAACTTGGCTAATGACTTTATGAGGCTAGAAGTAAATGAGAAGGGAGGATTTTTGGCTTGTGTGGAGGCGAGATCTTCTTTTCTTGACAAGATCAAGGGAAAACAGATTGATGATGAGAAACTAAGTCGAATTTGGGATATGGTGTTGCGAGGAGAGGCTAAAGAAGCAATAATTGATGAGGAAGGTGTTTTGAGGATTAAGGGAAGGGTATGTGTGCCCCGTGTGGATGATTTGATCCACACTATTCACACAGAGGCCCATAGTTCCGGATATTCTATACATCCTGGTGCAACCAAGATGTACCATGACCTAAAACAACACTTTTAGTCGAGTAGAATGAAGCGCGACATTGTTGATTTTGTTGCCAAATGTCCAAATTGTCAACAAGTAATGTATGAACACTAGAGGCCCGGAGGAACACTTCAGAGAATGCCCATTCCTGAATGGAAGTGGTAGAGAATTGCAATGGACTTCGTGGTTGGTCTTCCAAAGACATTGGGTAAGTTTGATTCTATTTGGGTAATTGTGGACATATTAACTAAGTCTGCTCACTTCATTCCGGTCAAGGTGACTTACAATGCAGAGAAGTTAGCCAAAATCTATATCTCAGAAATTGTTCGATTGCATGGAGTTCCACTCTCCATCATATCAGATAGAGGTACGCAGTTTAATTTTATGTTTTGGAGAACATTGCATGCGGAATTAGGTACTAGGTTGGACCTTAGTACTTAATTTCACCCTCAGACTGATGGTCAGTCTGAGCGAACGATTCAAGTGTTGGAGGATATGCTACGTGCATGTGTGATAGAATTTGGTGGTCATTGGGATAACTTCTTACCCTTAGCGGAGTTTTCATACAATAATAGCTATCACTCCAGTATTGACATGGCTCCATTTGAGGCACTGTATGGGAGGAGATGTGGGTCTCCCATTGGTTGGTTTGATGCATTTGAGGTTAGACCTTGGGGTACTGACCTTCTGAGGGAATCATTAGATAAAGTGAAATGCATTAAAGAAAAGCTTCTAGCGGCTCAAAGTAGGCAAAAAGAATATGCAGATCGAAAGGTTAGAGATTTGGAGTTTATGGAGGGTGAGCAAGTCTTGCTAAAGGTTTCGCCCATTAAAGGGGTGATGCGGTTTGGTAAGCAAGGTAAGCTTAGCCCAAGGTATATTGGTCCCTTTGAAGTTTTGAAGCGACTAGGGGAGGTGTCTTTTGAATTAGCCTTGCCTCCAGGGCTGTTTGGAGTGCATCCGGTATTTCATGTGTCTATGTTGAAAAGATACCATGGGGATGGAAACTACATCATTCGTTGGGATTCGGTTCTGCTTGATGAGAATTTTACTTATGAGGAGGAGCCTGTTGCCATTCTAGATAGAGAAATTCGCAAGTTCAGATCAAGGGAGATTGCATCCATCAAAGTTCAATGGAAGAATCGACCAGTTGAAGAGGCCACTTGGGAGAAGGAGACTGATATGCAAGAAAGATACCCACACCTGTTTAAAGATTCAGGTACTCATTTTCGCCCTTGTTTTTCTTCTTGTGATCGTTCGAGGACGAACGATGGGTAAATTGATATCTATTATAACGACCTGTTTAGTAGTTTTGAGCAGCACATTTTATTTCTGAAAAAAATGACTGAGACAACGGATCCCACGACGGACCGTCATGGGCATGACGGACCGTCGAGGGGGTCTCGTTCCTAAACACTTAGAAATTCTTAAATTTGGGTACTTGAATCGACTCTCTGAACTTCATAACGGAATGGCAGGACGGACCGTCGTGGGCACGACAGACCGTCACACATCTTCCACAGAAATTAAGTCTCTGAACTTCGTGACGACATGGCAGGACGGACCGTTGTGGGCACGACGTACCGTCATAGACTCTTCAAGGAAATTGAGTCTCTGAACGCTGTGATGGAAGCAGCAGGACGGACCGTCGCAGGCACGACGGGCCGTCACAGGTTGCGTAATCCCAGGCTGGGTCGGATTTCTGTAAATATTTTAAGGGGCGTTTTAGACTATTCCTGCTTTAATTATAAAGTTAGTGCGTTAATGTTAATAGTTTAATTACTTGGGGGTTAAAAGAGATAACCTTGAGTTAATTAGTGGGTCATTATTGTCATCTTTTATACTTAATTATATGCTAATTAGGGTAAAAGAAAGAGGGTTTGAATAAGAAAATTTGAAAGAGCAAGAGAGGGAGAAAATGAACGAACAGGGAGAGAAGAAGAACAAAGCCTTGGGAAATTGCTTACTTGATCAAAATTCTTCGGTGGAGGTAGGTTATGGTTTTGATACTATTCGTAATAAACTCTTAATAGCGAATGATATGCATTGGTAGTATTGTAAACCCTGCTATATGCTTAATTGTATGCTTGCATGATTGTGATTTATAATTGTGATCAAATAAGCATGATGAAGCTATTGAATCCCAAATCTTGAAAAAACTCTAATCTCTTTGTTAATGATGATGCCTTGGTGTAAAAGAAGGCTTGATGAACGAATATAATGAGATTAGAGGGGCGGGTGTCACGAACCGACACGTAGAATTAGGGGATCGGAGTGTCACGTTCCGACACATAGAATTAAGGGATCAGGTGTCACGAACCGACACGTAGAATTAGGGGATCGGAGTGTCACGTTCCGACACATAGAATTAAGGGATCGGGTGTCATGAACCGACACGTAGAATTAGGGGATCGGAGTGTCACGTTCCGACACATAGCATTAAGGGATCGGGTGTCACGAACCGACACGTAGAATTAGTGGATCGGAGTGTCATGTTCGGACACATAGAATTAAGGGATCGGAGTGTCACGTACCGACACATACTAGTAGGGGATCGAAGTGTCACCCTACCGACTCAAGAGGAATAAAGATAATGAATCTGGAAAGATGTTAATATACTCAATCTGATGAACCTAATTCCTAAATGAGTATGGTATTGAGGCTTCAGTCCTCATGGATGAACTTGGTAGTACTTATTGATGATTATAGTACTTGTTGTTGCTACATGTTGAGTATTGTTGTTGATTTTAGATATTAACTGATATATACTGTTTTCTATTTTGAGTTGGCCGATGATATCTACTCAGTACTCGTGTTTTGTACTGACCCCTACTTGTATATTTTTTTCTTTGTTATTTGTGGAGTGCAGCAAACGTGCCGTCGTCTTCAAATCAACCGCAACTCTAGCCAGTCTTCATTTCACCGGAATTCAGGGTGATCTAATGCTTCTAGCTTGGACTGGATCTTCTTCTTCATGTCTTGATGCCTCGAATCTCCGGCATGGACTAGCTATTACTTATTTTAGCTTTCTTAGAATACTCTTAGTTTAGTAATTTGATCATAGATGTTCTTGTGATGATGACTTCCAGATTTTGGGGAATAATAGATGTTGAGTTTTTATAAGTTATTGAATTGATTTTTATTAATGAGTTTAAGTCTTCCGCATTGTATTTTGTTCAATATGTTTGGGTTTAGATTGGTTGGTTC
Source organism: Solanum corneliomulleri (assembly GCA_027704805.1). Lineage (NCBI taxonomy): Eukaryota > Viridiplantae > Streptophyta > Magnoliopsida > Solanales > Solanaceae > Solanum > Solanum corneliomulleri. The sequence goes on along the minus strand of JAKWIY010003055.1, from coordinate 40,372,096 downwards.
GCTCACATAGTAGGATAAGTGTGGGTGCCACTCGCGGCTCGGTTTTGGGTCGTGACAAAATTAGGTACGCATTTTTTATTAGTTTTTAATGAAATTTCCGTGGTTTTATGATTTTAGTGGGAAAATAATAATTATATGACTATTTATGAAATTGACCACATCTTTATTTTTTCGAGGTATGTATTGATCATAAAGTTGCCGTTTATCCTTTATGAGCTATTGGTCAAAGAGTATATTAGTCTTCTAGAAAATAGGGAATTCCAATCGATGGAATTTCATAGCTGAACAATAAAATTTCATGATAATATTATTTAGCTATAGATTAGACCATAAAAAAAAAATTCATTAATTTTCAAGGAGCTTTTAATCATGCCTTAGTTAGATATTACCAATAATTCCATCGCTATTTAATGTTTTTAGTTGTATTGATCGCTAAATTAATGATCTCTGTTTGGTTCTTTCTAAAATTATGTTCTGAGGCATTTTATCTTAGTAAAAACAAGAAATATTAAGATTAACCAATTTTATTCATGAATCTTTTTGTGTATTGATAGGACAGGTACCAAGCCCCAAGACCTATACCCCTTGGCATAAATACGAGTCCTAGGATCACCAGTGACCCCAAACTAACCCTGAACAAACATATTTTAAGCAAACTAAAACAACTGAATAAAAGATACTATGCAGAAGATTAAATCATGAGATAATTGAAAGATGGGAAATACCCAATACTAATCTGAATATATATATTGAAATTCTAACTGTTAAATGCTAAAGCTAAATCTAAAACTATGTTTAAAAAAGTCTCTAACTAAATAGACCACATCATTGTTCTTTTCGAGTATATATTGATCTTAAAGTTATCGTTCATCCTAGATGAGATATTGGTCTAAGAGTAGATTTACCTACTAGAAAATAAGGAGTTAAGATGGATGAAATTTCATAGCTGAACAATAAAATTTCATGCTAACTTTTTTAGGTATGGATTAGCGCAAAAAATAATAATAAAATTCATGAATTAGCAAGGAGGTTTTTAGTGATGTATTAGTTTTGGATTACTGACAAATCCCATAGCTAATTCAATACTTTTAGTAGTATCTATCACTAAATTAATGATTCTATTTGGTTCTTTCTAAAAATGACTTCATAAGACATTTTGTCTTAGTAAAAATAACAAATATTAAGATTTACAAATTTTATTCATGAATCTTTGTGTTTATTGATGGAAAAGTGACACGCGTTATGGCTATCCCCTTTGCGTAAACACGGGATCTAGGATCACGAGTGACCCCAAGCTAACCCTGAGCTGGCATATGATAAGCATACTATAAATACTGAACACAAGAGACTATGCAACAACTTAAATTATGAGATAACTGATAGATGGGAAATTCCCATACAAATCTGAATATATAATAAACTTCTAAATGTTAAGTGATACTAAACAATAACTCAAATGCTAAAGCAAAATATAAAATTATATCTAAGGAAGTCTCTAACTAACTCGATTTGTTGGGACATGTCCCAGGAAATACTGAAACAGAAATAAAAGACTGAAATGGAAAACATGTCTATTGTCCTCAAAGTGTGAGGACTCACCCCTAATGCTGCTGAGTATTGATCGGGAACTAAATATATGCGTGATCTGAATGTTGAGTACCTGAAAATGCATCATGAAAGGATGTAGCTCTGAGTATGCGTCACTACTTGGATTGTATGGAGAATGCAAGATAAGAATATAAATGAAAAAAATATATAAGTTGAACAAGGATAACTGAGAAATGACGCATCTGAACATAATGTAAATACTGAAATACACTAAAATGATATGATCTGAATTTAATGAGGAAGTAGTAATTATCTAAATGCTTAGAATGAATACTAAATTATTGAAAACATAGTCAAATGCACTAGAGTCTAATTGTGGGAGCTACTATTAACCGACATCAAATAAAATAAGCTAAACGTGGAGTCCGATGTATGCTTCCCCATTGAGAGGACCTAATATACATTTCCATTCAAGTATAAAGGCATTACTCGTATGATCTCTAAATTTGATGCCCAATGAGGGGATTTATACTCCTACAAGGGCACGTAGTTTTGAGACTATGAGGGTTCGCTGAACCTTAATCTAACTCAATGTTAAGCCTACTCCAAATTGGAATGTGTAGGACACAATATAACTAAATTATTGGAAATGAGAATGCAACATTTAAGTACTAACAATGAACATTCAAAATCTGAGGCATGCTTAATTGTTCAAGTCACCTAGCAATTGTTATTGATAAACTAAGAGAATCTACAATAGTATGGTTCTAAATTTCATGCAAATAAGTAAACAACAATTTCATGAAAAACATGATAATCTTATTAGGAACATTATATCACCTATATCATAATAATTCTTCAAGGTTTTAGAAACTCTAGATCTAATCAAGATATCAAGGATCAAGAATCTAACTTAATTCTAAGGACCTAGTGGATGAAAGGAATGTACCAGTTCAATCCCACATACCAGTGATGAAATCTATGGAGAAATACTTCAATTTTGGGGATGGAACTGAACAAAACCTCCTACTTGTTCTTAAGAGGAAATTGTCGAATATTCTCTTCTTTTACTCTAAGTTGATTAACTTAGGTTAAAAGTTTAAAAATTTCAAAAGTATATCTTTATTCATAGAGTTTGTATAAATGTCACATCCTGGGAGCACCCATTGACGTAACCGGCGTCGTCGTTCTCTTTGAGGACAATGACTACCCTCTTAGCCTACATCATTACATTTATAGGTTAAAATGCGGAAATTTGTAAAATTTATCATTACTACTACATGGAGGTTTACATAGACCTTTACATACACATAATAGTTATATCGAGCATACATAGACCCTTCATATAGGAAGATTACTTATTCTTCTAATTTTATTACACGTATATATATATATATATGAATATATATATATATATATGTATATATTATAATATAAGAGAGTCTCAAAAACATGTCTCATCTCATAACCATCTACCAATAGTGTAATTAATTTGGGCGTAGCCCATACATCAATATAACAAGACCACGTATAGGTCATAGAATGTTTAGAACTCAAAGAAAAGGAAAGAACATATGAGTCCTAAAAACTAAAACAACTTCATAGTGTTCATATTGGTATTGCCCTCGTAATGTGAGGACGTACCCAACTTTGATGAATGAGAGTTCCAAGTCTTTCTTAAAAGTCATCTCAAAAGACCTTCAATGACCGGACCTTAAAATGTTGGGGAAAAGAGAGAAAATGGGGTAAGTACAACACTAGTACTAAGTATGAGACCATATGCAAATATATCATAAAATCATGATAAGAAATGGGACAGTTTATAAAGGTATGAAATTTACTTTGAAAAGAGTATATTTCAACATAATTAAAGCAAGACCATTACTCATCACCCTTTTTAATACACTTTTGGAAGGACTAAGCAAAGTCCTATAACCTTACCTAATCAAGTAAACCTAGCATGAACCATAACCAATGTCCAACTTCACATAATATAAAATTAAGAGTACATAATATCGTACATTAGCAATAGAGACCAAGTACATGGTCATTATAGTAAATCAACATCACATAGTGTAATTTACATGTAGATCATCATTTACATATAATTTACATTTATAAGCATATACATACATAAGAACATCCTCCTATGACTTAAGGCTAACTAGTGCAATATATAGGTAGAGTGTCATACCCCTGTCTAGACTAAGATAAACCCCTTTGTTCATCTTAGTTAGAGTTCAATCCTTTAGTTCATTTTACCTTTTGGGAACAACTTTCCTTAACCGACATACACCACATGAGCTAATATGGAATCCGGTGTCATAGAATACTACACCAAAACAAGGCATACTACTTACCAAGGTAGTACCAAAACATGAATATAGCAACTTTGTGGATCCACTTGCTAGTATTCCTACGGGGGGCAACATAGATCAACAACTAGAAGATATAGTTGGGACCCTCCTTATTATGCATGCGTTGGAGTCTCAAATCTCAAGAGTACATTAGTGATCCTACCTTCCCAATGTGGGAAAGGACACTCCTCACTCTAGTTCAATAAGTGCTAAGTTAGAGTCCCTTTTCGAAATTTCTTTAGTACCATTATTGATAAACATAGCTTTATGTAGGTCACAGGTTCTATCCCTTATATAAACAGCATCATCATATCTCAATAAGAATTGCATGAGTATTGTCCTTTCATTACAATCCATATAAGTGAGCTAAGCACTTTAACATATTCACATCAATGATAAGACGCATTGGAAACTTATCACCATCCTCATAATATTTAAATATTAGACAACACCTCACAAACCATAGTCAACATATTTCAATTTAACATCATACCTACCTTATCAATCTTAACATCAGACATACTTCAGTACCACATCATCACTTAACCACAATTAACAATAATTGAAGTAAAGAGTAGGGATCACAAGACTTAGCAAGACTTCATCATAATCCATCATCAAGGTCTTACCATCAAAACTTAACTTAACCCAATAAGTGTGTAATATCATCACACAACAATAACCAACATGATAACAAGGTTAATTGAATCAGTATAGATCAATTATAGAAGAAATAGAATGATAGGAATATAATTCACCCTAATATATTTATAATTAATAAAATATCTTCATCTATTAGTAATTCAACCAATAACAAATTCAATTGAACCAACATTACAGAATTCATATAAAGATCATAACATAAGGTTAAGTGGAATATGTCATCTTCTACAAGCTAGACCAATCAATCAAGAATTAACATAATTAAATTAAAATACATGTTAATCTATTCATAATATCCAAAATAAAACATAAACAAATCAATTCACGAGATAAATTTAGAGATTGGAAAAGAACCACTTGAAAACCCAACTTCTAAAGTCAATTTGATGGAACCCTTTGAAGAAAGAGGTCTTAAAGGTGAAAGGAATATCATACCTTACAAACTGATGAAGAAATTCTAACCTTTTCAGCCGTTGAACCACCCCTATCTTGGTCTTCGATGGAGTTCTTCATCTAAAGAGAGAAAGAAGAGAGAAGGAAGAGAATTTTGATTTGTGAATTATGAGAGCTTAGGTTAGTCTAATTAGGTTAGGGTTCTTATATATTTTCTTAACTAACTTAATTAGGTTTCCAGAAAACATCAACTAATTTGGTCAGCAATTCAACAGGCAAGGTTTTATTGAAGGATAATAATAAACGACTGTAAAAGTAGTAATACAAAAGGCGACTTGTTCCTGAAGGTTATTTATATACGGCAGAGATAATTACCCATTATTGATTTTCATAATAAAAAATTAATCTTATTTGTAACTTGTCTTCTATATCCTTCGGTAGAACATACATTTAAAGGAAGAAAACAGGAAAACCTTGAGATTATGAAGAAGTTGGGATATTTAGTAGGAACTTGCAGTGGGGTTTGTGTATGGTTTCAAACAGAGGGCACCTGAATTCATGATAGCAATAGTATAGATTGACAAAGTGAAATATCTGGAGAGTCGGGACGAATTTCCAGTGTCATGTTGAATGACTTTATATATACCTACACCCTAGACGTGGCCAGCATTCAAAGACCATTACCGTCCCTAAACAAACTCTTGGCCTGGCTTACTTAACTCAGGGAAGACTAAGCTCAACTTTAACAAGAATTAAGCATATTTAAAAACAAATACTTCCTAAATTAATTTGGCCAAAATGGCACTTGTGTCAAAACAAGTAAATTAATTGCAATCTGAACTACTAAGCTAGAAAATCAATCAAAGGGATCTCCTCCAGAAAGACAAGAGGCTCACCAAGTGATTGTGGAGTAATAATAGAACGAACGGTGCGCTGCGTGCTGATCCTGGTTACCTGCATCTGTAGAATGAAACGATGCAGGCTAATTGGTATAAGTACATCGAATGTACTAGTATGCGAGTTGAAAAGTTAAACAACACTTACGCTTGAAAAAGAGTAAGAAGGAATACTTAACTTAACTCTGCTAAAATCATGATCTACTTACTCATACTCTAAATACACAGTTTAAAAGTGAATACAATATAATGAAATAATAGCTAAAAGCATGTTGTAAACTCTGAATGTATAGAAGTAATATCTGAGGTGTATGTAAAAATACACATAATTGATGTATGTGACAATACTTCTATGGGATACTCTCTAATAGACAACCATCACTTTAAAGCTATAGTGATGATATCACGATATTCGGCCCAGGCTGCCCGACCATCCTAACTTTGCTAGAGTATAGGACTGAACTCCCTAATGAATCCACTAGTAAACTATAAAAAAGGTTCATCTAAAAAGTATGATCCTTTTCAACCAATGATGGCTACATGGTTTACATGGCAACTTGAGTTACTCTAAACTCGTATCCCTACATAATTGGTCAATAATACTTGCAATATATATATATATATATATACATAGCGCTTTTAAAGATATCTTATGGAAATGATAATTTCCTCTTTCTTCTATTAAAACTATCCATAGGCTCTGTGGAAGTCTAGCTTCCTTTTTTTATTAAAAGTTTTAAAACATTTTGGTCTAAGCTCGTGGGTACATTGGTTAATTGAAACTTAACTTTTCGAATACATAGTTCCCTTAAAACTTTTGAGAATTTAACTCAACTCTTTACTCTTTTATGACTTGAAACTTGAGTCTTAAAACAAAGTTAAAATGTTTGAATAAGACTCTTGAAAAAATTTAATAACTTAACTTTAACTTACTTCTTAACTTTCGACTTGAGTTTTAACTTCATTGACATTGATATTGACTTTCCATTAATGGATTATGGATTCATGTTTTAAGTTTGAGTTCCTGGATGTTTTCTAGGTATTTAGAGATCATTTGAAGTGATTAGAATTCATTGGAGGATGTACCTTGGAAGGACCTTAAAGGGCTAAACAACAAAAACTGGACGAAAAACGTCGGGTCGAGCGTACTGGTGGCACGCCGCGCCAGCCTAAGTTGATTGAGGCCTGATTCTTGCGCACTAGTGGCATGCCACGCCAGGCCTTTGTTGACTAAGTCAAATTTCTAGTGCATTGCAGGTGCATCACGACTTTCTCTACCTCGGTGCGTCAAAAAAAATTTCAACCCGTTTTCCATCTATACGCTCTCTAAAACATCCTACATCTTTTACTAAGCGATTGGGACCATTGGTACTATCAATAACTACTGAATTCAACTCAAAATAACTCGAATTAACAAGTATCTAATCAATAGTGACCGCCAACAATCCAATCAAGAAGAAATCAAATGTTCTTTAAAGAACTCAACTCCTAACATGAAATAAATCCTTTAATTTTGCTGAACTGAAACAAAATGATGTGTGGTTTAACTAACCCAAAATAAAATATCCCACATAGGTCAAAAGGATAACCTCACGAAATCCACGCAATGAATTCTTCGCGTTCTTGCGTCTTCTTCTCCATTCTCCTCTATTCTCCTTTCTTTCAAAGCCCTAACTTATTTTCTAATTGTTAAAACTTATTGGGATCAGTTTAGACCCTATATATTACCCATAAGACAAAATTAATAATATTTAGGAAAAGACCAAGACACCCTTAACAAATCAAGATTTGGGATTTCCTCCGCCCAACAACCCAAATTCTTAAAGTCATATCTCCCTATACGACCTCAAGAAAATTCAAACTTGACATCGTTGTAAAGATATTTTGACGTGATCTCTATTCATATAAATAAATCACAAAAACACCTCCTGAGCTAGAAGTTATGGTAGTTCAAAAATGACTAAAACTCACTTTTGAAATCTGGAAAATTTTCCTGATTTCCTTACATATTTCCAAATTTGATTATTCTTATTTTTCTTATCCTAAACATAGTTAATCAACAATTTCATGAAAAACATGATAATCTTATCAGGAACATTATATCACCTATATAATAATAATTCTTCAAGGTTTTAGAAACTCTAGATCTAATCAAGATATCAAGGATCAAGAATCTAATTTAATTCTAAGGACCTAGTGGATGAAAGGAACGTACTAGTTCAATCCGACATACCAGTGATGAAATCTATGGAGAAATACTTCAATTTTGGGGATGGAACTAAACAAAACCTCCTACTTGTTCTTAACAGGAAATTGTCGAATATTCTCTTCTTTTACTCTAAGTTGATTAACTTAGGTTAAAAGTTTAAATATTTCAAAAGTATATCTTTATTCATAGAGTTTGTAAAAATGTCACATCCTTGGAGCACCCCTTGACGTAACTGGCGTCGTTGTCTTCTTTGAGGACAAAGAGTACCCTCTTAGCCTACATCATTACATTTATAGGTTAAAATGCGGAAATTTCTAAAAATTTTCATTACTACTACATGGAGGTTTACATAGACCTTTACATACACATAATAGTGATATCGAGCATACATAGACCCTTCATATAGGAAGATTACTTAGTCTTCTAATTTTATTACACGTATATATATATATATATATAAATATATATATATACATATATATATATATATATATATATATATATACATATATATATATATATATATATATATATATATATATATATATGTATATATTATAATATAAGAGGGTCTCAAAAACATGTCTCATCTCATAACCATCTACCAATAGTGTAATTAATTTGGGAGTAGCCCATACATCAATATAACAAGACCACGTATAGGTCATAGAATGTTTAGAACTCAAAGAAAAGGAAAGAACATATGAGTCTTAAAAACTAAAACAACTTCATAATGTTCATATTGGTATTGCCCTCGTAATGTGAGGCCCTACCCAACTTTGATGAATGAGAGTTCCAAGTCTTTCTTAAAAGTCATCTCAAAAGCCCTTCAATGACCGGACCTTAAAATGTTGGGGAAAAGAGAGAAAATGGGGTAAGTACAACACTTGTACTAAGTATGAGACCATATGCAAACATATCATAAAATCATGATAAGAAATGGGACAGTTTATAAAGGTATGAAATTTACTTTGAAAAGAGTATATTTCAACATAATTAAAGCAAGACCATTACTCATCACCCTTTTTAATTCACTTGTGGAATGACTAAGCAAAGCCCTATAACCTTACCTAATCAAGTAAACCTAACAAGTGTAATTTACATGTAAGATCATCATTTACAAGCATATACATACATAAGAACATCCTCCTAAGACTTAAGGCTACTAGTGCAATACATAGGTAGAGTCCCATAACCTTGTCTAGACTAAGCTAAACCCCTTTGTTCATCTTAGTTAGAGTTCAATCCTTTAGTTCATTTTACCTTTTGGGAACAAAATTCCATTAACGACATAGACCACATGAGCTAATACGGAATCCGGTGTCATGGAATAATATACAAAAACATGGCATACTACTTACCAAGGTAGTACAAAACATGAATATAGCAACTTCGTGGATACACTTGCTAGTATTCCTACGGGGGCAAATAGATCAAGAACTAGGAGATATAGTTAGGACCCTCCTTATTAAGCATGCATTGGAGTCTCAAATCTCAAGAGTACATTAGTGATCCTACCTTCCCCATGTGGGAAAGGACACTCTTCACTCTAGTTCACTGAGTGCTAAGTTAGACTCCCTTTTCGAAATTTTTTTAGTACCACTATTAATAATCATAGCTTAATGTAGGTCATAGGTTCTATCCCTTATATAAACATCATCATCATCATATCTCAAGAAGAATTGCATGAGTATTGTCCTTTCATTACAATCCATATCAGTGAGCTAAGCACTTTAACATATTCACATCATGATAAGACGCATTGGAAAGTTATCACCATCCTTATAATATTTAAATCTTAGAAAAAACCTCACAAACCATAGTCAAGATATTTCAATTTAACATCATACCTACCCTATCAATCTTAACATCAGACATACTTCAGTACCACATCATCACTTAACCACAATTAACCATAATTGAAGTAAAGAGTAGGGATCACAACACTTACCAAGCCTTCTTCATAATCCATAATCAAGGTCTTAACATCAAAAATTAACTCAATCCAATAAGTGTGTAACATGATCACACAACAATAACCAACATGATAACGAGGTTAATTGAATCAGTACATCACAATCGATCTCTAGTTCAAAGTTTAAGATAAGAGACTTAGGTCAAAGTCATAATATAGATCAATTACTCAAGATATATCATGATAGGAATATAATTCACCCTAATATATTCATAATTGATATAATATCTTCATCTAGTAGTAATTCAACCGATAACAAATTCAATTGAACCAACATTACAGAATTCATATCAAGATCATAATCTAAGGTTAACGGGAATAGGTCATCTTCTACAAGCTAGACCAATCAATCAAGAATTAACATAATTAAGTTAAAATACATGTTAATATATTCATAATATCCAAAATAAATCATAAACAAATCAATTCACGCGATAAATTTTGAGATTGGAAAAGAACCACTTGAAAACCAACTTCTAAAGTCAATTTGATGGAACCCTTTCAAGAAAGAGGTCTCAAAGGTGAAAGGAATATCATACCTTACAAATTGATGAAGAAATTCTAACCTTTTCAGCCGTTAAATTACCCCTATCTTGGTCTTCAATGGAGTTCTTCATCTAGAGACAGAAAGAAGAGAGAAGGAAGAGAATTTTGATTTGTAAATTATGAGAGCTTAGGTTAGTCTACTTGGGTTAGGGTTGTTATATATTTTCTTAACTAACTTAATTAGGCTTCCAGAAAACATTAACTAATTTGGTCAGCAAGTCAATAGGCAAGGTTTTGTTGAAGGATAATTATAAATGACAAGAAAAGTAGTAATACAAAAGGCGACTTGTTCCTGAAGGTTATTTATATACGGAATAGATAATTACCCATTATTGATTTTCTTAATCAAAAATTAAGTTTATTTGTAACTTGTCTTCTATATATGTCGGTAGAATATACATTTAAGGGATGAAAACTTGAAGACCGTGAGATTATGAAGAAGTTGGGATATTTAGTAGGAATTTGCACTGGGGTTTGTATATGGCTTCAAATAGAGGGCACCTAAATTCATGATAGCAATAGTATAGATTGATAAAGTGAAATACCTGGAGAGTCTGGATGAATTTCCAGTGTCATGTTGAACGACTTTATATATACCTACCTACACGTGGCCGGCACTCGGACACCATTCCCGTCCCCAAACAAACTCTTGGCCTGGATTACTTCACTATGCGGAAGGCTAAACTCAAGTTTAATAAAAATTAAGCATATTTAAAAACAAATACTTCCTAAATTAACTTGTCCAAAATGGCACTTGTGTAAAAACAATTAAATTAATTGCAATCTGAGCTACTAATCTAGAAAATCAATCAAAGGGATCTCCTCCGGAAAGACAAGAGGCTCACCAAGTGATTGTCTAGTGCTAATAGAACCAACAGTGCGCTGGGTGCTGATCCTGGTTACCTGCGTCTGTATAATGAAACGATGCAAGCTAATCGGTATAAGTACATCGAATGTACTATTATGCGAGTTGAAAAGTTAAACAACACTTACGCTTGAAAAGGAGTAAGAAAGAATACTTACCTTGACTCTGCTAAAATCATGATCTACTTACTCATACTCCAAATACACAGTTTGAAAGTGATTACAATATAATGAAATAATAACTAAAAGCATGTTGTAAACTCTGAATGTATAGAAATAATATCTGATGTGTATGTAAAAATACACGTAATTGATGTATGTGAAAATACAATACTTCTATGGGATATTCTCTAATAGACAACCATCACTTTAAAGCTATAGTGAAGATATAACGATATTCGGCCCAGGCTGCCCGACCATCCTAACTTTGCCAGAGTATAGGACTGATCTCCCTAATGAATCCACTAGTAAACTATAAAAAGGGTTCATCTAAAAAGTATTATCCTTTTCAACCAATGATGGATACATGGTTTACATGGTGACTTGAGTAACTCTAAACTCGTATCCCTACATTAGTACTCAATACTACTTTCAATATATATATATATATATATATATACACACACACACACACAAACACAAACACACAACACACACACACCCCCCCCCCCCACACACATATATATATATATATATATATATATATATATATATATATATATATATATATATATATATATATATATTATATATTGGCTCTTTTTTTAAAACATACGGATTCTGTTATTTGAGATAAGTGCTTAAAACATAGCACTTTAAAAAGATCTTTTGGAAATGATAATTTCCTCTTTCTTCTATTAAAACTATCCATTGGCTCTGTGGAAGTCTAGCTTGCTTTCTTTCTTAAAGGTTTGAAAACATTTTAGTTTAAGATCTGAGGTACTTAGTTCCTCTATAACTCTTGAGAACTGAACTCAAATTGATACTCTTTGCTTAATTGAAACTTAACTCTTAGAATACATAGTTCCCTTATAACTTTTGAGAATTTAACTCAACTCTTTACTCTTTCATGTCTTGAAACTTGAGTCTTAAAACAAAGTTAAAATGTTTAAATAAGACTCTTGAAAAACTTTAATACCTTAACTTTCACTTACTTCTTAACTTTCGACTTGACTCTTAACTTCATTGACATTGATATTGATTTTCCTTTAATGGATTATGGATTCATGTTTTAAGTTTGATTTCCTGGATTTTTTCTAGGTATTTAGAGATCATTTTAAGTGATTAGAATTCATTGGAGGATGTACCTTGGAAGGACCTTAAAGGGCTAAACAACAAAAACGTGACAAAAAACGTCGGGTCGAGCGTACTAGTGGCGTGCCGCGCCAGCCTAAGTTGATTGAGGCCTGATTCTGGCGCACTAGTGGCATGCCACGCCAGACCTTTGTTGACTAAGTCAAATTTCTGGTGCATTGCAGGCGCGTCACGACTTCCTCTACCTCGGTGCGTCAAACAAATTTTTCAACTCGTTTTCCATCTCTACACTCTCTAAAACTTCCTACATCTTTCACTAAACGATTAGGACCATTGGTACTATCAATAACTACTGAATTCAACTCAAAATAACTCGAATTAACAAGTATCTAATCAACAATGACTGCCAACAATCCAATCAACAAGAAATCAAACGTTCTTTAAAGAACTCAACTCCTAACATGAAATAAATCCTCAATTTTTCTTAACTGGAACAAAATGATGTGTGGTTGAAGTAACCCAACACAAAATATCCCACACACCTCAAAGGGATCACCTCACGAAATCCACGCAATGAATTTTTCGCGTTCTTGCGTCTTTATCTCCATTCTCCTCTATTCTCCTTTCTTTCAAAGCCCTAACTTATTTTCTAATTGTTAAAATTTATTGGGATCAGCTTAGACCCTATTTATTACCCTTTCAACAAAATTAAAAATCTATTTAGGAAAAGACCAAAATGACCCAACTTCTGAAAGTCATATCTCCCTCATACGACCTATAAAATTTAAAACTTGGTATCGTTGTAAAGATATTCCGACGTGATCTCTATTCATATAAATAAATCACTAAAACACCTCCAGAACTAGAAGTTATGGTCGTTCGAAAATGACTAAAACTCACTTTTGAAATCTGGAAAATTTTCCAGATTTCCTTACTTATTTCCAAATTTGATGATTCTTATTTTTCTTATCTTAAACATAGTTAATTCTAAATACGAGATGTTACAATATCTCCCCCTTGGGAACATTCGTCCTCGAATGAGAATTCATTCACTAAGCTAAAGGTAGTAACATCATTTCAGCACTCACAAACAAAACCAATTAATAACATGCATATACACAATCTTATAAAGTGATAAGAAGAGAATTTAGTACCTTGATCTGCATTCTCTCCGGATTCAAAAGAGATGTGGATATCTCTACTTCATATCATTCTCAGCTTCCCAAGTCGCTTCTTCAATGAATTGGTTCCTCTAAAGGACATTGAGTGAAAAAACTTCCTTTTTCCTCAACTTATGAACTTGATAATCCAAAATCTGCATTGGGATAATAAAAAAAGTTGAATTAAAAATTATCTTATATAGGTTGAATAGTCATTTGAGTATTTAATTAAACACCAATCTTTGAATTATTGGTAATAAAAAGTAAATTTACCTATATATTAATAATATTTCATTAAAATGAATACATTCTCACTCATTAGTTCATTCAATTCAATGTGGTGGATTTGTTTTCATATTCAACAAATATTCAACCTTTATAATTTCTTTTTAGTATTTTACATTTGTAAATTTTTTTTGGAAAATAAATATAAAATTTAACTATTAGCATTTAGGAAGTCCAACTGACGGACATATCTATGTGGTCAAGAAATCATTTAACCTTTTGTTGCTCTTTTTGGATTTTCAATTAATTTAAATTTTATATGCTCTGTATCATTCATTAGGAGTTAAGCACTTGGATCATTATTAAGACTTTTTAATTTTGATTGGTTATAGGAGAGGAGGTATCCTCAAGAACTCTATTCTTTATGTATTTCTTTTTAATAGAAATATTGTTATAATTACAGTCTTAGAAGGATATGAATATTATATTTGTTTTATTTATTTTATTCTTTACCGATTTATACTTCTTTAATTTAATATTCTATGAAATTATGAAAGTTATAAGTCTATTTTTATTAGTGCTAAAATTACTAATTTATGACCTTTATATTCATTTTTAAATGTACTTTTATTTTATTTTCTTTCTTTTATCATTTTCTTGCTGATATGGGAGTGTAGACACATAAATTGTATAAATTAGGTCCAATACAATTTCAAGGCCCACAATCAAATCTTGGTATCTTTCAGCATTGTTGGAACACGTTTCACCTAGAACAAATGAGAATGGGAAAATTATTTGTTACGCAGGTATCAATACTACTCCTGCCCCTGCTTCATCTCGGCGTACAGATTCACCAAAGAACATTGTCCATGTCGACAACTCTTCAGTAAAAAAAGTATATCATTAGGCAACTAATTTAAAGCTTACCATTTTCCCGGAAGAGGGTGATTAACAAGGAAATTAGCAAGTGCTACTACCCTCTAGACCTATTTTTTTGAAATCGATGTAGAAGGTCCATGTGATTGTCGAGCAAGAAGTTTTCTTTAAAAAAATGATTGTCGCTACTACAAGAAAATTATTTGTGGTGGCCCAGTTAGAATATGAAACAAGAAACAACTACTCTTGAAGACTCAACAATGAATTCATGAAGAGTCCAATTTAACTGTCAGATTCGGCAAGCCTACACGTAGAGAAGTCTCGAAAAAAAGTAAATATATATTCATGAAGACATAAACTGTAATGACCTGTTTAGTCGTTTTGAGCAGTAGATTTTATTTCTGGAAAAATTGGCTGAGACGACAGACCCCACGACGGACCGTCATGGGCACGACGGACCGTCGAGGGGGTCTCGTTCCAAAACACTTAGAATTCTGAAATTTGGGTACTCAAATCGACTCTCTGAACTTCGTGACGGAATGGCAGGACGGACCGTCGTGGGCACGACGGACCGTCACACATCTTCTACAGAAATTAAGTCTCTGAACTTTGTGACGGACCTGCAGGACGGACCGTCGTGGGAACGACGGACCGTCATAGACTCTTCAAGGAAATTGAGTCTCTGAACTTTGCGACGGACCTACAGGACAGACCGTCACAGCCACGACGGGCCGTCACAGGTTGCGTAATCCCAGGCTGGGTCGGATTTTGTTAAGTAATTTAAGGGGCGTTTTGGACTATTCCTTCTTATAATTATAAAGTTTGTGGTTTAATATTAATAAATCAATTACTTGGGGGTTAAAAGAGATAACCTTGAGTTAATTAGTGGGTTAATTCCTCATCTTTTATACTTATATTATATGCTAATTAGGTAAAAGAAAGAGGGTTTGAATAAGAAAAATAGAAAGAACAAAGAGAGGGAGAATTGATCAAGAGAGAGAGAGAGAGGAACGAAGAGGAAAGCAAGGATTTTGAGGATTAGCTTGCTTGATTTCAATTCTTCGGTGGAGGTAGGTTATGGTTTTTTATGCTATTCTGTAATGACCTGTTTAGTCGTTTTGAGCAGTAGATTTTAATTCTGGAAAAACTGGCTGAGACGACGGACCGTCATGGGCACGACGGACCGTCGAGGGTGTCTCGTTTCAAAACACTTAGAAATTAGAAATTTGGGTGCTGAAATCGACTCTCTGAACTTCATGACGGAATGGCAGGACGGACCGTCACAGGCGTGACGGACCGTGACGGACCGTCACAGATTCTTTAGTGGAAATTGAGTCTTTAAACTCTGTGACGGACCTGCAGGACGGACCGTCGCAGGCACGACGGGCCGTCACAGGTTGCGTAATCCCAATCTGGGTCGTATTTCTGTTTAAGTTTTAAAGGGGCATTTTGGACTATTCCTGCCATAATTATAGATTTCGTGGGTTAATATTAATAACTAAATTTCTTGGGGATTAAAAGAGTTAACGTTGAGTTAATTAGTGGGTTACTATTGTCATCTTTTATACTTAATTATATGCTTATTAGGGTAAAAGAAAGAGGGTTTGAATAAGAAAAATAGAAAGAACAAAGTGGGAGAGAGGATCGAACGAGAAAGAGGAGAAACGAAGAGGAAACAAAGCTTTGGGAAATTGCTTGCTTGATCAAAATCCTTCGGTGGAGGTAGGTTATGGTTTTGATACTATTCGTAGTAAACTCTTAATAGCGAATGATATGTATTGGTAGTATTGTAAACCCTTCTATAAGCTTAATTGTATGCTTGCATGAATGTGAATTATATAATTGTGATAAAATAAGCATGATGAAGCTATTGAATCCTAAATATTGAAAGAAATCCTAATCTACCTTGTTAATGTTATGCCTTGGTATAAAAGAAGGCTTGATGAACTAGAGTAAAGAGATTGATGATGCCTTGGTACAAGAGAAGGCTTGATGAATTGATAGAATGAGATTAGTGGATCGGAGTATCACGTTCCGACACATAGTATTAAGGGATCGGGTGTCACGAACCGACACGTAGAATTAGGGGATCGGAGTGTCACGTTCCGACACATAGTATTAAGGGATCGGGTGTCACGAACCGACACGTAGAATTAGGGGATCGGAGTGTCACGTTCCGACACATAGTATTAAGGGATTGGGTGTCACGAACCGACACGTAGAATTAGGGGATCGGAGTGTCACGTTCCGACACATAGTATTAGGGGATCGGGTGTCACGAACCGACACATAGAATTAGGGGATCGGAGTGTCACGTTCCAACACATAGTAGTAGGGGAGCGGAGTGTCACGTACCGACAAAGAGGAATAAAAGATAATGAATCTTGAAAGATGTTAATATACTCAATCTAATGAACCTAGTTCCCAAATGAGTATGGTATTGAGGCTTGAGTCCTCATGGATGAACTTGGTGGTACTTATTGATGATTATACTACTTGTTGTTGCTACATGTTGAGTATTGTAGTTGATTTATGATATTAACTGATATATACTGTTTTCTATTTTGAGCTGGCCGATGATACCTACTCAGTACTTGTGGTTTGTACTGACCCCTACTTGTATGTTTCTTTCTTTGTTATTTGTGGAGTGCAACAAACGTACCGTCGTCTTCAACTCAACCGTAACTCTAGCCAGTCTTCACTACATCGGAAATTCAGGGTGAGCTAATGCTTCTAGCTTGGAATGGATCTCCTTCTTCATGTCTTGATGCCTTGAAGTTCCGGCATGGACTAGCTTATATTTACTTTCGCTTCATAGATACATTTTGATTAGTAATTTGAGGATAGATGATCTTGTGATGATGACTTCCATATTTTGGGGAATAATAGATGTTGAGTTTTAGAAGTTATTGAATTGATTTTCATTAATGAGTTTAAGTCTTCCGCATTACTTTCTGTTGATATTTTATTGAAATGTTGGGGTTTAGATTGGTTGGTTCGCTCACATAGTAGGATAAGTGTGGGTGCCACTCGCGGCTCGAATTTGGGTCGTGACATATTCGTAGTAAACTCTTAATAGTGAATGATATGTATTGGTAGTATTGTAAACCCTTCTATATGATTAATTGTATGCTTGCATGAATGTGATTACATAATTGATAAAATAAGCATGATGAAGCTATTGAATCCTAAATCTTGAGAAATCCTAATCTACTTTGTTAATGATGATGCCTTGGTGTAAAAGAAGGCTTGATAAACTAAAGTAATGAGATTGATGATGCCTTGGTATAAAAGAAGGCTTGATGAACTAAAGTAATGGGATTGAGGATGCCTTGGTATAAAATAAGGCTTGATGAATTAAAGTAATGAGATTAGTGGGGCGGGTAACACGAACCGACACGTAGAATTAGGGGATCGGGTGTCACGAACCGACAAGTAGAATTAGGGGATCGGGTGTCACGAACCGACACGTAGAATTAGGGGATCCGAGTGTCACGTTCTGACACATAGTAGTAGGGGATCGGAGTGTCACGTTCCGACACATTGTAGTAGGGGATCGGAGTGTCACGTTCCGACACATAGTAGTAGGGGAGCGGAGTGTCACGTACCGACACAAGAGTAATAAAGATAATGAATCTTGAAAGATGTTAATATACTCAATCTAATGAACCTAATTCCCAAATGAGTATGGTATTGAGGCTTGAGTCCTCATGGGTGAACTTGATGGTACTTATTAATGATTATAGTAACGTACCGTCGTCTTCAACTCAACCGCAATTCTAGCCAGTCTTCATTAGACCGGATTTCAGGGTGAGCTAATGCTTCTAGCTTGGACTGGATCTTCCTCTTCATGTCTTGATGCCTTGAACTTCCGGCATGGACTCGCTTTTTACTCATTTTAGCTCCTTAGATTAGTAATTTGAGGATAGATGTTCTTGTGATGATGACCTCCAGATTTTGGGGAATAATAGATGTTGAGTTTTTATAAGTTATTGAATTGACTTTTGTTCATGAGTTTTAGTCTTCTGCATTGTATTTTGTTAATTATGTTTGAAATGTTGGGGTTATATTGGTTGGTTCGCTCACATAGTAGGATAAGTGTGGGTGCCACTCACGGCTCGGTTTTGGGTTGTGACATAAACTCTCATTGTCAAATTCGGCAAGCCTACACGTTGACAAGTCTCAATAAAGAAGGAAAACACATTCATGACTACTTCATGTCTTGTCGCTAAACATCGGCAAGCCTCCACGTTGACAAGTCTCGAAGTAAGGGGCATTTGTAGACACATAAATTCTTTTGATTCAAATTCATACCAAATTTGAATCAAATCAATTTTCATTTGAGATGAATAATTAATTTGGGCTTTACAAATGATTAAGTCCATCTAATTAAATTCAAATCCAAGGTCTATTTCACCTTGAAATCCACGCCACGTGTAACAGTTACTAGTCATCCGTAACAAACAAAGTGACGCCACATGTCTAAATGAGGTGGTAATCCCTGTCAAATACAAGAATGATTCACAATGAGCCAAGTGTCAAAATGACATCCTTTAGCCAATCATATGAAACCTTGTCCACTCCCTACAACTATAAATAGGGGATGTACATGACCTTCTAGGGGAATCAATAAAACTCTTCAAAAAGAATTAAGCAAATTTGAGAAAGCTACAACATCAACCTCACAACTCTTTCAAGGAGTGGTCAACAGAGTTCTTCACGGAGATCGACTTGAAACGACGAAGCGCTTTCGGACGTCCCGGGGATACACAATATCTCAGGAAGGTCTACATAATCAAAAAATTCAAGAAATACTTTAATGAAGGCTCTAGAATCACGGAGAAATTTAGGAGAGAGAATCAAGAGAACAACAGAATGGTAGTCACGATGTTTCATTAATAAAAATCACATTTTTCGTTTCTCTATTTTGCTTGCAGTCGATTTTTGCTCTTTATAAAATTTGTTATGGAGGATAATAAGAAATTATTAAGGATAATTCATATAGATATATTCATATTATTAGAATCTGTAGTATCTTAATTAGTTTTCCATATTTTTCGCTTTATGGTCCATGTACTATTCGATTACTATGAATTTTATTGAATGAATAAAATATAAATGGATAAAAGTAATTTTTTTAATTTCAACACAGTCTATATAATAATTGAATTTTATATAATTATATGGGACAAACGAGCAATGCACATACCCAAGAACTACTATATATATATTGGAAAACCTTAGTGCCGCGTAAGTGGCGCCACCACAATCAAGAAAACCCTTTTAATTTAAAAAATTCCCAAAAATACCCTTTCCTTTAAGAACCCCTACATTAAACTACATTGCAACCCAAACAACACAAACACTCTAGTGCTGCCTCAGACCCAACAATCACACCGTCTCAACAACGTTAAAACTTATATGCGGAGCGACGCCTTTTCTGAATTGAAACAACAAGTATTTACTCCCTTTTGGAGAAGGTACTACATCGTTAATATTCCGTTTATACAATATTATGAATTTGGTTATTCCAAACTTTCTTGCACATTTACTTCTAACAGGGGACTTTGATTAACACGGTAATCTGGAAGAATAAAATTAACAAGTTTCTAGAAAAGTTGAGCAAAGGTTATTGAATCATTATGAGAAACTTCAAAGTTTCAGAAATAACTGGTGAATACATATTAGTGTATTCAAACTTTTAAATAACATTCTTGCGGATAACTTCCATCCAAAAACTACAGGATGATATTGTACAAATTTCTGTAAATGGTATACAAGCAGTAATGATTCGCTCTAGGGTCAACAACATCATCGTCCTATAAGGCACATCCAATCCTGCCATTTATGTTACACACGGTCTCCAACGTATACAGTAAATAATATCCATCTTTAACTTGTAGATGTAGTTTGATTCTTACTTGGAATCAGTTATATGGAGATTATGAGTTCAAAGTGAAAGAAACTCGACATACACATTCTTATTGATCCGTAATATTTTTATCTTAATTACATTACATTCAAATTCACTCATAAAAAAAATCTACATTTAATTATCATTTAGTTAGGACATGACTATCAAAGCAAGAATAACTTCGTGGGTGGATCAGGGTAAAGTATTTTACTCTTACGTATATCCCATCCACTTGGGACCATACATTTTGATCATTACTACTACTGCTCTAAATGAATTCAAAGGTAACTATTTCTTCTCAACTTAGTGGAAACTTTTAATAGCCACATATCTAGGACGTTCACATTCAATTTTTATTTTTTTCCTAATAGGTGAACTCACTTTTGCCACCACCGCAACAAGAAAAAATTATGTTAGTCTTAAAATGGACAACATCACCCCGTTGCTCCACAAGTTCTCAAAGAAGTCAGTTGATGTACATACAATTCAGAGTGAAAATGCAAGTAACGTTCCCATTGCAGAAGCTATGTTTAAAATTGGTTGACTATTGCAAAGTTAGTAGATTCTAACTAGAGCACAGACATAGAGGTAAGTACTATAATAAGCCCTTCACATCATAAGCACAACGCTTAAATCAGCATGATACTGTTAACATATACACATACATAGGTTTAAGATACACCTAAAGGTCAAAGACATTGGTGGGAATACTGCTTTAGTCCTTGATGGGGTTGCAGAGAAACTTCTTGATTCTTTTGCTCACAAGTTGGTTAACATATTTTAGAAAGTGAAACTGGTGTACCGTCTCATATTTGCATTATATGAAGGATGGACTTGGTCTTCAAACTTAGAATGAGCAATTTAATGTGAAATAGGGGTGGTAGAACTATACAGTCAGAAAAGTGTATGTGCCGGATGAAGAATTAGAATGCAACATCGCATAAACAAAGACTAGAAGGCGAAGTGCAACAATGTTATTGGGATTCTAATACATTTTATTTTATATGCACATTATTCATCTTCCGGACAATCTGTTTAACATACATAAACATTAATTACTTTTATGTACAGGTTAAGAGAAAGTAGAAGATTCAACTGAACCAATAGACTTTAATGGGGGAGGATCAAACACAGAATACTAAAAAGAAATTTCTAATGAATAGGAGACTTCAATTTCAAACAGAAGAGTTTATTCGAGAAAATCTATGAAAAGAAGAAACTTATTCATACACGACAACGAAGAGAGTGATGTAGATAACATATAAACGACAATGTAGAGTCTTTTTCTATTCTAGGGACCTTAATATTATTAGTTTGATCAATTAGTGTCTATTTTGTTACTTGCGAAATTTTACATGTCCAACAGTGGCTAAATGTATATCATATGTTGTTGATGTCTGTTATGGTAGCGGATTTGGTTTTATCTATTGCCAAAAAAACATTCCATACTAAATATGTACATTTCTATAACAGTTTTGTTGTTTATGTGCCATATGTTGATCAACATTTTTGCTCTTACCGTTATATGCTACCTACCCCTACTAACCAGGATGTGAATAACTCATTCAAGCAACGACATTTTAAAACTCCAGAACAACCTAATACGCCGCGACATTACATAGGTGTAACTGAAAATATTAAATTTTAACACTTATTTAACAACAACACTAAAACTCCAAAAAAAAAAGTCCACAAAATTTGCAAATAAGGGAGTCGCGTGAAGCGCAGGCAATTTCCGAGTGAAGAAATATAAAATAAAGCACAAGTTAAATTTTTTATTTCTAGTCTTTTATGTTACATTATGATCATTAACATATGAAACATGGTAATAATTGTTTTTGTTTATGATGATTCATTAATATTGATTTGACATTCATGATATAGATTAGTTCTAAATTTTAAATAGCGTATACTTAATTTTGTATTTGGTATCTCTACAGATTTTTTAGCGGTATGATATGAATCATTATGAGTGAATGTGTTTATATATGTTAAACATTAAAATGTAGTGAATAAATGTAGTGGATTGTAAGTGATACATACAAAAAATGGGCAAAAAGTGATATATTATACATTTTGTATCTCGAATGTGATCAGACTAGTGATGTGAATATGATACACAAAAATGTATTATTTAAGGTGTATAAAATAGTTATAGTGATCATTGATATGGATGATACTTTAATATATATCATTCTTTACATATTATAACTCATTGTAGCATCATATATGTATTTGGTGTATGCATTAATATGATCAAAACAAATGTACAATTATGTGTAAGTGTGCTTTTCGAATTATTTTTGCTAGAGTTTGAGGGCTTCGTGAAGGAAAAACTCAGACAAAGTGAGATACTTCAATAGTGAACATATGTATCCATTGAGGATCAGGTAATAACAAAACTCCAAGAAATAATTGGGTTTGTCAGTAGTATGATTGTTCCTAAATTGGTCTACCATAAGAGAATTCATATTCTGAATGACGTATTTTGGGATGTTAGAGAATTCTATGGGGATTGAGAGGTCATACAAGCAAACATGACTTGCTAATCAACATACATAAGAAATGATAAGGGGCAAGCAAACCAGCATATGGATATAGGAAGATGCCAAGATACATATAAATGCTAAGTATTGTGTATCTTAAATAATATATACTGATGAACAAGTCGTAGAAAGATGAATTCATGTATCTTTTAATACCCTTGAGACCATTGATGAGGGGGTTCAATAAGTTCAGCAGATCGGTAGTTATTGTCGACGATGCACATTTCTGTCGAGCTTACAAAAGGACATTTATATGAGCAATCACACTGCATGAGGTATATATGTGTTTTTGTTATGGCGAACATTTTTTTTGTATAATAACTTACACATAGTGTTGATGTTATATCAAACAAAAATATCATGTGGGTTGATTTGTGATAGGTTTCATATTTTCATTGACAGATGGAGTTGTAGACATAGAAAATGATTGTTCATGGACATGGTTCTTTGAACTATGCAAAAATACATTTCGCAAGCGTGAAAAAATATTTGTTGTATTATATAAAAATTAAAGTACGATAAAGAGTGTAAGCAATGTGCTTCAAATGTACCTCATTATGCATGCACTTGGCTTGTTTGGAAGAATGTCCCGACAAACTTCAAGAGGATCATAATCACCCTTTGTGATCTATTATGCTCTATGGATAAGACTTATTGAGAAAAATTATTTTGATAAATTAATTTCTAAGGTGGAAAAGGTTGATCATAGAGTTAAGGAGTAACTAGAGGATGCTAGGTACGAGAAGTGGTTTAGATTTCATTCAACAGTAAACAGAGGTAGATGACGACTTCAAGTTAATGAGCGCCTTGTTGAGGCACGCAAAATTCTCTATCATAATATTTTCGAAAGAGGCTAGAATTTAATTTGGTTCTTGAAACTGTGATAATAGAGAAATATCATCACATACAACGGAGTATTTAAACTAAAAACAAACGAATCATTCAAAATAGAATAAGGAAAATGAGGCATATGAGGATTCATTCGTGATACAAAATGAAATTGGATATCTAGATTCATGGGGAATAATTTCAAAGGTAAAACGATCCAAACAAGCTATGTGGCATTTTATTGGAGCTAAAATTGCAGTAGATAAAATGTTGATGCCATTATAAAATTTAGGGAAAATGCACAAGTTCCCCCTCAACCTGTGCCCGAAATCCCAGAGACAGTTATACTATACTAAGGTCCTATTACCCCCTTAACCTATTTTATAAGTAATTTTCTACCACTTTTTGGCCTACGTGTCACTAGTTTGAAAAAAAAGTCAACCATCGTTGGGCCAACAAGATAGTGCCACGTAGGTCGAAAAGGGTTAATAAATTATTAATAAAGTATGTTCAGGGGGGTAATAGGACATTAGTATAGTATAAGTGTGTCTCTGATATTTCTTGCATAGGTTTAGGGGGTACTTGGGCATTATCCCTAAAATTAATATATATTTTAAGGAAATTACAAATTATTTGCAAAATGATTGTCCTGCTATATCTAACATCTTAATGATTGCAGGGCACTACTTTTTCAGCTACGGAATCCACTAGCTAGAGTAGATATAAAGTGGAGAACCAAGTGATTGTGCTCTGGCTAAAGAGGTGGTCTAATCTATTAACAATCATTTATCTTATGCACTAGGTAGTTCAACCTCTTTTTGTGTCCAAGAATAAAAAAGCGAACAAGGAGGGAACTATTTTTTTATGCTAACGAAGTAATCTACTACTCGTGTCTTTTGAAATATGTACTATATTACACCTCTATCCACATACTAAACAACAATTTCACAATAATCCATGTAATGATGAATATTAAGTATTATTAATATGATATTTGTTATTACCAACAAAGGAAAAATAAAGATACTCTCATATAATATAATATACGTGATTAGTTTAAATAATATTAAGTGATTTGTTATATTTTAATTATTTATAGGCAAGTAGTAGTCTATCTTTTGTGTGTTTGTGTGTGTGTGTGTGTTTGTGTGTGTGTATGTGTGTGTGTGTGTGTTTACTCATGACTAAAGAATAAATTTAATAGAAAATTTAATATATATGACGATAATTGACACAAATCGATCTATATTATATATATACTTGTTAATAATCCATCATCAACAAAGAGGGTAGTCGATTATTGTTGGTAAAGTTCTTTAGCTTTTACAACAATTGAAAAATTAATTAGAAATAACAATGAAGGAATTGAATAACAATGGTTGAGAACTAACAATAATATAATAGATGAACTCAAGAATTATTATATCATTGGAGAGTAATTTTTTTGATGAATGACCTATGTGAAGATGAAAAATTGAGATTTTGGAGGGGAATAAATTTATTTATTTTATTTTAAATCGTGTTATTTAAACTTTAAAGATGGAATTTTTTTTTGCAATTTAAGATTTTGAGGCTGAGATGTTCGTCTTTTAAGTTTTTGATCTAAGAAAATATTCAATATTTTTTAAAAACTAGGTACAAAGATTCAAATTTTTTTTTACTTTAAATGATAAATAGTGTATTTTGCACCAATAAAGTAAGGCTTGGAGCTAGTTTGCAAATTGAGTTTTAAAAATGTCCTTTTTAGCAAGTCTCATCACATTTTACTCTATGTCTTCCATATTCATTGTTTTTTGTTAAAAATGAAGTTAAATTCTCTAAATTCTAATTTTCTCCTTAGATTCAAGAAATCCCTTTTAACCTAAGATGCTAAAGTTATTATTGAGTAACAAGGATAAGATCTAGTGTTTCCAATCCACAAAGGTGTATTTATTCATCTTTAGTAAAATATTTATTTTTAAATCAACTATATATTAAGAAATAATATAAGGTAGCATCACACTATCTGTAATCATTGTTTTCATTACAACTTCACATAGATTATTTTACCCTTCACCTATATAAAAGTGAAAAAACGTTTTTCATCTTGTATAACCGTAACACAAATCTAGATAATTCAAGTGATATGCTTATGTATAATTCATTTATATAAGCTTTGATTCATTTTATGAAAGTATTTTTAAGCCTCTTAATGAACGAATTCTACATAAGCGTAGCGTTTGGGTTTGCCTGATATGTGTTATCCTGTTATGATGACATGGGATTGAAAATGTTATTGGTAATCTATGTTAAGCTTGAATTAAAAGAATTAAATTATAATTGTAAAACATGTTTTTATAATATATAGGTAAGAGAAGGTTCCTGGAATGCTATTGGAGGAATATTAAATCTATTTGAAATTTCATCAACAATGACATGTTTTCTTGCTCTACTGCGTATGACGGCTTTAGAAATAATGGTACCATCTCTTCTATCCTTAATAATATATGGTTTAAGAAGATTTATTTTAAAGTATTCTTTCTTATATTAGAGTTTCTTGGCAAAAAGTATTGCCTTTGAATAATGTCAAAATTAACTCATTTTTAAAGTTGTTATTGTCGCATGAATACATCATAAAAAAATACAAATGTAGCTTACTCTATATCTCTCTGCTTCTTTTAAATATTCTTCTACCCACAAGAGCAAAAACATACAAATGCTTGGTTTAGTAATATTGTAATTTGTGAATATATGATGATAAAATGTCTTAAATGCCAACACATTATGTTATCGCCTCCCCCAATTTTATCTTCCCTTAACCTAAAAGTAAAAATTAAAAAGGAACAAGGTGATCAATGGATTGGGTTAAAAATGGATTGACCCATATTTATACACATTTACATGTACAAATCAAAATCTACTTTAGAATTCAATATTCAAAAAAACTTAAATTGTTTTTTTTTTGAAAAGGAATGTGGTTTGATTCAAGAACGTGAAACATGAACTCATTTAATTTCACATTAACTCAATTTTTTAATCTCTCTTCATTGTATAAAATATTTGAATTATTCAAAGTTCAAGATAGATTTTTGAAATATTTTTTCTTGACTTATATATTTTCTAGGAGCTGAGTTCACCACTTACAAAGTTATATTTCTAAAGTCACAAGGATACTAATGGAAATTATGGTTTATATTATGTTCTTTAAAATTTTCTTAATAGGTGTGCATTGACTCACAAATTACACCTCCTAGGAAAATAGGGAATTTCATGAAAAGATTAAAAAAGAATATTACGTATAATTATCATATAATTATTTTTGTTTACTCCTTTTTATTTTTCTACTTGAGGTGGTGTTTTCACTATATGATCATGGTTTCATTAGTTAAATTGATATTAGACTCTATAATCCAAACATATAGTAATATAATTAATATTATGCTACATGAATGCGTAAATGCTAATCATAAGATTAAGACTATACACTCTTCATGTTTTTATCAGGAACTTCAGTTATTTTGTTTAACTTAAACTATTTTTATATTAATTTCAGTAATGTGTGCATGAATTTTTGAAAGCAATTCTAAAAGATCATATTGGATGGAAAGGTTGTCATTAAGAAAACATTTTTTTTGAGATTTTTGGTTATTCTTGCATGATTGAGATTCTTCATTATAAATTTAGGTCCGTTCATCACTATCATCAAGGACTTCATAACATATTTGTATCGAAAGAGAGATTGTTCAGGATTTATGTAATTATTTCTTTTGGGTATGTAGCAAGAATTGATGGGAAATACAGGGAAGGAGAGGAATTTGAAAAGATTAGAACTTGAACAGTTGGGAACATGAAAAGTCCTCTAATGCTTTAATGAAAAAGGCAATTGACCCTCATCCGTAATGGAAATGAAAATAGGAGAGTTTAAATAAATAAACACTCATATTAATTATTAAAAGGGTTGGAAAGAGGGACCCCCCTCGCGCCGTCGCCGTCGTCGCTCGCTGCGGCTTCGGCTACTGCTTTGGCTTTGGCTTTGGCAAATGATCTATCTAGGGATAATATTTTGGACAAATTTACTTTAATTATTTATAAATTCCCACCATGACTGTTCTGAAAGGTTGCAACTTTCAGGAACAGTCAATACCATTTGAAAGTTTTCAACCTTTCATTAATGGTCGTGTCAATTCTGAAATGGTTGCAACCTTTCAGAATATATTCTTCTTGCCTATAAATATTATTCAGTCTTTAGAATATTTCTCTACGAATTTTCTGTTGTTCCTTCTTTTTCAAAACACATATTTCTTCGTGTACTTTCCTGCTGTGGATTGATTCGCTGACAGTAGAGTTTTTGGTATGTATACTCTACTGGTTAAGATTTTTTTATCCTGGGAGGTTATATTCCAAATTAAACCTGGGATAGTGAGGAGAATAATTTCCTTAAGGGGACACTGTGAAATCAGTGGACTTGATTTTCTAGCTAAGTTATTAAAAAGAGTATTCCAGATTCTTGTAAGTTTTTACAAATTCAATTATTTTTTACAAACAAATTTCTGTTCATCTTACTAACTGGTTCTAAAAATCTGATTTACTTCGTGTTTCTGAATGATTTATTATAACCAATAATTTCTGATTTTTTATTACCCAGATTCGAAACAATTTCTTCTTCCATGTGAATTCCCATAGCAACATCAACATCCATCTTATTTATTTCTTCTAAAGACTTCACAACATTCTTCCCTGCAATGAAAGATTATGTTTACAAAGAGGCGGATCCCAAATCTTGAGTGTATAGATTTGGATTCTACAAAAGGTTACCTATTCAAAATCAAACTAGTTACCTTTTATGAATTTCATAACACCATAAATTGAAGATTCTGGATTTACCTCCACGAAAGGGAAGAGAATTGTGAAGAATTCAGAGGAAATAAGTCATAACTAAAATGGATGTTGATCTCACTACTGGAATTCACTAAGAAGAATAAATAATTAAGGAATTACGCAACAAACTCTCTTTAAATCTAAATGTGTTTTTTATTTGTTGGATTACATTTAAAAATGAGCCTTCCTTTGTGATGAAACATCTCAATCATGCAAAAATAATCAAAATTCCAAAAAAATCCTTCTTAAGGAAAACCTTTCTTTCCAATATGGTCTTTCTTTCAAATATCATAGTTTGTTAATGAACTTAACGTACACATATCAACACAATTTACAGAATTATAAAATTAGCAATATAAATATTCTTTAGAAATATAGGCACAACCTCTCCAATCCTTTTATTATATATGGGTCAAGGGGTCTTATATTAAAGTTTGCTTTCTTAGGTGAAATTTCTTGGGAAAAAATAATTCCTCTGAATAATGTTTTGTCTAGGTTTAGGATTATCTCATTTGAAGAGTTGATTTTGTTGCATGAATCCAACATAAAAAAAGTTAATCACCTTTTTGTAGATAGTAACTTATAGCAATAGAAACTTACTCTAAGGTTGTGTTTGGTATGAAGGAAAATGTTTTTCATGGAAAATGTTTAACTTGAAATAAATAGATATTTGACTATTGTTTGATGTTTGGTTGGTGGGTAGAAAATATTTTCCTGAAATATATTTTAGTGTTTGATTTTTGATATCTTTTATTTTTTATTTGAGTAAAAAATAATATTTGAAGTTGAATTTTTTTAAAAAAAAATATCAAAATTAAATTTTTTTCATTGGTGTGGGTTGGGGGGGGGGATTGGGGGTTAAGATGGTAGGGGTGAAAAATTAAAATATGAACTTAATTTTTTTTATGGATTGGGGGGGGGGGGGGCTGGTAGGGTGTACGGGTGGGTGGGGGGCAGGTACGGTGTATGTGTGGGTGAGGGGCTGGTAGAGGATGAGTAGGGGGCTTTTAGGATGGGGTGGGGTGGGGTGGGTTGGGGGCTTGTAGGGTGTGTGGAGTGTTGGTAGGGGGTGGGTTGGGGCTGGTAGGGTGGGGTGGGTTGGACGGAGGCTGGAAGAGAGTTTTGGAAAATCATTTCGTTAGGTTTTGAATGGAAGTCATTTTCTTTAAATTTGAGGAAAATAAGTTGATTTGGAAAATATTTTCCAAAACATTTGACTCAACCAAACATGATAAAATTAGAAAAAAATGTTTTTCTTCATACCAAACACAACAAAAATCTTTTTGGTTCTCAAATTTAAATAATCTTTTACTCAAAAAAGCAAAAAATACAAATGCTTGGAGTAGTAATATTGTAGTTTGTGAATATATATGATAATAATACTACCTTTAATTCCAAGAACTATGTTATTATTTTTCTTTTGATTTCTCATCCTATATCCTTAGAGAATCTTAGTAGCTTAATTGATTGGCTATATTAATTTTCACAAGGTGTAGATTAAATCTCCACAATGCAATACCCTCTCCCATTTCATCTTTCTTACCCCAAAAATATATTTTAAAAAATGAACTAGATAACCAATGGATTGGATTAAAAATAGATCGACCCATATTTATACATATTTTCGTGAATAAATCAAAATGTACTTTAGAAGTTAATATTCAAAAACACTTACGTTTTTTTGGAATGTGATTTGTTCAGTATATAAGGTGTGTGAAACGTACTAATTCTATTCCACATTAAGTGAATTTTTGAAGCTTTTTTTATTATAAAAATAGTTAAATTTTTCAAAGTTCGGGATAGGTGTTTGAAATTTTTTTCATGTATGAGTTTTCACGTATTGAAGTTTCCTATCTTCTAGGAGATCAATTCAACACTTACAAAGTTATATTTATGGAAAATGACCATGTACCCCCTGAACTATTATTGAAATTTTAGAGATCACCTTAAATTAACTAAGGTCTTATTACCCCCTTGGACTTATTTTTTTGTAATTTTGTGCACCTTCTGTCTAACGTGGCACGTTCCGTGAATCCACACAATTGTGGTGCGTCGGAGATATTTTGATGACATGTAATCTCAAAAGTTGCACAAAATTACCAAAAAAAAAGTTCAAGGGGGTAATAGCACCTTAGTTTAGTTATGGTGTGACTATGCGATTTCAGTCATAGTCTAGGGAGCTATTTGTGCATTATTTTCCCTTATCATATATTAGTAAAACTATCAGCGCTTCGCGCGGGAATTAAATATCACAAATTTTATAAAATATTACTTAAAGTATATCCGGCATTATCAATAAAACACTATATTATCTTACATGCAAGATTACGTAATAACAAACATTAATAATGTAGAGGAAAATTAAAATTATTACATCTTACCTTTATCCTTAATAACATAAGTAGAAATTAATGATTGTTAAAAGACATATCAGGATTTATAACATAAGAAATTGTCTTAGTTAGTCATTAAACATGAGCAAAGTACACAAATATTTAATTGTGAATGAGGAGGAAGAAGAGAAGGAGAAGGAGAAGAAATACATACACAAATATTTAATTGTGAATGAGGAGAAGGAGGAGAAGGAGAAGGAGAAGAAATACTAAGTGGTGTAGAATTTTCGTAGTACATAATGAGAGAAAACTATTTATAGACAAGGGTAATGTAAAAAAATTGTTATTGTGCTTTATCAGAAAAGTTTAACTATTTGAAAAAGTTGCAACCCTTTGAAAAGCTCACAACCTTTCATAAAAGTTGCAACTTTTCATAAAAGTCGCAATTCTTCATCAAAGTCGCCACTTTTCATAAAAGACACAACTTTTCGTAATAGTCGCAACTCTTCATTAAAGTCACAACTTTTCATAAGAGTCACAACTTTTCATAAAGTCACAACTATTCATCAAAGTCAAAACTCTTCATAAAAGTCCTGACTTTTTATAAAAGTCATAACTTTTCACGAAATGGGAAGGGTAGTTTTGGAAATAATATAAATTAAAAGGGAATCCTAATTTCTTGTGGCGCCACGTAGGCGGACTTAAGGTTTCTTTTATATATCTATGGTTATTATATGTGGGAACAAAAAATTTTTAAAGTTGAATTACGATTTTACCCTTACTATAAATTAAAATATTATAAAACATTTAACTTTTTAATTATAATCTTAAATTGTTTCATTTTAATTATAATGTTGAAAGATTTTGCACTTCCTTAGGTTAATTCCAAATTAAAATATCGAACTTAATAATACCTATTTTCTATATATATATATATATATATATATATATATATATATATATATATATATATATATATATATATATTATATTCTTTTTTTGAGATTTTAAATGTCTAAATAATTTGATTAATGTTTTATTCTCTATCTATCATATTAAGTTGGTTAGTAAAAAGAGCAACCCTCCATATCCCCATGTATAAGATCATGATTATTTCATTAAATATACAAATTCTTCAACTTTTCATCTTCTCTTTTGATTATTAATAATACTCAGTTACGACTTAATGAAATTAATAGTCTTTTATTTCATATCTTAATATCATTTGTAGAGGTAAAGTTATTTTCTCCATTTATAATTTCTATAAATATATTTAAATAAAAAAACTAAATGGTGAGGCTCGTAAGCCTCTTATATAAATCTCTAACTAATGGAAGAATATTTTTTGTTCACCAATTACCTCCTTTTGATGAGATGATTTCGGAGATTTTCAGGTACCATTTATGTTATTTTTTTGTTTAACTATAATAATATTATATAAAATTTAATAGTGATATTTTGTGTCCTACTTTCATCATTATCACTTTAGATGACAATTTTTTCAACTGGTTTGTTGTTGTATGAATTCTTGAATTTATTTGGAATCTTAAATATTTGTATATTGTATTTTGCCATGTAAAATATCATTTTTTCTTATTCAAATTATATCAACTCATAGACTATCTCAATATATTATTCTACTACTTTTATTAATGTGGATTGTAGGGACACGTACAAAAAATTGATGGTTATTGATGGAGTAACTCATTCTTCTTATTGAGATTTTTGTAGCTTTAATGATTATTCATCCATAATTTTGCTAGACATCTTGTTTTTTTTTTACAATTTATGTTTACTTCTTTTTTGATATTATTTTTTATTTAGATTTCAATTTCATAATCGATAAGCTACTTTCTAATAATTGTGACATTTTCAAATTGATGTATTTTCAAATAGTTTATGTAATCGACGTATATCATGAAGAAGACTCTTCAATTTGATAGGATATGGGAGAAAGAGTCAATAAGAACTCGAAATATTATGTACTAATTTTGTATTAATTTTTTAATCTACATTATTATTGATCAACGTCTTATGAAGAATGTATACATTGTATTTTTTTCCTTCTCTATTTTTTCTTTGTTTTTTTCGTTTCTATTAGACATGTTAATTTAGTTTTCTTTGAAGTCGTAAGTCTAAATACTTTTTTGAGCTCAAATTAGCCATTTGTGACTTTATTAAAAGTTTCCTAATTATTAACCAAAGTTTAAAACTTATAGTAGATTGCTTAAAAAGAATTAATTTGAAACATCAAAATGTGCCCCACATTGGTGTTTTATGGTTATATTATTAAAGATTTATTTATAATTTTTGTATTATATTATTCATTACATGTTGTTTACACACTATATGTTATCATTGCATTTTAGTCATTCTAACATATCTAGGAACACACGTGCAAAGAACGTGTCCAGAATCTAGTATTTATAATATCACAAAAGGCAATAGTTAAATTGTGATTTACACTATGCTCTTGAATATTATTCCTTAATAGTTGTGCTTTGCCTTAAGAATTACACTTAAAATGGGAATATAAGTAGTATAATGAAAAGATTATAGAATAATATAATATGTAAAAATACGAGGTAAAATTGTTTGGTGGATCCTTGTACTTGTATGATTTTGTTTTGTGAACGCTTCTATTTACTCATTTGTCATCTGGACCCTTGAACCCAGCTAAACTCAACATATTAAACACCTTTTTACACTTTAATTGTGAGTGTACCACAAATGTGTGACACGTAATCTTAAAAATAACTATAAAATGACACGTATATATATATACCACTTCATGTCATCTTGACATTTATATAATATTTAATTATTACATTTATGATCATTATTTACCTTTTGGCACCAAATCCACTACTTTCCGCACAATCTTATTTCATTTCTCTTTCATCTTCCTTACACTTTTTTTAGCAAAATTTTCTACTATTTTCATTGAAGAAAAAACACGACAACCAATCAAGGAATTCATCTTTGTTTTCATCAAAATAAAAAAGCACAGTGTGTTAACATCATCGTAGACATCTATCTATGTGAGGCTATTTATACCTACATTTTTTCTTTCTTGTTTTTTTTCTTCATTCCCACAAAATTGCTTGAGTATTTTTGTTGATTTTATTTAATTATAGTTTATGCATATAAATTTTGTGACTTATTTTCGTATTTGTATGTTCTTTCGTCTAGATTTCATCTTTGTTTAATTTTTAGGTTTTTAGTCGATTATACTGATTTTCTTGAATTTTTTTAGGGATTCTATTTTTATGCTCTGAATTACATGTTTCATAATGATAGAATTCTAAGAAAAATAACTTTCCTGATGATGTAGAAAACTACAATAGGATTAACCACAAAAAGAAGCAAACAATTAACTGGAAATGCATAGAAATAAAAGAGGATTAACACGATGAATTAAATGGACAAGAAATTTGGAGAAAGAAGATAAAAAGAAAGGCAAGAAAAAGCTTAAATTTTAAATGACGGTGTTAAATGTGAATGGGAAAGAAGACTTTATAAAACCCTAATATGGCTATTAGACCCTTTTAACCACATTTCACTCTCCTCAGGTGTATATATCACATGCCCCTTGGTTGTATGTGCCACAAAGGAGGCCAAGTGAGAAAACATTTTTAAAATGTCGAGTATAGATGGGTTCAGGGGTCCAGATGACAAATATATAAGTACAAGGGTTCACAATACAAGCTTACACAAGTACAATGGTTCACTAGACCTTTTTGCCAAAATAATATAACTCCATGTTTACACTTTTTTCTTTTCTACTAATTAGGATGGTTTTTTCAGTATATAGTCATGTTTTCTTTGGTTAGATTGAGATTATACTACAATTTAATCTTATATTAATTAATTATTCTTAAGCTATATAAATAATTAAATACTAATCCTAGACTTTACGCTCTACACCGTACACGTTCTTTTTATCATGAAGTTTAGTTGATTTCGTCTGAATTGAATCATCATAGATTGTTTTTTAATTGAATGAGAGAGACAGGACTTTCTAGAAATTGAATCAATAGGCTCAAGGGATTTCCCCGAATCCGTTGCAAGAGAATACTCTCTTTGACACATATATTAGACCCCAGAGCAAAAATATATTGTTGTAGTCCTATAACAGAGAAAAATAGGATTCATGAGCTGAATAATTCATGCTTCAAGAGAATCTCCTTTTTCACTTTGTTATGGGACTGGAGAAATATATTTCTATAAGAACCATGATTTTTCCTTTTTCAAACAAAAGTGCTCAATTCAAAATTTTGAGTCATATGCAGTAATTCATGCGTAATCCTTATTGAATGATTTTTTCTAATTTCAAATCAGAAGTACTAAAATCAAAATTTTAAATATACCACGTGAAGGAGTGAGTAATTATGAAAATCACATTTGTTAAAGTTAATGAATGAGTTAACAATATGATAAGAGGCTAATATAAAAGATCAGAGCAATCTCAAATTAGACTAAGTAAATGTTACGAAAACGTACTCACCTATGAGAGTGTAAAAGATAATGAAGAGAACAGTCTCTATGAACACTCTAATGAAAGTATTGAACACAATGTCTGAATAGATGACAAAGAAACGCTATTGGAACATACTCCACTAACACAAAACTATATCTAATCCATAATATAATGGGCAAACATCCTCGAAAGCATGAAATCCTACCTAATCCTTATGAATGCTCCACGTCGGATAACTTCGGCGTCGACCTGCAAGCTTTAACGTCCACCTGTGCCTTAACATAAAAATGTAGAGTTGTATGGGATTAGTGCACAATTGTACTAAGTATGGGTATATGAAAGCACACACCAAGGACATGCATGATTAAGAAGACCTCCTTCCGTTCGATACGAATTATGGAAAGTCAAGTTAGTGGACTTACTTTCAGATTAGCAAAGTTAGTGGACTTGCCAAATTTGGATTAGGAAAGTCAGTGGACTTGCCAAACATTTATTAGGAAATTCAATATACTTGCTTAAATTGGATTAGGAAAATCATGCAATGATAGTAAAATGCATCATCATTCTTAACATCTTACAAGCAGCACATAACATATTACACATATCATATCACGTAGTTCATAATATTATTTCATATGCCATGTGTCCTTGGATTCATGGAATCAACATTGGAACTCCCAAAATGATGCTCAACATATGGGACCTCAACTAGGGAGTAACAAACACAATGCCTGCTTCATTCATTCATATATACTTCATTTTCATTCTTTCGTATACTAGTGCAGCCACCTGTCGTACCTAGAATGTAGTTTAATACTCTCATCGAGTATGACGTGAAATTTCTATGAATAACCTAGTGTTATCACTTAAGTCTAGCTAAGCTCTTGATTATCCGATCCTAACATCTTTTGGTATCGTTAAATTCATTATGTGCATTAGTTGAGGATATTATACATTTCGTATCTCTAGTGTGAGGGTATTACTCATTTTTATTAAACATTTCAGACTAGTGATATGAATATGATACACAAAAATGTATTTTTTAAGGTGTATCTGTAACGAACTGTTTAGTCGTTCCGAACAGCAGAATTACTTTTGATAAAAACTGACTATGTCGACGGACCACGACGGACCGTCATGGTCACGACGGATAGTCGAGGATCTCCGTCCCAAAGCACTTAAACTCTGAAAGTTGGGTACGGGGATCAACCCTCTGAACTTCACGACGCAACTACAACACTGACCATCGTAGCCACGATAGACCGTGACAGATCTATTCACAGAAATTGAGTCTCTGAACTTTGTGACGGACATGCAAGACGGACCGTCGCAGATACGACGGGCCGTCACGAGTTGCTAACCTCAACTGGGTCGGATTTATGCTAAAAGTTTTTAAGGGGCGTTTTGGACTATTCATGCTGATAATTATGAAATTAGTGGGTTAAGTTTAATAATGTACTTACTTGGGGGTTAAAGGAGATAACCTTGAAATAAATAGTGGGTTACTTTTATCATCTTTTATACTTAATTATATGATAATTAGGGTAAAAGAAAAAGAGTTTGAATAAGGAAAAATAGAAAGAACAGAGAGAAGAGGGGAGAACGAACGAGAGAGAGAGAGAACAAAGAGGAAAGCAAAGGCATTGGGGAGATAGCTTGCTTGATCACGATTCTTCGGTGGAGGTAGGTTATGGTTTATGCTATTTCATAGTAAACTCTAAATAGCGATTGATATGTATTGGGTGGTATTGTAAGTCTTCTATATGCTTAATTGTGTTGTTGCATGTTGTGATTATGTGAATGGTGATGGATTATAATGATGATACTGTGGAATCTTAAAAACCTTAAATCCACTCTATTAATGATGATGCCTTGACATAAAAGAAGGCTTGATGAACTAAAGGAATGATGTTAATGGATCGGGTGTAATGAACCGACACGTAGTTTTAGGGGATCGGGTGTCACGAACCGACACATAGTATTAATAAGATATTTTGAGTCTTCCGCATTGTATTTTGCTCATTATGGTTGAAATATTGGCAAACGTTGGGGTTTAGATTTGTTGGTTCGCTCACATAGGAGGATAAGTGTGGGTGCCACTCGCGACTCCTTTTGGTCGTGACACCCGATCCCCTAATACTACATGTCGGTTCGTGACACCTGATCCCCTAATACTATGTGTCAGTTCGTGACACCCGATCCATTAACCTCATTCCTTTAGTTCATCAAGCCTTCTTTTATGTCAAGGCATCATCTTAATAGAGTGGATTTAAGGTTTTTAAGATTCCACAGTGTCATCATTGTAATCCATCATTATTTACATAATCACAACATGCAACATCACAATTAAGCATATAGAAGACTTTACAATACCACCACATACATATCAATCACTATTTAGAGTTTACTATGAAATAGCATAAACCATAACCTACCTCCACCAAAGAATCGTGATCAAGCAAGCTATCTCCCCAATGCCTTTGCTTTCCTCTTCGTTCTCTCTCTGTCGTTCGTTCTCCCCTCTTCTCTCTGTTCTTTCTATTTTTCCTTATTCAAACTCTTTTTGTTTTACCCTAATTATCATATAATTAAGTATAAAAGATGATAAAAGTAACCTACTATTTATTTCAAGGTTATCTCCTTTAATCCCCAAGTAAGTACATTATTAAACTTACCCCACTAATTTCATAATTATAAGCATGAATAGTCCAAAACGCCCGTTAAAAACTTTTAGCAGAAAACCGACCCAGTCGAGGTTACGCAACTCGTGACGGCCCGTCGTACCTGCGACAGTCAGTCCTGCATGTCTGACACAAAGTTTAGAGACTCAATTTCAGTAAAAAGGTCTGTGACGTCCGTCGTGGCTACGACGGTCCGTGCTGCAGTTCCATCGTGAAGTTCAGAGGGTTTATCCCCGTACCCAACTTTCAGAGTTTAAGTAATTTGGGACTGAGATCCTCGACGATCCATCGTGACCATGACGGTCCGTCGTGTGGTCCGTCGACACAGTCAGTTTTTGAGTGTCACGTTCGGACACGAGAGGAATAAAGAGAATGAATCTTGAATTATGGTAATATACTCAAACTTAAAGAACCTATTTCCCAAATGAGTATGGTGTGGAGGCTTGAGTCCTCATAGGTGTGCTTGGTGTTGTGGCCGATGGTTCTTGTACCTGTTGTTGTCTCCTGTTGAGTATTGTAGTTGATTTTCTATTATTATTCGATGTATATTGCTTTCTATTTTAAGTTGGCCGATGATACCTAATAAGTACGTGTTCCTTGTACTGACCCCTACTTGTATTTTCCCCTTTGTTATTTGTGGAGTGCAGCAAACGTACCATCGACTTCGACTCATCCGCAACTCTAGCCAGTCTTCAGCATACCAGATTTCAGGGTGAGCTATTATTCCTAGCTCGGACTGGATTCTCTCCTTCATGTCTTGATGTCTTGAAGCTCGGACATGGACCATATCTTTACTTATTTTAGTTTCTTAAATACTCTTAGATTAGAAATTTGAGGATAGATGTTCTTGGTGTGATGATTTCCTGATTTTGGGGATAATAGTTGATAAACTTTAAGAAGCTTGTTTATTGATTATATTAATAAGATATTTTGAGTCTTCCACATTGTATTTTGTTCATTATGGTTGAAATATTGCCAAACGTTGGGGTTTAGATTTGTTGGTTCGCTCATATAGGAGGATAAGTGTGGGTGCCACTCACGGCTCGTTTTGGGTCGTGACAAACTTGGTATCAGAGCATTAGGTTCGTTGGTCACATCACACAAGAACGAGTCTAGTAGGGTCTTGAAGAACGGTAGGGGGGACGCCTTTATTTTTCTTTGAGAGGCTATAGGACTTTAGGAAAATTTCATTCTTTCCTTTTTTCATGCTATTACTTGGATCCAATTGGTATCTAGGTGATACAAATTGGTATCTGACATCCTCACTCTATTTCGCAGATGGTTAGAACTAGAGCAACAACTGCGCCAACACCAACACCGGCAAGACAAGATGCGTCTGAGCCAGCCACTGGGGCTATAGCTCGAAGAGGAGCAGTGGCAATAGGCCGTGGTAGAGGTCGCGGGAGGATGTCCTCTAGAGGTAGAGGACAAACACCTGGTCCAGCTAATACTAGGGCGGTGACTCCTCCACCGACTGATGAGGTAGTAAGAGAGGGTCAGGAATGGGAAAATGAGCAAGTGCAAGATGAGGAATTACCACCCCAACCTACCTTAGAGATGATTAACCAGGTTCTTGCTTATCTTAGCGGGTTATCTGATCAGGGCCAGACACCTCCAGTGTTTTCTGCACCATCACCTCAGGTTCCGGGAGTACAACATGCAGCTGTTGTGGCTCCCCGCATGGATGCCTCCTTGGAAGTAGGCACGTTTCCTCGATTGACTACAGGGCCTATAATGACGAGTGATCAGCATGAACTTTTCACTAAATTCTTGAATTTGAAACCTCCAGTCTTCACGGTTGCTGAATCTGAGGATGCCTACGATTTTCTGGTTGATTGTCATGAACTGCTACATAAGGTGGGCATAGTAGAACGATTTAACGTTGAGTTTGTGACCTATCAGTTTCAGGGGAACGCCAAAATGTGGTGGCGGTCATATGTTGAGTGTCCACCAGAACAGGCACCACCTATGACTTGGACATCATTCTCTAGCTTATTTATGGAGAAGTATATACCCCAGACTTTGAGGGATAGGAGAAGAGATGAGTTTCTGAGCCTAGAGCAAGGAAGGATGTCTGTTACTGCTTATGAGGCCAAATTTCGTGAACTATGCAGGTATGCCACCCAGCTTTGCAGCCCACAAGAGCGGATTCGTCGTTTTGTGAAGGGGTTGAGGTCAGATTTGCAGATCCCAGCCTTACAGGTAGCTGCTGCAGCAAAATCCTTTCAGGAAGTGGTTGATTTTGTGATAGAAGTGGAGGGGGTGAAGCCAGACGACTTCACCATGGCATTGACATCTAAGAAGTTTCGTAAGGGAGGTGAGTTTAATGGTTCTTACTCCAGAGGGCAGGGTTCAGGAGGTTACCCAGCCCGACCTATTCAGTCTTCACTGCAGGCTGTAGCTGGGGGTCCATCGCAGACTAGCCAACATTTCTCTGAGTTTGGAGGTTATCCCAGACTTCATCGTTCTCACAGAGACCTATGCTTGACCCCAGAGAGTGTTATGGATGTGGGGAGACTGGACATATTAGGAGGTTTTGTCCGAAACAGAGTTACAGACCCCCAATAGTTAGAGGCAAAGATGGTCATGGGAGAGGACGCCATTCTGGAGGACGTGGTGGTCAAGGTAATGGTGGTAACCAAATCAACCGGGGTGCCGGGAAGGCTGGAGCTACTGCAGCGCAACATGGTAGGGACAACGGGCAGACATGTGATAGGGTTGTTATGCTTTCCCCGGGAGGTCTGAAGCAGAGACATCTGATGCTGTTATCACATGTAATCTTTTAGTTTGTGATTGCATGGCTTCTGTATTATTTGATCCTGGATCCACATTTTCATATGTATCTTCCTCATTTGCTACTGGTCTCGATTTACATTATGATTTGCTTGACATGCCTATTCGTGTCTCTACTCCTGTGGGTGAGTCTGTGATAGTTGAGAAGGTGTATAGGTCTTGTCTTGTGAGTTTTGTGGGGAACAATACTCATTAGACTTTATTATTCTAGAGATGGTTGATTTCGATGTAATTCTTGGTATGACTTGGCTTTCTCCAAATTTTGCAATCTTAGATTGTAATGCCAAAACTGTGACATTGTCCAAGCCTGGGACAGATCCGCTAGTGTGGGAGGGTGACTATACTTCCACCCCATTTCGTATCATCTCCTTTCTTCGTGCTAAGAGAATGGTTAGTAAGGGTTGTTTAGCTTTCTTATCACATCTCAGGGATGATAGTTCCCAAGTACCTTCGATTGAGTCTGTTTCGATAGTCCGTGAGTTTCTGGATGTGTTTCCTGCAGACCTTCCTGGTATGCCACCGGATAGGGATATTGATTTTTGTATTGATCTGGAGCCGGGTACTCGCCCCATTTCCATACCCCCTTATAGAATGGCTCCCGCTGAGTTAAGGGAATTAAAGGCCCAACTTCAAGTGTTGTTAGGTAAAGGCTTTATTAGACCAAGTGAATCCCCTTGGGGTGCTCCTGTGTTATTTGTGAAGAAGAAGGATGATGTTTTCGGATGTGCATAGACTACAGGCAACCGAATAAGGTAACTGTCAAGAACAAGTATCCTCTTCCTCGCATTGATGATTTGTTCGATCAGTTACAAGGTGCTTGTATCTTCTCAAAAATCGATTTGAGATCTGGTTATCATCAATTGAAAATACGGGCAACAGATGTGCCAAAGACTGCTTTTTGAACCAGGTATGGGCATTATGAATTCCTAGTAATGTCAATTGGGCTTATTAATGCCCCTGCTGCCTTCATGAGCGTGATGAACGGAACTTTTAAGCCATATCTGGATCTCTTTGTAATTGTGTTCATTGATGATATACTGATATACTCAAAGAGCAGGAAAGAACATTAGGAGCACTTGAGAATTTTGTTGGAAGTGTTGAGGGAGAAAAGGCTTTATGCCAAATTCTCCAAGTGTGTGTTTTGGCTAGATTCAGTGTCCTTCTTGGGGAACGTAGTTTCTAAGGATGGAGTGATGGTGAATCCTTCTAAGATTGAAGTAGTGAAGAGTTGGGTAATACCTACTAATGTTACAGAAGTAAGAAGCTTTGTTGGTTTAGCTAGCTACTACCGTCGATTTGTCAAGGGATTTTCTTTGGTTTCTTCCCAATTGACAAACTTGACTAAGCAGAATGTTCCATTTGTATGGTCGGACGAATGTGAAGAAAGCTTCCAGAACCTCAAGACCTTGTTGACTACTGCACCAATTCTGACCTTGCCAGTGGAAGGTCAGAATTTCACTGTTTATTGTGATGCATCTTATTCAGGGTTGGGTGCAGTGCTAATGCAAGAGAGGAATGTAGTTGCTTATGCTTCAAGGCAATTAAAAGTGCATGAACGTAACTATCCAACCAATGATTTGGAGTTGGCTGCAGTCGTGTTTGGATTAAGCAATGGAGACATATCTATATGTGGTTAAGTGTGAAGACTATACAGACTATCGTAGTTTGCAGTATGTCTTTACTCAGAATGATTTAAATTTGAGACAGAGGAGGTGGATGGAACTACTGAAGGACTACGATATTAGTATTTTGTATCACCTTGGAAAAGCTAATGTTGTGGCAGATGCTTTAAGTAGAAAAACAGGGAGCATGGGAAGTTTAGCCTACCTACAGGTTTCTAGACGCCCATTGGCTAGAGAGGTTCAAACTCTGGCTAATGACTTTATGAGGCTGGAAGTACTAGAGAAGGGAGGATTGTTGGCCTGTGTGGAGGCAAGATCTTCCTTCCTAGACAAGATTAATGGAAAACAGTTTACTGATGAGAAACTGATCCGAATTCGAGATATGGTATTACGAGGAGAGGCTAAAAAGGCAATAATTAATGAAAGGGTATGTGTGCCCCGTGTTGATGATTTGATCCACACAATTCTTACAGAGGCACATAGTTAAGGATATTCTATACATCCTGGTGCAACCAAGGTGTATCGTGACCTAAAGCAACATTTTTGGTGGAGTAGAATGAAGCGTGACATTGTTGATTTTGTCGCCCAATGCCCGAATTGTCAGCAAGTAAACTAAGAACACCAGAGGCCCAGAGGAATACTTCAGAGAATGCCCATTCCTGAATGGAAGTGGGAAAGAATTGCAATGGATTTCGTAGTTGGTCTATCAAAGACATTGGGTAAGTTTGATTCTATTTGGGTATTTGTTGACAGATTAACTAAGTCTATTCACTTCATTCCGGTTAAGGTAACTTATAATGTAGAGAAGTTAGCCAAACTCTATATCTCAGAAATTGTTCGATTGCATGGGGTTCCACTTTCCATCATATCAGATAGAGGTACGCAATTTACTTCTAAGTTTTGGAGGACATTGCATGCTGAATTAGGTACTAGGTTTGACCTTAGTACTGCGTTTCACCCTCAGACCGATGGTCAGTCTGAGCGAACGATTCAGGTTTTGGAGGATATGCTTCGTGCATGTGTGATAGAATTTGGTGGTCATTGGGATAACTTCTT
This sequence comes from Solanum corneliomulleri, assembly GCA_027704805.1. NCBI lineage: Eukaryota > Viridiplantae > Streptophyta > Magnoliopsida > Solanales > Solanaceae > Solanum > Solanum corneliomulleri. The sequence goes on along the minus strand of JAKWIY010003055.1, from coordinate 40,328,020 downwards.
ACCCTTAGCAGAATTCTCATACAATAATATCTATCACTCAAGTTTTGATATGGCCCCATTTGAGGCACTGTATGGGAGGAGATGTAGGTCTCCCATTGGTTGGTTTGATGCATTTGTGGTAAGACCATGGGGTACCGATCCCTTGAGGGAATCATTAGAGAAAGTGAAATTTATTCAAGAAAAGCTTTTAGCGGCTCAAAGTAGGCAGAAGGAATATGCAGATCGAAAAATTAGAGACTTGGAGTTCATGGAGGGTGAACAAGTCTTGCTGAAGGTTTCACCCATGAAAGGGGTGATGCGGTTTGGTAAGCGAGGTAAGCGTAGTCCGAGGTATATTGTCCATTTGAAGTTCTGAAGCGCGTGGGGGAGGTGGCTTATGAATTGGCATTACCTCCAGGACTATCAGGAGTACACCCGGTATTTCATGTGTCTATGATGAAAAGATACCATGGGGATGGAAACTACATTATTTGTTGGGATTTGGTTCTTCTCAATGAGAATTTGTCATATGAGGAGGGGCCTGTTGCTATTCTAGATAGAGAAATCCGCAAGTTGAGATCAAGAGAGATTGCATCCATCAAAGCTCAATGGAAGAATCGGCCAGTCGAAGAGTCCATTTGGGAGAAGGAGACTGATATGCAAGAAAGATACCCACACCTTTTTACAGATTCAGGTACTCTTTCTCGCCCTTGTTTTTCTTCTTGTGATCGTTCGAGGATGAACGATAGGTAAATTGGTATCTATTGAAATGACCTGTTTAGTCATTTCGAATAGTAAATTACTTTTGATAAAAACTGACTGTGTCGACGGACCATACGACGGGCCGTCATGGTCACGACGGATCGTCGAGGATCTCCGTCCCAAAACACTTAAACTCTGAAAGTTGGGTACGGGGATCAACCCTTTGAACATCACGATGAAACTGCAGAACGGACCGACGTAGCCACGACGGACCGTCACAGACCTTTTTACTAAATTGAGTCTCTGAACTTTGTGACGGACATGCAGGACGGACCGTCGCAGGTACACCGGGCCGACACGACTTGCGTAACCTCGACTGGGTCGGATTTCTGCTAAAAGTTTTTAAGGGGCGTTATGGACTATTCATGCTTATAATTATGAAATTAGTGGGGTAAGTTTAATAAAGTACTTACTTGGAGGTTAAAGGAGATAACCTTGAAATAAATAGTGAGTTACTTTTATCATCTTTTATACTTAATTATATGATAATTAGGGTAAAAAAAAGAGTTTGAATAAGGAAAAATAGAAAGAACAGAGAGAAGAGTGGGAGAACGAACGAGAGAGAGAACGAAGAGGAAAGCAAAGGCATTGGGGAGATAGCTTGCTTGATCACGATTCTTTGGTGGAGGTAGGTTATGGTTTATGCTCTTTCATAGTAAACTCTAAATAGCGATTGATATGTATTGGGTGGTATTGTAAAGTCTTCTATATGCTTAATTGTGTTGTTGCATGTTGTGATTATGAAAATGGTGATGGATTATAATGATGATACTGTGGAATCTTAAAAAACTTAAATCCACTCTATTAATGATGATGCCTTGACATAAAAGAAGGCTTGATGAACTAAAGGAATGAGGTTAATGGATCGGGTGTCACGAACCGACACGTAGTATTAGGGGATCGGGTGTCACAAACCAACACGTAGTATTAGGGGATCGGGTGTCACGAACGGACACGAAGTATTAGGGGATCGGGTGTAACGAACCGACACGTACTATTAAGGGATCGGGTGTCACGAACCGACACGTAGAATTAGGGGATCAGACTGTCACGTTCCGACACAAGAGGAATAAAGAGAATGAATCTTGAATTATGGTAATATACTCAAACTTAAAGAACCTATTTCCCAAATGAGTATGTTGTTGAGGCTTGAGTCCTCATAGGTTGTGCTTGGTGTTGTGGCCGATCATTCTTGTACCTGTTGTTGTCACCTGTTGAGTATTGTAGTTGATTTTATGTTATTATTCTATGTATATTGCTTTCTATTTTGAGTTGGCCGATGATACCTACTCAGTACGTGTTCCTTGTACTGACCCCTACTTGTATTTTTCCCTTTGTTATTTGTGGAGTGCAGCAAACGTACCATCGACTTCGACTCGTCCGCAACTCTAGCCAGTCTTCAGCATACCTGATTTCAGGGTGAGCTATTATTCCTAGCTCGGACTGGATTCTCTCCTTCACGTCTTGATGTCTTAAAGCTCGACATGGACCATCTCTTTACTTATTTTAGTTTCTTAAATACTCTTAGATTAGAAATTTGAGGATAGATGTTCTTGGTGTGATGACTTCCATATTTTGGGGATAATAGTTGATAAACTTTTAGAAGCTTGTTTATTGATTATATTAATAAGATATTTTGAGTCTTCCGCATTGTATTTTGTTCATTATGGTTGAAATATTGGCAAACGTTGGGGTTTAGATTTGTTGGTTCGCTCACATAGGAGGATAAGTGTGGGTGCCACTCGCGGCTCGTTTTGGGTCGTGACAGTATCAATTAGTTATAGTGTTCACTGATATGGATGATACATTAATATATATCATTCTTGACATATTGTGACTCATGGTAGCATCATATATGTATTTGGTGTATGCATTAATATGAACAAAACCATTGAAAATTTATGTGGTAGTGTGCTTTTCGAAATATTTTGGCTAGGGTTTGAAGGCTTCGTGAAGGAAAAACTCAGACAAAGTGAGATACTTTAATAGTGAACATATGTATCCATTGAGGATTAGGTAATAACATAACTCCAAAAAATAATTGGGTTTGTCAGTAGTGTGACTGTTCCTAAATTTGTCTACCATAAGAGAATTCATATTCCGAAAGATGTAATTCCGGATGTTAGAGTGTTCTATGGGTATTGAGATGTCTTACAAGAAAACATGATGTGCTAATGAACATAAATAAGAAATGATATGGGGCAAACAAGCATATGGATATAGGCAAATGCCAAGATACATATAAATGTTAAGTATTGCGTATCTTAAATAATATATAACGATGCAAAAGTCGTAGAAAGATGAATTCATGTATATTTTATAGGTTTGAGACAATTAATGAGGGGGTCAAGAAGTTCAGCAGATCGATAGTTATTGTCAACGCTGCAGATTTTAGTCGAGCTTACAAAAGGACATTTATATGAGCAATCAGACTGCATGGGGCATATATGTGTTTTTGTGATGGTGAACTTGTTTTTTTTTTTTTTGGTATAATTACTTATACATAGTGTGAATGTTATAACAAACAAAAATATCATGTATGTTGATTTGTGATAGGTTTCATATTTTCATTGACAGATGGAGTTGTAGACATAGAAAATGATTGTTCATGGACATGGTTCTATGAACAATTCAGAAATACATTTGGCACTCGTGAAAAAATATGTGTTGTATTACATAAAAATTAATGTAGTATGAAGAGTGTAAGCAATATGTTTTAAATGTACCTCATTATGCATGCACGTGGCATCTTTGGAAGAATGTCCCTACAAACTTCAAGAGGAGCAGAATCACCCTATGTGATCTATTCTACTCTGTGACTAAGGCTTTTTGAGAAGAAGTATTTTGATAAATTAATGGCTAAGGTGGAAAAGGTTGATCATAGAGTTAAGGAGTAACTAGAGGATGCTAGGTACGAGAAGTGGTTGAGAGTTCATTCAACAGTAAACAGAGGTAGAATGACGACTTCGAGTTAATGACTGCCTTGTTGAGGCACACCAATTCTCTATCATAATATTTTTGAAAGAGGCTAGAATGTAATTTGGTTCTTGAAACTGTAAAAATAGAGAAATATTTTCACATACAAAGGATACATTGTGGAGAATATTTGAGGAGGTATTTATTGTAAATGCACCTAAATGTTCAAAGATGAGGGTATATATGAAGATAGCTAACTATATATATTTTATGCTATTGATATGGATCATTTGGATTTTTGATCGAAATTAGTTTGAAAAAATAGAAAATAGTGGCATTTCATATAACATATCAATAACTTTTTCAATGTTTGCAGATTGTTCCATCATCTGAATTTGTTTTCTCAATTTATGAATCTGGAAGAGGACATATTATTTTGCCTTGAGTGGAAAGCATGTACTTTTGGAATATTTCAATTAGACGAGATACCTTGCGCACACACAATTGTTGTTTTAAAGAGAAAGAATATTACAAATATATATCCTTACTGCACTTATTACTACAAGCCTTATGCATTAGCAAAATCCTATGAGGTTTAAATGGCTCCATTTTTGGATAAGGAGGATTGTTCAGTTGGAGACAAGGTTTTAGATGAAATTGTGTTTCCACCTAGATACAAAACGATACGAAGAAAAAAACGCATATGAAGAGATAAAAAATAAACTAAAATTATTGTGGGCAAGCCTCCCTTAAATAAATATCTATAAATATAATTTAGTAAGAATAATAAATTGACAACTTTTTTTGTTTGATAATGGGAATCTTTAGGGTCACTATATTACTTGTGCAACAATGTACACTTGGATGTGCAATTGGAAGCATAAATATTTTTTACAGAGTCTATAATGCACTCCATGATGATATTAAAAATGTGAATGGTTGAATAATACAAAAATATGACAATTAAAAAGAATCTTATTTGATTCAAGGAAGATATAATGACTACAATCAGGTGAACCGAATCAATGATTATTTCATCAGGAAAGAAGTTCAGTGACAAGGATAAAATAAAGATCTCTGAGCAATGAAGAAGTAATCTAAAGATTAGCCTTAACTTTATTAATTCTTGTAAAAAAAAAAGGATCTCTACTACTCCTTTTTCAAAGATAAAAACTCTTGGGTTTCCATATCTTCATCTAGAAGATTCAAGTCTCAACATCTCAACACTATATAAAATCCAGCGTCTGCTAAAGAGAATATGCACACGAGTCTAAAATTATTGTTTATAAGGCTTCGTATCAAAACAAAATAGAAAGAAAAGACGTTGAATGTATATATAGGGACTATATTCAAAACTTGTATTGATTACAAATTTCATAAAACTAAAGACAACACCCTTGCAACACAAGGAAATTTGATATAAGATCTTTATTGGATCTCAACTAGTATAAAAACATCCAATTGAAAGTTTACCTTTCACACTTTCAATACTGTTTATTTATTCCTAAACACCAAAAGTTAACTAGCGGCTCTTCTAAGTCAACTATTCGAAGAAGAAGATTGAAAAAAAAATTCACCCCTTATTTCACTTCTAGATCATACTACACAAACTACAACAAAAATCTACGACCATGAATCTTAGGTCAAGTACGGAATATAATAGGGAAGTTAGTAAAGATGGATGTACATCCTATGCATTGCGCGAATCATATAAAAACATTTGTGTATAGGTACCAATTGAATTACCGGTCCATAATCATATATTTATAGGTAGCCGCTTAAAAAGCCTTGTCTATGAAGGAAATAGTATATATACTTTGTACCAAATGTGGTGTCTTTGGAAAAACTAATACCAAATGCCAAAAGGAAAATCCAACACAAAATGATGCACCTTCCAATTGTGGCAGATGGTATTATTTAAAGAGAAAAGGAATCATGAAAAACATCCAACATTAGATGCTAGCTCAAATAAGAAAATTATTAGCGTCAATTTTATTCAATGCTAATACAAGTAAGTTTCTTGACTCTAAAATCTAAAAATAATGGAAAAGTCCTCAGCAAAATCGAGCTATCTCGAAGGGGTCTCAATCCACTACATTCCCTAAAAAGAGTTTAAAGCAATGTATAGTCTAATACATTCCCAATTTTATGACAAAGGATGTCAACAATATAATTAAATTAAAAAAATTAAGATAAAAATAACTCCGCCACAACGATTGTAAATAGTAAGGTGGGAGACAAAAACCTACACTCCTAGTATCATTGGAGGACTTATGTTATGAAGTATGGGTGCTTAAGCACCTACATCCTTTTGTGATAACACACTCTTATTTGTGTACAATATCTAATAACTTATTCAAATATATTAACTAAGCTATACAATAACTTTTAAATAGAGCATAATTGAGTACCAATGATAAAAAGATTTCTAGATCTTCCATTACCTACTATAACCCCTAAAAAACCTCTACCTAATCTTTTGCAGTAACTCCTACTTCACCATCACAATCTACTGAAGCTACACTTTTAAACAATAGCAATCTTTTCGAAATCTTATCAAAAGATAATTTCAAATTATTACATAATGTACGAAATATTTCAAGGGAAGACTTAGAAACAATTAAGAACAACTATTAAGATGCATTAGGTAATAGGGGTAATATTAACAAACTATTGGGCAATACAGATAAAGTTGGAGGCAGGCCTATTGTCAATTCTTAAGTAAATGACTTTTGGGATGTGATTATGCTACATAAAAAATGAGCTTTAGCGGAAATAAATTAATTATTGCTGCTAAATATATATATTTAGCTGTAACTAGCACTCTTTGTATATGTTCCTAAAGGATTTAGTGACATTGGATCTAATGGCACTTAACTAATGTCGGTGAAGACTTTAACACTCTTTAATAATGTGTTTATCTATTGCCGCTAAAAGTTATTTTCATTGTTGTATTAGTTACTATGAGATGATTGAATTAGGTTTAAAAGGTAGCAAATACGTTGTAGAATAAGTGCATAAAAATAGACTAAGTCTTATTTTGAAAAACTATACAAATTTTAAGAAAATGTGAAGTGTTTTTGTAGTTGTAAAGATGCACAAGTACCCACCTACCTCATAGGCATTAGGATCATTGTCCCATTCTAATATCACTTTTCCCACACAAAAATAAGCATAACAACAAAATAGTTAGTATTGAACTCATGTGGAATTCAAACCCCGGGTTACCAAATCTAATCTCTTTCAACTGTCTTACCTGACCAAACATATATAAGGTAATCTCTTCTTTTGAATGAAATGCTACCATCTGGAATAAGATAACTTTTGGCAACATTTGTAATAACAAACACAGAAAACTCCTCCGAGGAATTGAGGTATCCAAAATCATCGAATTATACACCAACACCTTCATATCAAAATAATATGTTGACCTAATTGAAGAATACAACCTTATATTTATACTAGAGAATGATTTCTAGAAACTAAAAATATAGAGTCAACAGGCTGAGTGAAGCTGAATCTAACACCACGGTCTTCCATACAACATGTCTCATCCAAAGTAGAAGAAATAAAATTGTTGCCCTCCAAATCCAAAAGGGTTCCTAGTTTTACCACGCAGTGGACATCAAATCCCAACAACATTATAATCATTAAAGAAATAATTACTCACATCCAACAAATGAATGGAGATTGTGCAACTAAGATCATCAAAATTAGATCTCGAAAAGTATTTGAATGGTAAAATGACTGTCATCAAGATAAAAAATCATTTTTTACAAATAACAATGTGCGAGCAACATAAATATAAGACCAATCTTGTTAAATGGAAACCACCATCAATAGGATTTTAACTAAACACAAACGAATTATTCAAAATAGAATCAGGAAAATGAGGCATATGAGGAGTCATTCGTGATACAAAAGGGAATTGGATATCTAGATTCATGGGAATATCTTCAAAGGTACAACGATCCAAACAAGCTATGTGGCCTTTTATAGGAGATAAAATTGCACTAGATAAAATGTTGATACCATTATAAATTAATATAGATTTTAAGGAAATTACACATTATACACAAAATGACTGTCGTGCTCTATTAACATCTTAAATGATTGCGGGGCACTAGTTTTGCAGCTAGGGAATCCACTAGCTGAGTAGATATCAAGTGGAGAACCAAGTAACTTGTGCTCTAGCTAAGTAGGTGATGTAATCTATCAATAATCATTTATCTTGTGCACTAGGTAGTTCAACCTTTGCTTGTGTCCAAGAATAAAAAAGAAAACAAGGGGGGAACTATTTTTTTAGGCAAACAAAGTAATCTGCTACTCGTGTCTTTTGAAATATGTACTATATTACACCTCTATCCACGTACTAAACAACAATTTCACAACAATCCATGTAACGATGAATATTAAGTCTTAATAATATGATATTTGTTTTTACCGACAAAGGAAGAATAAGAGATGCTCATATAATATAATATACGTGATTAGTTTAAATAATATTAAGTGATTTGTCATAATTTAATTATTTATAGGCAAATAATAGTCTATCTTTTGTGTGCTTGTGTGTGTGTGTGTGTGTGTTTGTGTGTGTGTATGTGTGTGTGTTTACTCATGACTAATGAATTAATTGAATAGGACATTTAATATATTTGACAATAATTGACACAAATCGATATATAATATATATATACTTGTTCATAATCCACCATCAACAATGAGGGTAGTCGATGATTGTTGGTAAAGTTCTTTAGCTTTTACAACAATTAAAAAATTAATTAGAAATAACAATGAATGAATGAATAACATTGGTTGAGAACTAACAATAATATAATAGATGAACTCAAGTATTATTATATCATTGGAGAGTAATTTTTTGATGAATGACCTAATTTTTTAATAAGAAGGTGGTGTGAAGATGAAAAATCGTGATTTTGGAAGGGAATAAATTTATTTATTTTATTTTTAAATCATGTAATTTAAACTTTAAAGATGGAAAAAAGAATTTGCAATTTAAGATTTTGAGGCTGAGATGTTAGCCTTTTAAGATTCTGATGGAAGAAAATATTCAATATTATTTAAGAACTAGGTATAAAGATTCACAATTTTCTAACTTTTAAATGATAAATAGTGTCATTTGCACCAATAAAGTAAGACTTGGAGCTAGTTTGCAAATTGAGTTCTGAAAATGTCCTTTTTAGGAAAGTTAGTAGAAAATCATAAAGAAACCCTAGAGTCTCATTTTTTATTTTATATATATAGTTGTGCATTACAAGTCACATCACATTTTACTCTATGCCTTCCATATAAGTTGATTTGTGTTAAAATGAGGGTAAATTCTCTATATTCTAATTTTCTCCTTAGATTTAAGAAAGCCCTTTTAACCTAAAAAAGATGCTAAATTTATTATTGATAACATGGATAAGATCTACACTTTCCATTCCACAAAGGTGTATTAATTCATCTTTAGTAAAATATTTTTTTAAATCAACTATATCTTAAGAAATAATAGAAGGTAGCATCACACTATATGTAATCATTGTTTTCATTTCAACTTCTCATAAATTATTTTACCCTTCATCTATGTAGAAGTGATATAATGTTTTTCATCTTGTATAACCGTAACACAAATCTAGATAATCCAAGTGATATTCTTATGTGAAATTCATTTATATAAGCTTTGATTCATTATATGAAATTATTTTTTGAGCTTCTTAATGAACGAATTCTACATAAGCGTAGCGGTTGGGTTTGCCCGATATGTATTTTCCTGTTCTGGTGACTTGGGATTGAAAATGTTATTGGTAATCTATGTTAATATTGAATAAAAAGAATTAAATTATAATTGTAAAATATGTTTATATAATATACAGGTAAGAGAAGGTTCCTGGAAGGTTATTGGAGGAATATTAAATCTAGTTCGAATTTCATCAACAATGACATGTTTTCGTGTTCTACTGCATATGATGGCCTTAGAAATAATGGTACCATCTCTTCTATCCTTAATAATATATGGTTTAAGAAGATTTATTTTAAAGTATTCTTTCTTATATTAGAGTTTCTTGGCAAAAAGTATTGCCTTTGAATAATGTCAGAAATAACTCATTTTAAAGTTGTTATTGTCGCATGAATACATCATAAAAAAATACAGAAGTAGCTTACTCTATATCTCTCTGTTTCTTTTAATTATTCTTCTACCCACAAGAGCAAAAACATACAAATGCGTGGCGTAGTAATATTGAAATTTGTGAATATATGATGATAAAATGTCTTAAATGCCAACACAATATGTTATCGCCTCCCCCAATTATATCTTCCCTTACCCTAAAAGTAAAAACAAAAAAGGACTAGGTTTCACTAGACCCTTTTGCCAAAATAATATAACTCCATATTTACACTTTTTTCTTTTCTACTAATTGGGATAATGTGTTCATTATATAGTCATGTTTTCTTTGGTTAGATTGAGATTATACTAAAATTTAATCTTATATTAATCAATCATTATTAAGATATATCAATATTTAAATACTAATCCTAGACTTTACGCTCTGCACCGTACATGTTATTTTTATCAAGAAGTTTAGTTAATTTTGTCTTACTTGAATTATCATAGATTGTGTTTTGATTGATGGAGAGAGAAATGACTTTTTAGAAATTGAATCAACAGGCTCAAGGGATTGCCCCGTATCCGTTGCAAGAGAATACTCTCTTTGACACATATATTAAACCCTAGCGCAAGAATATATTTCTCTAGCCCCGTAACAAAGCAAAGAAGGATTCATGAGCAGAAGAATTCATGCTTGAAGAGAATCCCCTTTTTCATTTGGTTACGGGACTGGAGAAATATATGTCTCAAAGACCATGATTTTTCCTCTTTCAAACAAAAGTGCTAAAATCAAAATTTTGAGTCATATGCAATAATTCATGCGTAATCCTTATTGAATGATTTTTTATAATTACAAATCAAAAGTACTAAAATCAAAATTTTATATATACACACATAAAATGTAACAAAGTGAATGGATACCTTGTTCTAGTTTGAATCAAAGGAGTCTCCATGGAAAAAAATGAATATAAATTAATTGTTAGCCCCTATAGCGAGTTGTTATAGATCAGTCCATTCTTTTGTTGTTGTAGTTGTTGGTGGAACACACACTACTGTTGTTGTTGATGGAGGAAATGAGGCTTGTTGGAGAAATTGAGATGGTTGAATGGGATGTAATGAAAACGCTTGATTACCATTTTGTTTCATGATTATGACTTGATCATCTAGTTTTTCCTAGGGAGCAGTTATCAAATTCTAAACAGAAAATTTTAGATAAACCATTAAAATTAGTCATGTCAGGAGCAAAAAGTCATCAAAAGAATTTCAAACACATTTAAAGAAGTCCAAGTATAACTTCGGAGCTATAACATTGTCAGGTTTATTAATACTTTAACTTCTTACGAACGCACCTATATCCCAGTCATGATCATTCATTTTAAATATATATAAAATGATATCTAGTTAAATGTAAAAAAAATAAGCTTAAAAGAGAAACTAATAATGTTTTCTACTGAACTAGAGAGAGAGAAAAATGATCCAAGGGGTTTTCTAATAGAGGAAGTAGATGATCAAAGTAACGTTTACTGGGTATGACATTATAACTAATAGGTTGAGATGAAGAAAAGTGAATTAATTTCGAAAATGATCCAAGGGGTTTTTACATCTCTCTTGTTTCTATTCCCACTCATTCTAAAATATTTATTGTGCATTAACTGTAAATTAAATATGTATGCGCCGAGATAGGTAGCTAGCCCTTTAATTTTATCTATATATTTTGAAATTGGTTCACTTTTCTTCATCTTAACCTTTCAGTTATAATGTCATACCCACTAAACGTTTCTTTGATCATCTACTTCCTCTATTAGAAACCCCCCTCTTTGAATCATTTTTTCTCTCTCTAATTTAGCAGAAAACATTATTAGTTTCTTTTATCAACTCTTTTTTTTTTACATCTAAGTATATATCATTTTATTTATAGGGATGTAAGTGTGGTTTGAAGAAGTTGTAATATTAATAAACTTGATAATGTTGTGGCTCCTAAGTTATTCTTGGAGACTTCATTAAATGATGTTTAGAATTCTTTTGATAAAATTTTTGCTCCTGCCATGACTAGTTTTAATGGTTTATCATAATTTTCTCTTTAGATTTTCAAACTGCTTACATGGAAAACAAGATGATCAAGCCATAATTATGAACCAAAACGGTAACCAATAGTTGTACTAATATCCTATCCCACCAGCTCAATTTATCCATCTAACAACTATAACACCAAAAGATAGGATTGATCTACAACAACTAGATATAGAGGCTAACAATTATCCTAATTTCACTTTTTTCCATGAAGACTCCTTTGGTTCAAACTAGAACAAGGAAACCATTCCCTTCATTACATTTTATGTGTGTATGCTCAAAATTTTGATTTTAGTACTTTTGATTTGAAATCAGGAAAAATCATTTAATAAGGATTACACATGAAATATTGCAAGAGGAACATGATGAGACTGAATATTGAAGTATAACTGAAAAACTTGTCAAATACATTAGAGTCTGAATATGGGAGCCATTAATAACTGACAGAACCACCACATGAGTTATCCATGATGTCAAATGTACACATCATATTGAAGGAACAGATATACCTTTATAGGTGTCTTTTTCTTTGTCAATTACAATTAATGTGGAATATAAGGAGTATCCTGGAAATATTGTAGAATATTATTATGTATAAAAATAATATATATCCATGTTTACTCTCTTTTCTTTTCTATTTGACATGGTGTTTTCATTATATAGATATTCTTTCTTTAGTTAGATTCATATTAGACCACAATTCAATATTTATTAATATAATCATTCTTAAGCTACGTTAATGTTTAAATACTAAGCGTAGACTTTTGGATCTACATCTTACATGCTCTTTTTATTATGAAATTTAGTTATTTTTGTCCGACTTGAATCATCATAGGTTGTGTTTTAAGTAAAGGAGAGAGACGTGACATTCTAGGAATTGAATCCATCGGCTCAAGGGCATGCCCTCTATCTGCTGCAAGAGAATATACTCTTTCGCACATATACTACACCCAAGTACAAGAAAGATTCACTATAGTCCCATACAATATTAAAGGTGAATTCCTGTACAGAAGAATCCATGCTCAAAGAGAATCCCCTTTTTTCGCTTGGTTATGAGACTAGAGCAATATATGTGTCAATGAGGGGATTCTTTTGCTGCAGATACGGGGGTATGCCCCTGAGCCAATCGAACCAATTCCTACTTAGTCATGTCTCTCTCTTCACATAAATCACAATCCATGATCATTCAAGTTATACAAAAATAACTTAAATGTATGATAAAAAGAATGTACGTTGTAGAGACTAAAGTTAAGGATTAGTACAGATGTAGCTTAACTATGATAATTTTGTAACTAAAGATTGAATTGTTGTCTCCAAGGTCAATAAAATGGTATAATGGAAACACAATGAAAAGCAAAAATGAGTAAACAAAAAAATGTTAGATAATTTATGTGGAGTGAAAAATTAAAGTTAGATTTTTCAGTAAAATGATTTTGTGTTAGTTAATTAGGTAGGCATTTTTAATTACTTTTTAATGAAATTTCCATATTATATGATTTTAGTGGGAATATAATAATTATATGACTATTTATGAAATTAACCACATCTTTATTTTTTCGAGGTATGTATTGATCTTAAAGTTGCCATTTATCCATTATGAGCTAGTGGTCTAAGAGTATATTAGTCTACTAGAAAACAGGAATTCCAATGGTTGGAATTTCATAGCTGAATAATAAAATTTCATGATAATATTATTTAGCTATAGATTAGACCCAAAACAAAAAGAAAATGGATGAAATTGCAAGGAGCTTTTAATCATGAATTTGTTAGCGATTATCTATAATTCTATAGCTATTTAATATTTATAGTTGTATGGATCACTAAATTAATGATCTCTGAATGGTTTTTTCTAAAAAGAAGTTCTGAAGGCATTTTATCTTAGTAAAAAGAAGAAATAACCAATGTCCAACTTCACATAATATAAAATTAAGAGTACATAATATCATACTTTAGCAATAGAGACCAAGTACATGATCATTATAGTAAATCAACATCACATAGTGTCATTTACATGTCAGATCATCAATTACATATCATTTACATTTATAAGCATATACATACATAAGAACGTCCTCCTAAGACTTCACTTAAGGCTAACTAGTGCAATATATAGGTAGAGTCACATAAACTGTCTAGACTAAGCTAAACCCCTTAGGTGTCATCTTTGTTAGATTTCAATCCTTTAGTTCATTTTACCTTTTGGTAACAACTTTCCTTAACCTACATAGACAACATGAGATTATGTGGAATCCGGTGGCATGGAATACTACACCAAAGCAAGGCATACTACTTACAAAGGTAGTACCAAAACATGAATATAGCAACTTCGTGGATCCACTAGCTAGTATTCCTATGGGGGGCAACATACATCAAGAACTAGGAGATATAGGTGGGACCCTCCTTATTATGCATGCATTGTAGTCTCAAATATCAAGAGTACATAAGTGATCCTACCTTCCCTATATGCGAAAGGACACTCCTCTCTCTAGTTTACTCAGTTCTAAGTTAGAGTCCCTTTTTGAAATTTCTTTAGTACCTTTAATAATAATCATAGCTTAATGTAGGTCATAGGTTATATCCCTTAATGAATTACTCATCATCATAGCTCAATAAGAATTGCATGAGTATTGTCCTTTCATTACAATCCAAATAAGTGAGCTAAGCACTTTAACATATTAACATCATGATAAGACACATTAGTAAGTTATCACCATCCTTATAATAGTTAAATCTTAGACAACACCTCACAAACCATAGTCAAGACATTTCAATTTAACATCATACCTACCCTATTAATCTTTACATCAGACATACTTCAGTTGCCACATCATCATTAACCACAATTAACCATAATTGAAGTAAATAGTAGGGATTACAAGACTTACCAAGCCTTCTTCATAATCCATCATCAAGGTCTTACCAGTAACACTTAACTCAACCCAATAAGGGTGTAATATCATCACACAAAAATAACCAACATGATAACAAGGTTAATTGAATCACTACATCACAATCGGTCTCTAGTTCAACGTTTAAGATAAGATACTTAGGTCAAAGTCATAATATAGATCAATTACTCAAAAAAATAGCATGATAGGTCAATTTTATGGAACCCTTTTAAGGAAAGATGTCTGAAAGGTGAAAGGAATAGCATACCTTACAAATTGATGAAGAAATTCTACCTTTTTCAGCTCTTGAACCCACCCCTATCTTGGTCATCAATGGAGTTCTTCAACTAGAGAGAGAAAGAAGAATGAAGGAAGAGAATTTTGGTTTGTGAATTATGAGAGCTTAGGTTAGTCTAATTAGGTTAGGGTCCTTATATATGTTCTTAACTAACATAATTAGGCTTCAAGAAAACATTAACTAATTAGGTCATCAATTCAAAAGGCAAGGTTTTGTTGAAGGATAAATATAAATGACAGTAAAAGTAGAAATACAAAAGGAGACTTGTTCTTGAAGGCTATTTATATACGGCAGAGATAAGTACCCATTATTGATTTTCTTAATCAAAAATTAAGTTTATTTGTAACTTGTCTTTTATATCCGTCGGTAGAACATACATTAAGGGAAGAAAACTGGAATACCGTGAGATTATGAAGAAATTGGGATATTTAGTAGGAATTTGTAGTGTGGTTTGTGTATGGCTTCAAACAAAGGGCACCTAAATTTTTTATAGCAATAGTATAGATTGATAAAGTGAAATACCTGGAGAGTCTGGAGGAATTTCCAGTGTCATGTTAAACGACTTTATTTATACCTACATCCTAGAAGTGGCCGGCATTCGGAGACCATTTTCAACCCCAAACAAACTCTTGGCCTGGCTTACTTAACTCAGCGGAAGACTAAACTCAACTTTAACAACAAAAAAGCATATTTAAAAACAAATACTTCATAAATTAATTTTGCCAAAATGGCACTTGTGTAAAAACAAGTAAATTAATTGCAATTTGAACTACTAAGCTAGAAAATCAATAAAAGGGATTTCCTCCAGAAAGACAGGAGGCTCACCAAGTGATTGTGGAGTGCTAACAGAACCAACGATGCGCTGCGTGCTAATCCTGCTAACCTGCGTCTGTATAATGAAACGATGTAGGCTAATTGGTATTAGTACATCGAATATACTAGTATGCTAGTTGAAAAGTTAAACAACACTTAGGCTTGAAAAGGAGTAAGAAAAAACATTTACCTTGGCTCTGTTAAAATCACGATCTACTTACTCATAATCTAAATACACAGTTTAAAAATGAGGGCATTACAAAGTTAAAATGTTTAAATAAGACTCTTGAAAACCTTTAATAACTTAACTTTAACTTACTTCATAACTTTTGAGTTGACGCTTTCCTTCCTCGACATTGATATTAACTTTCCTTTAATGGATTATGGATTCATGTTTTAAGTTTGAGTTCATGGATGATTTATAGGTATTTAGAGATCATTTGAAGTGATTAGAATTAATTGGAGGATGTACCTTGGAAGGACCTTAAAGGGCTAAACAACCAAGAACTGGATGAAAAACATCGGGTCAAGCGTACTGGTGGCGCGGCGCGCCAGCCTAAGTTGATTGAGACCTGATTATGGATCACAAGTGGCATGCCACGCGAAACCTTTGTTGACTAAGTCAAATATCTGGTGCATTGCAGGCGCATCGCGCCTTCCTCTACCTCGGTGCGTAAAACAAGTTTTTCAACTCGTTTTCCATCTCTACACTCTCCAAAACTTCCTACTTTCACTAAACGATTGTGACCATTGGTACTATCAATAACTACTGAATTCAAGTCAAAATAACTCGAATTAACAAGTATCTAATCAAAAATTACCGCCAACAATCCAATCAACAAGAAATCAAACGTCCTTTCAAGAAGTTAACTCCTAGCATAAAATAAATCCTCAATTTTGCTGAACTGAAACAAAATGATGTGTGGGTGAAGTAACCCAACACAAAATAACCGACATACCTCAAAGGGATCACCCTGCGAAATCCACGCAATGAATTATTCGCGTTCATGCGTCTTCTTCTCCATTCTCCTCTTTTATCCTCTCTTTCAAAGCCCTAAATTAATTTCTAACTGTTAAACCTTATTGGGATCAGCTTAGACCACAATTTATTACCCTTAAAATGAAATTAATAATTAATTTAGGAATAGACCAAAACACCCTTAACAAATCCAGATTTGGGATTTCCTCTGCCCAACAACCCAACTTCTGAAAGTCATATCTCCCTCATACGACCTCAGAAGTTTTCAAAACATGGCATCGTTGTAAAGATATTCCGACGTGATCTCTATTCCTATAAATAAATCACTAAAACACCTCCTGAACTAGAAGTTATGGTCATTCCAAAATAACTAAAACTCACTTTTGAAATCTCAAAAAAATGAATACATATTCATGAAGACATAAACTTTCGTTATCAAATTTGGCAAGCCTACACATTGACAAATCTAAAAAAAAAAGAAAACACATTCATGCCTACTTCAAGTCCCTTCGCCAAACATCGGCAAGCCTTCACTTTGACAAGTCTCGAAGTATGGGACATTTGTAGACACAAAATTCTATAGATTCAAATTCATACAAAATTTGAATTAAATCCATGTCCATTTGGGATGAATAATCAATTTGGGCTTTACAAATGAATAAGTCCATTTCACCTTGAATCCCAAACCCATGCCACGTGTCACAATTACTAGTCATCCGTAACCAACAATGTGACGCCACATGTCGAAATGAGGTTGTACTCCCTGTCAAATACAAGAATGAATCACAATGCTCCAAGTGTCAAAAGGACATCCTTTAGCCAATCATATGCAATCTTGTCCACTCCCTACATCTATAAATAGGGGATTTACGTGACATTCTAAGGGAATCAAGAAAACTCTTCAAAACAAATTAAGAAAATCGTTGAAAGCTACAACATCAACTTCACAGCACTTCGAAGGAGTGGTCAACATAGTTCTTCACGGAGATTGACTTGAAATGACGAAGCGCTTTCGGACGTCCCGGAGATACACAATATCTCAAGGAGGTCTATATCATCAAACAATTAGAGAAATACTTTATTGAAGGCTCTCGAATCACGGAGACACTAAGGAGAGAGAATCAAGAGAACAGCGGAATTGTAGTCACAACGTTTCATTAATAAAAATCACATTTTTCTTTTATTTATTTTGCTTGTAGTAGATTTTTTCTCCTTAGAAAATTGTTATGGAGGCTAATTAGATATTATTAATGATAATTCATATAGATATATTCATATTATTAGAATCTGTAGTATCTTAATTAGTTTTCCATATTTATCGCTTGATGATCAATGTACTATTCGATTGCTATGATTTTTATTGAATGAATAAAATATAAATGGATAAAAGTAATTTTTTTTAATTTAAACATTTTATATATAGTAATTAAATTTTATATAATTGTATGGGACAAACGTGTAACACACTTTCCCAAGAACTACTACATATATTTAAAGGAAAACCTTAGTGCCGCCTAAGTGGCGCCACCACCATCACGAAAACCCTTTTAATTTAAAATGTTCCCAAAATTACCCTTTCCTTTAAGAACCCCTACATTAAACTACATTGCAACCCTAATAACACAAACACTCTAGTGTTGCCTCAGACCCAACAATCACACCGTCTCAACAACGTTACAACCTATATGCGGAGCGACGCCTTTTAAGAATTGGAAACAACAAGTATTTACTCCTTTTTGGAGAAGATACTGCATCATTCATATTCCGTTTATACAACATTATGAATTTGGTTATCCAAACATTCTTGTACAGTTACTTCTAACATGGGACTTTGATGAACACGGTAATCTGGAAGAATCAAATTAACAAGTTTCGAGAAAAGTTGAGCAAAGGTTATGCAATCATTATGAGAAACTCTAAAGTTTCAGAAAATAACTGGTGAATACATATCAGTGTATTCAAACTTTTAAATAACATTCTTGCGGATAACTTCCATCCAAAAACTACAGGTTGATACTGTTCAAATCCCTGTAAATTGTATCCAAGCAGTAATGATTCGCTTTAGGGTGAACAACAACATCGTCCTATCAGGCACATCCATTCTTGCCATTTATGTTACACACGTTCTCCAATGCATACAGTAAATAATATCCCTCCTTAACTTGTAGATGTAGTTTTATTCTTACTTGGAATCGGTTATATGGAGAGTATGAGTTCAAAGTGGAAGAAACGCGACATACACAGTCTTACTGATCCGTAATATTCTTATCTCAATTACATTACATTCGAATTCATTCATCCCAAAGAAACTACATATAATTTTCTTTTAGTTAGGACATGACTATTAAAGCAAGAATAACTTTGTGGGTTAATCAGGGTAAGGTATTTTACCCATACGTATATTCCATCCACTTGGTACCATACATTTTGATCATTACTGCTACTACTCTAAATAAATTCATAGGTAACTATTTCTTCTAAACTTACTGGAAACTTTTAATAGTCACATATGTAAGACATTGCCATTTAATTTTGTTTTTTTAATAATAGGTGAACTGAATTTGTCCACCACCGCAACAAGCAAAATATTTGTTAGCCTTAAAATTGACAACATCACCCTGTTGCTCCATAAGTTCTCAAAGAAGTCAGTTGATGTACATACTATTGGGAGTGAAAATGCAAGTAACGTTCCCGTTGCAGAAGCTATGTTTTAAAGTTTGTTGACAATTGCGGAGTTAGTATATTTTAACTAGAGTACGGACATAGAGGTAAGTACTATAATAAACCCTTCACATCATAAGCACAAGGCTTGAATCAGCATGCTGCTGATATACACAGAACTTCATTTTTACATATGATAGGTAAGAAAGCTATATATATATATATATATATATATATATGGATATACACACAGACCTTCATTTTTACATATGATAGGTAAGAAAGCAACTAACATTGTAGCCACAACTTACATTAAAAGGAACTCTAACGATGTTTTACACATACATAGGTTTAAGATACACATAAAGGTAAAGGACATTGGTGGGAAGACTTCTTTTGTATTTGGTGGGGTTGCGGAGAAACTTCTTGATACTTTTGCTCACAAGTTAGTTAACATCTTTTCAAAAGTGATACTGATGTACCGTCCCATATTTGAAGTCTATGCAGGATGAACTTGGTCTTCAAACTTAAATTGTGCAATTTAAATGTGAAATAGGGGTGGTAAAACTATACAGTCAAAAAAGTGTATGTGCCGGATGAAGAATTGGAATGCAACACCGCATAAACAAAGACAAAAAAGGCAAATTGCTGCAATATTATTGAGCTTCTAATACATATTATCTTGATAGGTACATTATTCATCTTCCGGACAATCTGTTTAACATACATCATCAATAATTACTTTTACGTACAGGAAAAGAGAAAGTAGAAGATTCAACTGAACTAATAGACTGTAATGTAGGAGGATCAAACAAAGAATACTCAAAAGAAATACCTAATGAACTTCAATTTCAAACAGAAGAGTTTATTCGAGAATGTCAAAGAAGTGAAGAAAATTATTCATAGACGACAACGAAGAGAGTGATGTCGACACCATATAAACGACAAAGTGGAGTCTTTTTCTATTCTATGGATGTTAATATTATTAGTTTTATCAAGTAGTGTCTATTTTGTTATTAGTGAAACATTACATGTCCAACAGTGCCTAATTGTATATCATATGTTGTTGATGTTTGTTATGGTAGAGGACTGAGTTTTATCTATTGCCAAAAAAAAATCCCATACTAAATATGTACATGTCTATAAAAGTTGTGTTGTTTATGTGCCATATGTCGATCCACATTTTTGCACTTAAAGTTATATGCTACCTACCCCTACTCACAGAGATGTTAATAACTCATTCAAGCAACGACATTTTAAAACTCCAGAACAACCTAATACGCCGTGACATTACATAGGTGTAACTGAAAATATTAAATTTTAACACTTATTTAACAATTACACTAAAACTACAAAAAAAAAGTCAACCAAATTTGCAAATAAGGGAGTCGCGCGAAGCGCGGGCAATTTTCCAAGTGAAGAAACATAAAATAAAGCACAATTTACATTTTAATGTAAAGAGAGCTGATAGAAAAAAGTTTGAGAGTATTTGATTTTTTTATTTCTAGTCTTTTATGTTACATTATTATCATTAGCATATGTAACATGGTAATGTTTGTTTTTGTTTATGATGATAAATCAATATTGATTTGATATTCATGATGTAGATTAGTTCTAAATTTTAAATAGTTTATACTCAATTTTGTATTCGGTATCTCTACAGATTTTTTAGCGGTATGATATGAATCATTATGAGTGAATGTGTTTCTATCTATTAAACATGAAAAGGAAGTAAATAAATGTAGTGGATTGTAAGTGATACATAAAACACATGAGAAAAAAGTGATATATTATACATTTTGTATCTCTAATGTGAGGGTATTACTCATTTTTATAAAACATATCAGACTAGTGATGTGAATATGATACACAAAAATGTATTATTTAAGATGTATCAAATAATTATAATGATCATTGATATGGATGATACATTAATATATATCATTCTTGACATATTGTGAATCATTGTAGCATCATATATGTATTTGGTGTATGCATTAATATGATCAAAATAATTGGGTTTGTCAGTAGTGTAAATGTTTCTAAATTGGTCTACCATAAGACAATTCATATTCTGAAAGATGTAATTCAGTATGTCAGATAATTCTATGGGGATGGAGATGTCTTACTAGAAAACATGACGTGCTAATGTACGTACATTAGAAATGATAAGGGGCAAACCAGCAGATGGATATAGGCATATGCCGAGATACATATACATGCTAAGTATTGCATATCTAAAATAATATATAACAATGCACAAGTCGTAGAAATATAAATTCATGTTTCTTTTAATAGCCTTGAGACCATTGATGAGGGGGTTGAATTAGTTCAGCAGATCGGTAGTTATTGTCGACGGTGCACATTTTAGTCGAGCTTACAAAAGGATATTTATATGAGCAATCACACTAGATAAGGCATATATGTGTTTTTGTGATGGTGAACTTGTTTTTTTTTATAATAACTTATACATAGTGTTAATAATATATCAAACAAAAATATCATGTGTGTTGATTTGTGATAGGTTTCATATTTTCATTGACAGATGGAGTTGTAGACATAGAAAATGATTGTTCATCGACATGGTTCCTTGAACAATTCAAAAAAACATTTGGCAGGCGTGAAAAAATATGTGTTGTATTACATAAAAATTAAATCATTATGTAGAGTGCAATCAATGTGCTTCAAGTGTACCTCATTATGCATGCACGTGGAATGTTTGGAAAAATGTCTGTACAAAATTCAAGAGGAGCAGAATCTCCCTATGTGATCTATTCTTCTCTATGGCTAAGACTTATTGAGAAGAAATACTTTTATAAATTATTGGCTAAGGTGGAAAAGGTTTATCATAGAGTTAAGGAGTAACTAGAGCATACTAGGTACGAGAAATGGTTGAGAGTTCATTCAACAGCAAACAGAGGTAGAATGACGACTTTGAGTTAATGACTGCCTTGTTGAGGCACACCAAGTCTTTGTCATAAAATTATTGAAAGAGGCTACAATGTAATTTGGTTCTTCAAACTGTAAAAATAGAGAAATATCTTCACATACAAAGGATACATTGTGGAGAATATTGTATGAAATATGTTTTTTATCTCTTTTTTTATTAGAGTAAAAAATAATTTTTGAAGTTGAATTTTTTTTTCAAAAAAAATTAAAAAAATTTCGTTGGTGGGTGGGGGGTTTAGGGGTAAGATGGTAGGGGTGAAAAACTTATAATATGTACTTAAATTTTTGTATTGATTGGGGGGGGATGTTAGGGAGTGGGGCTGCTAGGGTGTATGGGGGGTGGGGGGCTGGTAGGGTGTATGGGTGGGTGAGGGGCTGGTACAGGACGAGTTGGGGACTAGTAGGATGGGGTGTTGTGGTGTGGGGGCTGGTAGGGTTTGTGGAGTGTTAGTAGGGGGTGGGTTATGTATGGTAGGGTGGGGTGGGTTGGGCGGAGGTTGGAAGAGAGTTTTGGAAAATCATATTAATATGAGGAGATATGTATTGATTATTCTCTTTCTCTTATACATTTAGATATGAACAAGCTAAGTGAAGCAAGTTCTCTCACATAGAAGGATTCTAGGTTTACCTAATAGTCATAAATGAATCAAAGAAAGTTAGACTAGAATAGCTTGATGTTGATACTTGTGTTTCCTTCATGTAAAGCCTGGCATAATAAAATAAGACAAAGATTGGAATCTTGAGATGGTAAGTCTCATGGTAACTTGAGATAGTATATCATGTTGTCGCTTAAGATAGTAAATCTCACGGAAGATTGGGGATGGTGATTCCCATGGTACCTTGCAATTGAGGAATGAAACTCTCCTAATGACAACTTAAAGTAGCATGATTAGAATGCCTTATGAAAGCTTGACTTGGTTAGGACAAAACCATTTCATGATATCCTAATGCTTGCTTGGCTTGCATTAAAGGTGGAATTCATAGAATAGGTTGTGTTAGATTTCTCATGGTAGCTTAGGCGAATTATAATACCCTATGGATAGATTACATCTTGATGAGTGGATGCATTGTGGCTATGTGGGTATTTTTATAACCTTCCTAGGATAGTTAGATCTCATGATATTATGTTTTCCATAATAGTTATGTCTAGTATGATAGTATGCTATTCTTGATAGAATAGTATGAGAGATAGTTAGCATTGAGTAAGCTAGCCTAAATGAGTATTTAGCGTGAGTGGAAGAATGGTATGTCATTCATACATTACACCATTCCCTCACCCACCCATGCATTGCACAAGTGTGCCTTGAGGTGACCTAGGGGTATAGTGCTATACTTAAGTATGAATAAGGTCTATGAACAAGAATTAACAAAGAGGTGCTTTTCTTAGGTAGTAGTATGGGATGCTACCTTTGACTTAACAAGTATATGTGGAGGTGGCTTGGGACGTAGTTCACTTGAGTATAAAAGACAAATGGTTGAAGTATTAAATTACGATTATGTCTTATGTTGACTAACTATTTGAGATACTCTTATGATGTTATTGTAGCTTCCATACTTAGTACTTTTGTACTAACGCATATTGCCTACAATCTAACCAAATGTAGGGTTGGAGATTTGAGTTGCTATTGGAGGCTAGAGTTTCAAAAATTTAGAAGATTGAAGATCTTTCTGAGTCCTTAGTGCTTCAAAAAAAGTATCTATTTACCTTTATGACATTTACTTTTATATTTTAGACTTTATGTGTCTGTCTCCAAAGACTTTTATTCATATCATTCATAGACGGTTTGAGACAATAATGTTAGAAAGACTTCCGCTCTTATGAAATACCTTTCGAGTTATGTTTTAAAGAAATATTTAAATTGTTCCATATTTTCTAATACCTATTTGACAAATGATTTCTAAGGGCTTGTGTAAGATATCTTTTAGATTAAATACACCATGTTACGACTAGGGGGTGCTCTCGAGTTGTTACAATAATATATGAGATGTATGATCTTAAACAAAAGGTACACATTATAATCTTTGACATCTCTTTTGTTTCTATTCCCACTCATTCTAAAATAGAAAAAAATATTTATTGTGCATTAACAGAGATTAAATATGGATGCACCGGGATAGGTAGATAGCCCTTTAATTTTATATATATTTTGAAATTGGTTCACTTTTCTTCATCTTAACCTTTAAGTTATAATGTCATACCCACTAAATGTTTCTTTGATCATCTACTTCCTCCATTCGAAACCCCCCCTCTTTGAATCATTTTCTCTCTCTCTAATTTAGCAGAAAACATTATTAGTTTCTCTTATGAGCTCATTTTTATTTTTTTACATCTTAGTAGATATCATTTTATATAGATTTAAAAGGGTTGATCATGATTGGGATATAAGTGCGGTTTTAAGAAGTTGTAATACTAATAAACCTGACAATGTTTGTAGCTCCTAAGTTATACTTGAAGACTTTATTGAATGATGTTTGGAATTCTTTTGACAAAATTTTTGCTCCTGACATGACTAATTTTAACATATATCATAATTTTCTCTTTAGATTTTCAAACTGCTCACCAGGAAAACCATATGATCCAGTCATAATTATGAACCAAAACGTTAACCAATAGTTGTACTAATATCCTATCCAACCAGCTCAATTATCCATCTAACAACTATAACACCAAAAGAATGGATTGATCTACAACAACTCGATATAGGGGCTAACAATTACCCTAATTTCACTTTTTCCATGAAGAATCCTTTGTTTCAATTAGAACGAGGAAACCATTCCCTTCATTACATTTTATGTCTGTATGCTCAAAATTTTGATTTTAGTACTTTTGATTTGATATCAGGAAAAATCATTCAATAAGAATTACACATGAATTATTGCAAGAGGAACATGATGATACAGAATATTGAAGTATAACTGAAAAACTGGTCAAATACATTAGAGTCTGACTATGGGAGCCATTAATAACCGATAGAACCACCACATGAGTTATCCATGATGTCAAATGCACACACCACATTGAAGGAACTGATATACCTTGCCAGGGGTATAGAGGCATTTATGGCGTAATCACTAAAACTAATGCCCATAGAGAGGACTTAGCCTACGGGGGTATGCAGTTCTGGGACTATTAGGGTATACTAAAACCTGGTCCACTCGGTTCTAAGTGTACTCCAAACTGAATATGTATATCTAACACACATAACTGAAACATTAAATATCTCAAATACTAACATGAAAATCTGAGAATATAACAATGATAAACTGATAATGTAACATTCAAAAAACGAAGCATGTATAATTGTTTAATTGACCTAGGACGTATCGTTAATAAACTACAAGAATCTACACAACTATGGTTATGAGTTTCATGCAAAAAAGTTAGCAAAGATTCCACAAAAAACAAGATAATCTAATTAGGAATACTCTTATAACTAAATCACAACTAATATCTAAGGTTTTACAAACTTTAGGTTTAAGAAAGATACATAAATAAAGAATCTAACAGAATTCTAGGGGCCTAATCGGTGAAACGAACCCACTAGTGAAATCCCATTACTTGGTGACGCAATCTATGAAAAAATCCTTCAATTTTGGGGCAAAAACTGAAAAAAAAACGTTTTGCATTCTCGGAAGGGTTTTGGTCGCCTATTTCGTCCTCTTTTTTTCTAAGTTTGATGATTTTTTCTTAATAGTAGTCTTTACTCTTTTTTCTTTTCTACTTGACATGGTGTTTTCATTGTATAGCTATTCTTTCTTTAGTTAGATTCAGATTAGATCACAATTCGATATTTATTAATATAATCATTCTTAAGATACGACAATGTTTAAATACTAAACGTAGATTTTAGGCTCTACAACTTACTTGCTCTTTTTATTATGAAATTTAGTTATTTTTGTCCGACATGAATCATCATTGGTTTTCTTTTAAGTAAAGGAGAGAGACATAACTTTCTAGGAATTGAATCCATAGGCTAAATGGCATGCCCTCTATTTGCTGCAAGAGAATACACACTTTCGCACGAATATTAGACCCTAGTGCAAGAAAGATTCGCTCTAGTCCTGTAATAAATCAAAGGTGGATTCCTGTACAGAAGAATCCATGCTTAAAGAGAATCCCTTTTTTTCGCTTGGTTATGAGACTAGAGAAATATTTTTGTCAATGAGGGGATTCTTTTGCTGCCGATACGGGGGTATGCCCTTGAGCCAATTGAACCAATTCCTAGTTAGTCATGTCTCTCTCTTCACGTAAATCACAATCCATGATGATTCAAGTCACACAACAATAACTTAAATGTATGATAAAAAGAATGTAGGTTGTAGAGACTAAAGTTTAGGATTGGTACTGATGTAGCTTAACTATGATAATTTTGTAACTAAAGATTGGATTGTTGTCTCCAAGGTCAATAAAATGGTATAATGAAAACACAATGAAAAGCAAAAACGAGTAAACAAAAAAATGTTAGATTATATATGTGGAGTGAAAAATTAAAGTTAGATTTTTCAGTAAAATGATTTTGTGTTAGTTAATTAGGTAGGCATTTTTTTTATTACTTTTAATGAAATTTCCATAGTTATAGATTTTAGTGGGAAAATAATAATTATATGACTATTTATGAAATTAACCACATCTTTATTTTTTCGAGGTATGTATTTATCTTAAGGTTGTCGTTTATCCTTTATGATCTATTGGTCTAAGAGTATATTAGTCTACTAGAAAACAGGGAATTCCAATGGATGGAATTTCATAGTTGAATAATAAAATTTCATGGTAATATTATTTAGCTATAGATTAGACCAAAAACAAAAAGAAAATTCATGAATTTGCAAGGAGATTTTAATCATGAATTAGTTAGAGATTACCAATAATTCCATAGCTATTTAATGTTTTTAGTTGTATCGATCACTAAATTAATGATCTCTATTTGGTTCTTTGTAAAAATAAGTTCTGAAGGCATTTTATCTTTGTAAAAAGAAAAAATAATAAGATTAACCAATTTTATTCATGAATCTTTGTGTGTATTGATGGGACAGGTACTACGCCCCAAGGACTATACCCCTTGGCATAAACACAAGCCCTAGGATCACGAGTGATCCCAAGCTTACCCTGAACAGACATATTTTAAGCATACTAAAACAACTGAACAAAGGATACTATGCAGAAGCTTAAATAATGAGGTAATTGGAAGATGGGAAATACCCAATACTGATCTGAATATATATTGAAATTCTAAGTGTTAAATGCTAAAGCTAAATTTAAAACTATGTTTAAAAAAGTCTCTAACTAAATCGAGTTGTTGGGACATGTCATTATCACAACTAAAAAGAAATAAACATGTCCATTGTCCTCAATGTATGAGGACTCACCACTAAAGTTTTCAAGTATGGATTGGGCATTGATCTATGCTTGATCTGAATGTTGAGAACCTGAACCTACATCATGAATATAATTGAATCTTATATTAATATAATCATTATCAAGCTACATCAATGTTTAAATACTTATCCTAGACTTAAGGCTCTACACCCTACATGGTCTTTTTATCATTAAGTTTAGTTATTTTTTGTTTGACTTGAATCATCATAGATTGTGTTTTAAGTGAAGGAGAGAGAGATGACTTTCTAGTCCCTAGTGCAAGAGAAAATTCTCTCTAGTATCATAACAAATAAAAGGAGGATTCATGGTCATAATAATTCATACTTGAAGAGAATCCCTTTTTTCTCTTTGTTATGTGACTAGATCAATATATTTGTCAAATAGCAGATTCTCTTCTAGCAGATACGGAGCCTACCCCTTAGCTTATTGATCCAATTCCTAGTAAGTCATGTCTCTCTCTTTCACATAACTTAGAATTTATGATAATTCAAGTCAGATAAAAATAACCTAATTTCATGATAAAAAGAACATGCAGTGTGTAGATCCTAATGTTTAGGATTAGTATTTAAACATTTACGTAGCTTAAGAATGGTTATATTGGAACTATAAGATTAGATTATAGTGTGTAAGCTCAATTTAATGATATAATGAAAACACAGTCTCAAGAAGACAAGCAAAAATGAGTAAACAGAAACAGTTAGATTATTTATGTAGAGTGAAAAATTAAAGTTGGATTTTTCGGCTACATGACTTTGTGTAAGTTAATTAGGTAGGCATTTTCTGATTACCTTTTCACGAAATTTCCATAGTTATATGATCTTAGTGGGAAGGTCATAATTATATAAAAATTTATGAAATTAACCACAGCTTTGCTTTTTTCGAGTATATATTGATCTTAAAGTTTACGTTCATCCTTGATGAGATATTGGTCTAAGAGTATATTAACCTACTAGAAAATAAGGAATTAAGATGGATAAAATTTCATAGCTGAACAATAAAATTTCATGCTAATTTTTTTTAGCTAATGGATTAGTGCAAAAAAAAAAGAAGAAAATTCATGAATTAGCAAGGATGTTTTTTGTGATGGATTAGTTAGGATTACTGACAAATCCCATAGCTAATTGAATGCTTTACTAAATTAATAATATCTATTTGGATCTTTCTAAAAATAATTTCGTAAGACATTTTGTCTTAGTAAAATCAAGAAATATTAAGATTTATAAATTTTATTCATGTATCTTTATGTGTATTGATGGAAAAGTGACACGCGTTGCGGCTATCCCCATGGCGTAAACACGGGATCTAGGATCACGAGTGACCCCAAGCTAACCCTGAGCTGACATATCATAAGCATACTATAAATAGTGAACACAGGATACTATGCAACAACTTAAATTGTGAGATAACTTAAAGATGGGAAATACCCATGCAAATCTAAATATATAATAAACTTCTAAATGTTAAGTTATACTAAACAATCACTCAAATCCTAAAGCTAAAAATAAAACTATATATAAGAAAGTCTCTAACTAATTTGATTTGTTGGGACATGTCCCAGGAAAAACTGAAATTGAAATAAAATACTGAAATGGAAAACATGTCTATTGTCCTCAAAGTGTGAGGACAAACCCCTAATGCTGCTGAGTATGGATCGGGAACCAAATATATGTGTGATATGAATGCTGAGTACCTTAACATGCATCATGAAAGGATGTATCTATGAGTATGCATCAATACTTGGAATGTGCGGAGAATGCGAGATAAGAATATAATTGAAAAAATATGTAAGTTATACAAGGATAACTGAGAAATGACGCATCTGAACATAATGTATATACTGAAATACATTGAAATGAACTGATCTGAATTTAATGAGGAAGTACTAATTATTAAAATGCTTTGAAAACCTAGTCAAATGCACTAGAGTCTGATTGTGGGATTGACTATTAACCGACATCAAATAAAATGAGCTAAACGTGGAGTTCATTGTATGCTCCCAATTGAGAGGACCTAATATACATTTCCATTCAAGAGTATCAATGCATTACTCATATGATCGCTAAATTTGATGCCCAATGAGCGGATTTATACTCCTACATGGGCACATAGTTTTGAGACTACGAGGGTACGCTGAACCCTAATCTAACTCAATGCTAAGACTATTCCAAATTGGAATGTGTATGACACAATATAACTAAATTATTGGAAATGAGAATGCAACATTTAAGTACTGACAATGAACTTTCAAAATCTTAGGCATGCTTAATTAATCCACTGACCTAGCAATTGTTATTGATAAACTAAGAGAATGTACAATAGTATGGTTCTAAATTTCATGAAAATAAATAATCAACAATTTCATGAATAAACATGATAATCTTATTAGGAACATTATAACAACTAGATCATAATAATTCTTCAAGGTTTTAGAAACTCTAGATCTAAACAAGATATCAAAGATCAAGAATCTGACTGAATTCTAAGGACCTAGTAGATGAAAGGAACGTACTAGTTCAATCCCACATACCAGTGATGAAATCTTTGGGGAAATACTTCAATTTCGGGGATGGAACTGAAGAAAACATGTCTCATCTCATAACCATCTATCAATAGTGTAATAATTTGGGAGTAACCCATACATCAATATAACAAGACCACGTTTAGGTCATACAATGTTTAGTAGTCAAAGAAAATGAAAGAACATAAGAGTCTTAAAAACTAAAACAACTTCATAATGTTGAGATTGGCATTGCCCTCGTAATGTGAGGACCTACACAACTTAGATGAATGAGAGTTCCAAGTCTTCCTTCTAAGACGTCTGAAAATCCCTACAATGACCGAAACTTAAAATGTTTGGGAAAAGGGAGAAAATGGGGTAAGTAAACCACTTGTACTACGTATCAGACCATATGCAATCATATCATGAAATCATGATAAGAAATGGGACAATTCATAAATGTATGAAATTTACTTTGAAAAGCCTTATGCACATTCAAGAAGACCATACCAATAAATAAAACATATTCATTAATTCATAGGCATGTACATCATAAGACCAACAAAACAGAGTCTAGTCAAGGCAGCATGCACATCACATAATTGAACACATAGTCAAAGTAACTCTATAATAAAGTTATAATAGCACAAGCATGAATAAGAGTATATTTCAACATAATTAAAGCAAGACCATTACTCATCACCCTTTTTAATACACTTGTGGAATGACTAAGCAAAGCCCTATAACCTTACCTAATCAAGTAAACCAAGCAAGAAGCATACCAAATGTCCAACGTCACATAATATAAAATTAAGAGAACATAATATTTACTTTAGCAATAGAGACCAAGTACATGGTCATTATAGTAAATCAACATCACATAGTGTCATTTACTGTAAGATCATCATTTACATATAATTTACATTTATAAGCATATACATACATAAGAACATCCTCCTAAGACTTCCCTTTAGGCTAACTAGTGCAATATATAGGTAAAGTCCCACACCCCTGTCTAGACTTAGCTAAACCCCTTAGGTCATCTTAGTTAGAGTTCAATCCTTAAGTGCATTTAACTTTCGGGAACAACTTTACCTAACCGACATAGATCACATGAGCTAATGTGTAGTCCGGTGTCATGGGATACTACACCATAACAAGGCATACTACTTACCAAGTTAGCACCAAAACCTGAATATAGCAACTTCGTGGATCCACTAGCTAGTATTCCTATGGGGGGCAACATAGATAAAGAACTAGGAGATATAGTTGGGACCCTCCTTATTATGCATGCATTGGAGTCTCAAATATCAAGAGAACATTAGTGATCCTACCTTTCCAATGTGCGAAAGGGCACTCCTCACTCTAGTTCACTTAGTGCTAAGTTAGAGTCTTTGAAATTTCTCTAGTACCTTTATTAATAATCATAGCATAATGTAGGTCATAGGTTCTATCCCTTATATAGACATCATCATCATATCTCAATAAGAATTGCATGAGTATTGTCCTTTCATTACAATCCATATAAGTGAGCTAAGCATTTTAACATATTCACATCATGATAAGACACATTGGTAAGTTATCACTATCCTTATATTATTTAAATCTTAGACGACACCTCAAAAACCATAGTCAATACATTTCAATTTAACATAATACCTACCCTATGAATCTTAACATCATATGTACTTCAGTACCACATCATCACTTAACCACAATTAACCATGATTGAAGTAAAGTGTAGGGATCACAAGATTTACCAAGCCTTCTTCATAATCCATCATCAAGGTCTTACCATCAACACTTAAATCAAACCAATAAGGGTGTAATATCATCACACAACAATAACCAACATGATAACAAGGTTAATTGAATCACTACATCACAATCGATCTCTAGTTCAAAGTATAAGATAAGAAAATTAGGTCAAAGTCATAATAAAGATCAATTACTTAATAAATAGCATGATAGGACTATAATTCACCCTAATATATTTATAATCTATACAATATCATCATCTAGTAGTAATTCAACAGATAACAAATTCAATTAAACCAACATTACAGAATTCACATCAAGATCATAACCTATTGTTAAGGGGAATAAGTCATCTTCTACAAACTAGACCAATACATCAAGAATTAACATAATTAAGTTAAAATATATGTTAATCTATTCATAATATTCAACATAAATCCTAAACTAATCAATTCACGAGATAAATTTTGAGATTGGAAAAGACCCACTTAAAAACCCAACTTTTGAAGTCAATTTGATTGAACCCTTTGAGGAAAGAGGTCTCAAAGGTGAAAGGAATATCATACCTTGAAAATTAAGAAGAAATTCTACCCTTTTCAGCCCTTGAACCCACCCCTATCTTGGTCTTCAATGGAGTTCTTCAACTAGAGAGAGCAAGAAGAGAGAAGGTAGAGAATTTGGGTTTGTGAATTATCAAAGCTTAGGTTAGTCTAATTAGGTTAGGGTCCTTATATATGTTCTTAACTAACTTAATTAGGCTTCCAGAAACCATTAACTAATTAGGTCAGCAATATAAAAGGCAAGGTTTTGTTGAAGGATAATTATAAACGACAGTAAAAGTAGCAATACAAAAGGCGACTTGTTCTTGAAGGTTATTTATATACGGAAGAGATCAGTACCCATTATTGATTTTCGTAATCAACAATTAAGTTAATTTGTAACTTGTCTTCTATATTCGTCGGTAGAACATACATTTAGGTGAACCGTGAGATTTATTGGGATTCAATAGGAATTTGCAGTGGGGTTTGTGTATGGCTTCAAACAAAGGGCACCAAAATTCTCGATAGCAATAGTATATATTGGAAATACCTTTTAGAATTTCCAAATGACGATATATTCGGGGAAAGGTTTTTTAAAAGGATGTTTAAAAGGAGTTCATAAGGCGTCTGTTGACACCATTTCTGTTTTGAGTTTTTATGCGAATGGGTAGTGTTATTTATGTGGAAATATAGATCTGGTAAATAGGAAAATTTTTCCATCGTTTCTGGCTCTGTGAAGAATATGGTCTAGGTTTGAGACACTTTAATGGAGGTTGGTGAGTGAGATGCAGCGCAAATGCACCTTTGATGGGTAATTGGGAATTAAGGCACTGGGTATGAGGGTGAGAGAGTAAATAAACAATGTAATGCTTAATTTTAAGAGTGTAGGTTAAGAGCACAATGCTTGGGTCGCGAATTGGCGACAGTGATCACTGTGTTGAAGGCAACATGGGAGAAAGATAACATCTATTAGAAGAAATGGGAAGTTGTTCACATGAAGGAGGAGTTACAACAAGTGAATGAGGAAGATTTGTTAAAGGCATAATTCGTAAGAGGAAGGTGGAAAGCATACGACTTAATGTAGGGGAAGTCTATTTGTTGGAATAAAATTTTTAAAGAGAATTCTGGTTTGTGATGACGTCAAGTCACCCGGCTGGGGTTGTCCTATCCCTACTCTTTACTATTTTACAAAAAATTCATAAAACAAAAGTCATCCCTATACATAAGTTTCACAATACATTAGGTGTGATACATCACGGTAGTTGGCAGTTGCATTTAATAAGAAAAAAAAATATAAAATTTATTTTAATTATTACAATTCACAAATTTTAAAATCCAAATTTCCGTTATCTCAAACAACTCTCCATTCCTGCCCAAATAGTGAAATATTAAATTACACGACAAAATTGGGTCATATAGTACGAATGCATTGATGTTGTTGAGATATTCAAGAATTTGAGTGAGCGAGATGAGTCATGAAGGTTACAAATGTGATGGATTGTTATTGGACAATTATTTTCATTTAAGAGTCTCGAAGCCACCATTTCATCCAAGTTAGAGATCAATAAGATTAGGAAAAACATGGAAATTAGATACATCATAGAAAATAACTCACCTCAATTGAAAATTAAGAACGATATGGGTGTAAACTCTATTTACAGGTAAAAAATATGTTTCTAGATTTGCAATGTTTGCATTATGTGTTGATACTATAGAGAAGAATGATGGAGAGATACATAACTTTGATGCTACATCCAGAGAAATTAAATGTGTCAAAGTTACAAAAATGGCAACCTAAGCTCTTGCTGTGGTTGAATCAAGAATTTGTGATTCATATTATATTTTAGAATAAGAACTCACAAATTACATTAGTGATTCAAAGAACACAGAGGTGAAGACAAGACAATTGTATAAGGACAAAGCAACACTCATAGTTCTAATCATATATCATATATCATATATCATATCATCATATATTAATAAGTGGGAAGCTTCTTACTTAAAAAGTTGAATTACCATTATGCCCTTATTTAATCTCTAAACAAAACTATATATTAATATATATAATCAATTTAAGATAAATAATAAATTTTATTTAAATTCAAGCATCTAGACACAATGGTTCAAATTCTTTGTTGAATTACCATATAACCTTCAAACTAAATTAAAATATTGAATTACTTATATACTAATTAATAATTATATTATACTGTACTAATTACCAAAAATAAGGTGTAAAGTCAAACTTTAAAAGAGAAAAATATTTCAAAGAAAATCGTTAGAAATTATTTCATAGAAAGTTGTTAGAAATTACTTTATATATATATATATATATATATATATTATATATATATATATATATATATATATATATATATATATATATATATATATATATATATATATATATATATATATATATATATATATTTATATATATACCCTAGACGTGGCCGGCATTCGGAGACCATTTCTGGCCCCAAACAAATCCTTGGCCTGGCATACTTAACTCAGCGGAAGACTAAACTCAACTTTAACAAGAATTAAGCATATTTAAAAACAAATACTTCATAAATTAATCTGGCCAAAATGACACTTGTGTCAAAACAAGTAAATTAAAGTGAGAATTAAATATAAAAATAAAAAATTTTAAAAAATAAAAATGAAATTGTGAGTACGTAATTGTAACGTTTGTAACAGTTCCGCTGCCACTTAATATTCAAACACCTCGTTTTCTTCTTGTGGTGAAGTTTGATATACTTTCTTGTATATCACATCCAGTAGTGATTTCCATTACATGAGATCTCAAAGCGTTGGCGCTATCACAAGTGATAATAATTGGTGGTTTTTGTTTGTTTTTTGAACCAGTTGGTCTTCCTGTTGGTCTTCTACTCACTTCTCCAATAGTGTTTGCTTTGCTATCCATGGAAGTTATCGTCACGATCTCGTTTATGATTTCGATGTCCGCTTTGTTGTTCATCTTCACTTTTCTGCTGTTGTTGTATGTGATGGAACAGGGTGTGGAGATGAGGATTGTCATTCTGTAACTGAACATCTCTTGTGTGAAAAGGAGGTGGAAGAGGACGGCCGTGAGCTGCTAATTGATCCATCTTAAACCTTCACCAAAAAAGAGTTTGAAAGGGAAAGTAATGAAGTTTTGACAACCCAAAAACGGATTCAGGAGAAAGAGGTGAATCAACCATACTATAATCCTTTTGTTTGTTGATCTTCTTTTGGTGAGGGTATCTAAAAGTATCTTTTAACCAAGGTTTGTCATAATTATAATGATTTGTAATCGGTATAATTTTATAACGAAGGCAGGCGGTAATATAATTTTACTGTGTCGGAGTCGTTATTTAGCAAAACATTTAGATAATATGTGTGTAACTCAAGATAAGCAACAAATTTTGGAACATAATAATAATATAATGCAAATGAAGTAGTAACGGAACTTAAGTATGTGGTAGATGGACTTAAGCTAGAATTAGTGGCTAATTATTTAATTTAATTAATGTTCTTACAAAAATCTAGTCGTAGCTACAAACAGACATTTTGACATAACATATATGCAGACAAGACACACCAGTCCGCCCTATTTATGGGCTTTATAAACATAGGTTATATATAATATATATATACTTGTAATTACTCATATCGATACACTATTTGGAACACCCCTACATCTTACTCCAGGGCCTGAACTACTAAGCTAGAAGATCAATATAAGAGATGTCCTCCGAAAGACAATAGGATCACCAAGTGATTGTGGAGTGCTAACAGAACCAACGGTGCGCTGCGTGCTGATCCTGGTTACCTGCGTCAGTATCATGAAATGATGCAGCCCAATTGGTATTAGTACATTGAATGTACTAGTATACGAGTTTTAAAGTTAAACAACACTTAGGCTTGAAAGGAGTAAGAAAGAACACTTACCTTGTCTCTTCTAAAATCATGATCTACTTACTCATATTCTAAATACACATTTTAAAAGTGACTGCAATATAAAGAAATAATAACTAAAAGCATGTTGTAAACTCTGAATGTATACAAGTACACAAATAATATCTGAGGTGTATGTAAAAATACAAATAATTGATGTATGTGAAACTACAATACTTCTATGGGATATTCTCTAATAGAAAACCATCACTTAAAAGCTATAGTGATGATATAATGTTACTCGGCCCAGGCTGCCGACTATCCTAACTTTGCCAGAGTATAGGCTTGAACTGCCTAATGAATCCACTAGTAAACTATAAAAAAGGTTCATCTAAAAAGTATGATCCTTTTCTACCAATGATTGCTACATGGTTTAGTAGGCGACTTGAGTTGCTCTAAACACGTATCCCTAAATCAGTGCTCAATTCTACTTCCAATATATATATATACTTCCAATACACACACACACACACACACACACATATACATATACATATACACATACACATACACATACATATACATATATATATATATATATATATATATATATATATATATATATATATATTGGCTCTTATGTTTTTTAAAACATACTGATTCTGTTATTTGAGATAAGTGCTCAAAACATAGTTTTTAAAAAGATCTTTTGGAAATGATAATTTCCTCTTTCTTCTATTAAAACTATCCATAGGCTCTGTGGAAGTCTAGCTTCCTTTAATTCTCAAAAGTTTGAAAACATTTTAGTTTAAGCTCTGAGGTACTTAGTTCCCTTATAACTCCTGAGAACTGAACTCAAATTTATACTCTTTGCTTAATTGAAACTTAACTCTTAGAGTACATAGTTCCCTTATAACATTTGATAAAGTAACTCAACTCTTTACTCTTTCTTGACTTGAAACTTGAGTCTTAAAAGAAAGTTAAAATATTTAAATAAGACTCTTGAAAACCTTTAAAAACTTAACTTTAACTTACTTCTTAACTTTCGACTTGACTCTTAACTTCCTTGACATTGATATTGTCTTTCCTTTATGGATTATGGATTCATGTTTTAGTTTGAGATCCTGGATGATTTTAGGTATTTAGAAATCATTTGAAGTGATTATAATTCATTTGAGGATGTACCTTGGAAGGATCTTAAAGCGCTAAACAACAAAAACTTGACAAAAAACGTCGGGTCGAGCGTACATGTGGCACGCCGCGCCAGCCTTAGTTGATTGAGGCCTGATTCTGGCACACTACTTGTATGCCACGCGAGGCCTTTGTTGACTAAGTCAAATTTCTTGTGCATTGCAGGCGCGTCGCGCGTTCCTCTACCTCGGTGCGTCAAACAAATTTTTCAACTAGTTTTCCATCGCCACACTCTCCAAAACTTCCTACATCTTTCACTAAACGATTAGGACCATTGGTACTATCACTAACTACTGAATTCAACTCTAAATAACTCGAATTATTAAGTATCTAATCAACAATGACCGCCAACAATCCAATAAAAAAAATCAAACGTTCTTTCAAGAACTTAACTCCTAACATGAAATAAATCCTCAATTTCGCTGAACCGAAACAAAATGATGTGTGGGTGACGTAACCCTACACAAAATATCCGACATTCCTCAAAGGGATCACCCCGCGAATTCCACGCATTGAATTCTTCGCGTTCTTGCGTCTTCTTCTCCATTCTCCTCTGTTCTCCTTTCTTTCAAAGCCCTAACTTATTTTCTTATTGTTAAAACTTATTGGGATCAGCTTATACCCCAATTTACTACCCATAAAACGAAATTAATAATTGATTTAGGAAACGACCAAAACACCCTTAATAAATCAAGATTTGGGATATCCTCTGCACAACAACCCAACTTCTCAAAGTCATATCTCCCTCATACGACCTCAAAAGTGTTCAAACTTGGCATCGTTGTAAAGATATTCCGACGTGATCTCTATTCATATAAATAAACCAGTCAAACCCCTCCTGAGCTAGAAGTTATGGTCGTTCGAAAATGACTATAACTCACTTTTGAAATCTGGAAAATTTTCCAGATTTCCTTACTTATTCCCAAATTTGATGATTCTTATTTTTCTTATCTTAAACATAGTTAATTTTAAGTATGAGATGTTACAATATCTCCCTATCGGGAACATTCGTCCTCGAATGAGAATTCTTTTACTAAGCTAAAGGTAGTAACATCATTTCCGCACTCACAAACAAAACAAAGTAATAACATGCCTATACACAATCTTATAAAGTGATAAGAAGAGAATTTAGTACCTTGATTTGCATTCTCTCCGGATTCAAAAGAGATGTGGATATCTCTTCTTCATATCATTCTCATCCTCCTAAGTTGCTTCTTAAACGAATTGGTTCCTCTAAAGGACATTGATTGAAACAACTTCCTTTTTCCTCAAGTTATGAACTTGATGATCCATAATCTGCATTGGAATTTCTTTATAGGATAGGAAATCCTTAATCCCAACATACTCTGTTGGTATTATTAAAGGAGGATCACCCAAATACTTCTTCAACATAGAAATATCAAATACCGGATGAACCGCTGGTAACTCTTGGGGTAGCTCCAATTGATAAGCCACACTTACCACTCTTGAATAACTTTCACTTTCTCCATAGCTTGGTGAACTAAATCTTGTCCTATCAACCCTGCTTTGCAAACTTCAACCACCTAATAGAAGATCTACACCTTCTTCCATAAAGATCTTCATATGGAGCCATTTGAATTCTTGATTGATAACTATTGTTGTAAGCGTACTCAATGAGAGGTAGGCGATCATCCCAATTTCCCTTTAAGTTGATCACACAAACTCTAAATATATGTTCTTAGGTATTGATAGCACGTTTGGCTTGTCTATCTGTGTGAGGATAAAAAGCAGTGCTCAAATTCACTTTTGAACTCGAACATTTCTAGAAGGATTTCCAGAACTGTGCAATAAACAGTGCACCTCTATGAAATAATGTAGACCGAAACCCCATGAAGTCTTATCGCTTCTGGAATATACAACTTTGTATGATCTTCGGCCCAATAAGCAGTCCTTACCGGCAAGAAAAGGACAGACTTTGTCTAATTCTTTTAAGAGCACTTGTGTTTAAATGAATTAAATTTGTTAATTAGATAAAGAGTTTCTATTTCTAAAAAATTATATAATCAAAGTGTTTATCCGTGATTCTTTATTATTTCTCTATAATTTATGTGGTTAAATGAATTAAACTTTTTTATCCTTTATCTATAATTAGTGTAATTAAATGTATTGAACTATAACTAAAAAAGATTAATCTTTCCTCTTCCTCATATATAAGATCACTAGCTTCTGAATATTAAATTAAATAACTCTTAAACTTTTCATCTTAACCTACAAATCTCTAGATCTATATAAGCATCATGGAAAAGTAATTGTCTTTACCAATTGCCTCCTGTTGATGTGAATCATTAGGCAATTTTTCAATTTTTTTAAGAAATATTAATATTTGTTCTTATCCTAATTAGAATGATATTTTGTATCACAGTTTTATCTTTACCATTTTAGATGTTTTTTAAACTGTTTATAAATACATGATTTTTTGTTGAACAATTATAATACTCTTATTGTGTCATATTTTCTTCATTCTTATGTTAACTTCTATTTTCCCATTTCATTTTAGTTTCTAATTGATAAACAGAATTTCTTATAGGTTGAATAGTCATTTGAGTATTTAATTAAACACCAATCTTTTAATTATTGGTATTAAAAAGTAAATTTACTTTTATACTAATAATATTTCATTAAAATGAAATACATTCTCACTCATTAATTCATTAAATTCAGTGTGGTGGATTTGTTTTCATATTCCTCAAATATTTAACCTTTAGAATTTCTTTTTAGTATTTTACATTTGTAAATTTTTTTGGTATTGAACATAATTTTTAACTATTAGCACTTAGGATGTCCAACTGACGGACATATCTGTGTGGTAAAGAAATCATTTAACTTTTTCTTGCTCTTTTTGCAATTTAAATTATTTTAAATTTTATATGCTATGTATCATTCATTAGGAGTTAAGCACTTGATCATTATTAAGACTTTTGAATTTTTATTGGTTATAGGAGAGGAGGTATCATCAAGAACTCTATTTCTTATGTATTTCTTTTTAGTAGAAATATTGTTATAATAACACTCTTAGAAGGATATGAATATTGTATTTGTTCTTATTTGTTTTATTTTTTTGTATTCTTTACCGATTTATACTTCTCTGATTTAATCTTCTATGAAATTATGAAAGTTATAAGTCTATTTTTATTAGTGCTAAAATTACTAATTTATGACGTTTATATTGATTTTTAAATGTACTTTTATAATATTTTCTTTCTTTTATCATTTTCTTGCTGATATGGGAGTGTAGACACATAAATTGTATGAATTCGGTCCAATACAATTTCAAGGCCCACAATCAAATCTTGGTATTCTGCAGCATTGTTGGAACATGTTTCACCTAGAACAAATGAGAATGGTAGAATTATTTGTTCTATAGGTATCAACACCACTCCTGCCCCTGCTCCATCTCGGCGTGCAGATCCACCAAAGAACATTGTCCATGTCGACAAGTCTTCATTAAAAAAAGCATATTCATCAGGCAACACATTTAAAGTTTACCCACTAGACCTATCTTTTTTAAATCGATATAGAAGGTCCATGTGGTTGTCGAGCAAGAAGTTTTTTTTAAAAAAAATTCTTGACGCTACTACAAGAAAATTGTTGGTTGTGGCCCAGTTAGAATATGTCAACAAGAAACAACTACACGTAGACAAGTCTCAAAAAAAAAGGATAACATTAATACATGAAGACTCAAACTTTAACTGTCAAATTCGGCAAGCCTACACGTAGAGAAGTCTCAAAAAAATTAATACATATTCATGAAGACATAAACTCTAGTTGTCAAATTCGGCAAGCCTACACGTAGACAAGTCTCAAAAAAAAAGAAGGAAAACACATTCATGACTACTTCAAGTCTTGTCGCCAAACATCGGCAAGCGTCCACGTTGACAAGTCTCGAAGTAAGGGGCATTTAGAGACACATAAATTCTATAGATTGAAATTCATACAAAATTTGAATGAAATCCATTTTCATTTGGGATGAATAATTAATTTGGGTTTTACAAATGATAAAGTCTATCTAATTAAATTCAAATCTAAGGTCCATTTCACCTTGAAGCCCAAACCCATGCCACGTGTCACAGTTACTAGTCATCTGTAACCAACAAAGTGACTCCACATGTCGAAATGATGTGGTAGTTCCTGTCAAATACAAGAATGAATCACAATGATCCAAGTGTCAAAATGACATCCTTTAGCCAATCATATGAAACCTTGTCCACCCACAACAACTATAAATAGGGGATGTACATGACATTCTAGGGGAATCAAGAAAACTCTTCAAAAAAATTAAGTAAGTTGGAGAAAGCTACAACAACAACCTCACAGCTTTTTGAAGGAGTGGTAAACAGTGTTCTTAACGGAGATCAACTTGAAACGACGAAGCGCTTTCGGACTTCCCGGAGATACACAATATCTCAGGGAGGTCTACATCATGAAACAATTCGAGAAATACTTTATTGAAGTCTCTAGAATCACGGAGAAACATAGGAGAGAGAATCAAGAGAACAACGGAATTGTTGTCACATTGTTTCATTAATAAAAATCACATTTTTCTTTTATTTATTTTGCTTGCAGTCGATTTTTGCTCCTTCGAAATTTTTCATGGAGGCTAATGAGATATTATTAAGAATAATTCATATAGATATATTCATATTATTAGAATCTGCAGTATCTTAATCAGTTTTCCAAATTTTTCGCTTGATGGTCAATGTACTATTCGATTACTATGAATTTTATTGAGTGAATAAAATAAAAATGGATGAAAGTAATTTTTTTAAATTCAACATTTTCTTTATAATTATTAAATTCTATATAATTGTATGGGACAAACATGCAATGCATGTTTCCAAGAACTACTATATATATATATATAGGAAAACCTTAGTGCCGCCTAAGTGGCGCCACCACCATCCAAAAAACCCTTTTAATTTATAATATTCCTAAAAATACCCTTTCCTTTAAGATCCCCTACATTAAACTACATTTCAACGCAAACAACACAAACACTCTAGTGTTGTGTTGCCTCAGCCCCAACAATCACACCGTCTCAACAACGACACAACTTATATGCGGAGCGACGCCTTCTAAGAATTGGAAACAACAAGTATTTACTCCCTTTTCGAGATGGTACTGCATCGTTCATATTCCGTTTATACAACATTATGAATTTGGTTATTCCAAACTTTCTTGCACATTTACTTCTAATAGGGGACTTCTATGTACATGGTAATCTGGAAGAATCAAATTAACAAGTTTCGAGAAATGTTTGGCAAAGGTTATGCAATCATTATGATAAACTTCAAAGTTTAAGAAATAACTAGTGAATACATATCAGTGTATTCAAACTTTTAAATAACATTCTTGCGGATAACATCCATCCAAAAACTACAGGATGATATTGTTCAAATCCCTGTAAATGGTATCCAAGCAGTAATGATTCTCTCTAGGGTCAACAACAACATCGTCCTATCAGGCACATCCATTCCTGCCATTTATGTTACACACGGTCTCCAACGTATACAGTAAATAATATCCCTCCTTAACTTGTAGATGTAGTTTGATTCTTACTTGGAATCGGTTATATGTAGAGTATGAGTTCAAAGTGGATGAAACGCGACATACACATTCTTACTGATCCGTAATATTCGTATCTTAATTACATTACATCCAAATTCATTCATAACAAAGAAGCTACATATAATTATCATTTAGTTAGGAGATGACTATCTAAGCAAGAATAACTTTGTTGGTAGATCAGGGTAAAGTATTTTACCCTTACGTATATCCCATCAACTTGGGACCATACATTTTGATCATTACTACTACTACTCTAAATAAATTAGGAGGTAACTATTTCTTCTCAACATACTGGGAACTTTTAAAAGTCACATATCTAGGACATTGACATTTAATTTTGTTTTTTTCATAATCGGTGAACTGATTTTAGCACCACCGCAACTAGCAAAATTTATGTTAGTCTCAAAATGGACAACATCACCCCGTTGCTCCATAAGTTCTCAAAGAAGTCAGTTGATGTACATACTATTGAAAGTGAAAATGCATGTAACGTTCCCATTGCAGGAGCTATGTTTTAAAATTGGTTGACTATTGCAGAGTTAGTAGATTCTAACTAGAGAACGGACATAGAGGTAAGTACTATAATAAACCCTTCATATCATAAGCACAAGGCTTGATTGAGCATGCTATTGTTATATATATATATATATATATATATATATATATATATATATATATATATATATATATATATATATATATATATATATATATATGTATGGATACACACAGACCTTCATTTTTACATATGGTATGTAAAAAAGCAACTAACATTGTAGCCACAACATACATTAAAAGGAACTCTAACGATGTTTAATGCATACATAGGTTTAAGATACACACAAAGGTCAAGGACATCGCGGAGAAACTTCTTTATACTTTTTCTCACAAGTTTGTTAACCTATTTTCGAAATTGAGACTGATGTACCATCCCATATTGCAGTATATGCAGGATGGACTTGTTCTTCAGACTTAAAATGAGCAATTTAAATATGAAATAGGGGTGGTAAAACTATACAGTAAAAAAAGTGTATGTGCCGGATGAAGAATTAGAATGCAACACCACATAGACAAACACAAAAAGGCAAAGTGCTACAATTATATTGAGCTTCTAATACATATTATCTTTATAGGCACATCATTCATCTTCCGGACAATCTATTTAACATACATCATCATTAATTACTTTTATGTACATGTTAAGAGAAAGTTGAAGATTCAACTGAACCTATAGACTGTAATGCGGGAGGATAAAACACAGATA
The DNA here is from genome assembly GCA_027704805.1 of Solanum corneliomulleri. Classification (NCBI taxonomy): domain Eukaryota; kingdom Viridiplantae; phylum Streptophyta; class Magnoliopsida; order Solanales; family Solanaceae; genus Solanum; species Solanum corneliomulleri. The sequence goes on along the minus strand of JAKWIY010003055.1, from coordinate 40,283,505 downwards.
CTCAAAATAAATTCCTAATGAATAGGAGACTTAAATTTCAAACAAAAGAGTTCATTCATAAACGACATTGAAGAGTGTGATGTAGACACCATATAAACGACAAAGTAGAGTTATTTCTATTATACGGACCTTAATATTATTAGTTTGATCAAGTTGTGTCTATTTTGTTATTTGCGAAACTTTACATGTCCAACAGTGCTAATTGCATATCATATGTTGTTGATGTCAGTTATGTAGCGGATTTGGTTTTATCGATTGCCAAAAAAAAATTTCATACTAAATATGTACATCTCTATAAAGTTGTGTTGTTTATTTGCCATATGTCGATCAGGATTTTTGCTCTTACCGTTATATGCTACCTACCCCTACTCACCAGGATCTGAATAATTCATTCAAGCAAAGACATTTTAAAACTCCAAAACAGCCTAATACGCCGCGACATTACATCAGTATAACTGAAAATTATAAATTTTAACACTTATTTAACAGTACACTAAAACTACAAAGAAAAAGAGTCAACCAAATTTGCAAATAAGGGAGTCGCGCGAAGCGCAGGCAATATCCTAGTGATGAAATATAAAATAAAGCACAATTTAAAGTTTTAACTAAAGAGAGATGATAGAAAAAAGTTTTAGAGTATTTGATTTTTTATTTCTAGTCCTTAATGTTACATTATTATCATTAGCATATGTAACATGGTAATAATTATTTTTGTTTATTATGAATAATTAATATTGATATGATATTCATGATATAGACTGGTTCTAAATTTTAAATAGCATATACTTAATTTTGTATTTGGTATCTCTACAGATTTTTTAGCGGTATAATATGAATTATTATGAGTGAATGTGTTTATATATGTTAAGCATTAAAATGTAGTAAATAAATGTAGTGGATTGTAAGTGATACATACAAAAAATGGTTAGAAAGTGATATATTATACATTTGGTATCTCTAATTTGAGGGTATTACTTATTTTTATAAAACATATCAGACTAGTGATGTGAAAATGATACATAAAAATGTATTATTTAAGGTGTATCAAATAGTTATAGTGATCATTGATATGGATGATACATTAATATATATCATTCTTGACATATTGTGACTCATTGTAGCATAATATATGTATTTGGTGTATGGATTAATATGATCATAACAATTGTACAATTATGTGTCAGTGTGCTTTTCAAATTATTTTGGCTAGAGTTTGTAGGCTTCGTGAAGAAAAACTCAGACAAAGTGGGATACTTCAACAGTGAACATATGTATCCATTGAGGATCAGGTAATAACAAAACTCCAAAAAATAATTGGGTTTGTCAGTAGTGTGACTTTTCCTAAATTGGTCTACCATAAGAGAATTCATATTCCGAAAGATGTTATTCGGGATGTTAGAGAATTCTATGGGGATTGAGATGTCTTACTAGAAAACATGATGTGCTAATGAACGTACATAAGAAATGATAAGGGCAAAACCAACATATGTATATAGGCAGATTCCGAGAAATGATCATTGCGTATCTTAAATAATATATAATGATGCACAAGTCGTAGAAAGATGAATTCATGTATGTTTTCATAGCCTTGAGACCATTGATGAGGGGGTTCAATAAGTTCAACAGATCGGTAGTTATTGTCGACGGTACACATTTTAGTCGAGCTTACAAAAGGACATTTATATGAGCAATCACACTGCATGGGCCATATATTTGTTTTTGTGATGGTGAATTTGTTTTTTGTTGTATAATAACTTATGCATAGTGTTAATGTTATGTCAAACAAAAATATCATGTGTGTTGATTTGTGATAGTTTTCATATTTTCAATGACAGATGGAGTTGTAGACTAGAAAATGATTGTTCATGGACATGGTTCTTTGAACAATTCAAAAATACATTTGGCAAGCGTGAAAAATATGTGTTGTATTACATAAAAATTAAAGTATTATGAAGAGTGTGAGCCATGTTCGTCAAATGTACCTGATTATGCATGCACGTGGTATCTTTGGAAGAATGTCCCTACAAACTTTAAGAGGAGCAGAATCACCCTATGTGATCTATTCTGCTCTATTGCTAAGACTTATTCAGAAGAAGTATTTTGATAAATTAATGGCTAAGGTGGAAAAGGTTGATCATACAGTTAGGAAGTAACTAGAGGATGCTAGGTACGAGAAGTGGTTGAGAGTTCATTCAACCATAAACAGAGGTAGAATGACGACTTCTAGTTAATGAATTCCTTGTTGATGCACGCCAATTCTCTATCATAATATTTTTGAAAGAGGCTAGAATTTAATTTGATTCTTGAAACTGTAAAAATAGAGAAATATCTTCACATACAAAGGATACATTTTGGAGAATATTTGAGGAGGTATTGATTGTAAATGCACCTAAATGTTCAACAATGAGGGTATGTATAAAGATAGCTAACTATGTATATTTTATGAATTTGATGTGGATCATTTGGCTTTTTGATCAACATTAGTTTGAAAATATAGAAAATAGTGGCATTTAATATAACATATCAATAACTTTTTTAATGTTTGAAGATTGTTCCATCATCTAAATTTGTTTTCTCAATTTATGAATCTGGAAGAGGACATATTATTTTGCCTTGAGAAGAAAGTATGCACTTGTGGAATATTTCAATTATACGAGATACCTTGCGCACATACAATTGTTGTTTTAAAGAGCAAGAATATTACAAATATATAACCTTACTTCTATTATTACTACAAGCCTTATGCATTAGCAAAATCCTATGAGGTTTGAATGGTTCCATTTCTTGATAAGGAGGATTGTTCGGTTCTTGACAAGGTTTTAGATGAAATTGTGTTTCCTAGATACAAAACGATACAAAGAAAAAAATGCATATGAAAAGATAAAAAATAAACACAAATTATTGTGGGCAAGCCTCCCTTAAATAAATAATTGGAAATATAATTTAGTAAGAATAATTAATTGAAAACTTTTTTTGTTTGATAATCCGGCTCTTTAGAGTCACCATATTACTTGCGCAACTACGTACACTTGCATGTGCAATTGGAAGCAACAATATTTTGTACAGAGTCTGTAATGCACTCCATTATGATATTAAAAATGTGAATGGTTGAATAATACAAAAATATGACAATTAAAAAGAATCTTATTTGATTCAAGGAAGATATAATTGCAATAATCAGGTGAACCGAATCAATGATTTTTCATCAAGAAAGAAGTTAATCGATAAGGATAAAATAAAGATCTCTGAGCAATGAAAATGTCACGACCCAAAACCGAGCCGCGACTGGCATCCATACTTACCCTCCTATGTGAGCGAACCAACCAATACAAATCCAACATTTCAATGTAATAACTGAATATAATGCGGAAGACTTAAACTCACTAATGAAAATCAATTAATAACTTCTAAAAACTCAACAACTATTATTATCCCCAAAATCTTGAAGTCATCATCACAAGAACATCTATGATCAAATTACTAAACTAAGAGTATTCTTAGAAGCTAAAACAAATAAAAAGCTAGTCCATGCCGGAACTTCAAGGCATCAAGACATGAAGAGGAAGATCCAGTCCAAGCTAGAAACATTAGCTCACCCTGAAATCCGGTGTAATGAAGACTGGCTAGAATTGCGGTTGAGTTGAAGACGACGACACGTTTGCTGCACTCCACAAATAACAAAGAAAGAAACATACAAGTAGGGGTCAGTACAACCACAAGTACTGAGTAGGTATCATCGGCCAACTCAAAATAAAAAACAGTATTATCAGTTAATATCATAAATCAACTACAATACTCAACTTGTAGCAACAACAAGTACTATAATCATCAATAAGTACCACCAAGTTCATCCATAAGGACGCAAGCCTCAATACCATACTCATTTGGGAATTAGGTTCATTAGATTGAGTATATTAACATCTTTCCAGATTCATTATCTTTATTCCTCTTGTGTCGGTACGTGACACTCCGATCCCTTACTACAATCTGTCGGTACGTGACACTCCGATCCCCTACATCTACGTGCCGGTTCGTGAAACCCGATCCCCTAATACTATGTGGCGGAACGTGACACTCTGATCCGTTAATTCTACGTGTCGGTTCGTGGCACCCGATCCCCTAATACTATGTGTCGGAACGTGACACTCCGATCCCCTAATTCTACATGTCGGTTAGTGACACCCGATCCCTTAATACTATGTGTCGGAACGTGACACTCTGATCCACTAATCTCATTCTATCAATTCATCAAGCCTTCTCTTGTACCAAGGCATCATCAATCTTATTACTTTAGTTCATCAAGCCTTCTTTATAGCAAGGCATCACCATTAACAAGGTAGATTAGGATTTTTTTCAAGATTTAGGATTCAATAGCTTCATCATGCTTATTTTATCACAATTATATAATCACATTCATACAAGCATACAATGAAGCATATAGCAGGGTTTACAATAGTACCAAAGCATATCATTCGCTATTAAGAGTTTACTACGAATAGCATAAAAACCATAACCTACCTCCACCGAAGAGTTCGTGATCAAGCAAGCAAATCCTCACAATCTTTGATATCCCCTTCGTTCCTCTCTCTCGATTGATCCTCTCTCTGTCTTCTTGTTCTTTCTATTTTTCTTATTCCAAAACCCTCTTTTTTTACCCTAATTAGTATATAATTAAGTATAAAAGATGATGAATTAACCCACTAATTAACTCAAGGTTACCTATTTTAACCCCCAAGTAATTGAGTTATTAATATTAAACCACTAACTTTATAATTATGCAGGGATAGTCCAAAACGCCCCTTAATTTACTTAACAGAAATCCGACCCAGCCTGGGATTACGTAGCCTTTGACGGCCCGTCGTGCCTGTGACGGTCCGTCCTGCTGCTCCGTCACAGATTTCAGAGACTCAATTTCCTTGAAGAGTCTGTGACGGTCCGTCGTTCCCACGACGGTCCGTCCTGCAGGTCAGTCACAAAGTTCAGAGACTTAATTTCTGTAGAACATGTGTGACGGTCCGTCGTGCCCACGACGGTCTATCCTTCCATTCCGTCACGAAGTTCAGAGAGTCAATTTTAGTAACCAAATTTCAGAATGCTAAGTGTTTTGGAACGAGACCCCCTCGACGGTCCGTCGTGCCCATGACGGTCCGTCGTAGGGTACGTCGTCTCAGCCAGTTTTTCCAGAAATAAAATCTGCTGCTCAAAACGACTAAACAGGTCGTTACAATAGATACTAATTTACCCATCGTTCGTCCTCGAACGATCAAAAGAAGGAAAAACAAGGGCAAAAAGGAGTACCTGAATCTGTAAACAGATGTGGGTATCTTTCTTGCATATCAGCCTCCTTCTCCCAAGTGGCTTCTTAAGCTGATCAATTCTTCCATTGAACTTTGATAGATGCAATCTCCCTCGACCTCAACTTGCGGACTTCTCTATCTAAAATAGCAACAGGCTCCTCCTCATAAGAAATATTCTCATCAAGCAGAACCGAATCCCAACGAATGATGTAGTTTCCATCCCATGGTACCTTTTCAACATAGACACATGAAATACCGGATGCACTCCTGACAGTCTAGGAGGCAAGGCTAATTCCTAAGCCACCTCCCCTACTCGCTTAAGTACTTCAAAGGGACCAATATACCTTGGGCTAAGCTTACCTCGCTTACCAAACCGCATCACCCCATTCATTCGCGAAACCTTCAACAAGACTTGTTCACCCTCCATGAACTCCAAGTCTCTAACCTTTCGATCTGCATATTCCTTTTGCCTACTTTGCGCCGCTAAAAGCTTTTCTTGAATAGATTTCACTTTCTCCAATGAATCTCTCAAACAGTCAGTACCCCAAGGTCTAACCTCAAATGCATCAAACCAACCAATGGGAGACCTACATCTCCTCCCATACAATGCTTCAAATGGAGCCATGTCAATACTGGAGTTATAGCTATTATTGTATGAAAACTCCGCTAAGGGTAAGAAGTTATCCCAATGACCACCAAATTCTATCACACATGCACGAAGCATATCTTCCAATACCTGAATCTTTCGCTCAGACTGACCATCGGTCTGAGGGTGCAATGCAGTACTAAGATCCAACTTAGTACCTAATTCAGCATGCAATGTTCTCCAAAACTTAGAAGTGAACTGCGTACCTCTATCTGATATGATGGAAAGTGCAACTCCATGCAATCGGGACAATTTCTGAGATATAATGTTTTGCTAACTTTTCTGCATTGTAGGTCACCTTGACCGGAATGAAGTGAGCAGACTTAGTTAATCTGTCCACAACCACGAAGTCCATTGCAATTCTCTCCCACTTCCATTCAGGAATGGGCATTCTCTGAAGTGTTCCTCCGGGACTCTGGTGTTCAAACTTTACTTGCTGACAATTTGGACATTTGGAAACAAAATCAACAATGTCGCGCTTCATTCTACTCCACCAAAAGTGTTGCTTTAGGTCACGGTACATCTTGGTTGCACCAGGATGTATAGAATATCCGGAACTATGAGCCTATGTAAGAATAGTGTGGATCAAATCATCTACATGGGGCACACATACCCTTCCCTTAATCCTCAAAACACCTTCCTCATCAATTATTGCTTCTTTAGCCTCTCCTCGCAACACCATATCCCGAATTCGTCTTAGTTTCTCATCATCAATTTTGTTTTCCCTTGATCTTGTCGAGAAAAGAAGATCTCGCCTCTACACAAGCCAAAAATCCTCCCTTCTCATTTACTTCTAGCCTCATAAAGTCATTAGCCAAGTTTTGGATTTCTCTCACCAACGGGCATCTAGAGACTTTTAAGTGGGCAAAACTACCCATGCTTCCTGCCTTTCTACATAAAGCATCTGCCACGACATTAGCTTTTCCCGGATGATACAAGATTGTGATATCGTAGTCCTTCAGTAGTTTCATCCATCTCCTCTGTCTCAAGTTCAAATCCTTCTGAGTAAAAACGTATTGTAGGCTACGATGATCCGTATAGACCTCACACTTAACCCCATATAAATAGTGTCTCCATTGATTTAATGCAAATACTACCGCGGCCAACTCCAAATCATGGGTCGTGTAATTGCGTTCGTGCACCTTTAATTGCCTTGAAGCATAAGCAATTACATTCTTCTCTTGCATTAGCACTGCACCCAAACCCAAATAGGATGCATCACAATAGACGATGAAATTCTTACCTTCCACTGGCAAGGTAAGAATTGGTGCAGTAGTCAACAAGGTCTTGAGTTTCTGAAAGCTTTCCTCACACTCATCCGACCATACAAATGGAACATTCTGCTTAGTCAAGTTCGTTAATTGGGAAGCAATAGAACAGAATCCCTTGACAAATCGGCGGTAGTAGCTAGCTAAACAAACAAAGCTCCTTATCTCTGACACGTTAGTAGGTCTTACCCAATTCTTCAATGTCTCTATCTTAGATGGATCCACCATCACTCCATCCTTAGAAACCACGTGCCCCAAGAAGGACACTGAATCTAGCCAAAACTCACACTTGGAGAATTTGGCATAAAGCTTTTTCTTCCTCAACAACTCTAATACCATTCTCAAATGCTCCTCATGTTCCTTCTTACTCCTTGAGTATATCAGTATATCATCAATAAATACGATCACATAGAGATCTAGACATGGCTTAAAAATCCCGTTCATCAAGCTCATGAAAGCAGCATGGGCATTCGTAAGACCAAAAGACATTACCACAAATTCGTAATGCCCATACCTAGTTTGAAAAGCAGTCTTTGGCACATCCGTTGCCCGTATTTTCAATTGATGATAACCGGATCTCAAGTCAATTTTAGGGAAGACACAAGCACCTTGTAACTGATCGAACAAGTCATCAATGCGAGGAATGGGGTACTTGTTCTTAATAGTTGCCTTGTTAAACTGCCGGTAGTCTATGCACATCCGAAAACTCCCATCCTTCTTCTTCACAAATAACACCGGAGCACCCCAAGGAGATACAGTTGGTCTAATGAAGCCTTTGCTCAACAACTCTTGATGTTGGGCCTTTAACTCTCTTAACTCCGCGGGAGCCATTCTATAAGGGGGTATAGAAATGGGGCGAGTACCCGGTTCCAAATCAATGCAAAAATCAATATCTCTATCCGGTGGCATACCAGGAAGATCTGCAGGGAACACATCCAGAAACTCACGGACTACAGAAACCGACTCAACTGAAGGTACTTGGGTAGTGTCATCCCTGAGATGTGCCAAGAAAGCTAAACACCCCTTACTAACCATTCTCTTAGCACGAAGAAAGGAGATGATATGAACCGGAGTTGAAGTGTAGTCGCCCTCCCACACTAACTGATCTGTCCCAGGCTTGGCTAACGTCACAGTTTTAGGATTACAATCCAAGAGTGCAAAATATGGAGAAAGCCAAGTCATACCCAGAATCACATCGAAGTCAACCATTTCTAAGATAACAAAATCTACATAAGTGTTGCTCCCCACAAAGGTCACCAAACAAGACCTATATACTTTTTCAACTATCACAGACTCACCCACCAGAGAAGACACACGAATAGGTATGTCAAGCAATTCACAAGGTAAATTAAGACCAGTAGCAAATGAAGAAGATACATATGAAAACGTGGAGCAAGGATCAAATAATACAGAAGCCATGCAATCACAAACCAAAAGATTACCTGTGATAACCGCATCAGATGTCTCCGCTTCAGATCTCCCAGGGAAAGCGTAACAATGGGCCCCATTACTTGTATGTCTATTGCCCCTACCATGTTGTGTTGTAGGGGCTCCAGTTTGCCCATCACCCCGGCCGTATTGGTGACCACAATTACCTCGACCACCACGTCTTCCAGAATAACGGCCTCTACCATGACCACCTCTACCTCTAGCTATTGGGGGTCTATAACTCTGTTTTGGACAATTCCTCCTAATATGTCCAGTCTCCCCACATCCATAACATTCTCTGGAGTCAAGCATAGGTCTTTCAGAGAAGTGTTGACCGGTCTGAGGTGGACCCCCAACTACAGTCTGTAGTGAAGACTGAATTGGTTGGACTGAGTAACCTCATGAACCCAGTCTTCTAGAGTAGGAACCATTAAACTCACCTCCATTTCGAAACCTTTTTGATGTCGATGTCGTGGTGAAGTCATCTGGCTTCACTCCCTCCACCTCTATCACGAAGTCTACCACTTCGTGAAAGGATTTTGCTGTAGCCGCTACCTGTAAGGCTGAAATCTGCAATTCTGACCTCAACCCCTTCACAAAATGGTGAATCCGCTCTTGTGGACTGAAACAAAGTTAGGTGGCATACCTGGATAATGCACGAAACTTAGCCTCATATGCAGTAACCGACATCCTACCTTGCTCTAGGCTCAAGAACTCATCCCTTTTCCTATCCCTCAAAGTCCGTGGGATATACTTCTCCATAAACAAGCTAGAGAATGACGCCCAAGTCATAGGTGGTGCCTGTGTTGGTTGGCACTCAACATGTGACCGCCACCACATTTTAGCATTTCCCTGAAACTGATAGGTTACAAACTCAACGCTAAATCGTTCCACTATGCCCATTTTATGTAGTCACTTATGACAATCAACCAGAAAATCGTTGGCATCCTCAGATTCAGCATTCTTGAAGACTAGATGTTTCAATTTCAAGAACTTACTGAAAAGTTCATGCTGATCACTTGTCATTATGGGCCCTGTAGTCAAACGAGGAAACGTGCCTATTTCCAATTAGGCATCCATGTGGGGAGCCTCAGCAGCGGCCTGTCGTACTTCCGAAACCTGAGGTGCTGGTTCACAAAACACTGGAGGTGTCTGGCCTTGATCAGATAACCCGCTAAGATAGGCAAGAACTTGATTAATCATCTCTGGGGTAGGTTGGGGTGGTAATTCCTCATTTTGCACTTGCTCATTTTCCCCTTCCTCACCCTCTCTTTCTACCTCATCAGTTAGTGGAGGAGTCACCGCCCTAGCACTAGATGGGCCAGGTGCTTGTCCTCTTCCTCTAGAGGACGTCCTCCCACGACCTCTACCACGGCCTCTCGCTACTACTCCTCTTCGAGCTACAGCCCCAGTGGCTGGCTCAATTGCATCTTGTCTTGCCGGTGTTGGTGTTGGCGCAGTCGTTGTTGCTCTAGTTCTAACCATCTGCGAAAAAGAGTGAAGATGGTCAGATACCAATTTGTATCACCTAGATACCAATTGGATCCAAGTAATAGCACGAAAGAAAGAAAGAAAGAATGGAATTTTCCTAAAGTCTTATAGCCTCTCAAAGAAAAGTAAAGGCATCCCCCTACCGTTCCTTAAGACACTACTAGACTCGTTTATGTGTGATGAGACCAACGAACCTAATGCTCTGATACCAAGTTTGTCACGACCTAAAACGAGCCGCGAGTGGCACCCACACTTATCCTACTACGTTAGTGAACCAACTAATCTAAACCCCAACATTTCAAACATAATGAACAAAATACAATGCGGAAGACTTAAAACTCATTAACGAAATCAATTAAATAACTTCTAAAATTTATCAATCACTATCCCCAAAATCTGGAAGTCATCACCACAAGAACATCTATCCTCAAATTACTAAATCTAAGAGTATCTAAGAAGCTAAAATAAATAAAAAGCTAGTCCATGCCGGAAGTTCAAGGCATCAAGACATGAAGAGGATGATCCAATCCAAGCTAGAAGCAAAAGCTCACCCTGAAATCTGGCTTGATGAAGACTGGCTAGAGTTGCGGTCGAGTTGAAGACGACGGTACGTTTGCTGCACTCCACAATTAACAAAGAAAAACAAATACAAGTTGGGGTCAGTACAAAGCTCAAGTACTGAGTAGGTATCATCGGCCAACTCAAAATAGAAAACAATATATATCAGATAATAACATAAAATCAACTAATATTCTTAACAGGCGACATTAACAATTACCACAACCCTTGGTCACAACACCAAGCACATCAATGAGGACTCAAGCCTCCCCATCATACTCATTTGGGAATTAGTTCTTTAGAATTTTGTATATTATCATAATTCAAGATTCATTACCCTTATTCCTCTTGCGTCGGTACGTGACACTCCGCTCCACTACTACTATCCTTGTGTCAGAACGTGACACTCCGATCCATATACTATCCTGGTGTCGGAACGTGACACCCGATCCATATACTATCCTGGTGTCAGAACGTGACACCCGATCCATACACTATCCTGGTGTCGGAACGTGACACTCAAATCCATATACTATCTTGGTGCCGGAACGTGACACCCGATCCATATACTATCCTTGTGTCGGAACGTGACACTCTGATCCATATACTATCCTGGTTTCGGAACGTGACACTCTGATCCATATACTATCCTGGTGTCGGAACGTGACACCCGATCCTCTATTACTATCCTGGTGTCGGAACGTGACACCCGATCCTCTAATCTCATTACTTTAGTTCATCAAGCCTTTTTTTATACCAAGGCATCATAATTAACAAAGTAAATTTAGGATTCTAGATTCAATAGCCTCATTATGCTTATTCATCACAATTATATAATCACATCATGTAAGCACACAATTAAGTACATAGAAAACTTTATAATACTACCCAACACATATCATTCGCTATTACGAGTTTACTACGAATAGCATAAACCATAACCTACCTCAACCAAAGAATTGTGATAAAGCAAGCTAGTTCCCCAATGCTCTGCTATTCCTCTTCGTTCCTCTCTCGATCGATCGATCGTTCTTCCCTTTCTCTCTCTGTTCTTTTTATTTTTCTTATTCAAAACCCTTTTTCTTTTACCCTAATTGTCATTTAATTAAGTATAAAAGATGCTAAAAATAACCCATTAATTATTTCAAGGTTAACTCCTTTAACCCCCAAGTAATTGAATTATTAACATTAACCCACTAACTTTATAATTATAAGCATGAATAGTCCAAAACGCCCCTTAAAACTTTTAACAGAAGTCCGACTTAGTCAGGGTTACGCAGCTTGTGATGGTCCGTCATGACTGTGACGGTCCGTCCTGCAGGTCCCTCACAAAGTTCAGAGAGTTAATTCTGTGGAAAGATTTGTGACGGTCCGTCGTGCCTACGACAGTCCGTCCTGCCATTCCGTCGTGATGTTCAGAGAGTCGATCTCAGTACCCAAGTTTTTAGAATCTAAGTGTTTTGGAACGAGACCCCCTCGACGGTCCGTCGTGCCCATGACGGTCCGTCGTGGGATCCGTCGACCCAGATAGTTATTACCAAAAATAAACTGTACTGCTCAAAACGACTAAACTGGTCGTTACATCTTTTAATTATTTATAATACTCAGTTATGAGTTAATGACATTAATAGTCTTTAATTTCTTATATTTATATCAATTTTAGAGGTAAAGTTATGGTCTCCATTTATAATTCCTATAAATATTTTTTTAAAAAACTAAATGGTGAGGCTCATAAGCCTCTTTTATATAAATCTCTAACGAATGGAGAAATATTTTCTGTTCACCAATTACCTCCTATTGATGAGATTATTTCGGCGATTTTCAAGTACTGTTTATGTTATTTTTTGTTTAACTATAATAATATTATATAAGATTTTAATAGTGATATTTTGTATACTACTTTCATCATTATCACTTTAGATGACTATTTTTTCAACTGGTTTGTTGTTTTATGGATTCTTGAATTTATTTGGAATCTTATATTTGTTTATTGTATTTTTCCATGTAAAATATCATTTTTTTTCTTATTCATATTATATCATCTCATAGATTATCACAATATATTATTCTACTTCTTTTATTAATGTGGATTGTAGTAAAACATACAAAAAATTGATGGTTATTTATGGAGTGTTATCATTCTTCTTATTAAGATTTTTTGTAGCTTTAATGATTATTCATTCATAATTTTGCTAGATATCTTGTTTTTTTACAATTTATGTTTACTTCTTTTTAATTTTTTTTTTTATTTAGATTTCAATTTCATAATCGATAAGCTACTTTTTATTGATAAGCTACTTTTTAAAAACTGAGACATTTTCAAATTGATGTATGTTCAAATAGTTTGTGTTATCGACGTATATCATGAAGAAGACTCTTGAATTTGATAGGATATGGGAGAAAGAGTTAACAAGAACTCGAAATATTATGTACTAATTTTGTATTTATTTTTTAATCTACATTATTAGTGATCAATGTCTAATTAAGAATCTACATTATTATTTTTTTTCCTTCTCTATTTTTTCTGCATTTTTTTCGTCTCTATTAGACTCTTAATTTAGATTTCTATGAAGTTATAAGTCTCAATACTTGTTTGAGCTCAAATTAGCCATTTGTGACTTTATTAAAAGTTTGTTAACTATTAACCAAAGTTTAAAAGTTATAGTAGATTGCTTAAAAATAATTAATTTGAAACATCAAAATGTGCCCCGCATTGGTGTTTTATGGTTATATTATAAAAGATTTATTTATAATTTTTGTATTATATTATTCGTTGCATGTTGTTTACACACTAAATGTTTTCATTGCATTTTAGTCATTCTAACATATCTAGGAACACACGTGCAAAGCACGTGTCCAGAAACTAGTTTTTATAATATCACAAAGGGCAATAGTTGAAATTGTGATTTACCCTATGCTCTTGAATATTATTCTTAATAGGTCTACTTTGGGTTAAGAATTACAGTTAATATGGGAATATAAGGAGTAAAATTAAAAGATTAAAGAATAATATTATGTGTAAAAATACTAGGTAAAATTGTTTGGTGGACCCTTTTACTTGTATGAGTTTGTATTGTGAACCCTTCTACTTAATCATTTGTAATCTGGACCCCTTAACCCAGCAAAACTCAACCTGTTAAAAAGCTTTTTTGCCCTTTAATTCTGAGTGTACCACAAATGTGTGACACGTAATTTTAAAAATAATTATAAAATGACACGTGTATATATATCCCACTTCATGTCATCTTGACATTTTTATAATATTTAATTAATACATTTATGATGTTTATTCACCTTTTGCCACCAAACCCACCACTTCCCCACAATCTTATTTCATTTCTCTTTCATCTACCTTACACCTTTTTAGCAACATTTTCTACTCTTTTCATTGAAGAAAAACACGAGACTCAATCAAGGAATTCATCTTTGTTTTCATCAAAATCAAAAAAGCACAGTGTGTTAACATCGTCGTAGACATCTATCAATGTGAGGCTATCTATACCTACAATTTTTCTTTCTCGGTTTTTTCTTCATTCCCACAAAATTTCTTGAGTATTTTTGTTTATTTTATTTGATTTTAAGTTTATGTATATAATTTGTGTGACTTAATTTTGTATTTGTATGTTGTTTAGTCTAGATTCCATATTCTAATTATCTCTCTATTTCATTTTTAGGTTTTTAGTTGATTATACTGATTTTCTTGAATTTTTTTGGGGATTATACTTTTATGCTCTCAATTACATTTTTCATGATGATAGGATTCTAAGAAAAACAACTTTCGTGATGATGTAGAAAACTACAATAGGATTAACCACAAAAAGAAGCAAACAATTAACTGGAAATGCATAGAAATAAAAGAGGATTAAAACGATGAAATAAATGGACAAGAAATTTGGAGAAAGAAGATAAATAAAGAGGCAAGAAAATTCTTAAATTTTTCAATAATTGTGTTAAATGTGAATGGGAAACAAGACTTTATAAAACCCTAATGTGGCTATTAGACTCTTTTAACCACATTTCACTCTCCTCAGGTTTGTACATCACATGCCCCTTGGTTGTATCTTCCACAAAGGAGGACAAGTCAGAAAACGTTTTTAAAATGTTGAGTGTAGATGGATTCAGGGGTCCAATTGACAAATGTATAGGTAGAAGGGTTCAAAATACTAACTTACTCAAGTACAGGGGTTCACTAGACCCTTTTGTCAAAATAATATAATTACATTTTTTTCTTTTCTACTAATTGGGATGGTGTTTTCAGTATATAGTCATGTTTTCTTTGGTTAGATTGATATTATATTACAATTTAATGTGATATTAATTAATCATTCTTATGCTATTTCAATGTTTAATATTAATCCTAGACTTTACGCTCTACACCATACACGTTCTTTTTATCATGAAGTTTAGTTGATTTTGTCTGACTTGAATCATCATAGGTTGTTTTTTAAGTGAAGGAGAGAGACATGAATTTCTAGAAATTGAATCAATAGAATCAAGGGATTGCCCCGTACCAGTTGCAAGACAATACTCTCTTTTACACATACATTAGACCCTAGCGCAACAATTTATTGCTCTAGTCCCGTAACAAAGCAAAGAAGGATTCATGGGCTGAAGAATTCCTGATAACTATGAGACCATATGCAAACATATAATGAAATCCTGATAAGAAATAGGACAATTCATATAGGTATGAAATTTACTTTGAAAAGACTTATGCACATTCAAGAAGACCATACCAATAAATAAAATATATTCATTAAATCATAGGCATGTACATCACAAGAATTTATTGCTCTAGTCTCGTCAAGGCAGCATGCACATCACATAATTGAACACATAGTCAAAGTAACTCTATAATCAAGTTATATTAGCACAAGCATGAATAAGAGTATATTTCAACATAATTAAAGCAAGACCATTACTCGTCACCCTTTTTAATACACTTGTGGAATGACTAAGCAAATCCCTATAACCTTTCTTAATCAATTAAACCTAGCAAGAACCATAACCAACGTCCAACTTCACATAATACAAAATTAAGAGTACACAATATCATATTTTAGCAATAGAGATCAAGTACATGGTCATTATAGTAAATCAACATCACATAGTGTCATTTACATGTAAGATCATCATTTACATATAATTTACATTTATAAGCGTATACATACATATGAACTCCTCCTAAGACTTCCCTTAAGGCTAACTAGTGCAATATATAGGTAGAGTCCCATACCCTGTCTAGACTACGCTAAACCCCTTATGTCATCTTAGTTAGAGTTCAATCATTTAGTTCATTTTAACTTTTGGGAACAACTTTCCTTAACCGACATAGACCACATGAGTTAATGTGGAATCCGGTGTCATGGAATATACACCAAAACAAGGCATTCTACTTACCAAGGTAGTACCAAAACATGAATATAACAACTTCGTGGATCCACTAACTAGTATTCCTATGGGGGGCAACATAGATCAAGAACTAGGAGATATAGTTGGGACCCTCCTTATTATGCATGCATTGTATTCTCAAATCTCAAGAATACATTAGTGATTCTACCTTCCCCATGTAAGAAAGGACACTCCTCACTCTAGTTCACTCAGTGCTAAGTTAGAGTCCCTTTTCGAAATTTTATTAGTACCTTTATTAATAATCATAGCTTAATGTAGGTCATTGGTCCTATCCATTATATAAACATCATCATCATAGCTCAATAATAAATGCATGAGTATTGTCCTTTCATTACAATCCATATAAGTGAGCTAAGTATTTTAACATATTCACATCATGATAGAACACAATGGTAAGTTATCACCATCCTTATAATATTTAAATCATTGAAAACACCTCACAAACCATAGTAATGATATTTAAATTTAACATCATACCTAACATATCAATCTTAACATCATACATACTTCAGTACCACATCATCACTTAACCACAATTAATCATAATTGAAGTAGAGTAGGGATCACAAGACTTATTAAGCCTTCTTCATAATCCATCATCAAGGTCTTACCATCAAAACTTAACTCAACCAAATAAGGGTGTAATATCATCACACAACAATAACCAACATGATAAGAAGGTTAATTGAATCACTACATCACAATCGATCTCTAGTTCAAAGTTTAAGATAAGACACTTAGGTCAATGTCATAATATAGATCAATTACTCAAGAAATAGGATGATAGAACTATAATTCATCCTAATATATTCATAATTTATATAATATCATCATCTAGTAGTAATTCAACCGATAACAAATTCGATTGAACCAACATTACAGAAATCATATCAAATATCATATCCTAAGGTTAATGGGAATAGGTCATCTTCTAAAAACTAGACCAATATCAATAATTAACATAATTGAGTTAAAATACATGTTAATATATTCATAATATCCCAAATAAATCATAAACAAATCAATTCACAAGGTAAATTTTGAGATTGGAAAACACCCACTTGAAAACCCAACTTCTGAAGTCAATCTGATGGAACCCTTTGAGGAAAGAGGTCTCAAAGGTGAAAGGAATAGCATACCTTACAAATTGATATAGAAATTCTTTCCTCTTCATCCCTTGAGCCCACCCCTATCTTGGTCTTCAATGGAGTTCTTCAACTAGACAGATAAAGAAGAGATAAGGAAGAAAATTTGGATTTGTGAATTACGAGAGCTTAGGTTAGTCTAATTAGGTTAGCGTCGTTATATAAGTTCTTAACTAACTTAATTAGGCTTCCAGAAAACATTACCTAATTAGGTCAGCAATTCAAAAGGCAAGGTTTTGTTGAAGGATTATTATAAACGACAGTAAAAGTAGTAATACAAAAGGCAACTTGTTCTTGAAGGTTATTATATACGGAAGAGATCAGTACCCATTATTGATTTTCTTAACCAAAAATTAACTTTATTTGTAACTTGTCTTCTATATCCGTCGGTAGAACATACATTTAAGGGAAGAAGTGGAAAACCGTGAGATTATGAAGAAATTGGGATATTTAGTAGGAATTTGTTGTGGTGTTTGTGTATGGCTTCAAACAAAGGGAACCTAAATTCTTGATAGCAATAGTTTAGATTCATAAAGTGATATAAATGGAGAGTCTGGAAGTATTTGTAGTGTCATGTTGAACGACATTATATAAACCTACACCCTAGACGTGGCCGGCATTCGGAGACCATTCCCGGCCCCAAAGAAACTCTTGGTCTGGCTTACTTTACTCAGTAGAAGACTAAACTCAACTTTAACAAGAACTAAGAATATTTAAAAACAAATACTTCATAAAATAATTTGGTCAAATTGGCACTTGTGTCAAAACAAGAAAATTAATTGCAATCTGAACTACTAAGCTAGAAAACCAATAAAAGGATCTACTCCGGAAAGACAGAAGGCTCACCATGTGATTCTGGAGTGCTAACAGAACCAACGGTGCACTGCGTGCTGATCCTTGTTACCTGCGTTTGTATAATGAAACGATGCAGGCTAATTGGCATTATTACATCGAATGTAATAGTATGCGACTTGAAAAGTTAAACAACACTTACGCTTGAAAAGGAGTAAGAAAGAACACTTACCTTGGCTCTGCTAAAATTATGATCTACTTACTCATATTCTAAATACACATTTTAAAAGTGATTGCAATATAAAGAAATATTACCGAAAAGCATGTTGTGAACTCTAAATACATACAAATAATATCTGAGGTGTATGTAAAAATACAAATAATTGATGTATGTGAAAATACAATACTTCTATGGGATATTCTCTAATAGACAACCATCACTTAAAAGCTATAGTGATGATATAACGATACTCGACCCAGGCTACCCGACCATCCTAACATTGCCAGAGTATAGGCCTGAACTCCCTAATGAATCCACTAGTAAACTATAAAGAGGGTTCATCCAAAAAGTATGATCCTTTTCTAAGAATGATGGCTACATGGTTTACTTGGCGACTTGAGTTACTCGAAACTCGTATCCCTACATTAGTGCTCAATTCTACTTTCAATATATATATATATATATATATATATATATATATATATATATATATATATATATGCAAAGAAACACACACACACATATTTCCTCGGCCCAACAACCTAACTTCTGAAAGTCATATCTCCCTCATACAACCTTAAAAGTTTTCAAACATGGCATCGTTGTAAAAATATTCTGACATGATCTCTATTTATATAAATAAAACACTAAAATACCTCCTGAGCTAGAAGTTATGGTCGTTCGAAAATGACTAAACTAACTTTTGAAATCTGGAAAATTTTCCAGATTTCCTTATTTCCAAATATGAAGATTCTTATTTCTTTTATCTTTAACATAGTTAATTCTAAATACGAGATCTTACAATATCTCCCCCTTGGGAACATTCATCCTCGAATGAGAACTCTTTCACTAAGCTAAAGGTAGTAACATCATTTCAGTACTCACAAACAAAATCAAGCAATAACATGCATATACACAATGTTATAAAGTGATAAGAAGAGAATTTAGTACCTTGATCTGCATTCTCTCAGGATTTAAAAGAGACGTGGATATATCTTCTTCATATCATTCTCAGCTTCCCAAGTCGCTTCAATATATCGGGGACTAAGTTTCACCTTTTTACCAAATCTCATAACTCCTTTCATAAGTTAAATCTTTAGATACACCCAATCATCAACCTCAAACTTCAATGGCCTTCTCCTAACGTCTGTGTAGGACTTTTTGCTACTTTGTGTTGTCTTCAACCTTTCTTGAAAAACTTTCACTTTCTCCATAACTTTGTGAACTAAATCTTGTCCTATCAACCCTACTTTTCAAACATCGAACCACCCAATTGGAGATCTGCACCTTCTTCCATAAAGAGCTTCATATGGAGCCATTTGAATTCTTGAATGATAACTATTGTTGTAAGCGTACTGAATAAGAGGTTGGTGATCATCTCAATTTCCCTTGAAGTTGATCACTCAAGCTCTGAATATATCTTCTTTGGTCTGGATAGCACGTTCTGCTTGTCTATATGTGTGATGATGAAAAGCAGTGGTCAAATTCACTTTTGAACCCAAACCTTTCTGGAAGGATTCCCAGAACTGGGGAATAAACTGTGCACCTCTATTGAAATAATGGAGACCGAAACCCCATGAATTGTTATCTCTTCTTGAATATACATCTTTGTATGATCTTCGGCCCAATAAGTAGTCCTTACCGGCAAGAAATGGACAAACTTTGTCTAATTCTTTTAAGAGCACTTGAGTTTAAATGAATTAAATTTGGTTAATTAGATAAAGCGTTTTTATTTTTTAATAAATACATAATCAAAGTGTTTATACTTGATTCTTTATTATTTCTCTATAATTTATGTGGTTAAATGAATTAAATTTTTTTATCCTTTACCTATAATTAGTGTAATTAAATGTATTGAACTATAAGTAAAAATAAATAATCTTTCCTCTTCCTCATATCTAAGATCACTAACTTCTGAAAAGTAAATTAAATAACTCTTAAACATTTCATCTTAACCTACAAATCTCTAGATCTACAATTTTTCAGGTATTTTATTTAAATATTAATATTTGTTCTTATCCTAATTAGAATGATATTTTCTATCATAGTTTTATCTTTACAATTTTAGATGTTTTTTAAACTGTTTATAAATACATGAATTTTTGTTGAACAATTATAATACTCTTATTGTGTCATATTTTCCTCATTCTTGTGTTAACATCTATTTTCCTTTTTCATTTTAGCTTTTAAATGATAAACATAATTTCTTTCAAGATTATTGTCATTTACCGCATATATATATATATATATATATATATATATATATATATAGGTTGAATAGTCATTTGAGTATGTAATTAAACGCCAATCTTTAAATTATTGGTATTAAAAAGTAAATTTACCTATATATTAATAATATTTCATAAAAATGAAATACATTCTCAATCATTAGTTCATTCAATTCAATCTGGTGGATTTGTATTCATATTCCACAAATATTCAACCTTTAGAATTTCCTTTTTGTATTTTACATTTGTAAAAAATTTTGGTAATAAATATAAGTTTTAACTATTCGCATTTAGGAAGTCCAAGATATCATTTAACTTTTTCTTGATTATTTTGGATTTTCAATTATTTTAAATTTTATATGTTATGTATCATTCATTTGGAGTAAAGCACTTGCATCATTATTAAGACTTTTAAATTTTGATTGGTTATAGGAGAGGAGGTATCAACAAGAACTCTATTCCTTATGTATTTCTTTTTTGTAGAAATATTGTTATAATTACAGTCTTAGAAGGATATGAGTATTGTATTTGTTCTTATTTGTTTAATTTTTTTGTATTCTTTACTGATTTATACTTCTTTAATTTAATCTTCTATGAAATTATGAAAGTTATAAGTCTATTTTTATTTGTGCTAAAATTACTAATTTATGACCTTTATATTCATTTTTACATGTATTTTTATAATATTTTCTTTCTTTTATCATTTCCTTGCTGATATGGGAGTGTAGACACATAAATTGTATAAATTCGTTCCAATACAATTTCAAGGCCCACAATCAAATCTTGGTACTCTGCAGCATTGTTGGAACATTTTCAGCTAGAAAAATGAGAATGGTAAATTTATTTGTTTTGCAGGTATCAACACCACTCCTGCCCTGCTCCATCTCGGCGTGCAGATCCACCAAAGAACATTGTCCATGTAGAAAACTCTTCAGTAAAAAAAGCATATTCATCAGGCAACTCATTTAAAGTTTACCATTTTCCCGGAAGAGGGTGATCAACAAGGAAATTAGCAAGTGCTACTACCCACTAGAACTATCTTTTGAAATCGATATAGAAGGTCCATGTGGTTGTCGAGCAAGAATTTTTTTTAGAAAAATTCTTAACACTATTACAAAAAAATTATGAGTGGTGACCCAGTGAGAATATGACAACAAGAAACAACTACTCTTGATGTCTCAACAATGAATTCATGAAGACTCCAACTTTAACTGTCCAATTCGGCAAGCTTACACGTAGAGAAGTCTCGAAAAAATGAATACAGATTCATGATGACATAAACTTTAGTTGTCAAATTCGTCAAGCCTACACGTTGACAAGTCTCAAAAAAAAAGTAAAACACATCATGACTACTTCATGTCATGTCGCCAAACATCGGCAAGCCTCCACGTTGACAAGTCTTGAAGTAAGGGGCATTTGTAGACACATAAATTCTATTGATTCAAATTCATACAAAATTTGAATTAAATACATTTTCATTTGGGATAAATAATTAATTTGGGCTTTACAAATGATTAATTCCATCTAATTAAATTCAAATTCAAGGTTCATTTCACCTTAAGGCCAAAACCCATGCCACGTGTCAAAATTACTAGTCATCCGTAACCAACGAAGTGATGCCACATGTCGAAATGAGGTGGTAGTCCCTGTCAAATACAAGAATGAATCACAATGAGACAAGTGTCAAAATGACATCCTTTAGCCAATCATATGAAACCTTGTCCACCCCTACAACTATAAATAGGGGATGTGCATGACATTCTAGGGGAATCAAGAAAACTCTTCAAAAATAATTAAGCAAATTGTAGAAAACTATAACATAAACCTCACAGCTCTTTGAAGGAGTGGTCAACAGAGTTCTTCACGGAGATCGACTTATAACGACGAAGCGCTTTCGGACGTCCCGGAGATACACAATATCTCAGGGAGGTCTACATAATAAAACAATTCGAGAAATACTTTATTGAAGGCTCTAGAATCACGGAGAAACTTAGGAGAGAGAATTAAGAGAAAAACGGAGTGGTAGTCACAATGTTTCATTAATAAAAATAACATTTTTCATTTATTTATTTTGCTTGCAGTCGATTTTATCTCCTTAGAAAATTTGTTATGGAGGTTACTGAGATATTATTAAGGATTATTCATATAGATATATTCATATTATTAGAATCTGTAGTATCTTAATTAGTTTTCCATATTTTTCGCTTGATGGGCATTGTACTATTCGATTAATATGAATTTTATTAAATGAAAAAAAGTAATTTTTTTAGTTTCAACGTTTTCTATATAGTAATTCAATTTTATATAATTGTATGGGAATGCACGTTCCCAAGAACTACTATATATATATAGGAAAACCTTAGTGCCGCCTAAGTGGCGCCACCACCATCCAGAAAAGCCTTTTAATTTAAAATATTCCCAAAAGTACCCCTTCCTCTAAGAACCCCTATATTAAAAAACATTTCAACCCAAACAACACAAACACTCTATTGTTGCCTCAGCCCCAACAATCACACCGTCTCAACAGCAACACAACTTAGATGAGGAGCGACGCCGTTTAAGAATTGGAAACAATAATTTTTTACCCGCTTTTCGACAAGGTACTACATCGTTCATATTTCATAATAGGTGAACTGACTTTTGCCACCACCGCAACAAGAAAAATTTATGTTAGTCTTAAAATGAACAACATCACCCCGTTGCTCCATAAGTTCTCAAAGAAGTCAGTTGATGTACATACTATTGAGAGTGAAAATGCAAGTAACATTCCCATTGCAGAAGCTATGTTTTTAAAATTGGTTGACTATTTCAGAGTTAGTAGATTCTAACTAGAGTACGGACATAGAGGTAAGTACTATAATAAACCCTTCACATCATAAGCACAAGGCTGTTATATACCTTCTGTTTTACATATGGTAGGTAGGAAAGCAACCAACATTGTAGCCACAACATACATCCTAAGGAACTCTAACGATGTTTTATGCATACATAGGTTTAAGATACACAGAAAGGTTAAGTACATTGGTTGGAAGACTGCTTTGGTCCTTGATGGGGTACCGGAGAAACATCTTGATACTTTTGCTCATAAGTTTGTTAACGTATTTTCGAAAGTGAGACTGATGTACCGTCTCATATTTGCAGTATATGAAGGATGGACTTGGTCTTCAAACTTAAAATGAGCAAATTAAATGTGAAATATAGGTGGTCAAACCATAAAGTCAAAAAAGTGTATGTGCTGGATGAAGAATTAGAATGCAACATCGCATAAACAAAGATTAGAAGGAAAAGTGCTACAATGTTATTGAGATTCTAATACGTATTATCTTGATAGGTACATCATTCATCTTCTGGACAATCTGTTTAACATACATCATTATTAATTAATTTTACATACAGGTTAAGAGAAAGTAGAAGATTCAAGTGAACCAATAGACTGTAATGCGGGAGGATCAAACACAGAATACTCAAAAAAATTCCTGATGAATAGGAGACTTCAATTTTAAACAGAAGAGTTTATTCGAGAAAGTTTAAAAAGAGAAGAAACTTATTCATAGACGACAACGAAGATAGTGATGTAGACCCCATATAAACGACAAATTAGAGTCTTTTTCTTTTCTACGGACCTTTATATTATTGGTTTCATCAAGTAGTGTCTATTTTATTATTTGCGAAACTTTACATGTCCAACAGTGGCTAATTGTATATCATACGTTGTTGATGTCTGTTATGGTAGCGGATTTGGTTTTATCTATTGCCAATAAAACATTACATACTAAATACGTACATGTCTATAAAAGTTGTGTTATTAATGTGCCATATGTCGATACACATTTTTGCTCTTACCGTTATATGCTACCTACCCCTACTCACAAGGATGTGAATAACTCATTCAAGCAATGACATTTTAATACTGCAGAACAACCTAATACTCGGCGACATTACAGAGGTGTAACTGAAAATGTTAAATTTTAAGACTTATTTAACAAATACACTAAAACTACAAAAAAAAAGAGTCAACCAAATTTGCAAATAAGGGAGTCGCGTGAAGCGCAGGCAATTTCCTAGTGAAGAAATATAAAATAAAGCACAATTTAAATTTTAAAGTAAAGAGAGATGATACAAAAAAGTTTGAGAGTATTTGATTTTTTATTTCAAGTATTTTATGTTATATTATTATCATTAACATATGTAACATGGTAATATTTGGTTTTGTTTTATGATGATTAATTAATATTTATATGACACTCATGATGTAGATTAGTTCTAAATTTTAAATAGCGTATACTTAATTTTGTATTTGGTATCTCTAAAGATTTTTTAGCGGTATGACATGAATCATTATAAGTGAATGTGTTTATATATGTTAAACATTAAAATTTAGTAAATAAATGTAGTGGATTGTAAGTGATACATACAACAAATGGGCAGAAATTGATTTATTATACATTTGGTATTTCTAATGTGAGGGTATTACTCATTTTTATAAAACATATCAGAATAGTGATGTGAATATGATACACAAAAATGTATTATTTAAGGTGTATTAAATAGTAATAGTGATCATTGATATGAATGATACATTAATTGTCACGACCCAAAACAAGCCGCGAGTGGCACCCACACTTATCCTACTATGTGAGCGAACCAACCAATATAAACCCCAACATTTTAACCATAATGAAAAAATTATAATGCGGAAGACTTAAAACTCATTAACGAAATCAATTAAATAACTTCTAAAATTTATCAATCATTATCCCCAAAATCTGGAAGTCATAACCACAAGAACATCTATCCTCAAATTACTAATCTAAGAGTATCTAAGAAGCTAATATAAGTAAAAGCTGGTCCATGCCGGAATTTCAAGGCATCAAGACATGAAGAGGAAGATCCAGTCCAAGCTAGAAGCAATAGCTCATCCTGAAATGTGGCGTGATGAAGAATGGCTACAGTTGCGGTTGAGTTGAAGACGATGGAACGTCTGCTGGACTGCACAATTAACAAAGAAAAACAAATACAAGTAGGGGTCAGTACAAGGCACAAGTACTGAGTAGGTATTATCGGCCAACTCAAAATAGAAAACAGTATATATCAGATAATGACATAAAATCAACTTATATTCTTAACAGGCGACCACAACAATTACCATAACCCTTGGTCACAACACTAAGCACATCAATGAGGATTCAAGCCTCCCCATCATACTCATTTGGGAATTAGTTCTTTAAATTGAGCATATTATCATAATTCGAGATTCATTATCTTTATTCCTCTTGTGTCAGTATGTGACACTCCGCTCCACTACTACTATCCTGGTGTTCGAACGTGACACTCCGATCCATATACTATCCTGGTGCCAGAACGTGACACTCGATCCATATACTATCCTGGTGCCGGAAAGTGACACTCCGATCCATATACTATCCTGGTGCCGGAACGTGACACTCCGATCCATATACTATCCTGGTGTCGGAACGTTACACTCCGATCCATATACTATCCTGGTGTCGGAACGTGACACTCCGATCCATATTCTATCCTAGTATCAGAACGTGACACCCAATCCATATACTATCCTGGTGTCGGAACGTGACACTCCGATCCATATACTATCCTGGTGTCGGAACGTGACACTCCGATCCATATACTATCCTGGTGCCGGAACGTGACACCCGATCCTTTATTTCTCATTACTTTAGTTCATCAAGCCTTCTTTTATACCAAGGCATCATCATTAACAAGTAAATTTAGGATTTAAGATTCAATAGCCTCATCATTCTAATTCATCGCAATTATATAATCACATCATGCAAGCACACAATTAAGCATATAGAAGACTTTATAATACTATCCAATACATATCATTCTCTATTAATAGTTTACTATAGGATAGTATAAAACATAACCTACATCCACCGAAGAATCGTGATCAACAAGCTATCTTCCCAAAGCTGCGTTCTTCTTCTCTCTCTCATTCGTTCGTTTCTCCCTCTCCTTGTTCTTTTTATTTTTCTTATTCAAACCCTTTTTCCTTTAGCCTAATTGTCATATAATTAAGTATAAAAGATGATAAAATAACCCACTAATTATTTCAAGGTTATCTCCTTTAACCCCCAAGTAATTAAATTAATAACATTAATCCACTAACTTTATAATTATAAGCATGAATAGTCCAAAACGCCCCTTAAAACTTTTACATAGAAATCCGACCCAGTCTGGGTTACGATTTCAGTACCCAAATTTCAGAATTCTAAGTGTTTTGGAATGAGACTCCCTCGACGGTCCGTCGTGCCCATGACGGTCCGTCGTGGGATCTGTCGACCCAGACAGTGATTTCCAGAAATAAACTCTACTGCTCAAAACGACTAAACAGGTCGTTACAATAGATACCAATTTACCCATCGTTCGTCCTCAAACGATCACAAGAAGAAAAACAAGGGCGAAAAGGAGTACTTGAATCTCTAAACAGGTGTGGGTATCTTTCTTGCATATCAGCCTCCTTCTCCCAAGTGGACTCTTCAACTGGTCGATTCTTCCATTGAACTTTGATGGATGCAATCTCCCTTGATCTCAACTTGCGGATTTCTCTATCTAGAATGGCAACAGGCTCCTCCTCATAAGTCAAATTCTCATCGAGCAGAACCGAATCCCAACGAATTATGTAGTTTCCATCCCCATGGTATCTTTTCAACATAGACACGTGAAATACCGGATGCACTCCTGACAGTTCTGGAGGCAAGGCTAATTCATAAGCCACCTCCCCTACTCGCTTAAGTACTTCAAATGGTCCAATATACCTTGGGCTTAGCTTACCCCTTTTACCAAACCGCATCACCCCTTTCATGGGTGAAACCTTCAGCAAGACTTGTTCACCCTCCATGAACTCCAAATCTCTAACCTTTCGATCTGCATATTCCTTTTGCCTACTTTGAGCCGCTAAAAGCTTTTCTCGAATAGATTTCACCTTCTCTAATAATTCCCTCAAAAGATCAGTACCACAAGGTCTAACCTCAAATGCATCAAACCAACCAATGGAGACCTTCATCTCCTCCCATACAATGCTTCGAATAGAGCCATATCAATACTTGAGTGATAGCTATTATTGTATGAAAACTCCGCTAAGGGTAAGAAGTTATCCCAATGACCACCAAATTCTATCACACATGCACGAAGCATATCTTCCAATACCTGAATCGTTCGCTCAGACTGTCCATCGGTCTGAGGGTGAAATGTAGTACTAAGGTCCAACCTAGTACCTAATTCCGCATGCAATGTTCTCCAAAACTTAGAAGTAAACTGCGTACCTCTATCTGATATGATGGAAAGTGGAACTCCATGCAATCGAACAATTTCTGAGATGTAGAGTTTGGCTAACTTCTCTGCATTGTAGGTCACCTTGACCGGAATGAAGTGAACAGACTTAGTTAATCTGTCCACAATTACCCAGATAGAATCAAACTTTCCTAATGTCTTTGGAAGACCAACCACGAAGTCCATTGCAATTCTCTCCCACTTCCATTCAGGAATGGGCATTCTCTGAAGTGTTCCTCCGGGCCTCTGGTGTTCATACTTTACTTGCTGACAATTTGGAAATTTTGCAACAAAATCAACAATGTCGCGCTTTATTCTACTCCACCAAAAGTGTTGCTTTAGGTCACGGTACATCTTGGTTACACCAGGATGTATAGAATATCCGGAACTATGAGCCTCTGTAAGAATAGTGTGGATCAAATCATCAACCCGGGGCACACATACCCTTCCTTAATCCTCAAAAAACCTTCCTCATCAATTATTGCCTCTTTAGCCTCTCCTCGCAACACCATATCCCGAATTCGGCTTAGTTTCTCATCATGAAACTGTTTTCCCTTTATCTAGTAAAGAAAAGAAGATCTTGCCTCCACACAGGCCAAAAATCCTCCTTTATCATTTACTTCTAGCCTCATAAAGTCATTAGCCAAGTTTTGGATTTCTCTAGCCAACGGGCGTCTAGAAACTTGTAAGTGGGCTAAACTACCCATGCTCCCTGCTTTTCTACTTAAGGCGTCTGCCACAACATTAGCCTTTCCTGGGTGATACAAGATGGTAACATCATAGTCCTTCAGTAGTTCCATCCACCACTTCTGTCTCAAATTCAAATCCCTCTGAGTAAAGACATACTGTAGGCTACGATGATCCGTATAGACTTCACACTTAACCCCATATAGATAGTGTCTCCATTGCTTTAATGCAAACACTACCGCAGCCAATTCCAATTCATGGGTCGGATAGTTACGTTCGTGCACCTTTAATTGCCTCGAAGCATAATAAATTACATTCTTCTCTTGCATTAGCACTACACCCAACCCATAATAAGATGCATCGCAACAAACAATGAAATTCTTGCCTTCTACTGGCAAGGTAAGGATAGGTGCAGTAGTCAGCAAGGTCTTGAGTTTCTGAAAGCTTTCCTCACATTAATTCGACCATACAAAATGGAACATTCTTCTTAGTCAAGTTCGTCAATTGGGAAGCAATAGAAGAGAATCCCTTGACAAATCGGCGGTAATAGCTAGCTAAACCAACAAAGCTCCTTACTTCTTACACATTAGTAGGTCTTACCCAATTCTTCACTGTCTCAATCTTAGAAGGATCCACCATCACTCCATCCTTAGAAACCACGTGCCCCAAGAAGGACACTGAATCTAGCCAAAACTCACACTTGGAGAATTTTGCATAAAGCCTTTTCTCCCTTAATACTTCCAGCACAATTCTCAAATACTCTTCATGTTCCTTCTTACTCTTGGAGTATATCAGTATATCATCAATAAATACAATCACAAACAGATCCAGATATGGCTTAAAAATCCCGTTCATCAAGATCATGAAAGCAGCTGGGGCATTCGTAAGACCAAAAGACATTACTACAAATTCGTAATGCCCATACCTTGTTCGAAAAGCAGTCTTTGGCACATCCGTTGCCCGTATTTTCAATTGATGATAACCGGATCTCAAGTCAATCTTAGAGAAGACACAAGCACCTTGTAACTGATCGAACAAGTCATCAATGCAAGGAATGAGATACCTTTTCTTAATAGTTACCTTGTTCAACTGTCGGTAGTATATGCACATCCGAAAACTCCCATCCTTCTTCTTCACAAAGAACACCGGAGCACCCCAAGGGGATGCACTTGGTCTAATGAAGCCTTTACTTAACAACTCTTGAAGTTGGGCCTTTAATTCCTTAACTCCGCTGGGGCCATCCTATAAGGAGGTATGGAAATGGGGCGAGTACCCGGCTCCAGATTAATGCAAAAATCGATATCCTATCCGGTGGCATACCAGGAAGGTCTGCAGGGAACACATCCAGAAACTCACGGACTATCGAAACCGACTCAATTGAAGGTACTTGGGTAGTATCATCCTGAGGTGTGCCAAGAACGCTAAACCCCCTTTACTAACCATTCTCTTAGCACGAAAAAAGGAGATGATACGAACTGGAGTGGAAGTGTAGTCACCCTCCCACACTAACGGATCTGTCCCAGGCTTGGCCAACGTTACAGTTTTAGCATTACAATCTAGATTGCAAAATTTGGAGAAAGCCAAGTCATACCCAGAATTACATCGAAATCAACCATTTATAAAATAACCAAGTCTACATGAGTATTGCACCCCCTAAAAGTCACCAGACAAGACCTATATACCTTTTCAACTATCACAGACTCACCCACCGGAGTAGAAACACGAATAGGCATGTCAAGCAATTCGCAATGTAAATTAAGACCAGTAGCAAATGAGGAAGATACATATGAAAATGTGGAGCCAGGATCAAATATACAGAAGCCATGCAATCAAAAACCAAAAGATTACCTATGATAACAGCATCAGATGTTTCTGCTTCAGACCGCCCGGGGAAAGCGTAACAATGGGCCCTATCACCTGTCTTTCCGTTGCCCCTACCATGTGGTCTTGTTGTAGCTCCAGTTTTCCCGTCACCCAGGCCGTTTTGGTGACCACCATTACCTCGGCCACCACGTCCTCCAGAATGACGGCCTCTTCCATAACTACCTCTACCTCCTACTATTTGAGGTCTGCAACTCTGTTTTGGACAATACCTCTTAATGTGTCCAGTCTCCCCACATTCATAACACTCTCTGGATTCAAGAATAGGTATCTATGATAATGAAGAAGTCTGGGGATAGCCTCCAAACTCGGAGAAGTGTTGACCGATCTGTGGTGGACCCCCAACTACAGTCTGTAGTGAAGACTGAATAAGTCGGGCTGGATAACCTCCTGAACCTTGCCCTCTAGAGTAAGAACCATTAAACTCACCTCCCTTACGAAACCTTTTAGATGTCGATGCCATGGTGAAGTCATCTGGCTTCACTCCCTCCACCTCTATCACGAAGTCTACCACTTCCTGAAAGGATTTTGCTTGTAGCCGCTACCTGTAGGGCTGAAATCCGCAAATCTGACCTCAACCCCTCACACAAAACGGCGAATCTGCTCTTGTGGACTGAAACAAAGCTGGGTGGCATACCTGGATAATGCATGAAACTTAGCCTCATACGCAGTCACCGACATCTTGCCTTGCTCTAGGCTCAAGAACTCATCTCTCCTATCCCTCAAGGTCCGGGGGATATACTTCTCCATAAATAAGCTAGAGAATGACGCCCAAGTCATAGGTGATACCTGTGCGGGTTGACACTCAACATGTGACCGCCACCACATTTTGGCATTTCCCTGAAACTGATAGGTTACAAACTCAATGCCAAATATTTCCACTATGCCCATTTTATGTAGTAACTCATGACAATCAACTACAAAATCGTAAGCATCCTTAGATTCAGCACCGTTGAAGACTGGAGGTTTCAATTTCAAGAACTTACTGAAAAGTTCATGCTGATCACTTGTCATTATGGGCCCTGTAGTCAAACGAGGAAACGTGCCTATTTCCAATGAGGCATCCATGCGGGGAGCCTCAGCAGCGGCCTGTCGTACTTCCGGAACCTGAGGTGCTGGTGCAGAAAACACTAGAGGTGTCTGGCCTTGATCAGATAACCCGCTAAGATAAGCAAGAACCTGATTAATCATCTCTGGGGTAGGTTGGGGTGGTAATTCCTCATTCTGCACTTGCTCACTTTCCCATTCCTCACCCTCTCTTAGTACTTCCTCAGTCGGTGGAGGAGTCACTGCCTTAGTACTAGATGGGCCAGGTGCTTGTCCTCTTCCACTAGAGGACGTCCTCCCGCGACCTCTACCACGGCCTCTTGCCACTAATCCTCCTCGAGCTACAACCCCAGTGGCTGGCTCAGTTTC
Source organism: Solanum corneliomulleri (assembly GCA_027704805.1). NCBI lineage: Eukaryota > Viridiplantae > Streptophyta > Magnoliopsida > Solanales > Solanaceae > Solanum > Solanum corneliomulleri. The sequence continues at coordinate 40,251,725 of JAKWIY010003055.1, read as the reverse complement.
ATCTTGTCTTGCCGGTGTTGGTGTTGGCGCCGTTGTTGCTCTAGTTCTAACTATCTACGAAATAGAGTGAAGATGGTCAGATACCAATTTGTATCACCTAGATACCAATTGGATCCAAGTAATAGCACGAAAGAAGAAAGAAAGAATGGAATTTTCCTAAAGTCTTATGGCCTCTCAAAGAAAAGTAAAGGCGTCCCCCTACCGTTCCTTAAGACTCTACTAGAATCGTTCTTGTGTGATAGGACCAACGAACCTAATGCTCTGATACCAAGTTTGTCACGACCCAAAACGAGCCGCGAGTGGCACCCACACTTATCCTACTATGTGAGCGAACCAACCAATTTAAACCCCAACATTTTAACCATAATGAACAAATTATAATGCGGAAGACTTAAAACTCATTAACGAAATCAATTAAATAACTTCTAAAAATTATCAATCATTATCTTCAAAATCTGGAAGTCATCACCACAAGAACATCTATCCTCAAATTACTAATATAAGAGTATCTAAGAAGCTAAAATAAGTAAAAGCTAGTCCATGCCGGAATTTCAAGGCATCGAGACATGAAGAGGAAGATCCAGTCCAAGCTAGAAGCAATAGCTCACCCTGAAATCTGGCGTGATGAAGACTGGCTAGAGTTGCGGTTGAGTTGAAGACGATGGAACGTTTGCTGCAATCCAAAATTAACAAAAAAAAACAAATACAAGTAGGGGTCAGTACAAGGCACAAGTACTGAGTAGGTATCATCGGCCAACTCAAAATAGAAAACAGTATATATCAGATAATGACATAAAATCAACTAATATTCTTAACAGGCGACCACAACAATTACAATAACCCTTGGTCACAAAACCAAGCACATCAATGAAGACTCTAGCCTCCCCATCATACTCATTCGGGAATTAGTTCTTTAAATTAAGCATATTATCATAATTCGAGATTCATTATCTTTATTCCTCTTGTGTCGGTACGTGACACTCTGCTCCACTACTACTATCCTGGTGTCGGAACGTGACACTTTGATCCATGTACTATCCTGGTGCCGGAACGTGACACCCGATCCATATACTATCCTGGTGCCAGAACGTGACACTCCGATCCATATAATATCCTGGTGCCGGAACGTTACACTCCGATCCATATACTATCCTGGTGTCGGAACGTGACACTCCGATCCATATACTATCCTGGTGTCGGAACGTGACACTCCGATCCATATACTATCCTGGTGTCGCAACGTGACACCCGATCCATATACTATCCAGGTGTCGGAACGTGAAACTCCGATCCATATACTATCCTGGTGTCGGAACGTGACACTCCAATCCATATACTATCCTCGTGCCGGAATGTGACACCCGATCCTCTATTTCTCATTACTTTAGTTCATAAAGCCGTCTTTTATACCAAGGCATCATCATTAACAAGTAAATTTAGGATTTAACATTCAATAGCCTCATCATGCTAATTCATCGCAATTATATAATCACATCATGCAAGCACACAATTAAGCATATAGAAGACTTTATTATACTACCCAGTACATATCATTCGCTATTAAGAGTTTACTATTAGATAGTATAAACCATAACCTACCTCCACCGAAGAATCGCGATCAACAAGCTATCTTCCCAAAGCTGCGTTCTTCTTCTCTCTCTCTCGTTCGTTCGTTTCTCCCTCTCCTTGTTCTTTCTATTTTTCTTATTCAAACCCTTTTTCCTTTATCCTAATTTTCATATAATTAAGTATAAAAGATGATAAAATAACCCACTAATTATTTCAAGGTTATCTCCTTTAACCCCCAAGTAATTGAATTATTAACATTAATCCACTAACTTTATAATTACAAGCATGAATAGTCCAAAACGCCCCTTAAAACTGTTAAATAAAAATCCGACCCAGTCTGGGTTACGCAACCTGTGACGGTCCGTCATGACTGTGACAGTCCGTCCTGTAGGTCCGTCACAAAGTTCAGAGAGTTAATTCGGTGGAAAGATTTGTGACGGTCCGTCGTGCCAACGATGGTCAGTCCTGCCATTCCGTCACAAAGTTAAGAGAGTCGATTTCAGTACCCAAATTTCAGAATTGTAAGTGTTTTGGAACGAGACCCCCTCGACGGTCCGTCGTGGGATCCGTCGACCCAGACAGTGATTTCCAGAAATAAACTCTGCTGCTCAAAACGACTAAACAGGTCATTACATTAATATATATCATCCTTGACATATTGTGACTCATTTTAGCATCATATATGTTTTTGGTGTATGTATTAATATGTTTAAAACAATTGTACAATTATGTGTCAGTGTGCTTTTCGAATTATTTTGGCTAGATTTTGAAGGCTTAATGAAGGAAAAACTCAGACAAAGTGAGATACTTCAATAGTGAACATATGTATCCATTGAGGATTAGGTAATAATAAAACTCCAAGAAAAATTGGGTTTGTCAGTAGTGTGACTGTTCCTAAATTGGTCTACAATAAGAGAATTCATATTCCGAAAGATGTAATTTGGGATGTTAGAGAATTCTATGGGGATTGAGATGTCTTACTAGAAAACATGACGTGCTAATGAACGTACATAAGAAATGATAAGGGGCAAACCAACATATGGATATAAGCAGATGTCAAGATACATATAAATGTTAAGTATTGCGTATCTAAAATAATATATAACGATGTACAAGTCGTAGAAAGATGAATTCATGTATCTTTTCATTGCCTTGAGACCATTGATCAGGGGGTTCAATAAGTTCAGCAGATCGGTAGTTATTGTCGACGCTGCACATTTTAGTCGAGCTTACAAAAGGACATTTATATGAGCAATCACACTTCATGGGGCATATATGTGTTTTTGTGATGGTGAACTTGTTTTTTTTTTATAATAACTTATACATGGTGTTAATGTTATATCAAACAAAAATATCATGTGTGTTGATTTGTGATAGGTTTCATATTTTCATTGACAGATGGAGTTGAAGACATAGAAAATGATTGTTCATCGACATGGTTCTTTGAACAATTCAAAAATACATTTGGCAAGCGTGAAAAAATATGTGTTGTATTGCATAAAATTAAAGTACTATGAAGAGTGTAAGCAATGTGCTTCAAATGAACCTCATTATGCATGCACGTGGCATCTTTCGAAGAATGTCCCAACACACTTCAAGAGGAGCAGAATCACCCTATGTGATTTGTTCTTCTCTATGGCTAAGACTTATTGAGAAGAAGTATTTTGATAAATTAATGGCTAAGGTGGAAAAGGTTGATCATAGAGTTAAGAAGTAACTAGAGGATGCTAGGTACGAGAAGTGGTTGACAATTCATTCAACAGTAAACAGAGGTGGAATGAAGACTTCGAGTTAATGACTGTAAAAACAGAGAAATATTTTCGAAAGAGGCTAGAATTTAATTTGGTTCTTTAAACTGTAAAAACAAGAAATAGCTTCACATACAAAGGATACATTGTGGAGAATATTTGAGGAGGTATTGATTGTAAAAGTACCTAAATGTTTAAAGATGAGGGTATGTATAAAGATAGCTGACTATATATATTTTATGCATTTGATATGTATCATTTGGCTTTTTGATCAACATTAGTTTAAAAAAATAGAAAATAGTGGCATTTCATATAACATATCAATAACTTTTTTAATATTTGCAGATTTTTCCATCATCTAAATTTGTTTTCTCAATTTATGAATCTAGAAGAGGACATATTATTTTGCCTTGAGCGGAAAGTATGCACTTGTGGAATATATCAATTAGACGAGATACCTTGCGCACACACAATTGTTGTTTTAAATAGAAACAATATTACAAATATATATTCTTACTGCTCTTATTACTATACGACTTATGCATTAGAAAAATCCTATGAGGTTTAAATGGATCCATTTCTGGATAAGGAGGATTGTTCGGTTCGAGACAAGGTTTTAGATGAAATTGTGTTTCCACCTAGATACAAAACGATACGAAGAAAAAAAATGCATATGAAAAGATAAAAAATAAACACAAATTATTGAGGGAAAGCCTCCATTAAATAAATAATTAGAAATATAAGTTAGTAAGAATAATTAATTGACAACTTTTTTGTTTGATAATCCGGCTCTTTAGGGTCACCATATTACTTGCGCAACCACGTACACTTGCATGTGCAATTTGAAGCAACATTATTTTGTACAGAGTATGTAATGCACTCCATGATGATATTAAAAATGTTAATCGTTGAATAATACAAAAATATGACAATTAAAAAGAATCTTATTTTATTCAAGAAGATATAATGGCTACAATCAGGTGAACCGAATGAATGATTATTTCATCGGGAAAGAAGTTAATCGACAAGGATAAAATACAGATCTCGGAGCAATGAAGAAGTAATCTAAATATTAGCCTTAACATTATTAATTATTTTAAAATAAGGATATCTACTACTCCTTTTTCAAAGATAAAATCTCTTGGGTTTCCATATCTTCATCTTGAGGATTCAAGTCTCAACATCTCAACACTATATAAAAGCCAGCGTCTGCTAAAGAAAATATGCACAAGAGTCTAAAAATATTATTGGTAAGGCTTCGTATAAAAAAAATAGAAATAAAAAATGTTGAATGTAGATATAGGAACTATATTCAAAACTTGTATTTACTACAAATTTCATAAAACTAGAAGACAACACCCTTGCAACCCAAGGAAATTGGATATAACATCTACATTGGATCTCAACTAGTATAAAAACTTACTATGTAAAGTTTACCTTACACACTTTCAATTCTGTTTGTTTATTCCTGAATACCAAAAGTTAACTAGCGACTCTTCTACGTCAACTATTCGAAGAAGAAAATCGACAAAAAAAATTCACCCCCTTTTTCACGAATGGATCATACAACCCAAAATACAACATAATTCTATGACCATTAATCTTAGCTCAAGTATGGAATAGAATAGGGAAGTTAGTAAAGATGGATGCACATCCTATGCATTTCGCGGATCATATACACAAATTTGTGTATAGGTACCAATTGAATTAACAGTCAAAAATCATATATTTAAAGGTCGCCGCTTACAAAGCCTTGTTTATGAAGGAAATAGTATATATACTTTGTACCAAATGTGGTGTCTTTGGAAAAACTAATACCACTTGCAAAAAGGAAAATCTAATAAAAAAAATGAGCCACAATATAGCACCACTCCTACACAAGATGAATCACCTACCAATTGTGGCAGATGGAATTATTTAAAAAGAAAAGGAATCATGAAAAACGTCCAACCTTAGATGCTAGCTCAAATGATAAAAGTATTTGCATCAATTTATTTGATGCTAATACAAGTAAGTTTCTTGACTCTAAAATCTACAAATAATGGAAAAGTTCTTATCAAAATCGAGGTATCTCGAAGGAGTCTCGATTCACAACATTCCCTAAAAAGAGCTTAAAGCAATGTATAGACTAATACATTACCAATGTTATGACAAACGATGTAAACAATATAATTAAATTAAACAAAAATAAAGATAAAAATAACTCCGCCACAACTATTGTAAATAGTAAGGTTGGAGACAAAAACCTACACTCCTAGTATAATTGGCGGACTTTTGTTATGAAGTATGGGTGCTTAAGCACCTAAAACCTTTTGTGATAACACACTCTTATTTGTGTACAATATCTAATAACATATTGAAATATATCAACTAAGCCCTGTACAATAACTATTGAATAGAGCAAAATTGAGTACCAATGATAAAAAGATTTCTAGATCTTCCATTACCTACTATAACCCCTAAAAAACCTCTACCTTATCTTTTGCAGTAACTCCTACTTCACCATCACAATCTACTGAAGATACACTTTTAAACAATATCAATCTTTACGAAATCTTATCAAAAGATAATCTCAAATTATTACATGATGTACGAAATATTTCAAGGGAAAACATAGAAAGAATTAAGAAAAACTATTAAGATGCATTAGGTAATAGGGTTAATAATAACAAACTATTGGGCAATATATATAAAGTTAGAAGGTAGGCCTATTTTTAATTCTCAGGTAAAAGAGTTCTGGGATGTGATTACACTACATCAAAAATGAGCTTTAGCGGCGATTAATTAATTATTGCTGCTAAATATTTATATTTAGCAGTAACTTGAACTCTTTGTATATGTTCCTAAAGGATTTAGTGACATTGGATCTAATGGCACTTAACTAATGTTAGTAGAGACTTTAACACTCTTTATTAATGTGTTTATCTATTACCGCTAAAAGTTATTTTCATTGTAGTATTAGTTACTATAAGATGATTGAATTAGGTTTAAAAGGTAGCAAATACGTGGTACAATAAGTGCATAAAAATAAACTAAAGTCTTATTTTGAAAAACTATACAAATTTTTAGAAAATGTGCAGTGTTTTTATAGTTTTCGACATGCACATAAGCGTAGCGTTTGGGTTTTCCTGGTATGTGTTATCCTGTTATGGTGACATGGGATTGAAAATGTTATTGGTAATGTATGTTAATATTTAATAAAAAGAATTAAATTATTATTGTAAAATATGTTTTTATAATATATAGGTAAGATAAGGTTTTTGAAATGCTATTGGAGGAATATTAAATCTAGTTGGAATTTCATCAACAATGACATGTTTTCTTGCTCTACTGCATATGATGACTTTAAAAATAATGGTACCATCTCTTCTATCATTAATAATATATGGTTTAAGAACATTTATTTTAAAGTATTCTTTCTTATATTAGAGTTTCTTGGCAAAAAGTATTGCCTTTGAATAATGTCAGAATTAACTCATTTTTAATGTAATTGTCGCATGAATACATCATTAAAAAAATACAAAAGTAGCTTACTCTATATATCTCTGCTTCTTTTAAATGTTCTTCTACCAACAAGAGCAAAAACATACAAATGCTTGGTGTAGTAATATTGCAATTTGTGAATATATGATGATAAAATGTCTTAAATGCCAACACATTGTGTTATCGCCTCCACCAATTTTATATTCCCTTACCCTAAAAGTAAAAATAAAAAAGGAACTAGGTGACCAATGGATTGGGTTAAAAATGGATTGACCCATATTTATACACATTTACATGTACAAATCAAAATCTACTTTAGAATTTAATATTTAAAAAAACTTAAATTATTTTTTTTGGAAAATGAATGTGATTTGATTCAAGAACGTGAAACATGAACTCATTTTATTTCACGTTAATTCAATTTTTTAATATCTTTTGATTGTATAAAATATTTGAATTATTCAAAGTTCAAGATACATTTTTGAAATATTTTTCATTTTTTTTCTTTACTTATATATTTTCTAGGAGATGAGTGCACTACTTACAAAGTTATATTTCTAATGTCACAAGGATATTAATGAGAATTATGATTTATATTATGTTCTTAAAAATTTTCTTAATAGGTGTGCATTGACTAACAAATTACACTTCTTACGAATACAGGAAGTATCATGAAGAGATTAAAAAATAATACTACGTATAATAATCATATAATTCTTTTTGTTTACTCCTTTTGCTTTTTATACTTGAGGTGGTGTTTTCACTATATGATCATGGTTTCATTAGTTAGATTGATATTAGACTCTACAATCCAAGCTTATAGTAATATAATTAATATTATGCTATGTCAATGTTTAAACACTAATCCTAAGCTTAAGACTATACACTCTTCATGTTTTTATAGGAAGTTCAGTTATTTTGTTTAACATGAACTATTTTTATTTTAATTTTAGTGATGTGTGCATGAATTTTTTAAAGCAATTCTAAAAGTCCATATTTGAAGGAAAGGTTGTCATTAACAAAACATTTTTTTTTTAGATTTTCGTTTATTCTTGGCATGATTGAGATGCTTCATTATAAATTTAGGTTCGTTGATCAGTGTCATCAAGAGACTTCATAACACATTTGTTTCAAAAGAGGCTTGTTGAGGATTTATGTAATTATATATTCTTCCATGTGAATTCCCGTAGCAACATCAACATCCATCTTTGTTATTTCTTCTTAAGACTTCACAACTTTCTTCCATGCAATGAAAGATTATGTTTACTAAAGGGCGGATCCCAAATCTTGAGCTTATAGATTTGGATTCAACAAAAGGTTACCTATTAAAAATCAAACGAGTTACCTTTTTAGAATTTCATAACACCATAAATTAAAGATTCTTGATTCACCTCCACAAAAGGGAAGAGAGTTGTGAGAATTCAAAGGAAATAGATCAATACTAAGATGGATATTGATCTCACTACGGGAATTCACTAAGAAGAATAAATAATTAAGGAATTACGCAAATGACTCTCTTTAAATCTAATTGTGTTTTTTTATGTGTTGGATTATATTTATCAATGAACTTTCCTTTGTGATGAAACACCTCAATCATGCAAAATAATCAAAATTCCAAAAAAAAAAATCCTTCTGAAGGACAACCTTTCTTTCCAATTTGGTCTTTCTTTGAAATATCATAGTTTATTAATGAATTTAACGTACACATATCAACACACTTTACAGAATCATAAAATAAGCAATATAAATATTCTTTAGAATTAAAGGCACAACATCTCCTATCCTTTTATTATATATGGGTCAAGGGAATTTTGTCACGACCCAAAACCGAGCCGCGACTGGCACCCACACTTACCCTCCTATGTGAGCGAACCAATCAATCTAAACCTTAACATTTCAATGTATATAAACACAAAGTAATGCGGAAGACTTAAACTCATCAATAAAAACCAATTCAATAACTATTAAAATTCAACATCTATTATTCCCCAAAATCTGGAAGTCATAACCACAAGAACATCTATGATCAAATTACTAAACTAAGAGTATTCTAAGAAGCTAAAACAAGTAAAAGCTAGTCCATGCCGGAACTTCAAGGCATCAATACATGAGGAAGAAGATCCAGTCCAAGCTAGAAGCATTAGCTCACCCTGAAGATCCGGTGTGACGAAGACTGGCTAGAATTGCGGTTGAGTTGAAGACGACGGCACGTTTGCTGCATTCCACAAATAACAAAGAAGAAAACATAAAAGTAGGGGGTCAGTACAAACACAAGTACTGAGTAGATATCATCGGCCAACTCAAAATAGAAGACAATATATGTCAAGTAATATTATAAAACCAACTACAATACTCAACATGCGACATTCACCATTATCATAACTCTTGGTCATAATACCAAGCACATCAATGAGGACTCACGCCTCCCCATCATACTCATTTGGGAATTAGGTTCATTAGATTGAATTTATTTACATATTGGAAGATTCATTATCTTTATTCCCCTCGTGTCGGTACATGAAACTCCGCTCCATATACTATCCTGGTGCCGGAACGTGGCACTCCGATCCTCATATACTATCCTGGTACCGGAACGTGGCACCCAATCCATATACTATCCTGGTGTCGGAACGTGACACTCCGATCCTCATTCTATCCTGGTACCGGAACGTGGCACCCGATCCATGTACTATCCTGGTGTCGAAACGTGACACTCCGATCCTCCTTCTATCCTGGTACCGGAACGTGGCACCCGATCCTCTATTTCTATCCTGGTGTCGGAACGTGACACTCCGATCCTCATTCTATCCTGGTACCGGAACGTGGCACCCGATCCATAAACTATCCTGGTGTCGGAACGTGACACTCCGATTCTCATTCTATCCTGGTACCGGAACGTGGCACCCGATCCCCTAATCTCACTTCTTTCGTTCATCAAGCCTTCTTTTATACTAAGGCATCATCATTAACAAAGCAGATTAGGGTTATCTTTCAAGATTTGGGATTCATAGCTTCATCATGCTTATTTGTTCACAATTACATAATCATATTCATGCAAGCATACAATTAAGCATATAGAAGGATTTACAATACTACTAATACATATCATTCGCTATTAAGAGTTTACTAGGAATAACATAAAATAACCATAACCTACCTCCACCGAAGATTAGTGATCAAGCAAGCAAATTCCCCAAAGCTTTGTGTTTTCCCCTTCTCGATCGATCCTCTCTCTCTCTTCTTGTTCTTTTTATTTTTCTTATTCAAACCCTCTTTCTTTACCCTAATTAGCATATAATTAAGTATAAAAGATGACAATAATAACCCACTAATTAACTCAAGGTTACCTCTTTTAACCCCAAGTAATTAGACTTATTATTATTAACCCACTTTCTTTATAATTAAAGCAGGAATAGTCAAAAACGTCCCTTAAATCACTTAAAGAAATTCGACCCTGACTAGGATTACGCAGTCTATGACGGCCCGTCGTGCCTGCAACGGTCCGTCCTGGTGCTCCATCACAGAGTTCAGAGACTCAATTCTATTAAAGGGTCTGTGACGGTCCGTCGTGCCCACGACAGTCCATCCTGCCATGTCGTTACGAAGTTCAGGGAGTAGATTTCTGTACCCAATTTCAGAATTTCTAAGTGTTTTGAAACGAGACCCTGCGACGGTCCGTCGTGCCCATGACGGTCCGTCGTGGGGTCCGTCGTCTCAGCCAATTATCCAGAAATAAAATATGCTGCTCAAAACGACTAAATAGGTCGTTACAATAGATACCAATTTACCCATCATTCGTCCTCGAATGATCACAAGAAGAAAAACAAGGGCGAGAAGGAGTACCTGAATCTTTAAACAGATGTGGGTATCTTTCTTGCATATCTGCCTCCTTCTCCCAAGTTACTTCTTCAACCGGCCGATTCTTCCATTGCACCTTGATGGATGCAATCTCCCTTGACCTCAATTTGCGAACTTCTCTATCTAAAATAGCAACAGGCTCCTCCTCAGAAGACAAATTATCATCAAGAAGGACTAAATCCCAACGAATGATGTAGTTTCCATCCCCATGGTATCTTTTCAACATAGACACATGAAATACCAGATGCACTCCGAACAGCCCTGGAGGCAAGGCTAACTCATAAGCCACCTCCCCTACTCGCTTAAGTACTTCAAAGGGTCCAATATTCCTTGGACTAAGCTTACCTCTTTTACCAAACCGCATCACCCCTTTCATGGGCGAAACCTTCAACAAGACTTGTTCACCCTCCATGAACTCTAAGTCTCTAACCTTTCGATCTGCATATTCTTTTTGCCTACTTTACGCCGCCAAAAGCTTTTCTTGAGTAGATTTCACTTTCACTAAAGAATCCCTCAAAAGGTCCGTACCCCAAGGTCTAACCTCAAATGCATCAAACCACCCAATGGGAGACCTACATCTCCTACCATACAATGCTTCAAATGGGGCCATGTCAATACTTGAGTGATAACTGTTATTGTATGAAAACTCCGCTAAGGGTAAGAAGTTATCCCAATGACCACCAAATTCTATCACACATGCACGAAGCATGTCCTCCAACACTTGAATCGTTCGCTCAGACTGACCATCGGTCTGAGGATGGAACGCAGTACTAAGGTCCAACCTAGTACCCAATTCCGCATGCAGTGTTTTCCAAAACTTAGAAGTAAACTGCGTACCTCTATCTAATATAATGGAGAGTGGAACCCCATGCAACCGAACAATTTCTGAGATATAGATTTTGGCTAACTTCTCGGCATTGTAAGTCACCTTGACCGGAATAAAGTGAGCAGAATTAGTCAACCTATCAACAATCACCCAAATGGAGTCATACATACCCATTGTATTGGGAAGACCAACCACGAAGTCCATTGCAATTCTCTCCCATTTCCATTCAGGAATGGGCATTCTCTGAAGTGTTCCTCCGGGCCTTTGGTGTTCATACTTTACTTGTTGACACTTTGGACATTTGGCAATAAAATCAACAATATCACGTTTCATTCTACTCCACCAAAAGTGTTGTTTTAGGTCACGGTACATCTTGGTTGCACCCGGATGTATCGAATACCTTGAACTATGAGCCTCTGTCAGAATAGTGTTGATCAAATCATCGACGCGGGGTACACATACCCTTCCCTTAATCATCAAAACACCTTCCTCATCGATTGTTGCTTCTTTAGCCTCTCCTTGCAACACTTTATCTCGGATCCGGATCAATTTCTCATCATGAAACTGCTTTCCCTTAATCTTGTCAAGGAAGGAAGATCTTGCCTCCAGACAAGCTAACAATCCTCCCTTCTCATTTACTTCTAACCTCATAAGGTCATTAGCCAGAATCTGAACCTCTCTAGCCAATGGGATTCTAGAAACTTGCAAGTGAGCTAGACTTCCCATGCTTCCCGCCTTCCTACTTAAAGCATCTGTCACAACATTCGCTTTTCCCGGATGATACAAAATAGTGATGTTGTAGTCCTTCAGTAGTTCCATCCATCTCCTCTGTCTCAAGTTCAAATCTTTTTTAGTAAAGACATATTGTAGGCTACGATGATCCGTGTATACTTCACATTTAACCCCATATAAATAGTGCCTCCATTGCTTTAATGCAAATACCACCGCGGCCAACTCCAATTCATGGCTCGGATAGTTACGTTCATGCACCTTTAATTGCCTTGAAGCATAAGCAATTACGTTCTTCTCTTGCATTAGCACTGCACCCAAACCAGAATAGGATGCATCACAATAAACAATGAAGTTCTTACCCTCTACGGGCAAGGTAAGAATTGGTGCAATAGTCAACAAAGTCTTGAGCTTCTGAAAGCTTTCCTCACATTCGTCCGACCATACAAATGGAACATTCTGCTTAGTCAAGTTCGTCAATTGGGAAGCAATGGAAGAGAATCCCTTGACAAATCGACGGTAATAGCTATCTAAACCAACGAAGCTCCTTATTTCTGACACATTCATGGGTCTTACCCAATTCTTCACTGTCTCAATCTTAGAAGGATCTACCATCACTCCATCCTTATAAACTACATGCGCCAAGAAGGACACTGCGCTCTAGCCAAAACTCACACTTAGAGAACTTGGCATAAAGCTTTTTCTCCCTCAAAATTTCCAATACAATTCTCAAATGCTCATCATGTTCCTTCTTACTTTTAGAGTATAGCAGTATATCATCAATAAATACGATCACAAAGAGATCCAGATATGGCTTAAAAATCCCGTTCATCAAGCTCATGAACGCAGCAGGGGCATTCGTAAGGCCAAAAGACATCACTACAAATTTGTAATGCCCATACCTGGTTCGAAAGGCAATCTTTGGCACATCTGTTGCCCGTATTTTCAATTCATGATAACCGGATCTCAAGTCAATCTTAGAGAAGACACAAGTACCTTGTAACTGATCGAACAAGTCATCAATGCGAGGAAGAGGATACTTGTTCTTAATAGTTACCTTATTCAGTTGTCTGTAGTCTATGCACATCCGAAAACTCCCATCCTTCTTCTTCACAAATAACAGCGGATCACCCCAAGGAGATGCACTTGGTCTAATGAAGCCTTTTCTCAACAACTCTTGAAGTTGAGCCTTTAACTCTCTTAATTCCGCGGGAGCCATTCTATAAGGGGGTATAGAAATGGGGCGAGTACCTGGTTCAAGATCAATACAAAAGTCAATATCCCTATCTGGTGGCATACCTGGAAGATCTGCAGGGAACACATCCAAAAACTCACGGACTACCGAAACCGACTCAATCGAAGGTGCTTGGGTAGTGTCATCCTTGAGGTGTGCCAAGAAGGCTAAACAACCCTTATTAACCATTCTCTTAGCACGAAGAAAGGAGACAATACGAACTGGATTGGAAGTGTAGTCACCTTCCCACACTAACGGATCTGTCCCAGGCTTGGCTAACGTCATAGTTTTAGCGTTACAATCCAAGATCGCAAAATTCGGAGAAAGCCAAGTCATACCCAGAATTACATCAAAGTCAACCATTTCTAAGATAACCAAATCTACATAAGTGTTGCTCCTCACAAAATTCACCAAACAAGACCTATATACCCTTTCAACTATCACAGACTCACCCACCGGAGTAGAAACACGAATAGGCATATCAAGTAATTCACAATGTAAATTTAGACCATTAGCAAATGAGGAAGATACATAAGAAAATGTTGATCCAGGATCAAACAATACAGAAGCCATGCAATCACAAACTAGAAGATTACCTGTGATAACAACATCAGATGTCTCCGCCTCCGATCTCCCAAGGAAGGCATAACAATGGGCCCTTTCGTTTGTTAGCCCGTTGCCCCTACCTTGTTTTTATGTAGTGGCTCCAGTTTGCCCATCACCCCGGCCATTTTGGTGACAACCATCCACTGCGTCCTCCAGAATGACGGCCTCGTCCATAACCACCTCTACCTCTAAACATTGGAGGTCTGTAACTGTTTTGGACAATACCTCTTAATGTGTCCAGTCTCCCCACGTCCATAACATTCTCTGGATTCAAGAATCGGCCTCTCAGAGAAGTGTTGACCGGTCTGAGGAGGACCCCCAACTACAGTTTGTAGTGAAGACTGAATTGATCGGACTGAGTAACCTCCGGAACCTTGTCCTCTAGAATAAGAACCATTAAACTCACCTCCCTTTCGAAACCTCTTTGATGTCGATGCCATGGTGAAGTCATCTGGCTTTACTCCTTCCACCTCTATTACGAAGTCTACCACTTCCTGAAAGGATTTCGCTGTAGCCGCTACCTGTAAGGCTGAAATCCGCAAATCTGACCTCAACCCTTTCACAAAACGGCGAATCCGCTCTTGTGGACTGAAATAAAGTTGGGTGGCATATCTAGATAGTGCGCGAAACCTAGCATCATAAGCAGTAACCAACATCCTACCTTGCTCTAGGCTCAAGAACTCATCTCTTTTCCTATCCCTCAAAGTTCGGGGGATATACTTCTCCATAAACAAGCTAGAGAATGAGGCCCAAGTCATAGGTGGTGCCTCTGTTGGTTGACACTCTACATGTGACCACCACCACATTTTGGTGTTTCCTTGGAACTAATAAGTCACAAACTCAACACCAAACCGTTCTACTATACCCATCTTGTGTAGTAGGTCATGACACTCAACCAAAAAATCGTAGGCATCCTCCGATTCAGCACCCTTGAAGACTGGAGGTTTCAATTTCAAGAACTTACTGAAAAGTTCATGCTGATCATTTGTCATTATAGGCCCTGTAGTCAAACGAGGAAATGTGCCTATTTCCAATGAGGCATCCATGCGGGGAGCCCCAGCAGCGGCATGTCGTACCTCTGAAACCGGAGTTGTTGGTGCAGAAAACACTGGAGGTGCCTCACCCTGATCAGATAACCCGCTAAGATGAGCAAGAACCTGATTGATAATCTCTGGGGTAGGTTGGGGTGGCAATTCCTCATTTTGCACTTGTTCATTCTCCCCTTCCTCACCCTCTCTTACTACTTCCTCAGTCGGTGGAGGAGTCACCGCCCTAGCATCATATGGGCTAGGCACTTGTCCTCTTCCTCTAGAGGACGTCCTCCCACGACCTCTACCACGGCCTCTTGCCACTGCTCTTCCTCGAGCCACAGCCCCAGTGGCTGGCTCAGACGTTTCTTGTCTTGCCGGTGTTGGTGTTGGCGCAGTCGTTGCTCTAGTTCTAACCATCTGCGAAATAGAGTGAAGATGGTCAGATACCAATTTATATCACCTAGATACCAATTGGATTCAAGTAGTAGCACGAAAGAAAGAATGAAAGAATGGAATTTTCCTAAAGTCTTATAGCCTCTCAAAGAAAAGTAAAGGCGTCCCCCTACCGTTCCTTAAGACTCTATTAGACTCGTTCTTGTGTGATGATACCAACGAACCTAATGCTCTGATACCAAGTTTGACACGACCCAAAACCGAGCCGCGACTGGCACCCACACTTACCCTCCTATGTGAGCAAACCAACCAATCTAAACCTTAACATTTCAATGTATATTAACAGAAAGTAATGCGGAAGACTTAAACTCATCAATAAAGACCAATTCAATAACTAATAAAATTCAACATCTATTATTCCCCAAAATCTGGAAGTCATCACCCCAAGAACATCTATGATCAAATTACTAAACTAAGAGTATTCTAAGATCCGGTGTGACGAAGACTGGCTAGAATTGAGGTTGAGTTGAAGACGATGGCACGTTTGCTGCACTCCAAAAATAACAAAGAAGAAAACATAAAAGTAGGGGGTCAGTACAAACACAAGTACTGAGTAGATATCATCGGCCAACTCAAAATAGAAGACAATATATATCAAGTAATATTATAAAACCAACTACAATACTCAACATGCGACATTTACCATTATCATAACTCTTGGTCATAACACCAAGCACATCAATGAGGACTCACGCCTCCTATCATACTCATTTGGGAATTAGGTTCATTAGATTGAATTATTAACATATTGCAAGATTCATTATCTTTATTCCCCTCGTGTCGGTACGTGACACTCCGCTCCATATACTATCCTGGTGCCGGAACGTGGCACTCCGATCCTCATATACTATCCTGGTACCGGAACGTGGCACCCGATCCATATACTATCCTGGTGTCGGAACGTGACACTCCGATCCTTATTCTATCCAGGTACCGGAACGTGGCACCCGATCCATATACTATCCTGGTGTCGCAACGTGACACTCCGATCCTCATTCTATCCTGGTACCGGAACGTGGCACCCGATCCTCTATTTCTATCCTGGTGTCGGAACGTGACACTCCTATCCTCATTATATCCTGGTACCGGAACGTGGCACCCGATCCATATACTATCCTGGTGTCAGAACGTGACACTCCGATCCTCATTCTATCCTTGTACCGGAACGTGGCACCCGATCCCCTAATCTCACTTCTTTCGTTCATCAAGCCTTCTTTTATACTAAGGCATCATCATTAACAAAGTAGATTAGGGTTATCTTTCAAGATTTGGGATTCATAGCTTCATCATGCTTATTTGTTCACAATTACATAATCATATTCATGCAAGCATACAATTAAGCATATAGAAGGATTTACAATACTACCAATACATATCATTCGCTATTAAGAGTTTACTACGAATAGCATAAAATAACCATAACCTACCTCCACCGAAGATTAGTGATCAAGCAAGCAAATTCCCCAAAGCTTTGTGTTTTCCCCTTCTCGATCGATCCTCTCTCTCTCTTCTTGTTCTTTCTATTTTTCTTATTCAAACCCTCTTTCTTTACCCTAATTAGCATATAATTAAGTATAAAAGATGACAATAATAACCCACTAATTAACTCAAGGTTACCTCTTTTAACCCCTAAGTAATTAGACTTATTATTATTAACCCACTTTCTTTATAATTAAAGCAGGAATAGTCAAAAACGTCCCTTAAATCACTTAAAGAAATCCGACCCAGACTGGGATTACGCAGTCTGTGACGGCCCGTCGTGCCTGCGACGGTCCGTCCTGCTGCTCCATCACAGAGTTCAGAGACTCAATTCTTTTAAAGGGTCTTTGACGGTCCGTCGTGCCCACGACGGTCCGTCCTGCCATGTCGTTACGAAGTTCAGAGAGTCAATTTCAGTACCCAATTTCAAAATTTCTAAGTGATTTGAAACGAGAGCCTGCGACGGTCCGTCGTGCCCATGACGGTCCGTCGTCTCAGCTAATTTTCCAGAAATAAAATCTGCTGCTCAAAACGACTAAACAGGTCGTTACAGATTTATATTAAAGTTTGCTTACTTAGGTGAAATTTCTTGGCTAAAAAATAATTCCTATGAATAATCTTATATCTAGGTTTAGGATTATCTCATTTTAAGAGTTGTTTTTGTTGCATGAATCCAACATAAAAAAATGTTTATCATCTTTTTTTAGATAGTAACTTATAGCAATAGAAACTTACTCTAAAGTTGTGTTTGGTATGAAAGGGAAATGTTTTTCATGGAAAATGTTCTTAGAAAATGTTTAACTTGAAATAAGTAGATATTTGTTTACTTTTTAATGTTTGGTTGGTGAGTAAAAAATAATTTTCGCATATATATTTTAGCGTTTGATTTTTGAGTGAAATATGTTTTTGATATCTTTTATTTTTTATTAGAGTAAAAAATTATTTTGAAGTGAACTTTTTTAGTAAAAAAATAACAAAATTAAATTTTTTTCATTGGGGGGGGGGGGGGGTTGGGGGTTAAGATGGTAGGAGTGAAAAATTAAAATATCAACTTAATTTTTTTAGGGATTGGGGGGGCTGGTAGGGTGTATGGGTGGGTGTAGGAGTGGTAGGGTGTATGGGTGGGTGAGGGGCTGGTAGAGGATGAGTTGGGGGCTGGTAGGATGGCGTGGGGTGGGGTGGGGGCAAGTAGGGTGTGTATAGTGTTGGTAGGGGGAGGGTTGTGGCTGGTACGGTGGGGTGGGGTGTCCGGAGGTTGGAAGAGAGTTTTGGAAAATCATTTCCTTAAGTTTAGAAGGGAAGTCATTTTCTTTAAATTTGAGAAAAATTAGTTTATTTGGAAAATATTTTCCAAAACATTTGACTCAACCAAACATGATAAAATTAGAAAATATTTTCATGAAAATGTTTTTCTTCATACCAAACACACCCAAAATCTTTTTGCTTCTTAAATTTAAATAATCTTTTAGTCAGAAAAGCAAAAAAATAAAAATGCTTGGAGTAGTAATATTGTAGTTTGTGAATATATACTATAATAATAATACCATTAATTCCAAGAACTATGTTTTTCTTTTTCTTTTGATCTCTCATCCTATGTCCAATATTCCTATAAAGAATCTTAGTAGCTTAATTGATTTGCTATATAAATTTTCACCGGGTCTAGATTAAATCTCCACAATGTAATACCCTCCCCCATTTCATCTTTCTTACCACAAAAAATATTTTAAAAACTGAATTAGATAACCAATGATTAGATTAAAAATAGATCGACCCATATTTATACATATTTTCATGAATAAATCAAAATGTACTTTAAAAGTTAATATTTAAAAACACTTAAGTTTTTTTTGAATGTGAATTGTTCCGTATATAAGGTGTGTGAAAGGTAATAATTCTATTCCACATTAAGTGAATTTTTTAAGCTTTTTTCATCATCAAAAATATTTGAATTTTTCAAATTTCGAGATAGGTGTTTGAAATTTTTTCCATGTATGGGTTTTCACATATTGAAGTTTTATATCTTCTAGGAGATCAATTAAACACTTACAAAGTTATATTTATGGAAATGCACAAGTATCACCTGAACTATTACTGAAATTTCAGGGATCACCTTAAATTAACTAAGGTCCTATTACCCCCTTGGACTTTTTTTTTTGTAATTTTGTGCATCTTTTGTCTAACATGGACGTTCCGTGAATCCACAGAATTGAGGTGCGTGGGAGATATTTGGATGACATGTAATCCCAAAAGGTTCACAAAATTACCAAAAAAAAAGTTCATGGGGTAATAGGACCTTAGTTTAGTTAAGGTGTGACTTTGAGATTTCGGTCATAGTCTAGGAAGCTATTTGTGCATTATTTTCCTTCTCATATATTATTATAAGTGGGAACAAAAAAAGTTAAAAATTGAATTACGATTTTACCCTTACTATAAATTAAAATAATATAAAACATTTAACTATTTAATTTAAATATTAAATTGTTTCGTTTTAATTAAAATGTTGATAGACTTTTGCACTTCCTTAGGTTAGTTCCTAATTAAAAAATCTAACTTAATAATACCTATTTTCTATAATATATATATATATATTATATATATATATATATAATATATATTATATATATATATATATATATATATATTCTCTTTTTTAAGATCTTATAAGTCTAAATAATTTGATTAATGTTTTATTCTCTATCTATAATTACTATGATTAAAATAAATTATATTAAATTGGTTAGTAAAAAGATGAAAATACTCCATCTCCCCATGTATAAGATCATGATTATTTCATTAAATATACAGATTCTTCAACTTTTCATCTTCTCTTTTAATTATTAATAATACTCAGTTATGAGTTAATGACATTAATAGTCTTTAATTTCTTATCTTATATTTTGTAGAGGTAAAGTTATGGTCTCCTTTTATAATTCCTACAAATTATTTTCTAAAAAAAAACTAAATGGTGAGGCTCGTAAGCCTCTTTTATATAATCTCTAACTAATGGAGGAATATTTTTTGTTCACCAATTACCTCATTTTGAAGAGATTATTTCGGCGATTTTCATGTACCATTTATATTATTTTTTTGTTTAACTATAATAATATTATACAAGATTTTAATAGTGATATTTTGTATCCTACTTTCATCGTTATCACTTTAGATGACTATTTTTTCAATTGGTTTGTTGTTTTATGAATTCTTGAATTTATTTTGAATCTTATATTTGCATATTGTATTTTACCATGTAAATATCCTTTTTTCTGATTCATATTATATCAGCTCATAGATTATCACAATATATTATTCTACTTATTTTATTAATGTGGATTGTAGTAAAACGTACAAAAAATTGATGGTTATTGATGGGGTAACTCATTCTTCTTATTGAGATTTTTTAGCTTTAATGATTATTCTTCCATAATTTTGCTAGATATCATTTTTTTTACAATTTATGTTTACTTCTTAATTTAGTTTTCTATGATGTCGTAAGTCTAAATACTTGTTTGAGCTCAAATTAGTCATTTGTGACTTTATTAAAAGTTTGCTAACTATTAACCAAAGTTTAAAAGTTATAGTAGATTGCTTAAAAAGAATTAATTTGTAACATCAAAATGTGCCCCTCATTGGTGTTTTATGGTTATATTATTAAAGATTTATTTATAATTTTTGTATTATATTTTTCATTGCATTGTTTAGATACTATATGTTTTCATTGCATTTTAGTCATTCTAACATATTGTCACGACCCAAAACGAGCCGCGAGTTACACCCACATTTATCCTCCTATGCGAGCGAACCAACCAATCTAAACCCCAATCATTTACCAATATTCTAACCATAACGAACAAAATATAATGCGGAAGACATAAAACTCATTAATATAACCAATATATAACTTCTAAAATTTAATACTTATTATTCCCAAAATCTGGAAGTCATCACCACAAGAACATCTATCCTCAAATTACTAAATCTAAGAGTATTTAAAAAACTAAAATAAGTAACCAGATGGTCCATCTCCGAACTTCAAGACATCAAGACGTGAAGGAGAGAATCCAGTCCGAGCTAGGAATAATCGCTCACCCTGAAATCTGATATGCTGAAGACTGGCTAGAGTTGCGGACGAGTCAAAGTCGATGGCACGTTTGCTGCATTCCATAAATAACAAAGAAAAAGAATACAAGTAGGGGTCAGTACAAGGAACACGTATTGAGTAGGTATCATCGGCCAACTCAAAATAGAAAGCAATATATATCAAATAATAATATAAAATCAACTACATACTCAACAGGTGACAACAACAAGTACCATAACCAATAGCCACAACACCCAGCACATCAATGAGGAATCAAGCCTCCACACCATACTCATTTGGGAAATGGTTCTTTAAATTTGAGTATATTAAGATAATTAAAGATTCATTCTCTTTATTATCCTGGTGTCGGAACGTGACACTCCGATCCCCTACTATCCTGTTGTCGGAACGTGACACTCTGATCCCCTCAATATTCATTCTGTTTATCATCCTGGTGTCGGAACGTGACACTCCGATCCCCTCATACAACGTGTCGGTTCGTGACACCCGTTCCCCTAATTCTACGTGTCGGTTCGTGACACCCGATCCCCTAATTTCATTACTTTAGTTCATCAAGCCTTCCTTTATGTCAAAGCATCATCATTAGTAGAGAGATTTTAAGGTTTAAGATTTCCACCGTATCATCATCATTATAATCCATCACCATTTACATAATCACAACAACACTATTAAGCATATTGAAGACTTTACAATACCACATTAACCATAACCTACCTCCATTGAAGAATCGTGATCAAGCAATCTACTTCCCCAATGCTTTTTACTTTCGTCTTCGTTCTTTCTTTCTCGTCCATTCTCCCTCTTCTCTCTGTTATTTCTATTTTTCCTTTTTCAAACTCTTTTTCTTTTACCCTAATTATCATATAATTAAGTATAAAAGATGATAAAAGTAACCCACTATTTATTTCAAGGTTATCTGCTTCAACCCCTAAGTAATTAAATTATTAACATTAACCCACTAACTTATTAATTATAATCATGAATAGTCCAAAACACCCCTTTTAAAACTTTAGCAGAAATCCCGACCCAGGTGGAATTACGCACCCTGTGACGGTCCGTCATGACTGTGACGGTCCGTCATGACTGTGACGGTCCGTCCTGCAGGTCCGTCACAAAGTTCAGAGAGTTAATTTTCTGTGGGAAGGTTTGTGACGGTCCGTCGTGTCTACGACGGTCCGTCCGGCAGTTCCTTCGCGAAGTTCAGAGAGTCGATCTCAGTATCCAATTTTTAGAATTGAAGTGTTTTGGAATGAAACCCCCTCGACGGTCCGTCGTGCCCATGACGGTCCGTCGTGGGATCCGTCGACCCAGTAAGTTTTTTATCAATAATAATTCTGCTGCTCGAAACGACTAAACAGGTCTTTACAATAGATACCAATTTACCCATCGTTTGTCCTCGAACGATCACAAGAAGGAAAACAAGGGCGAGAAAGAATACATGAATCTGTAAAAAGGTGTGGGTATCTTTCTTGCATATCAGCCTCCTTCTCCCAAGTGGACTCTTCAACTGGCCGATTCTTCCATTGAACTTTGATGGATGCAATCTCCCTTGATCTCAACTTGCGGATTTCTCTATCTAAAATAGCCACAGGCTCCTCCTCATAAGACAAATTCTCATCAAGTAGAACTGAATCCCAATGACTAATGTAGTTTCCATCCTCATGGTATCTTTTCAGCATAGACACATGAAATACTGGGTGCACTCCTGAGAGTCCTAGAGGTAATGCCAATTCATAAGACACCTCCCCTATGCGCTTCAGCACTTCAAATAGACCAATATACCTCGGACTAATCTTACCTCGCTTACCAAACCGCATCACCCCTTTCATGGGTGAAACCTTCAGTAAGACTTGTTCACCCTCCATGAACTCCAAGTCTCTAACCTTTCAATCTGCATATTCCTTCTTCCTACTTTGCGCCGCTAAAAGCTTTTCTTGAATGAATTTCACTTTCTCTAATGATTCCCTTAGAAGATCAGTACCCCATGGTCTTACCTCAAATGCATCAAACCAACAAATGGGAGACCTACATCTTCCCATACAGTGCCTCAAATGGAGCCATATCAATACTTGAGTAATAGCTATTATTGTATGAGAACTCTGCTAAGGGTAGAAGTTATCCCAATGATCACCAAATTCCATCACACATGCACGAAGCATATCCTCCAACACCTGAATCGTTCGCTCAGACTGTCCATCTGTCTGAGGGTGAAATGCAGTACTAAGATCCAACCTAGTACCTAATTCAGCATGCAATGTTCTCCAAAATTTAGAAGTAAATTGCGTACCTATATCTGATATGATGGAAAGTGGAACTCCATGCAATCGAACGATTTTTGAGATATAGAGTTTGGGTAACTTCTCTGCATTGTAAGTCACCTTGACCGGAATGAAGTGAGCAGACTTAGTTAATCTGTCCACAATTACCCAAATAGAATCAAACATACGCAATGTCTTTGGAAGACCAACCACGAAATCCATTGCGATTCTTTCCCACTTCCATTCAGGAATGGGCATTCTCTGAAGTGTTCCTCCGGGCCTCTGGTGTTCATACTTTACTTGTTGACAATTCGGGCATTGGGCAACAAAATCAGCAATGTCAGCTTCATTCCTACTCCACCAGAAATGTTTGCCTTAGGTCACGATACATCTTGGTTGCACCAGGATGTACAGAATATCCTGAACTATGAGCCTCTGTAAGAATAGTGTGGATCAAATCATCAACACGGGGCACACATACCCTTCCATTAATTATCAAAATGCCTTCCTCATCAATTATTGCCTTTTTAGCCTCTCCTCGCAACACCATATCCCGAATTCGGCTCAGTTTCTCTTCATCAAACGGTTTTCCCTTAATCTTGTCAATAAAAGAAGATCATGCCTCCACACAGGCCAAAAATCCTCCTTTATCTAGTACTTCCAACCTCATAAAGTCATTAGCCAGAGTCTGAACCTCTCTAGCCAATGGGCGTCTAGAAACTTGTAAGTGGGCTAGACTTCCCATGCTCCCTGTTTTGCTACTTAAGGCATCTGCCACCACATTAGCTTTTCCTGGGTGATACAATATAGTAACATCATAGTCCTTCAGTAGTTCCATCCATCTCCTCCGTCTCAAATTCAAATCTTTCTGAGTAAAGACATACTGTAAACTACGATGATCTGTATAGACTTCACACTTAACCCCATATAGATAATGTCTCCATTGCTTTAATGCAAACACGACCGCGACAAACTCCAAATCATGGGTTGGATAGTTGCGTTCATGCATTTTTAATTGCCTTGAATCATAAGCAATCACATTTCTCTCTTGCATTAGCTGCACCCAACCCAGAAAAAGATGCATCACAATAAACAATGAAATTCTTGCCTTCCACTGGCAAGGTAAGAATTGGTGCAGTAGTCAACAAGGTCTTGAGATTCTGGAAGCTTTCTTGACATTCATCAGACCATACAAATGGAACATTCTGCTTAGTCAAATTTGTCAATTGGGAGGCAACAGAAGAAAATCCCTTGACAAATCGACGGTAGTAGCTAGCAAAACCAACAAAGCTCCTTACCTCTGTAACATTAGTAGGTCTTACCAAACTCTTCACTGCTTTGATCTTAGAAGGATCCACCATCACTCCATCCTTAGAAACCACGTGCCCCAAGAAGGACACTGTATCTAGCCAAAACTCACACATGGAGAATTTGGCATAAAGCCTTTTCTCCCTCAACACTTCCAATACAATTCTCAAATGCTCCTCATGTTCTTCCCTGCTCTTGGAGTATATCAGTCAATCATCAATGAACACAATTACAAAGAGATCGAGATATGGCTTAAAAATCCCGTTCATCAGGCTCATGAAAGTAGCAGGGGCATTCGTAAGTCCAAAATACATTACTAAAAATTCATAATGCCCATACCTGGTTCGAAAAGCAGTCTTTGGCACATCTGCTGCCCGTATTTTCAATTGATGATAGCCAGATCTCTAGTCGATTTTCGAGAAGGTACAAACACCTTGTAATGGATCGAACAAATCATCAATGCGAGGAAGAGGATACTTGTTCCAACAGTTACCTTATTCAGTTGCCTGTAGTCTATGCACATCCGAAAACTCCCATCCTTCTTCTTCACAAATAAAACCGTAGCACCCCAAGGGTAAGCGCTTGGTCTAATGAAGCCTTTACCTAACAACTCTTGAAGTTGGACCTCCCTTAACTCAGCGGGAGCCATTCTATAAGGGGGTATTGAAATGGGGCGAGTACCCGGCTGCAGATCAATACAAAAGTCAATATCCTTATCCGGTGGCATACTAGGAAGGTCTGCAGGAAACACATCCAGAAACTCACGGACTATCGAAAGCGATTCAACTGAAGGTACTTGGGTAGTATCATCCCTGAGGTGTGCCAAGAAAGCTAAACACCCTTTACTAATCATTCTCTTAGCACGAAGAAAGGAGATGATACGAACTGGAGTGGAAGTGTAGTCACCCTCCCACACTAACGGATCTATCCCAGGCTTGGCCAATGTCACAGTTTTGGCATTACAATCTAAGATTGCAAAGTTTGGAGAGAGCCAAGTCATACCCAGAATTACATCGAAATCAACCATCTCTAGAATAATCAGGTCTACATGAGTATTGTTCCCCACAAAAGTCACAAGACAAGACCTATACACCTTCTCAACTATCACTGACTCACCCACCGGAGTAGAAACACGAATAGGCATATCAAGCAATTCACAGTGTAAATTAAGACCAGTAGCAAATGACGAACATACATATGAAAATGTGGAGCCAGGATCAAATAATACAGAAGCCGTGCAATCACAAACCAAAATATTACCTGTGGTAACAACATCAGATGTCTCCGCTTCAGACCTCCTAGGGAAAGCATAACAATGGGCCCTATAACCTGTCTGCCCGTTGCCCCTACCATGTTGCGCTGCAGTAGTTCCAGTTTTCCCGCCACCCCGATTGATTTGGTGACCTCCATTACCTTGGCCACCCCGTCCTCCAGAATAGCGGCCTCTTCCATGACCACCTCTACCTCTGACTATTGGGGGTCTGTAACTCTGTTTTGGACAATATCTCCTAATATGTCCAGTCTCCCAACATCCATAACACTCTCTGGGTTCAAGCATAGGTCTTTGTGAGAATGACGAAGTCTGGGGATAACCTCCAAACTCAGAGGAATGTTGACTGGTCTTTGATGGACCCCCAGCTACAGCCTGCAGCAAAGACTGAATAGGTCGGGCTGGGTAACCTCCCGAACTCTGCCCTCTGGAGTAAGAACCATTAAACTCACCTCTCTTACGGAACCACTTAGATGTCGACGCCAGGGTGAAATCATCTGGCTTCACTCCCTCCACCTCTATCACAAAATCAACCACTTCTTGAAAGGATTTTCCTGCAGCTGCTACCTGTAAGGCTGAAATCTGCAAATCTGACCTCAATCCCTTTACAAAAAGGCGAATCTGCTCTTGTGGACTGAAGCAAAGATCGGTGGCATACCTAGATAGTGCACAAAACTTAGCCTTATAAGCAGTAACAGACATCCTGCCTTGCTTGAAGCTAAGGAACTCATCTCTCCTCCTCTGCCTCAAAGTCCAGGGTAAATACTTCTCCATAAATAAGCTAGAGAATGATGCCCAAGTCATAGGTGGTGCGTGTGCTGGTTGACACTCTGATGCCCAAGTCATAGGTGATGTCTGTGCTGGTTGACACTCAACATACAACCGCCACCACATTTAGGCGTTCCCCTGAAACTGATAGGTCACAAACTCAACGCCAAATCGTTCTACTATGCCCATCTTATGTAGCAACTCATGACAATCAACCAGAAAATCATAAGCATCCTCTGATTCAGCCTCCTTAAAGACTGGAGGTTTCAACTTCAAAAATTTAGTGAAGAGTTCATGCTGATCACTCGTCATTATAGGCCCTATAGTCAATCGAGGAAACATGCCTATTTCCAATAAGGCTTCCATGCTGGGAGCCACAGTGGCTGCATGTTGTATTCCCCGAGCCTAAGGTGCTGGTGTAGAAAACACTTGAGGTGTCTGGCCCTGATCAGATAACCCACTAAGATAAGCAAGAACCTGGTTAATCATCTCTGAGGTTGGTTGGGGTGGAAATTCCTCATCTTGAACTTGCTCATTTTCCCCTTCACTACCCTCTCTTACTACCTCTTCAGTCGGTGGAGGAGTCACCGCCCTAGTACTAGCGAGGAGGGGCTAAAGAAGCAATAATTGATGAGGAAGGTGTTTTGAGGATTAAGGGGAGGGTATGTGTGCCCCGTGTGGATGATTTCTTCCACACTGGGATAACTTCTTACCCTTAGCGGAATTTTCATACAATAATAACAACCACTCCAGTATTGACATGGCTCCATTTGAAGCATTGTATGGGAGGAGATGTAGGTCTCCCATTGGTTGGTCTGATGCATTTGAGGTTAGACCTTGGGGTACTGACCTTTATTGGGATTCATTAGAGAAAGTGAAATCTATTCAAGAAAAGCTGTTAGCGGCGCAAAGTAGGCAAAAAGAGTATGGAGATCGAAAGGTTAGAGACTTGGAGTTCATGGAGGGTGAACAAGTCTTGTTGAAGGTTTTGCCCATGAAAGGGGTGATGCGGTTTGGTAAGCGAGGTAATCTTAGCCCAACATATATTGGTCCCTTTGAAGTTTTGAAGCAAGAAGGGGAGGTGGCTTATGAATTAGCCTTGCCTCCAGGGCTGTCTGGAGTGCATCCGGTATTTCATGTGTCTATGCTAAAAAGATACCATGGGGATGGAAACTACATCATTCGTTGGGATTCAGTTCTGCTTGATGAGAATTTGACTTATTAGGAGGAGCCTGTTGCCACTCTAGATAGAGAAATTCGCAAGTTGAGGTCGAGGGAGATTGCATCCATCAAAGTTCAATGGAAGAATCGACTAGTTGAAGAAGATACTTGGGAGAAGGAGGCTTATATGCAAGAAAAATACCCACATCTATTTACGGATTCAGGTACTCCTTTCCGCCCTTGTTTTCCTTCTTGTGATCATTCGAGGATGAACGATGGGTAAATTGGTATCTATTGTAACGACCTGTTTAGTCGTTTTGAGCAGTAGATTTTAATTATGGAAAAACTGGCTGAGACGACGAACCCCACGACGGACCGTCATGGGCACGACGGACCGTCGAGGTTGTCTCATTTCAAAACACTTTGAAATTAGAAATTTGGGTGCTGAAATTGACTCTCTGAACTTCGTGACGGAATGGCAGGACGGACCGTGACAGGCGTGACGGACCGTCACAGATTCTTTAGTGGAAATTGAGTCTCTAACTCTGTGACGGACCTGTAGGACGGACCGTCGAAGGCGTGACAGGCCGTCACAGGTTGCGTAATCCCTGTCTGGTTTGGATTTCTGTTTAAGTTTTAAAGGGGCGTTTTGGACTATTGCTGCCATAATCATAAATTTTGTGGGTTAATATTAATAACTCAATTTCTTGGGGATTAAAAGAGGTAACCTTGAGTTAATTAATGGGTTACTATTGTCATCTTTTATACTTAATTATATGCTAATTAGGGTAAAAGAAAGAGGGTTTGAAATAAGAAAAATAGAAAGAACAAAGAGAGGGAGAACGATCGATCGAGAAAGAGGAAAAACGCAGCTTTGAGGGTTAGCTTGCTTGATTTCAATTCTTCGGTGGAGGTAGGTTATGGTTTTGATACTATTCGTAATAAACTCTCAATAGCGAATGATATGTATTGGTAGTATTGTAAACCCTGCTATATGCTTAATTGTATGCTTGCATGATTGTGATTTATAATTGTGATAAAATAAGCATGATGAAGCTATTGAATCCCAAAATCTTGAAAAACTCTAATCTCTTTGTTAATGATGATGCCTGGGTGTAAAAGAAGGCTTGATGAACGAATATAATGAGATTAGTGGGGCGGGTGTCACGAACCGACACGTAGAATTAGGGGATCGGAGTGTCACGTTCCGACACATAGAATTAAGGGATCGGGTGTCACAAACCGACACGTAGAATTAGGGGATCGGAGTGTCACGTTCCGACACATAGAATTAAGGGATCGGGTGTCACGAACCGACACGTAGAATTAGGGGATCGGAGTGTCATGTTCCGACACATAGAATTAAGGGATCGGAGTGTCACGTACCGACACATAGTAGTAGGGGATCGGAGTGTCACGTACCGACACAAGAGGAATAAAGATAATGAATCTGGAAAGATGTTAATATACTCAATCTAATGAACCTAATTCCCAAATGAGTATGATATTGAGGCTTGAGTCCTCATGGATGAACTTGGTAGTACTTATTGATGATTATAGTACTTGTTGTTGCTACATGTTGAGTATTGTAGTTGATTTATGATATTAACTGATATATACTATTTTCTATTTTGAGTTGGCCGATGATATCTACTCAGTACTCGTGTTTTGTACTGACCCCTACTTGTTTCTTTCTTTGTTATTTGTGGAGTGCAGCAAATGTGCCGTCGTCTTCAAATCAACCGCAACTCTAGCCATTCTTCATTTCACCGGAATTCAGGGTGAGCTAATGCTTCTAGCTTAGACTGGATCTGCTTCTTCATGTCTTGATGCCTCGAATCTCCGGCATGGACTAGCTATTACTTATTTTAGCTTTCTTAGATACTCTTAGTTTAGTAATTGAGGATAGATGTTCTTGTGATGATGACTTCCTGATTTTCGGGAATAATAGATGTTGAGTTTTTATAAGTTATTGAATTGATTTTTACTAATGAGTTTAAGTCTTCCGCATTGTATTTTGTTCAATATGTTTGGGTTTAGATTGGTTGGTTCGCTCACATAGTAGGATAAGTGTGGGTGCCACTCGCGGCTCGGTTTGGGGTCGTGACAAAAATGGACCACATAACCCCGCCTCCATAAGTTCTCAAAGAAGTCAGTTGATGTACATACTATTGAGCGTGAAAATGCAAACAACGTTCCCGTTGCAGAATCTATGTTTTAAAGTTAGCTGACTATTGAAGAGTTAGTTGATTCTAACTAGAGTACAGACATAGAGGTAAGTACTATAATAAACCCTTCACATCATAAGCACAAGGCTTGAATCAGCATGCTATTGTTATATATATATATGTATATATGGATATACACACAGACCATTATTTTTACATATGGTAGGTTAGAAAACAACTAACATTGAAGTCACAACTTACATTCAAAGGAACTCTAACGATGTTTTACGCATACATAAGTTTAAGATACACATAAAGGTCAAGGACATTGGTGGGAAGACTGCTTTGGTCCTTGATGGGGTTGCGGAGAAACTTCTTGATACTTTTGCTCACAAGTTAGTTAACATATTTTCGAAAGTGAGACTTATGTACCGTCCCATATTGCCAGTCTACGCAGGATGGACCTTGTCTTCAAACTTAAATTGAGCAATTTTAATGTGAAATAGGGGTGGTAAAACTAAACAGTAAAAAAAGTGTATGTGCCGAATGAAGAATTGGAATGCAACACCGCATAAACAAAGACAAAAAGGCAAAGTGCTTCAAAATTATTGAGCTTCTAATACATAATATCTTGATAGGTACCTCATTCATCTTCCGGACAATCTGTTTAACATAAATAATCATAAATTACTTTTACATACAGGAAAAGAGAAAGAAGAAGATTTAACTGAACCAATAGACTGTAATGTGGGAGGATCAAACACAGAATACTCAAAAGAAATACCTAATGAACTTCAATTTCAAACAGAAGAGTTTATTCGAGAAAGTGTAAGAAGTGAAGAAAATTATTTATAGACGACAACGAAGAGAGTGATGTTGGCACCATATAAACGACAAAGTAGAGTCTCTTTCTATTCTACAGACCTTAATATTATTAGTTTTAACAAGTAGTGTCTATTTTGTTATTTGCGAAACATTACATGTCTAACAGTGCCTAATTGTATATCATATGTTGTTGATGTGTGTTATGATAGCGGATGTGGTTTTATCTATTGCCAAAAAAACTTCCTATACTAAATATGTACATGTCTATAAATGTTGTGTTGTTTATGTGCCATATGTCGATCCACATTTTTGCACTTAAAGTTATATGCTAAGTACCCCTACTGACCAGGTTGTGAATAACTCATTCAAGCCACATCATTTTAAAACTCCTGAACAACCTAATACGGCGTGACATTACTCAGGTGTAACAGAAAATATTAAATTTTAACACTTATTTAACAACTACACTAAAACTACAAAAAAAAGAGTCAACAAAAATTGCAACTAAGAGAGTCGTGCGAAGCGCAGACAATTTTCCTAGCAAAGAAATATGAAATAAAGCACAATTTAAATTTTAAAGTAAACAGAGCTGATTGAAAAAAATTTGTGAGTATTTGATTTTTTTATTTCTAGTCTTTTATGTTACATTATTATCATTAGCATATGTAACATGGTAATAATTGTTTTTGTTTATGATGAAAAATTTATATTCATGATATAGATTAGTTCTAAATTTTAAATAGTGTATACTTAATTTTTTATTTTGTATCTCTACAGATTTTTTAGCGGTATGCTATGAATCATTATGAGTGAATGCGTTTCTATCTATTAAAAATTAAAAGGTATTAAATAAATGTAGTGGATTATAAGTGATACATACGACACATGAGCAGAAAGTGATATATTATACATTCGATATCTCTAATGTGAGGGTATTACTCATTTTTATAAAAATATCAGAGTAGTGATGTGAATATGATACACAAAAATGTATTATTTAAGGTGTATCAAATAGTTATAGTGATCACTGATATGGATGATACATTAATATATACCATTCTTGACATATTGTGACTCATTGTTGCATCATATATGTATTTGGTGTATGCATTAATATGATCAAACCAATTGGACAATTATGTGTCAGTGTGCTTTTTGAATTATTTTGTCAAGAGTGTGAAGGTTTTGTGAAGGAAAAAATCAAACAAAGTGAGATACTTCAATAGTGAACATATGTATCCATTGAGGATAAGGTACTAACAGAACTCCAAGAAATAATTGGGTTTGTCAGTAGTTCATATTCCGAAAGATGTAATTCTGGATGTAAGATAATCCTATGGGGATGGATATGTCTGACTAGAAAATTTGACGTGCCAATGTACGGATATTAGAAATGATTAGGGGCAAACTAGCAGATGGATATAGGCAGATGCCAAGATAGATATACATGCTAAGTATTTCGTATCAAAAATAATGCATAACGATGCACAAGTCGGAGACAGATGAATTTTTTATGTATCTTTTAATAGCCTTGAGACCATTGATGAGGGGGTTCAATAAGTTCAGCAGATCGGTAGTTATTGTCGACGGTGCACATTTTAGTTGAGCATACAAAAGGACATTTATATGAGCAATCACACTGGATGGGGCATATATGTGTTTTTGTGATGCTGAACTTGTTATTTTTGTATAATAAATTATACATAGTGTTAATGTTATATCAAACAAAAATATCATGTGTGTTGATTTCTGATAGGTTTCATATTTTCATGGACAGATGGAGTTGTAGACATAGAAAACGACTGTTCATGGACATGGTTCTTTGAACAATTTAAAAATAGATTTGGCAAGTGTGAAAAAATATGTGTTGAATTGCATAAAATTTAAAGTATTATGAAGGGTGTAATCAATGTGCTTCAAATGTCCCTTATTATGCATGCACGTGGCATCTTTGGAATAATTTCCGTACAAACTTCAAGTGGAGAAGAATCACCCTATGTGATCTATTCTGCTCTATGGCTAAGACTTATTGAGAAGAACTATTTTGATAAATTAATGGCAAAGGTGGAAATGGTTGATCATAGAGTTAAGGAGTAACTAGAGGATGCTAGGTACGAGAAGTGGTCTAGTGTTCATTCAACAGTAAACAACGGTAGAATGATGACTTCGAGTTAATGACTGCCTTGTTGAGGCATTCCACTTCTCTATAATAATAATTTCGAAAGAGGCTAGAATTCAATATGGTTCTTGAAACTGTAAAAACAGAGAAATAGCCTCACATACAAAGGATAAAGTGTGGAGAACCTTTGAGGAGGTATTGATTGTAAATGCACCTAAATGTTCAAAGATGAGGGAATGTATAAAGATTGCTAAATATGAATTTTATGCATTTGATATGGATCATTTGGCTTTTTGATGAACATAAGTTTGAAAAAATAGAAAATAGTGGGATTTCATATAAAATATCATTAACTTTTTTAATGTTTGCAGATTGTTCCATCATCTAGATTTGTTTTCTAAATTAATGAATCTATAAGAAGACATATTATTTTGCCTTGAGCGGAAAGTATGCACTTGTGGAATATCTCAATTAGATGAGATACCTTTCGCACACACAATTGTTGTTTGAAAGAACAAGAATATTACAAATTTTTTTCGTTACTGCTCTTATTACTACAAGCCTGATGCATTAGCAAAATCCTATGAGGTTTAAATGGTTCCATTTCTTGAAAAGGAGGATTGTTCGGTTCGAGACAATGTTTTAGATGAAATTGTGTTTCTACCTAGATACAAAACGATACGAAGAAAAAAAATGCATATGAAAAGATAAAAAATAAACACAAATTTTTGTGGGCGAATAAATAATTACAAATATAATTTAGTAAGAATAATTAATTGACAACTTTTTTTGTTTGATAATCCGGCTCTTTACGTTCATCATATTACTTGCGCAACCACGTACACATGCATGTTGAATTGGAAGAAACAATGTTTTGTACAGAGTCTTTAATGAACTCCATGATGATATTAAAAATGAATGGTTGAATAATAAAAAAATATGACAATGAAGAAGAATATAATTTTATTCAAGGAAGATATAATGGCTACAATCAAGTGAACCGAATCAATGATTATTTCATCAGGAAAGAAGTTAATCGACAAGGATAAAATAAAGATCTCGGAGCAATCAAGAAGTAATCTAAAGATCTACAGTGGGTCTCAACTTTATTAATTCTTGTAAAATAAGGATCTCTTCTACTCCTTTTTCAAAGATACAAGCTCTTGGGTTTCCATATCTTCATCTAGAAAATTCAAGTCTCAACATCACAACACTATATAAAAGCCAGCGTCTACTAAAGAGAAGATGCACACGAGTATAAAAATATTGTTGGTAAGTCTTGGTATCAAAAGAAAATAGAAAGAAAAAACGTTGAATTTAAATATAGGAACTATATTCAAAACTTGTATTTATTACAAATTTCAGAAAAACTAGAAGACAAAAACCTTGCAACCCAAGGAAATTGGACATAAGATCTTCAATGGATCTCAACTAGTATAAAAACATCCAATGTCAAGTTTAACTTTCACACTTTCATTTCTGTTTGTTTATTCCTTAAAACAAAAAGTTAACTAGCGACTCTTCTATGTCAACTATTCGAAGAAGAAAATCGAAAAAAAAATTCAACCCCTATTTCACTTCTAGATCATACTACCCGAACAACAACATAACTGTACGACCATGAATCTTAGCTCAAGTAGGGAAAAAAATAGGGAATTTAGTAAAGATGGATGAACATCCTATGCATTGAGCGGATCAATATACACACATTTGTGTATAGGTACCAATTGGATTACCAGTTAATAATTATATCTCTATAGGTCGCCGCTCACAAATCCTTGTCTATGAACGGAATATTATATATACTTTGCACCAAATGTGGTGTCATTTGGAAAAACTAATACCACTTGCAAAAAGGAAAATCCAATAAACAAATGAGCCACAATAGAGCACCACTCCAACACAAGATGAAGCACCTACCAATTGTGGTAGATGGTATTATTTAAAGAGAAAAAGAATCATGAAAAACATCCAACCTTCGATGCTAGATCAAGTAATAAAAGTATTAGCGTCGATTTATTCGACGCTAATGCAAGTAAGTTTCTTGACTCTAAAATCTACAAATAATGGAAAAGTCCTCATCAAAATCGAGCTATCTCGAAGGGGTCACAATCCACAACATTTCCTATGAATAGCTTAAAGCAATGGATAGACTAATACATTCCCAATGTTCGACAAACGATGTCAACAATACATTTAAATTAAACAAATATAAAGATAAAAATAACTCTGCCTCAACTACTGTAAATAGTAAGGTGGGAAACAAAAACCTAAACTCCTAGTATCATTGGCGGACTTATGTTATGAAGTGTGGGTTCTTAAGCACCTACAGCCTTTTGTGATACCACACTATTATTTGTGTACAATATCTAATAACTTATTCAAAAATATGAACTAAGCAAATGTTCTATACAATAACTTTTAAATAGAGCATAATTGAGTACCGATGATAAAAAAAAATTCTAGATCTTCCATTACCTACTATAACCCCTAAAAAACCTCTACCTTATCTTTTGCAGTAAGTCCTACTTCACCATCACTATCTATTGAAGCTACACTTTTAAACAATAGCAATCCTTTGGAAATCTTATCAAAAGATAATCTTATATTATTACATAATGTACGAAATATTTCAAGGGAAAACATAGAAACAATTAAGAACAACTATTAAGATTCATTAGGTAATAGGGGTAATATTAACAAACTATTGGGCAATATAGATAAAGTTGGAGGCAGGCCTATTATCAATTCTCAGGTAAATAACTTTTGGGATGTGATTACACTACATCAAAATCAGCATTAGCGGCAATAAATTAACAATTGCTGCTAAATATATATATTTAGTTGTAACTATCTCTCTTTGTATATGTTCCTAAAGGATTTAGTGACATTGGATCTAATGGCACTTCACTAATGTCCGTAAAGACTTTAACACTCTTTATTAATGTGTTTATCTATTGCCGCTAAAAGTTATGTCCATTGTAGTACTAGTTACTATCAGATGATTGATTTAGGTTTAAAAGGTAGCAAATACGTGGTACAATATGTGCATAAAAATAGACTAAGTCTTATTTTGAAAAACTATACAAATTTTCAGAAAATGTGAAGTGTTTTTGTAGTTATCGAGATGCACAAGTACCCACCTACCTCATAGGCATTAGGATCATTGTCCCATTTTAATATCACTTTTCCCATACAAAAATAAGCATAACAACAAAATATTTTGCTTTGAACTCACGGGGACTTCACACCCCGAGTTAACAAATCTAATCTCCTTCAATTGTCTTAACTAACCAACCATATATAAGTTAATCTCTTCTTTTGAATGAAATGTTACCATCTGGAATAATACAACTTTTGGCAACATTTATAAATAAAAAAACAGAAAAATCCTCTGAGGAATTGAGGGTATCCAAAATCATCGAATTATACTCCAACTCCTTCCTATCAAAACAATATGTTGACCTAATTGAAGAATACAACCTTATACTTATACTAGAGGAAGATTTCTAGAAACTAAACATATAGAGTCAATAGCCTCGGTGAAGCTAAATCTAACACCACGTTCTTCCATACAACAACTCTCAGCCAAAGTAGAAGAAATAAAATTTTTGCCCTTAAAATCCAAAAGGGTTCCTGGTTGTATCACCTAGTTGACATCAAATCCCAACAACATTATAATCATTAAAGAAATAATTACTCACATCCAACAAATGAATGGAGATTGTGCAACTATGATCATCAAAATAGATCTCGAAAAGTATTTGAATGGTAAACCGGACTGTCATCTAGAAAAAAATCATTTTTTACAAAGAATAATGTGCGGCCAACATATATATCAGAATAATATTGTTAAATGCAAACCACCATCAATAGGATTTTAACTAATCATAAATGAATCATTCAAAATAGAAAAAGGAAATTGAGGCATATGAGGAGTCATTTATGATACAAAAGGGAATTAGATATCTAGATTCATAGGGAATATCTTTAAAGTTTCAACGATCCAAACAAGCTATGTGGCCTATTATAGGAGCTAACATTGCACTAGATAAAATGTTGATGCCATTATAAAAATATAGATTTTAAGGAAATTACACATTATTTACAAAATGATTGTCCTGCTCTATCTAACATCTTAAATAATTGCAGGGCACTACTTTTGCAGCTAGGGAACCCACTAGCTAGAGTAGATATCGAGTGGAGAACCAAGTGCCTTGGTGTTATACCTAATTAGGGGGTCTTATCTATCGACAATCATTTATCTTGTGCACTAGGTAATTCAACCCTTGTTTGTGTCCAAGAATAAAAATGCAAACATGGAGGGAACTATTTTTTTAGGCTAATAAAGTAATCTGCTACTCGTGTCTTTTGTAATATGTACTATATTACACCTCTATCCACATACTAAACAACATATTTCACCACAATCCATGTAATGATGAATATTAAGTCTTATTAATAGGATATTTGTTTTTACCAACAAAGGAAAAATAAAGAGACTCTCATATAATATAATACACGTGATTAGTTTAAATAATATTAAGTAATTTGTTATAATTTTATTATTTATAGGCAAATAGTAGTCCATCTTTTGTATGTTTTGTGTGTGTGTGTGTGTGTGTGTTTGTGTGTGTGTGTGTATGTTTGTTTTTGTGTGTGTTTACTCATGACTAATGAATTAATTGAATAGTACATTTAATATATTTTATGATAATTGACACAAATCGATCTATAATATATATATACACTTGTTCATAAGCCATCGTCAACAAAGAGGGTAGTCGATGATTGTTGGTAAAGTTCTTTAGCTTTTACAAAAGTTAAAAAATTTATTAGAAATAACAATGAATGAATTGAATAACAATGGTTGAGAACTAACAATAATATAATAGACGAATTCAAGAATTGTTATATAATTGGAGAGTAATTTTTTTGATGAATGACCTAAATTTTTTTCTAAAGAAGGTGTTGTGAAGATGAAAAATCGAGATTTTGGAAGGGAATAAATTTATTTATTTTATTTTAAATTGTGTTATTTAAACTTTAAAGATGGAAAAAATAATTTGCAATTTAAGATTTTGAGGCTTAGATGTTAGTCTTTTAAGGTTCTGATCGAAGAAAATATTCAACATTATTTAAGACCTAGGTATAAAGAATCACAATTTTTAAAATTTAAATGATAAATAGTGTATTTTTCACCAATAAAGTAAGACTTGGAGCTAGTTTGCAAATTGAGTTTTGAAAATGTCCTTTTTAGCAAAGTTAGTAGAAAATATTAAAGAAACCGTAGAGTCTCATTTTTTATTTAATATATATAGTTGTGTTTTACAAGTCTCATCACATTTTACTCTATGACTTCAATATTCATTGTTTTGTGTTAAAAATGAAGTTAAGTTGTCTAAATTCTAATTTCTCCTTAGATTCAAGAAAGTCCTTTTAACCTAAAAAAGATGCTAAATTTATTATTGAGTAACAAGGATAAGATCTAGTCTTCCTATTCCATAAAGGGGGATTTGTTCATCTTTAGTAAAATATTTATATTTAAATCAACTATATCTGAAGAAATAATAGACGGTAGCATCACACTATCTGTAATAATTTTTTTAATTTCAACTTCTCATAGATTATTTTACCCTTCACCTATATACAAGTAAAACAAAGTTTTTCATCTTGTATAACTGTAACACAAATCAAGATAATCCAGGTGATATGCTTATGTGAAATTCATTTATATAAGCTTTGATTCATTTTATGAAAGTATTTTTTAAGCCTCTTAATGAACGAATTCTACATAAGCGTAGCGTTTGTGTTTACCTTATATGTGTTACCCTATTATGCTGACATGGGATTGAAAATGTTATTGGTAATCTATGTTAGGCTAGAATAAAAGAATTAAATTATAATTGTAAAATATGTTTTTATAATATATAGGTAAGAGAAGGTTCCTGGAATGCTATTGGAGAAATATTAAATTTAGTTGGAATTTCATCAACAATGACATTCTTTCTTATATAGGAGTTTCTTGCCAAAAAGTATTGCTTTGAATAATGTCAGAATTAACTGATTTTTGAAGTTGTTATTGTCGCATGAATCCACCATAAGAACATACAAAAGAAGCTTACTCTATATCTCTCTGCTTCTTTTAAATATTCTTCTACCCACAAGAGCAAAAACATACAAATGCCTTGTGTAGTAATATTGTAATTTGTGAATGCATGATGATAAAATGTCTTAAATGCAAACACATTATGTTATCGCCTCGCCCAATTTTATCTTCCCTTACCCTAAAAGTAAAAATAAAAAAAGAACTAGGTAACCAATGGATTGGGTTTAAAATGGATTGACCATATTTATACACATTTACATGTACAAATAAAAATCTACTTTAGAATTTAATATTCAAAAAAACTTAAATTGTTTTTTTTTTTGGAAATTAATGTGATTTAATTCAAGAACGTGAAACATAAACTCATTTTACTTCACGTTAACTCAATTTTTTAATCTCTTTTCATTGTATAAAATATTTGAGTTATTCAAAGTTCAAGATAGATTTTTGAAATATTTTTTCATATTTTTTCTTTACTTATATATTTTCTAGGAGATGAATTTACCACTTACAAAGTTATATTTCTAATGTCACAAGGATACTAATGAAAATTATTATTTATATTATGTTCTTAAATATTTTCTTAATAGGTGTGCATTGGCTCACAAATTACACTTCTTAGGAATATAGGGAGTATCATGAAAAGATTAAAGAATTATCTTACGTGTAATAATCATATAATTCTTTTGGTTGACTCCTTTTTCTTTTTTCTACTTGAGATGGTGTTTTCACTATATGGTCATGGTTTCATTAGTTTGATTGATATTAGACTCTACAATCAGGAAGTTCAGTTATTTTGTTTAACATGAACTATTTTTGTATTAATTTTAGTGATGTGTGCATGAATTTTTTAAAGCAATTCTAAAAGACCATATTTGAAGGAAAGGTTGTCATTAAGAAAACATTTTTTTTTTAAATTTTTGGTTATTCTTTGCATGATTGAGATGCTTCATTATAAATTTAGGTTTGTTGATCAGTGTCATCAAGGACTTCATAACACATTTGTATCGAAAGAGAGCTTGTTGAGGATCTATGTAATTATTTCTTATTCCATGTGAATTCCCATAGCAACATCAACATCCATCTTAGTTATTTCTTCATAAGACTTCACAACTTTCTTCCCTACAATGAAAAATTATGTTTACAAAGAGGCGGATCCCAAATCTTGAGTTTATAGATTTGGATTCTACAAAAGGTTACTTTTTCAAAATCAAACGAGTTACCTTTTTAGAATTTCATAACCATAAACTGAACATTCTGGATTCACCTCCACAAAAGGAAAGAGAGTTCTGAAGAATTCAGAGGAAATAAGTCATAACTAAGATGGATGTTGATCTCACTACGGGAATTCACTAAGAAGAATAAATAATTAAGGAATAACGCAACAGACTCTCTTTAAATCTAAATGTGTTTTTTATGTGTTGGATTGTAACGACCTGTTTAGTCGTTTTGAGCAGCAGATTTTATTTCTGGAAAATTGGCTGAGGCAACGGACCCCACGACGGACCGTCGCAGGGTCTCGTTTCAATATACTTAGGAATTCTGAAATTGGGTACTGAAAATCGACTCTCTGAACTTCGTAACGGACTTGCACGACGGACCGTCACAGTGTCCTTGGTGAAATTGCGACGACCTTGGTGACGGACCATCGCAGGCACGACGGCCCGTCACAGGTTGCGCAAATCCCAGGCAGAAACGAATTTCTTTACACGTTTTAAGGGACGTTTTGGACTATTCTTTCCTTAATTATAGATTTCGTGGGTTTACATTAATAACTCAAATTCTTGAGGGATAAAAGAGGTAACTTTGGATTAATTAGTGGGGTATTATTGTCATCTTTTACACTTAATTATATGTTAATTAGGGTAAAAGAAAGAGGGTTTGAATAAGAAAAATAGAAAGAACAAGAGAGAGAGGGAATTGAACGAGAAAGAGAGAAAACGAAGAGGATAGCAAAGCTTTGGGGAAAATTCTTGCTTGATCGATTCTTCGGTGGAGGTAGGCTATGGTTTTTCACACTATTCGTAGTAAACTCTTAATAGCGAATGATATGTGTTAGTAATATTGTAAACCCTTCTATATGCTTAATTGTATGCTTGCATGAATATGAATATGAAATTGTGAATAAATAAGCATGATGAAGCTATTGAATCCCAAATCTTGAAAAGAAACCCTAATCTACTTTATTAATGATGATGCCTTGGTATAAAAGAAGGCTTGATGAACGAAAGTGGTGAGATTAGGGAATCGGGTGCCACGTTCCGGTACCAGGATAGAATGAGGATCGGAGTGTCACGTTCCGACACCAGGATAGTATATGGATCGGGTGCCACGTTCCGGTACCAGGATAGAATGAGGATCGGAGTGTCACGTTCCGACACCGGGATAGTATATGGATCGGGTGCCACGTTCCGGTACCAGGATAGAATGAGGATCGGAGTGTCACGTTCCGACACCAGGATAGTATATGGATCGGGTGCCACGTTCCGGTACCAGGATAGTATATGAGGATCGGAGTGTCACGTTCCGACACCAGGATAGTAGATGGAGCGGAGTGTCACGTACCGACACGAGGGGAATAAATATAATGATACTTGAAATATGTTAATGAATTCAATCTAATGAATCTAATTCTCAAATGAGTATGATATTGAGGCTTGAGTCCTCATGGATGAACTTGTTAGTACTTATTGATAATTTTAGTACTTGTTGTTGCTACATGTTGAGTATTATAGATGATTTATGATATTATTCGATGTATATTGTTTTCTATTTTGAGTTGGCCGATGATATCTACTAAGTACTTGTGGTTGTACTGACCCCCTACTTTTATGTTTTCTTCTTTGTTATTTGTGGAATGCAGTGAACGTTCCGTCAACTTCAACTCAACAGTAGATCTAGCCAGTCTTCACTACTTTCGGAAATTCAGGGTGAGCTAATGCGTCTAGCTGGACTGGATCTTC
Organism: Solanum corneliomulleri; assembly: GCA_027704805.1. Classification (NCBI taxonomy): domain Eukaryota; kingdom Viridiplantae; phylum Streptophyta; class Magnoliopsida; order Solanales; family Solanaceae; genus Solanum; species Solanum corneliomulleri. The sequence continues at coordinate 40,209,661 of JAKWIY010003055.1, read as the reverse complement.
TTCTTCAAGTCTTGATGCCTTGACTTCCGGCATGGACTAGCTTTCTATTATTTTGTTTTCTTAGATATTCTTAGTTTAGTAATTTGAGGATAGATGTTCTTGTGATGATGACTTCCAGATTTTGGGGATAATAATAATAGTTTTGAATTGTTTTTATTAATGAGTTTAAGTCTTCCGCATTATTTTCTGTTGATATATTTGAAATGTTAGGTGTAGATGGGTTGGTTCGCTCACATAGGAGGGTGAATGTGGGTGCCAATCGCGTCCCCGAATTGGGTCGTGACAAACTTGGTATCAGAGCATTAGGTTCGTTGGTCTCATCGCACAAGAACGAGTCTAGTAGAGTCTTAAGGAACGGTAGGGGGACGCCTTTACTTTTCATTGAGAGGCTATATGACTTTAGGAAAATTCCATTCTTTCATTCTTCTTTCGTGCTACTACTTGAGTCCAATTGGTATCTAGGTGATACAAATTGGTATCTGACCATCTTCATTCTATTTTGCAGATGGTTAGAACTAGAGCAACGACCGCACCAGCAGCAACAATGGAAAGACAAGAAACGACTGAGCCAGCCACTGGGGCTGTAGCTCGAGGAAGAGCAATGGCAAGAGGTCGTGGAAGAGGTCATGGGAGGACGTCCTCTAGAGGAAGAGGACGAGCCCCTTGCCCATCTGATGCTAGGGCGGTGACTCCTCCACCAACTGAGGAGGTGATAAGAGAGGGTGAGGAAGGGGAGAATGAGCAAGTGCGAAATGAGGAACTGCCACCCCAACCTACCCCAGAAATGATTAATCAAGTTCTGGCCTATCTTAGCGGTTTATCTGATCAGGCTCAGGTACCTCATGTGGTTTCTGCACCAACACCTCCGGTTTCAGAGGTACGACATGCTGCTGCTGGGGCTCCTCGTATGGATGCCTCATTGGAGATAGGCACATTTCCACGTCTGACTGCTGGCCCTATAATGACAAATGATCAGCATGAACTTTTCTGCAAGTTCTTGAAATTGAAACCTCCAGTCTTTAAGGGTCCAGAATCAGGAGATGCTTATGATTTTCTGGTAGATTGTCATGAGCTACTACACAAGATGGGGATAGTAGAACGGTTTGGCGTTGAGTTCGTAAGCTATCAGTTTCAAGGGAACGCCAAAATGTGGTGGCGATCACATGTCGAGTGTCAACCGACAGAGGCCACACCTATGACTTGGGCATCCTTCTCTACCCTGTTTATGGAGAAGTATATCCCAAGGACTTTGAGAGATAGAAAAAGGGATGAGTTCTTGAGTCTCGAGCAAGGTAGGATGACGGTTAACGCATATGAGGCTAAGTTTCGTGCTTTATCAAGGTATGCCACCCAACTTTGTTTCAGTCCACAAGAGCGGATTCGCCGTTTTGTGAAGGGGTTGAGGTCAGAGTTGCGGATTTCAGCCTTACAGGTAGCGGCTACGGCAACATCCTTCCAAGAGGTGGTAGACTTTGTGATAGAGGTGGAAGGAGTGAAGCCAGATGACTTCACCACAACATCGACATCAAAGAGGTTTCGAAAGGTAGGTGAGTTCAACGGTTCGTATACTAGAGGACAGAGTTCTGGAGGCTACTCAGTTCGACCAATTCAGTCTTCACTACAGACTGTAGTTGGGGGTCCACCTCAGACCGGTCAACACTTCTCTGAGGGGCCGATGCGTGAACCCAGAGAATGTTATGGATGTGGGGAGATTGGACACATTAAGAGGTATTGTCCAAACCAGAGTTACAGAACCCCACTAGCTAGAGGTAGGGGTGGTCATGGTAGAGGCTGTTTTTCTGGAGGACGTGGTGGTCGAGGTAATGGTGGTCACCACAACGGCAGAGGTGATGGGCAAACTGGAGCCACAACGACACAACATGGTAGGGGCAATGGACATACGGGTGATAGGGCCCATTGTTACGCTTTCCCTGGGAGATCTGAAGCGGAGGCGTCTGATGCTGTTATCACAGGTAATCTTTTGGTTTGTGATTGCATGGCATCTGTATTATTTGACCCTGGCTCCACGTTTTCATATGTATCTTCATTATTTGCTAATGGTCTAAAATTACATTGTGAATTACTTGATATGCCTATTCGTGTTTCTACTCCGGTGGGTGAGTCTGTGATAGTTGAAAAGGTATATAGGTCCTGTTTGGTGAACTTTGTGGGGAGCAACACTTATGTAGATTTGGTTATCCTAGAAATGGTTGATTTTGATGTAATTCTGGGTATGACTTGGCTTTCTCCGCAATTTGCGATCTTGGATTGTAATGCTAAAACAGTGACGTTAGCCAAGCCTGGGACAGACACGTTAGTGTGGGAGGGCGACTACACCTCCAATCCGGTTCGCATCGTGTCCTTTCTTCGTGCTAAGAAGATGGTTAGTAAGGGTTGTTTAGCTTTCTTGGCACATCTCAGGGATGACACTCCTCAAGTACCCTCGATTGAGTCGGTTTTGGTAGTCCGTGAGTTTTTGGATGTGTTCCCCGCAGATCTTCCTGGTATGCCACCAGATAGGGATATTGACTTCTGTATCGATCTTGAACCGGGTACTCGCCCCATTTCTATACCCCCTTATAGAATGGCTCCCGCAGAGTTAAGAGAGTTAAAGGCACAACTTCAAGAGTTGTTGAGCAAAGGCTTCATTAGACCAAGTGCATCTCCTTGGGGTGCTCCGGTTTTGTTTGTGAAGAAGAAGGATGGGAGTTTTCAGATGTGCATAGACTATAGACAACTGAACAAGGTAACTATTAAGAACAAGTACCCTCTTCCTCGCATTGATGACTTGTTCGATCAGTTACAAGGTGCTTGTGTCTTCTCAAAAATTGACTTGAGATCCGGTTATCATCAATTGAAAATACGGGCAGCGGATGTGCCAAAGACTGCTTTCCGAACTAGGTATGGGCATTATGAATTCGTAGTGATGTCTTTTGGTCTCACAAATGCCCCCGCTGCTTTCATGAGCTTGATGAATGGGATTTATAAGCCATATTTGGATCTCTTTGTGATCGTGTTTATTGATGATATACTGATATACTCTAAAAGTAAGAAGGAACATGAGGAGCATTTGAGAATGGTGTTAGAGTTGTTGAGGAAGAAAAAGCTTTATGCGAAATTCTCCAAGTGTGAGTTTTGGCTAGATTCAGTGTCCTTCTTGGGACACGTGGTTTCTAAGGATGGAGTGATGGTGGATCAATCTAAGATTGAGACGGTGAAAAACTGGGTAAGGCCTATTAATCTGTCAGAAATAAGGAGTTTTGTGGGGTTAGCTAGCTGCTACCGCCGATTTGTCAAGGGGTTCTCTTCCATTGCTTCCCAATTAACGAACTTGACTAACCAGAATGTTCCTTTTGTATGGTCAGATGAATGTGAGGAAAGCTTTCAGAAGCTTAAGACTTTGTTGACTACCGCACCAATTCTTACCTTGCCAGTAGAGGGTAAAAACTTCATTGTTTATTGTAATTCATCCTATTCGGGTTTGGGTGCAGTACTAATGCAAGAGAAGAATGTGATTGCTTATGCTTCGAGGCAATTAAAGGTGCATGAACGTAACTATCCGACCCATGATTTGGAATTGGCCGCGGTAGTGTTTGCATTAAAGCAATGGAGGCACTATTTATATGGGGTTAAGTGTGAAGTCTATACGGATCATCGTAGTCTACAGTATGTCTTTACTCAGAAAGATTTGAACTTGAGACAAAGGAGATGGATGGAACTACTGAAGGACTACGACATCACTATCTTGTATCATCCGGGGAAGGCGAATGTTGTTGCAGATGCTTTGAGTAGAAAGGCGGGAAGCATGGGAAGTCTAGCTCATTTGCAAGCTTCTAGACTCCCATTGGCTAGAGAGGTTCATACTCTGGCTAACGACATGATGAGGTTAGAAATAAATGAGGAGGGAGGATTTTTGGCTAGTGTGGAGTCAATATCTTCTTTTCTTGACAAGATTAAGGGAAAAAACAGTTTGATGATGAGAAACTAAGGCGAATCTGAGATAAAGTGTTGCAAGGAGAGGCTAAAGAAGCAACAATCGACGAGGAAGGTGTTTTGAGGATTAAGGGAAGGGTATGTGTACCCCGCATCGATGATTTGATTAACACTATTCTGACAGAGGCTCATAGTTCAAGGTATTTTATACATCCGGGCGCAACCAAGATGTATCGCGACCTAAAGCAACACTTTTGGTGGAGTAGAATGAAGCGCGATATTGTTGACTTTATTGACAAATGTCCAAATTGTCAACAAGTAAAGTATGAACACCAGAGGCCCGGAGGAACGCTTCAGAGAATGCCCATTCCTGAATGGAAGTGGGAGAGAATCGCAATGGACTTTGTGGTTGGTCTTCCAAAGACAATGGGTAAGTATGACTCCATTTGGGTGATTGTTGATAGGTTAACTAAGTCCGCTCATTTCATCCCGGTCAAGGTGACTTACAATGCAGAGAAGTTAGCCAAGATCTATATCTCTGAAATCGTTCGATTGCATGGGGTTCCACTATCCATCATATCATATAGAGGTACGCAGTTTACTTCTAAGTTTTGGAAAACATTGCATGCTGAATTGGGTACTAGGTTGGACCTTAGCACTGCATTTCACCCTCAGACCGATGGTCAGTCTGAGCGAACGATTCAAGTGTTGGAGGATATGCTTCGTGCATGTGTGATAGAGTTTGGTGGCCATTGGGATAGCTTCTTACCTTTGGCAGAGTTTTCATACAATAATAGCTATCACTCCAGTATTGATATGGCCCCATTTGAAGCATTGTATGGGAG
>JAKWIY010003055.1:40168068-40204851 GCA_027704805.1 Solanum corneliomulleri | reverse complement strand
AAAATAAGGTTAGACCTTGGGGTACTGACCTCTTGAGGGATTCGTTAGATAAGGTGAAGGGCATTCAAGAAAAGCTTCTAGCGGCGCAAAGTAGACAAAAGGAGTATGCAGACCGAAAGGTTAGAGACTTGGAGTTCATGGAGGGTGAACAAGTCTTGTTGAAGGTTTCACCCATGAAAGGGGTGATGCGGTTTGGCAAAAGAGGTAAGCTAAGTCCAAGGTATATTGGACCATTTGAGGTACAAAAGCGAGTAGGGGAGGTGGCTTATGAATTAGCCTTACCTCCAGGGCTGTCCGGAGTGCATCCGGTGTTTCATGTGTCCATGTTGAAAAGATACCATGGAGATGGAAACTACATTATCCGTTGGGATTCAGTTTTGCTTGATGAGAATTTGACTTATGAGGAGGAAACGGTTGCTATATTAGATAGAGAAGTTTGCAAGTTGAGGTTGAGAGAGATTGCATCCATCAAAGTTCAATGGAAGAATCGATCGGTTGAAGAGGCTACTTGGGAGAAGGAGGCAGATATGCAAGAAAAATACCCACATCTGCTTACAGATTCAGGTACTCCTTTTCGCCATTGTTTTTCTTCTTTTGATCGTTCGGGGACGAACGATGGGTAAATTGGTATCTATTGTAACGACCTGTTTAGTCGTTTTGAGCAGCAGATTTTATTTCTGGAAAATTGGCTGAGGCAACGGACCCCACGACGGACCGTCACAGGCACGACGGACCGTCGCAGGGTCTCGTTTCAATATACTTAGGAATTCTGAAATTGGGTACTGAAAATCGACTCTCTGAACTTCGTAACGGACTTGCAGGACGGACCGTCACAAGTGTGACAGACCGTCACAGTGTCCTTGGTGAAAAATAGAATTTTGGTCCTTGCGACGACCTTGGTGACTGACCGTCGCAGGCACGACGGCCCGTCACAGGTTGCGCAAATCCCAGGCAGAATCGAATTTCTTTACACGTTTTAAGGGACGTTTTGGACTATTCTTTCCTTAATTATAGATTTCGTGGGTTTACATTAATAACTCAAATTCTTGAGGGATATAAGAGGTAACTTTGGATTAATTAGTGGGGTATTATTGTCATCTTTTACACTTAATTATATGTTAATTAGGGTAAAAGAAAGAGGGTTTGAATAAGAAAAATAGAAAGAAAAAGAGAGAATTGAACGAGAAAGAGAGAAAACGAAGAGGATAGAAAAGCTTTGGGGAAAATTCTTGCTTGATCGATTCTTCGGTGGAGGTAGGTTATGGTTTTTAACACTATTCGTAGTAAACTCTTAATAGCGAATGATATGTGTTAGTAATATTGTAAACCCTTCTATATGCTTAATTGTATGCTTGCATGAATATGAATATGAAATTATGAATAAATAAGCATGATGAAGCTATTGAATCCCAAATCTTGAAAAGAAACACTAATCTACTTTGTTAATGATGATGCCTTGGTATAAAAGAAGGCTTGATGAACGAAAGTGGTGAGATTAGGGGATCGGGTGCCACGTTCCGGTACCAAAATAGAATGAGGATCGGAGTGTCACGTTCCGACACCAGGATAGTATATGGATCGGGTGCCACGTTCCGGTACCAGGATAGAATGAGGATCGGAGTGTCACGTTCCGACACCAGGATAGTATATGGATCGGGTGCCACGTTTCGGTACCACGATAGAATGAGGATCGGAGTGTCACGTTCCGACACCAGGATAGTATATGGATCGGGTGCCACGTTCCGGTACCAGGATAGTATATGAGGATCGGAGTGTCACGTTCCGACACCAGGATAGTAGATGGAGCGGAGTGTCACGTACCGACACGAGGGGAATAAATATAATGAATCTTGAAATATGTTAATGAATTCAATCTAATGAATCTAATTCTCAAATGAGTATAATATTGAGGCTTGAGTCCTGATGGATGAACTTGTTAGTACTTATTGATGATTTTAGTACTTGTTGTTGCTACATGTTGAGTATTATAGATGATTTATGATATTATTCGATGTATATTGTTTTCTATTTTGAGTTGGCCGATGATATATACTCAGTACTTGTTATTTGTGGAATGCAGCGAACGTTCCGTCAACTTCAACTCAACAGTAGATCTAGCCAGTCTTCACTACTTTCGGAAATTCAGGGTGAGCTAATGCGTCTAGCTTGGACTGGATCTTCTTCTTCAAGTCTTGATGCCTTGACTTCCGGCATGGACTAGCTTTCTTTTATTTTGTTTTCTTAGATATTCTTAGTTTAGTAATTTGAGGATAGATGTTCTTGTGATGATGACTTCCAGATTTTGGGGATAATAATAATAGTTTTGAATTTTTTTTATTAATGAGTTTAAGTCTTCCGCATTATTTTCTGTTGATATATTTGAAATGTTAAGGTGTAGATGGGTTGGTTCGCTCACATAGGAGGGTAAATGTGGGTGCCATTCGCATCCCCGAATTGGGTCGTGACATGGATTATATTTATCAATGAACCTTCCTTTGTGATGAAACATCTCAATCATGCAAAAATAATAAAAATTCCAAAAAAAAATCCTTCTTAAGGACAACCTTTTTTTTTCCCAATATGGTCTTTCTTTGAAATATCATAATTTATTAATGAATTTAACATAGACATATCAACACAATTTAAAGAATTATAAAGTTAGCAATATAAATATTCTTTAGAAATAAAGGAACAACCTCTCCTATCCTTTTATTATATATGGATCAAGGGGATTTATTTTAAAGTTTGCTGTCTTAGGTGAAATTTCATGGCAAAAAATAATAATTCCTCTGAATGATGTTATATCTAGGTTTAGGATTATCTCATTTTAAGAGTTGTTTTTGTTGCATGAATCCAACATAAAAAAAATGTTAATCATCTTTTTGTAGATAGTAACTTATAGCAATAGAAACTTACTCTAAGGTTGTGTTTGGCATGAAGGAATATGTTTTTCATGGAAAATGTTCGTAGAAAATGTTTAACTTGAAATAAGTAGATATTTAATTACTTTTTATTGTTTGGTTGGTGTCTAGAAAAAATTTTCTGGAAATATATTTTAGGGTTTTATTTTTGAGTGAAATATGTTTTTGATATCTTTTATTTTTTATTAGAGTAAAAAATAATTTTTGATGTTGAATTTTTTTTAAAAAAACAAAATTAAATTATTATCGTTGGTGGGTGGGGGGTTTGGGGGTTAAGATGGTAGGGGTAAAAAAATTAAAATATTAACATAAATTTTTTTATTGATTGGGGGGGGTGGGGCTGGTCGGGGGTGGGGCTGCTAGGGTGTATGGGTGGGTGAGGGGCTGGTAGAGGATGAGTTGGGGGCTATTAGGATGGGGTGGGGTGGGGTGGGGGCTGGTAGGGTGTGTGGAGTGTTGGTAGGGGGTGGGTTAGGGCTGGTAGAGTGGGTGGGTTGGGCGGAGGTTGGAAGAGAGTTTTGGAAAATCATTTCATTAAGTTTAGAAGGGAAGTCATTTTCTTTAAATTTGAGGAAAATAAGTTGATTTGGAAAATATTTTCCAAAACATTTGACTCTACCAAACATGATAAAATTAGAAAATATTTTCACGAAAATGTTTTTCTTCATACCATACACACCCTAAAATTTTTTGCTTCTTAAACTTAAATAATCTTTTACTCAGAAAAGCAAAAAATACAAATGCTCGGAGTAGTAATATTGTAGTTTGTGAATATATACGATAATAATAATACCTTTAATTCCAAGAACTATGTTTTTCTTTTTCTTTTGATTTCTCATCCTATGTCCAATATTCGTATAAGAGAATCTTAGTAGCTTAATTGTTGGCTATATAAATTTTCACTGTATGTAGATTAAATCTCCACAATGTAATACCCTCCACCATTTCATCTTTCTTACCCCAAATGATATATTTTAAAAAATGAACTAGACAACCAATGGATTGGATTAAAAATAGATCGACCCATATTTATACATATTTTCATGAATAAATCAAAATGTACTTTAGAAGTTAATATTTAAAAACACTTACGTGTATTTGGAATGTGAGTTGTTCAGTGTATAAGGTGTGTGAAACGTACTACTTCTATTCCACATTAAGTGAATGTTTGATGCTTTTTTCATTGTCAAAAATAGTTGAATTTTTCAAAGTTCGAGATAGGTGTTTAAATTATTTTCCATGTATGGGTTTTCACATATTGAAGTTTTCTATCATCTAGGAGATAAATTCAACACTTACAAAGTTATATTTAGGGAAAATGCACAAGTACCCCCTGAATTATTATTGAAATTTCAGAGATCACCTTAATTTAACTAAGGGGATATTGTTGACACCCAATTTTTACGCTACATGATAGTAATTAACTTTTGAGCTTCATAATTTTATAACGTTTTGGAATAATTAGTTTTATTAAATTCAAGTATTTTTTCAAGTCATTTTAAATTCTTTTTTTTTGTTATTTTTGTAAATTTTAAATGATAGATATATTTGTATAATTTTATAAATATTTGAGAGTTACAAGAGATTTTATATTTTTGCAAGTGTTTAAACGATTACTATTAAATTATAGTTAAAATTTTGCATTAATTTATGTGCAACTAAACTAATGTTTCCATAACCGAACTAACTATTTTATTTCGTTAAGATTGAGAAGCTCCTAAATTAATCCATCTCATTTAGACTTAGCCGAATTTGCAATTCAAATTCAATTTGGTTAAGTTTATAAAATTCCTTAGGCCATCTCAAGGCAGAATTTTAGGCTTTCTCCTCATTCAGCTGACCCAATTCACCCTTTGCTCGGCCCAATTCATTTCCAGCTTTAACATTTACTTCAGCCCCACTTTAATACCCATTTTATTTTAAATTCCAGCCCACTTTCATATTACTATACCCATTTCCAGCAAATAAGTAGCAGTGTACAACAATAACAAAAATCAACCCACCCGACCTGCACGATATTTGTCCTCTCTCGCGATTGAAACTCAGAGGAAACCTAGAAATCCCAGCAGTCACGCAGTGCACCCTCTCATCTCTCTTCGTACGAACACCTTTGGAGAGGGTGAGATGTCAAAGCTGCCTCGACCGTCCTTCGCTACAAATCAACACCTCACCATTCAAATTTGTACATCAACCAATGGAAAATGCCTATCTTCTAAGGGATTTTGAAAATTTTAAAAAAACACACATCGTCTCTTCCCAGATTTTTGGAATTTTGGGTTTCTATATAAACCCACTTCATTCACTGTTTTAAAGGAGGATTTGTGGGGGAGACCAAAGAATACCCATAATTTTTTGGGAATTCTTGGTTCCATAGTTCAAAATTTTAAAGTGTTTTGTGTTTTTTCGAGTTGAAGAGGTGGAATCGTCTACTTCAAACTCGTAGTTCCGATTTGCTGCCCAGAACCAGGTAAATTCTTTATTAGCTTTGTTTTATTTAATTCCCAACTCTTCTATGCTTTCTGCTTATTATATGTGCTTAGCTTTGTTTTATTAGTCATGTGTTAGACTTCGGTTTGACCTTTTAGTAGTTAATAATGTTTATTTTGTTCCTACTATTTTATTTATTTTTGTATAGTTAAAAATTTCCTAGATCCTTGGTGTTCTGTTCATATTTATCGCCTGATTAGGTATTAAATATTAATGTTTGTTTCTTCCCTAACCCTTTTCTTGTTCCTATAATGATTAGAATTCAATTATTTATTTACACAACTGATTTATACAAATATTGAATGTTAATTCAAGTTCTCCGTTAATGGTTGTTGCTTAGATTTTGAAAATGGCATGGGTTGTTGGTTTGTCTCTTCACTTATTTTCCGAGACATTTTTCCAGTAATCTCTCAATTTCATGTTTTGTTTATTTAAGTTTCACTCATGTGTTTCTTGACTAAAATGTATACTTCATAGTTAGTAATAAAAGAGGATTCATTAAGCTAAGTCTTTCCTTTTATATATATATATATATATATATATATATACATCCTGTTATATTTTTTTGAATATATGAAGTTGTCTTCTTTATAATAATTCCATTAACCGTATTGCTAGAATTTTCATTAGTTTATTGTTAATATTCAAGCTTCTCTTTAAAATACTAGTTGCTTATGTTACCAAGGATCTATATTTGTATTGATATTTATTTGTATTCTCTGTTATAATAGTGCATAGGTTAAGATATTTTACTCAATACATAGAGCATTGTCTCTTCTTTTTTTTTTCGTTTTTTGGAGTATGTTTAAACTCTGTGATTGAATTTTAGATATCTGTTCATATCCGAATTTATGTGATTAGAGTATGGAGATTGTATTTTCAGGTAACGGGTATTTGTTTTCTCGACTTTTATTTAAGATTTAGTTGGTTTTCTTTGATCTCTATCTCGGAAAGTTTTGATTTTTAGTTAACTTAGTTTGTCGTTATTTAAGATTAATATATGCTTGCAAGAAGGTTTGGAATGGTCAAAAAATTGAGATTTTGTTGTGGTTGGTTGCAAAAGTTTCCAAAAGATTTGATTGTTAATAGTTTTGAGGTAGCGTGAACTTTGTATTGAATGGCATTTACTAAGCACATGAACTAGTTTTTGGGTAATGCACAAATTTTGCATTAATCACTATTGAAGGTTACAACATAGAGCATTTTCCTATTTTGTTGGAGTCAAGGCAATGTTTTTTTTAAAGAATTGGTTATCTGCTTAAACAAAAATTAATATGTTAGTAGTTTTGGTTATTTGGTTTGTCTGATAGCAATTTGTGTTTTGTGTATTTTTGCTTGATAGTAGTTTATTGTTATTCATATGGTTATTCATATAAGTTATCTGCTTATTGTTTTTCTCTTACTTTGTTTCGCATGACACTCTTACCCAACTCTAATTTTATTTTAAAATTCATTTTAAATGGTTTTCTTAATTTTTTTTTTTAGAAAATTAAGTGGTGACTCCTAAATTCAACATTTCCAAAAAACACTTCCAAATTGGCCAAAGTTGCGAAATCGGCTTCGAAATCCTTCAGTTTTCGTAATCGGGTCGTAAGAGATATTACCCCGTTGGACTTTTTTTTTGTAATTCTGTGCACCTTTTGTCTAACGTGGCACGTTCCGTGAATTCACCCAATTGAGGTTCATGGGAGATATTTTGATGATATGTAATCCCAAAAGGTGCACAAAATCACCAAAAAAAAAGTGCACGGGGTAATAGGACCTTTGTTTAATAAGGTGTGACTTTGAGATTTCGCTCATAGTCTACGGAGGTATTTGTGCATTATTTTACCTTATATTTATAATATCACAAAGGGCAATAGTTGAAATTATGATTTACCCTATGCATTTTAATATTATTCTTAATAGGTGTGTTTTGTCTTAAGAATTACACTTAATATGGGAATATAAGGAGTATAATGAAAAGATTATAGAATAATATTATATGTAAAAATACTAGGTTAGATGGTTTGGTGAACCCTTGTACTTTTATGAGTTTGTATTGTGAACCCTTCTACTTACTCATTTGTCATCTGGACCCTGAACCCAGCTAAACTCAACATATTTAACAGCTTTTTTACCCTTTAATTTTGAGTGTACCACAAATGCGTGACACGTAATTTTAAAAATAATTACGAAAAGACACCTGTATATATATACCACTTCATGTCATCTTGAAATTTTTATAATATTTAATTAATACATTTATAATTTTTATTTACTTTTTGCCACCAAACCCACCACTATCCCCACAATCTTATTTCATTTCTCTTTCATCTTCCTTACACTTTTTTAGCAAATTTTCTACTCTTTTCATTGAAGAAAAAACACGAGCACAATCAAGGAATTCATCTTTGTTTTCATCAAAATCAAAAAAGCACAGTGTGTTAACATCGTCGTATACATGTATCTATGTGAGGCTATCTATACCTACATTTTTTCTTTCTCGTTCTTTTCTTCATTCCCACAAAATTGCTTGAGTATTTTTATTGATTTTATTTGATCTTTATTTTGTGTATATAAATTTTGTGACTTATTTTCGTATTTGTATGTTGTTTAGTCTAGATTTCATCTTCTATTTATCTCTCTTTTTAATTTTTAGGTTTTTAGTTGATTATACTCATTTTCTTCAAATTTTTTGGGGATTCTATTTTTATGCTCTAAATTACATGTTTCATGATTTTTAATATATTATTGGATTCTAAGAAAAACAACTTTCATGATGATGTAGAAACCTACAATAGGATTAACCACAAAATGAAGGAAATGCATAGAAATAAAAGAGGATTAAAACGATGAAAAAAATGGACAAGAAATTGGGAGAAAGAAGATCAAATCAGAGGGAAAAAAATCTCAAATTTTTCAAAAATATTTTTAAATGTGAATGGGAAAGAATACTTTATAAAACCCTAATGTGGCTATTAGACCCTTTTAACCACATTTCACTCTCCTCAGGTGTGTATATCACACGCCTCATTCTTGTATCTTCCACATAGGAGGCCAAGTCAGAAATGTTATTAAAATGTTGAGTGTAGATGGGTTCAGGGGTCCAGATGACAAATGTATAAGTAGAAGAGTTCACAATACAAACTGACACAAGTACAAGGGTTCACTAGACCTTTTTGCCAAAATAATAAAACTCTTTTCTACTAATTGGGATGGTGATTTCATTATATAGTCATGTGTTCTTTGGTTAGATTGAGATTATACTATAATTTAATTTTATATTAATTAATCATTCTTAAACAATATCAATGTTTAAGTACTAATCCTCGATTTTACGCTCTACAACATACACGTTTTTTTTTATCATGAAGTTTAGTTGATTTTGTCTGATTTCAATCATCATAGGTTGTGTTTTGAGTGAAGGACAGAGAAATGAATTTCTAGAAATTGAACCAATAGGCTCAGGGGATTGCCCCGTACCCGTTGCAAGAGAATACTCTCTTTGACACATATATTAGACTGTAGGGAAAGAATATATTGTTATAGTGCCGTAAAAAAGCAAAGAAGGATTCATGGGCAGAAGAATTCATGCTTAAAGAGAATCCCCTTTTTCACATGGTTACGGGAATGGAGGTCTCAAAGAACCATGATATTTCCTCTTTCAAACAAAAGTGTTAAAATCAAAATTTTGAGTCATATGCAATAATTCATGCATAATCCTTATTGAGTGATTTTTTCTAATTTTAAATTAGAATTACTAAAATCAAAATTTTAAATATACACACATAAAATGTAACGAAGTGAATGGAAACCTTGTTCTTGTTTGAATCAAAGGAGTCTCCATTCAATAATTAAATACAGAATAATTGTTAGCCCCTATATCGTGTTGTTGTAGATCAATCCATTCTTTTGTTGTTGTAGTTGTTGGTGGAACACACACTACCGTTGTTGTTGATGGAGGAAAAGAGGTTTGTTGGATAAATTGAGATGGTTGAATGGGATGTAATTACAACTGTTGATTACCATTTTGTTTCATGATTATGACTTGATCATCTGGTTTTTCCTAGTGAGCAGTTATCAAATTCTAAAGAGAAAATTTCAGATAAACCATTAAAATTAGTTATGTCAGGAGCAAAAAAGTCATCAAAAGAATTCCAAACACATTTAAAGAAGTTCAAGTATAACTTCCGAGCTACAACATTGTCAGGTTTATTAATATTTTAACTTCATACGATCACAGCTATATCCCAGTCATGATCATTCATTTTAAATCTATACAAAATGATATCTAGTTAAATGTAAAAAAATAAAAAATGAGCTTATAAGAGAAACTAATGATGTTTTCTATTGAACAAGAGAGAGAGAAAAATGATCCAAAGAGGGGTTTCCTAATGGTGGAAGTAGATGATAAAAGAAACGTTTAGTGGGTATGACATTATTACTCAAAGGTTGAGATGAACAAACGTGAATTAATTTGAAAATATACTGAGAAAAATAAATATCTATCTACGTAACTGGCGCATCCTCATTTAATTTATATTTTATGCACAATAAATATTTTTTTCTACTTTAGAGTGAGTGGGATTAGCAACAAAAGAGAAGTCAAGGATAGTAACGCGTACATTTTGTTTATTATCATACATCTCATATCATATTGTAATGACTCGAGAGCACCCCCTAATCGTAACATGGCATATTCGATCTCGAAAAGATCTTATACAATCCCTTAGCATTCATTCATCACATTAATTACATAATATTGAAGAAAACATAACTCAAAAAAGTATTTCATAAAAGAGGAAGTCTTTCTAACATTATTGTCTCAAACCATATGAATGAAATGAATAAAGTCATGGGACACAGCCCACATAATGTCTAAAACATAAAAGTAAATGGTATGATGGTAAATGGATATTGTCCTCAAAGACCTGAGGACTCACAAATATCTTCAATGCTCTAAAACTCTACCCTCATAGGGAAACTCAAAGATCCAACCCTACATTTGGTTAGAATGTAGGCAATATGCGTTAGTACAAAGGTACTAAGTATGGAAGCTAGCATAACATTATAGGAGCATCTCAAATGGTTAGACACACATAAGACATAAGCATAAGAGGAAATAACCTAAGAATCATATCATAAAAAGTCAACATAAGACATAATTATAATTTTATTCTTCAACCATTTGTCCTTTATATACTCAAGTGAACTACGTCCCAAGCCACAGTTAAGTTTACTTGTGCAAGGCTAAGGTAGTATACCATACTACTACCTAAGCTAAGTACTTCTCTTTCGTTATTCGTGGTGATATCCCACCTTCATACATAAGTAGAGCACTATACCACTAGAAAACCGCAAGGCACACTTGTCCAATGCATATGGGGCATCCCAGTCTTCCTCACACACTAAGCATATCATGAAGTCACCCTATTCACGTGTTACCCCCTTAGAAGTGTCACTAAGGGCCTACTTTAATATTTGACAATCAACTATAATCTGAAGTCAATCTTAAAATGGAAGGAAACTATAGCCACTACCCAAGGTAGGCATACTTCATAAGAGGATATTTCATAAGTAGCTTTACGTCATACTTGTGTCATGTATGAATGACATCCCATTCTACCATTCACACTAAGTACTCATATAGGCTATCTTAATCAATGTTAACTATCTTTCATACTAGTCTATCAACAATATCACATACTAGACTTAATTACCATTGAAAACATCATATCATGCGATCAAAGCTATCATAGGAAGGTTGTAAGTATACCCACCTAGCAACGATGCACGCAATCATCAAGATGTAATCTATCCATATGGAAGTATTAATCCTCAACCCTAATCTTCCATGAGTAATATAACTCAACTTATTAGATTAATTGCACCTTGCATGCAAGCCAAGCAACCATTAGGAGAATATAAGTCATTTACCCTAAAGCTACCATGAAACGGTTTTGGCCTAACCAAGTCAAGTTATTATAAAGCAATCTAATCATGCTAATTCAAGCTATCTTGAGGAGAGTTAATTTATCAATCCAAAGCTACCATTGGAATCACCATCCCCAAGCTTCCGTGACATTTACTATCTCAAGCTACTATGAGATTTACTATCTCAAGCTACCATGAGACTTACCATCTCAATCTTCCAACCTTGGTCTTATTTTAATAAGCCAAGCTTTACATGAAGAAAACACAAGTTTCAACATCAAGCTATTACAGTTTAGCTTTCTTTGATTCATTTTAGGTTATTAGGTCAACCTATAATCCTTCTATATGAGAAAACATGCTTCTCCTAGCTTGTTCATATATTTAGTATATAAGAGAAAGAGAAAATCAATACATATCTCCTCATATTGACTTTACCCCCAAATCCCTATTTGTGTGATATCACATGTTAAATTTGTCTTATCATGATCAAGTATTCTCTTTTTCTTATACACTTAGATATGAACAATCTAAGAGAAGCAAGTTCTCTCACATAGAAGGATTCTAGGTTAACCTAATAATCTTATTTGAATCAAAGAAAGTTAGACTAGAATAGATTCATGTTGAGACTTGTGTTTCCTTCATGTAAAGCCTAGCTTACTAAAATAAGACAAAGGTTGGAAGCTAAAGATGGTAAGTATAATGGTAACTTGAGATAGTATATCTCGTTGTAGCTTAAGATAGTAAATCTCACGAAGATTGGGGATGGTGATTCCAATGGTATATTGGAATTGAGGAATGAAACTCTCCTAAGGATAACTTAAAGTAGCATGATTAGAATATCTTATGATAGCTTCACTTTGTTAGGCCAAAACCATTTCATGATAGTTTTAGGATAGATGACTTATATTGTCCTAATGGTAGCTTGGCTTACATTAAAGGTGCAATTCATAGAATAGGTTCTGTTATATTACTCATGGTAGCTTAGGCGAATTATAATACCCTATGGATAGATAACATATTGATGAGTTGATGCATGGTGCCTAGGTGGGTATTTTTATAACCTTTCTATGATAGTTGGATCTCATGTGTTATGTTTTCCATAATAGTTATGTCTAGTAAGATAGTATGCAATTCTTGATAGACTAGTATGAAATATAGTTAGCATTGAGTAAGCTAGCCTAAATGAGTATTTAGCGTGAATGGAAGAATGGTATGTCATTCATACATGACACAAGTATGACTTGAAGCTACTTATTAAATGTCCTCGTATGATGTTTGACTAGCTTAAGTAGTTGCTATAGTTGCCTTCCATGTAAAAATTGACTTAAGATGATATTTCCTTGTAAAATATGAAATTAGGTCCTTAGTGACACTTAAGAGGGAGTAACACATGAATTGGTGACTTCAAGATATGCTTAGTGTGTGAAGTAGAATGGGATACCCCACATGCCTTGCACAAGTGTGTCTTGAGGTGACCTAGGGATATAGTGCTCTACTTAAGTATGAATGAGGTCTATGACCAAGAATTACAAAAGAGGTGCTTATCTTAGGTAGTAGTATGGGATGATACATTTGACTTGCACAAGTATATGTGGAGGTGGCTTGGGACGTAGTTCACTTGAGTATAAAAGACAAATGGTTGAAGTATCAAATTACAATTATGTGTTATCTTGACTAACAATTTGAGATACTCTTATGATATTATTGTAGCTTCCATACTTAGTACTTTAGTACTAACACATATTTCCTACATTCTAACAAAATGTAGGGTTGGAGCTCTGAGTTGCTATTGGAGGCTAGAGTTTAAAAATTTAGAAGATTGTAGATCTTTCTGAGTCCTCATTGCTTCAAGGACAATATCTATTTACCTTTATTACATTAACTTTTATATTTTAGACTTTATGTGTCTGTGTCCAAAGACTTTTATTCATGTCATTCATAGACGGTTTGAGACAATAATGTTAGAAAGACTACCGCTCCTATGAAATACCTTCAATTATGTTTTAAAGAAATATTTTAATTCTTCCATATTTTCTAATGCCTATTTGATGAATGAATTCTAAGGGCTTGTGTAAGATACTTTTAGATTGAATATACCATGTTACGACTAGTGGGTGCTCTCGAGTTGTTACAATAATATATGAGATGTATGATCTTTAAAAAAAGGTACACATTATAATCTTTGACATCTCTCTTGTGTCTATTCCCACTCATTTGAAAATAGAAAAAAAT
The DNA here is from genome assembly GCA_027704805.1 of Solanum corneliomulleri. Taxonomy (NCBI): domain Eukaryota; kingdom Viridiplantae; phylum Streptophyta; class Magnoliopsida; order Solanales; family Solanaceae; genus Solanum; species Solanum corneliomulleri. Next base: position 40,191,295 of record JAKWIY010003055.1, on the reverse strand, counting down.
ATTTATTGTGCATTAACTGTGAATTAAATATAGAAGCAGCGGGATAGGTAGATAGGCCTTTAATTTTATCTATATATTTTGAAATTGGTTCACTTTTCTTCATCTTGACCATTCACTTTTAATGTCATACAGACTAAACCTTTCTTTGATCATCTACTTCCTCGATTAGAAAACCCCCTCTTTGAATCATTTTTTCTCTCTCTAATTTAGAAGAAAACATTATTAGTTTCTGTTACCAGCTCATTTTTATTTTTTTACATCTAAGTAGATATCTTTTTATATAGATTTAAAATGGGTGATCATGATTGGGATATAAGTGCGATTTTAAGAAGTTGTAATATTAATAAACCTGAAAATGTTGTAGCTCCTAAGTTATACTTGGAGACTTCATTAAATGATGTTTGGAATTCTTTTGATAAACTTTTTGCTCGTGACATGACTAATTTTAATGGTTTATGATAATTTTCTCTTTAGATTTTCAAACTGCTCACCAGGAAAACCAGATGATCAAGTCATAATTATGAACCAAAACGGTAACTAATAGTTGTACTAATATCCTATCCAACCAGCTCAACTTATCCATCTAACAACTATAACACCAAACTAATGGATGGATCTAAAACAACTTGATATAGGGGCTAACAATTATCCTAATTTCACTTTTTCCATGAAGAATCCTTTGGTTCAAACTAGAACAAGGAAACCATTCCCTTCATTACATTTTATGTGTGTATGCTCAAAATTTTGATTTTAGTACTTTTGATTTGAAATAAGGAAAAATCAATCAATAAGGATTACACATGAATTAATGCAAGAGGAACATGATGTCAAATGCACACACCACATTGAGTTATCTATGATGTCAAATGCACACACCACATTGAAGGAACAGATATACCTTGCCACGGGTATAGAGGCGTTTATGGCTTAATCACTAAGACTAATGCCCGTAGATAGGACTTAGCCTACAGGGGTATGCAATTCTGGGACTATGAGGGTATACTAAAATCTTGCCCACTCGGTTCTAAGCGTACTCCAAACTGAATATGTATATCTAACTCACATAACTGAAACATTGAATAGCTCAAATACTAACATGAAAATCTGAGAATATAACAATGATAAACTAATAATGTAACATTCAAAAAACGATGTATGTATAATTTTTTAATTGACCAAGCATGTATCATTCATAAACTAAAAGAATCTACACAACAAGGGTTATGAGTTTCATGCAAAAAAGTAAGCAAAGATTCCACAAAAACAAGATAATCTAATTAGGAATACTCTAATAACTAAATCACAAATAAATCTAAGGTTTTACAAATTTTAGGTTTAAGCAAGATACATAAATCAAGAATCTAACTGAATTCTAGGGACTTAAACAGTGAAAGGAACCCACTAGTGAAATGTCATTTCTTGGTGACGAAATCTATGAAGAAATCCTTCAATTTTGGGGTAAAAACTGAAGAAGACGTGTTGCATTCTTGGAAGGGTTTTGGTCACCTATTTCCTCCTCTATTTTCTAAGTTTGACGAATTTTTCTTAATAGGTCTCTTTTGCCTTATAAATTACACTTAATGTGGAATATAAGGAGTATCGTGGAAATATTGTAGAATATTAATATGTATAAAAATAATATATATCCATGTTTACTCTTTTTTCTTTTCTACTTTACATGGTGTTTTCATTATATAACTATTCTTTCTTTAGTTAGATTCAGATTAGACCACAATTCAATATTTATTAATCTAATCATTCTTAAGCTACGTCAATGTTTAAATACTAAGCATAGACTTTAGGCTCTACAACTTACATGCTCTTTTTTTTATGAAATTTAGTTATTTTTTCCGACTTGAATCATCATAGGTTGTGTTTTAAGTAGAGGAGAGAGACATGACTTTCTAGGAATTGAATCCATAGGCTCAAGGGCATTCTCTCTATCTGCTGCAAGAGAATACACACTTTAGGATATATATTAGACCCTTGTGCAAGAAAGATTAACTCTAGTCTCGTAACAAATCAAAGGTGGATTCCTGTACAGAAGAATCCATACTTAAAGAGAATCCCCTTTTTTCGCTTGGTTATGAGACTACAACAATATATTGTGAATGAGGGGATTCTTTTGCTGTCGATACGGGGGTATGACCCTGAGCCAATTGAACCAATTCCTTGTTAGTCATGTCTCTCTCTTCACATAAATCACAATCCATGATGATTAAAGTCAAACAAAAATAACTTAAATCTATGATAAAAAGAATGTAGGCTGTAGAGCCTTAAGTTTAAGATTAGTACTGATGTAGCTTAAGAATGATTATTTTGTAACTAAAGATTGGATTGTTGTCTCCAAGGTCAATAAAATCGTATAATGAAAACACAATCTCAAGTAGAAAAGCAAAAATGAGTAAACAAAAAAATGTTAGATTATTTATGTAGAGTGAATAATTAAAGTTGGATTTTTTAACAAAATGATTTTGTGTTAGTTAATTAAGTAGGAATTTTTTTATTACTTTTTAATGAAATTTCCATAGTTATATGATTTTAGTGGGAATATAATAATTATATGACTACTTATGAAATTAACCACATCTTGATTATTAAAGGTATGTATTGATCTTAAAGTTGTTGTTTGTCCTTTATGAGTTATTTGTCTAACAGTATATTAGTATACTAGAAAATAGGGAATTCCAATGGATGGAATTTCATATCTGAATAATAAAATTTCATGATAATATTATTTAGCTATAGATTAGACCAAAAAAAAAATTGATGAATTTGCAAGGAGCTTTTAATCATGAATTAGTTAGCGATTACCAATAATTCCATAGCTATTTAATGTTTTTAGTTGTATCGATCACTAAATTAATGATCTCTATTTGCTTCTTTATAAAAATAAGTTCTGAACGCATTTTATCTTTGTAAAAAGAAGAAATAATAAGATTAACCAATTTTATTCATGAATCTTTGTGTGTACTGATGGAACAGGTACCACGCCCCAAGGCCTATACCCCTTGGCATAAACACGAGCCCTAGGATCACGAGTGACCCCAAGCTAACCCTGAACAAACATATTTTAAGCATACAAAAACAAATGAATAAAAGATACTATACAGAAGCTTAAATCATGAGATAAATTGGAAGATGGGAAATACCCAAAACTTATCTGAATATATATTGAAATTCTAAGTGTTAAATGCTAAAGCTAAACCTAAAACTATGTTTAAAAAAATCTCTAACTAAATAGAGTTGTTGGTACATGTCATCATCACAACGAAAAAAGAAATAAACATTCCATTGTCCTCAATGTAGGAGGACTCACCAATAATGCTGTTGAGTATGGATTGGGAATTGATCTATGCGTGATCTGAATGCTGAGACCTGAACCTACATCATGAATATAATTCAATCTTATATTAATATAATCCTTCTCAAGCTACATCAACGTTTAAATACTAATCCTAGACTTAATGATCTACACCTTACATGGTCTTTTTATCATTATGTTTAGTTATTTTTGTTCTGACTTGAATTATCATAGGTTGTATTTTAAGTGAAGGAGAGAGATATTAGTTTCTAGTCCCTAGTGCAAGATAAAATTCTCTCTAGTCTCGTATCAAATAAAAGGAGGATTCATGGACAGAAGAATTCATGCTTCAAGAGAATCCCTTTTTTCGCTTGGTTACGTAACTAGATCAATATATTTGTCAAAGAGAGGATTCTCTTAAAGCAGATACGGAGCGTACCCCTGAGCTTATTGATCCAATTCCTAGTAAGTCATGTCTCTTTCTTCCACATAAGTTAGAATTTATGATGATTTATGTCAGATAAAAATAACCTAAATTCATGATAAAAAGAACATGCAGGGTGTAGATCCTAAAGTTTAGGATTAGTATTTAAACATTTACGTAGCTTAAGAATTGTTATATTGGAACTATAAGATTAGATTGCAGTCTCTAAGCTCAATTTAATGATATAATGAAAACACAGTCTCAAGTAGACAAGCAAAAATGAGTAAAAAAAATTGTTTGCTTATTTATGTAGAGTGAAAAATTAAACTTGGATTTTTCGGCTACATGACTTTGTGTAAGTTAATTAGGTAGGAATTTTCTGATTACCTTTTCTCGAAATTTCTATAGGTATATGATCTTAGTGGGAAGATCATAATTATATGAAAATTTATGTAATTAACCACATCTTTGTTTTTTGCGAGTATATATTGATCATAAAGTTGTCGTTCATCCTTGATGAGATATTGGTCTAAGAGTATATTAACCTTCTAGAAAATATGAAATTAAGATGGATGAAATTTCATAGCTGAACAATAAAACTTCTTGCTCATTTTTTTTAGCTATGGATTAGCGCAGAAAAAAGAAGAAAATTCATGAATCAACAAGGATTAGTGATCGATTAGTTAGGATTACTGACAAATCCCATAACTGATTCAGTACTTTTAGTAGTATCTATCACTAAATTAATGATCTCTATTTGGTTCTTTCTAAAAATAATTTCGTACGACATTTTGTCTTAGTAAAAACAAGAAATATTAAGATTTACCAATTTTATTCATGAATCTTTGTGTGTATTGATGGAGAAGGGACACGCATTGCGGCTATCCCCTTGGCGTAAACACGGGATCTAGGATCACGAGTAACCCCAAGCTAACCCTTAGTTGGCATATCATAAGCATACTATAAGTACTGAACACAGGATGCTATGCAACAACTTAAATTATAAGATAACTGATAGATGGGAAATACACATACAAATCTGAATATATAATAAACTTTTAAATATTAAGTGATGCTAAACAATCACTCAAATACTAAAGCTAAATATAAAACTATATCTAAGAAAGTCTCTAACTAACTTGATTTGTTGGGACATGTCCCAGGAAAAACTGAAACTGAAATAAAATACTGAAAAGGAAAACATGTCTATTGTTCTCAAAGGGTGAGGACTCACCACTAATGCTGCTGAGTATGGATCGGGAACCAAATATATGCGTGATCTTAAAACTGAGTACCTGAACATGCATCATGAAAGGATCTAGCTCTGAGTATGTGTTAGTACTTGGAATGTACGGAGAATGCAGGATAAGAATATAACTTAAAAAATATGTAGGTTGAACAAGGATAACTGAGAAATGACGCATCTCAACATCATGTAAATACTGAAATATATGGAAATGAACTGATCTGAAGTTAATGAGGAAGTACTAATTATTAAAATGCTTAGACAGAATACTAAAATTTTGAAAAACTAGTCAAATGCACTAGAGTCTGATAAACATGGAGTCCGATGTATGCTCCCCATTGAGAGAACCTAATATAGATTTCCATTCAAGAGTATAAAGGCATTACTCGTATGATCGCTAAATTTGATGCCCAATGAGGGGATTTATACTCCTACACGGGCAGGTAATTTTGAGACAATCAGGGTAAGTTGAACCCTAATCTAACTCAATGCTAAGCCTACTCAAAATTGGAATGTGTATGACACAATATAACTAAATTATTGGAATGAGAATGCAACATTTAAGTACTGACAATGAACATTCAAAATCTAAGGCATGCTTAATTGTTCAACTAACCTAGCAATTGTTATTGATAAACTAAGAGAATCTACAATAGTATGGTTCTAAAATTCATGCAAATAACTAATCGACAATTTCATGAAAAAACATGATAATCTTATTAGGAACATTATAACAGCTATATCATAAATATTCTTCAACGTTTTAGAAAATCTAGATCTAAAAAAGATATAAAGGATCAAGAATCTGACTGAATTCTAAGGACCTAGAGGATGAAAGGAACGTACTAGTTAAATCCCACAATCCAGTGCTGAAATCTATGGAGAAATACTTCAATTTGTGGGATGGAACTGAAGAAAACCTCCTACTAGTTCTTAAGAGGAAATAATAGAATATTCACTCCTTTTGCTCTATGTTTGATTAACTTAGGTTAAAATTTTAAATATTGCAAAAGTATATTTTTATTCATAGATTTTATTCAAATGTCATATCTTTGGAGCACCCCCTTGAGGCAAACGGCGTCGCTGTCCTCTTTGAGGGCAAAGACTACCCTCTTAGACTACATCATTACATTTATAGGTTAAAATGCGGAAATTTGTAAAAAAATTCATTACTACTACATGGAGGTTTACATAGACCTCTACATACACATAATAGTTATATCGAGCATACATAGACTTTAACATATTCACATCATTATAAGACGCATTGGTAAGTTATCACCATCCTTATTATATTTAAATCTTAGACAACACCGCACAAACCATAGTCAAGATATTTCAATTTAACATCATACCTACCTAATCAATCATAAAATCATACATACTTTGGTACCACATCATCACTTAACCACAATTAACCATAATTGAAGTAAAGAGTAGGGATCATAACACTTACCAAGCCTTCTTCATAATCCATCATCAAGGTCTTACCATCAAAACTTAACTCAACCCAATAAGGGTGTTATATTATCACACAACAATAACAAACATGATAAAAAGGTTAATTGAATCACTACATCACAATCGATCTCTAGTTAACATTTTAAGATAAGAGACTAAGGTCAAAGTCATAATATAGATAAATTACTCAAGCAAGAGAATGATAGGACTATAATTCACTCTAATATATTCATAATTGATACAATGTCATCATCAAGTAGTAATTCAACTGATAACAAATTCAATTGAACCAACATTACAAAATTCATATCAAGATCATAAATTAAGGTTAAGGGGAATAGGGCATCTTCTACAACTAGACCAATCCATCAAGAATTAACATTATTAAGTTAAAATACTTGTTAATCTTTTCATAATATTCAAATTAAATCATAAAAAATCAATTCACGAGATAAATTTTGATACTGGAAAAGACCCACCTGAAAACCCAACTTTTGAAGTCAATTTGATGGAACCCTTTGTGGAAAGAGGTCTCAAAGATGAAAGGAATAGCATACATTAAATATTGATGAAGAAATTCTACCCTTTTCAACCCTTTAACCCACCCCTATCTTGGTCTTCAATGGTGTTCTTCAACTAGAGAGAGAAAGAACAGAGAAGGAAGAGATTTTGGGTTTGTGAATTATGAAATCTTAGGTTAGTCTAATTAGGTTAGGGTCCTTATATGTTATTAACTAACTTAATTAGGCTTCCAGAAACCATTAACTAATTAGGTCAGCAATTCAGAAGGCAAGGTTTATTTGAAGGATAATTATAAATGACAGTAAAAGTAGTAATACAAATGGCGACTTGTTCTTGAAGGTTATTTATATACAGCAGTTAGCAGTTGCATTTAATAAGAAAAATATACATAAAATTTATTTTTCTTATTATGATTCACAAATTTTTAAATTCAAACTTCCGTCATCTCCAACAACTCTCCATTCCTGCCCAAATAGTGAAATATTCAAATTACACGAAAAAATTGGTTGATATAGTATAAATGTATTGATGTTGTTAAGATATTCAAGAATTTGAGTAAGCGAGATGAGTCATGAAGGTTTCAAATTTGATGAAATTGTTGTTGGACAATTATTTTCATTTACGAATCTCAAAGCCACCATTTCAGCCAAGTTGGAGATCAATAAGATTAGGAAAAACATGGAATTAGATACATCATAAAAAATAATTTGCCTCAAATGAAAATTAAGAATGATATGGGTGTAAACTCTATTTGAAGGTAAAAAATATGATTCTAGATTTGCAATGTTTGCATTATGTGTTGGTCCTATAGAGAAGAATGATGGAGAGATTCATACCTTTCATGCTACATTCAGAGAAATTAAATGTGTCGAAGTTATAAAAATGGTTACCTAAGATTCAAAGAACACATAGGTGAAGAAAAGACAATTGTATAAGGACAAAACAACACTCATAGCTGTAATCATGTATCATCATACATTAATAAGTGGCAAGCTTCCTAATTAAAAGATGAATTACCATTATTCCCTTATTTAATCCCTAAAGAAAACTAAATATTAATTTATATAATCAATTTATGATTAAATAATAAATTTTATTTAAATTAATGCATCTAGACGGAATGGTTCGAATTCTTTGTTGAATTACCATATTACCTTCAAACTAAATTAAAATATCATTAAATATCGAATTTTTTGTATACTAATTAATAATTATATTATACTGTACTAAATACCAAAAATAAGGTGTTAAATATTAATATATATAATCAATTTATGATTAAATAATAAATTTTATTTAAATTAATGCATCTAGACGCAATGGTTTGAATTCTTTGTTGAATTACCATATTACCTTCAAACTAAATTAAAATATCATTAAATATCGAATTATTTGTATACTAGTTAAAATATCACTAAATTAAAATATCATTAAATATCGAATTATTTGTATACTAGTTAAAATATCATTAAATATCGAATTATTTGTATACGCATTCGGAGACCATTTCTGGCCTCAAACAAATCCTTGGCCTAACTTACTTAACTCATCGGAAGACTAAACTCAAATTTAACAAGAATTAAGCATATTTAAAAACAAATACTTCATAATTAATCTGGCCAAAATGGCTCTTGTGTCAAAACAAGTAAATTAATTGCAATCTGAACTACTAAGCTAGAAGATCAATATAGGGATGTCTTCCGAAAGACAATTAGACCACCAAGTGATTGTGGAGTGCTAACAGAACCAACGGTGCGCTGCGTGCTGATCCTTGTTACTGTGCCTGTATCATGACACGATGCAGGCCAATTGGTATTAGTACGTTGAATGTACTAGTATGCGAGTTGGGAAGTTAAACAACACTTAGGCTTGAAAAGGAGTAAGAAAGAACACTTACCTTGGCTCTGCTAAAATCATGATCTACTTGCTCATATTCTAAATAAGCAGTTTAAAAGTGATTGCAATATAAAGAAATAATAACTAAAAGCATTTTGTAAACTCTGAATGTATACAAGTATACAAATGATGTCTGAGGTGTATGTAAAAATACAAATAATTGATGTATGTGAAAATACAATACTTCTATGGGATATTCTCTAATAGACAACCATCACTTAAAAGCTATAGTGATGATATACCGTTACTCGGCCCAGGCTGCGCGACTATCCTAACTTTGCCAAAGTATAGGCATTAATTGCCTAATGAATCCACTAGTAAACTATAAAAAGGGTTCACCTAAAAAATATGATCCTTTTCTACCAATGATGGCTACATGATTTACATGGCGACTTGAGTTACCCTAAATTCATATCAAGATAACACACACACACACACACACACACATATGTGTATATATATATATATATATATATATATATATATATATATATATATATATATATATATATATATATATATATATATATATATATATGTATATATATGTGTATATATATGTATGCTCCTATGTTTTTTAAAGCATATTGCTTATGTTATTTGAGATAAGTTCTCAAAACATAGCTTTTAAAAGATCTTTTGGAAATCATAGTTTCCTCATTCTTCTATTAAAACTATCCATAAGCTCTGTGGAAGTCTAGCTTCCTTTCTTTCTAAAAAGTTTGAAATTTTTTTAGTTTAAGCTATGAGGTACTTAGTTCACTTAACTCTTGATAACTGAACTCAAATTGATACTCTTTGCTTACTTGAAACTTAACTCTTAGAATACATAGTTCCCTTATAACTTTTGACAATTTAATTCAACTCTTTACTCTTTCTTGACTTGAAACTTGAGTCTTAAAACATAGTTAAAATGTTTAAATAAGACTCTTGAAAACCTTTAATAACTTAACTTGAACTTACTTCTTAACTTTCACTTGACTCTTAACTTTCATGACATTGATATTAACTTTCCTTTAATGGATTATGGATTTAAGTTTTCAGTTTGTGTTCCTGGATGATTTCTCGGTATTTAGAGATCATTTAGAGTGATTAGAATTCATTGGAGGATGTACCTTGGAAGGATCTTAAAGGTTTAAACTATATTAATTGGACAAAAAACATCGGTTCGAGCGTACTGGTGGCGTGCCGCACCAGCCTTAGTTGATTGAGGCCTGATTCTGGCGCACTAGTGGCATGCCACGTGAGGCCTTTGTTGTCTAAGTCCAATTTCTGGTGCATTGCAGGTGCATCGCGCCTGCCTCTACCTCGGTGCGTCAAACAAATTTTATTAACTCGTTTTCCATCTCTAAACTCTCCAAAACTTCCTAGATCTTTCACTAAATGATTGGGACCATTAGTATTATCAATAACTACTGAATTCAACTCAAAATAATGTGAATTTAACAAGTATCTATTCAACTATGACCTCCAACAATCCAATCAACAAGAAATCAAATGTTCTTTCAAGAACTTAACTCCTAACATGAAATAAATCCTCAATTTTGCTGAACTGAAACAAATTGATGTGTGGGTGAAGTAACCCAACACAAAATATCCCACATACCACAAAGGGATCACCCCCGCGAAATCCACGCTATGAATTTTTCGCGTTCTTGTGTCTTCTTCTCTATTCTCCTCTTTTCTCCTTTCTTTCAAAGCCCTAACTTATTTTCTTATTGTTAAAACTTATTTAGATCAGCTTCGATCCTTAAAACGAAATTAATATTTGATTAAGCAAAAGACCAAAACACCCTTAACAAATCCATATTTGGGATTTCCTCTGCCCAACATCAAAACTTCTGAAAGTCATATCTCCCTCATATTGTAACCACTTGTTTAGTCGTTTCGAGCAGTAGAGTTGTTTTGATAAAAACAGACTATGTCGACGACCACAGAACGGACTGTCATGTCATGACGGATCGTCTAGGATCTCCGTCCCAAAACACTTAAACTCTTAAATTTGGGAACGGGGATCAATTCTCGGAGCTCTTCGCGATGGAACTGCAGCACGGACCGTCGTAGCCACGAAGGACCGGCACAGACCTTTTTACTAATATTGAGTCTCTGAACTTTGTGACGACCCTGCAGGACGGACCGTCACAGGCACGACAGGCCGTCACGAGTGGCGTAATTCCACCTGGGTCAGATTTCTGCTAAAGTTTTAAAGGGGTGTTTTGGACTATTCCTGATTATAATTATAAAGTTAGTGGATTAATGTTAATAATTTATTTAGTTGAGGATTAAAGAAGAGAATATGGAAATAAATAATGGGGTATTTTTATCATAATGAATTAATGGTAATTAGGGTAAAACAAAGAAAAAATTTAAAAGAAAGGAAGAAAGAACGAGCGAGAGAGAGAAGAACGAAGAGACAGCAAGGATATTAGGGAAGTAGATTGATTGATCATGATACTTCGGTGGAGGTAGGTTATGGTTTATGCTATTTCATAGAAACTCTAAATAGCGATTGATATGTATTGGGTGGCATTGTAAAGTCTTCTATATGCTTAATTTTGTTGTTGGATGTTGTGATTATGTAAATGGTGATGGATTATGATGATGATACTATGGAATCTTAAAAACCTTAAATCCACTCTATTAATGATGATGCCTTAAATAAAAGAAGGCTTGATGAACTAAAAGAATGAGGTTAATGGATCGGGTGTCAAGAACCGACATGTAGTATTAGGGGATCGGGTGTCACGAACCGACACGTACAATAAGGGGATCGGGTGTCACAAACCGACACATAGAATTAGGGGATCGGGTGTCAAAAACCGACACGTAGAATTAGGGGATCGGGTGTCACGAACCGGCACGTAGAATTAGGGGATCGGGTGTCACGAACCGACACGTACTATTAGGGGATCGGAGTGTCACGTACCGACACGTAGTGGTAGGGGATCGGAGTGTCACGTTCCGACACAAGAAGAATAAAGAGAATGAATCTTGGATTATGTTAATATACTCGAAATTAAAGAACCTATTTCCCAAATGAGTATGGTGTGGAGGCTTGAGTCCTCATAGATGTGCTTGGGTTGTGGCCAATGGTTATGGTACTTGTTGTTGTCACCTGTTGAGTATGGTAGTCGATTTTATGTTATTATCTGATATATATTGCTTTCTATTTTGAGTTGGCCGATGATACCTACTCAGTACGTGTTCCTTGTACTGACCCCTACTTGTATTTTTCTCTCTTTGTTATTTGTGGAGTGCAGCAAATGTGTCATCGACTTCGACTCGTCCGCAACTCTAGCCAGTCTCCAGCATATCAGATTTCAGGGTGAGCTACTGTTTCTAGCTCGGACTGGATTCTCTCCTTCACGTCTTGATGTCTTGAACTTCGGACATGGACAATTTCCTTTACTTATGTTAGCTTCTTAAATACTCTTACATTAGAATTTTTGAGGATAGATGTTCTTGGTGTGGTGACTTCCAGATTTTGGGGATAATTGTGGTAAACTTTTAGAAGCTTGTTTATTGGTTATATTAATAAGATTTTAAGTCTTCCGCAATATATTTTGTTCATTATGGTTGGAATATTGGTAAACGTTGGGGTTTGGATTGGTTGGTTCGCTTACAGAGGAGAATATGTGTGGGTGCCACTCGCGGCTCGTTTAGGGTCGTGACACATACGACCTCAAAAGTTTTCAAACTTGGCATCACTGTAAAGATATTCCGACTGATCTCTATTCATATAAATAAATCACTAAAACACCTCCTGAGCTAGAAGTTATGATCGTTCGAAAATGACTTAAATTGACTTTTGAAATCTGGAAATTTTTTTATATTTCCTTACTTATTTCCAAATTCGATGATTCTTATTTTTCTTATGTTAAACATAGTTAATTGTAAATACGAGATGTTACAATATCTCCCCCTTGGGATCATTCGTCCTCGAATGAGAATTCTTTCACTAAGTTAAAGGTAGTAATATCATTTCAGCACTCAAAAACAAAAGCAAGTAATAACATGCATATACACAATCTTATAAAGTGATAAGAAGAGAATTTAGTACCTTGATCAGCATTCTCTACGGATTCAAAAGAGATGTGGATATCTCTTCTTCATATCATTCTCAGCTTCCCAAGTCGCTTCTTCAACGAAATGGTTCCTCTAAAGGACAATGACTGAAACAACTTCCTTTTTCCTCAACTTATGAACTTGATGATCCAAAAACTGCATTGGAATTTCTTTATAGGATAGGAAATCCCAAATCCCAACATACTCTGCTAGTATTATAAATGGAAGATCACCCAAACACTTCTTCAACATAGAAATATGGAATACCAGATGAACTGCTGCTAAATCTTGGGGTACCTCCAATTGATAAGCCACATTTACCACTCTTTTGGAGATTCTATAAGGTTCAATATATCGGGGACTAAGTTTCACCTTTTTACCAAATCTCATAACTCCTTTCATAAGTGATATCTTCAGATGTACCCAATCATCAACCTCCAACTTCAATGACCTCCTCCTAACATCTGTGTAGGACTTTTGGCTACTTTGTTTTTCTTCAACCTTTCTTGAATAACTTTCACTTTCTCCATAGTTTGGTGAACTAAATCTTGTCCTATCAACCGTGCTTTGCAAACTTCGAACCACCCAATAGGAGATCTGCACCTTCTTCCATAAAGAGCTTCATATGGAGCCATTTGAATTCTTGAATGATGACTACTATTGTAAGCGTACTCAATGAGAGGACAGTGATTTTTTCAATTTCCCTTGAAGTTGATCACACAAGATCTAAATATATCTTCTTAGGTCTGGATAGCACGTTCTGCTTGTCTATCTCTGTGAGGATGAAAAGCATTGGTCAAATTCACTTTTGAACCCAAACCTATCTTGAAGGATTTCCAGAACTGTGCAATAAATTGTGCACCTCTATTGAAATAATGGAGACCGAAACCCCATGAAGTCTTATCGCTTCTTTAATAAACAAATTTGTATGATCTTCGGCCCAATAAGTAGTCCTTACCGGCAAGAAATGGACAGACTTTGTCTAATTCTTTTAAGAGCACTTGTGCTTAAATGAATTGAATTTGATAATTAGATAAAACGTTTTTATTTTTAAAAAAACTAGATAATCAAAGTGTTTATCCTTGATTCTTTATTATTTCTCTATAATTTCTGTGGTTAAATGAATTAAATTTTTTATCCTTTATCAATAATTAGTGTAATTAAATATATTCAACTATAAGTTAAAACAATTAATCTTTCCTCTTCCTCATATCTAATATCACTAACTTCTGAAAATTAAATTAAATAACTCTTCATTTTTTCATCTTAACCTACAAATCTCTAGATCTATATAAGCATCCTGGAAAAGTAATTGTTCTTTACCAATTGCCTCCTGTTGATGTTCATCACAAGCCAATATTTCAGGTATTTTTTTAAAAAAATATTAATATGTGTTCTTATCTTAATTAGAATGATATTTTGTACCATAGTTTTATCTTTCCTTTTTTAGAGGTTTTTAAACTGTTTATAAATACATGAATTTTTGTTGAACAATTATAATACTCTTATTGTGTCATATTTTCCTCATTCTTGTGTTAACTTCTATTTTCCTATTTCATTTTAGTTTTTAATTGATAAACATAATTGCTTAAAGGTTATTGTCATTGAATATATATATATATATATATATTATATATATATATATATATATATATATATATATATATATAATACTATATTGGTTACCGTTTTGGTTCATAATTATGACTTGATCATCTGGTTTTCCTGGTGAGCAGTTTGAAAATCTAAAGAGAAAATTATCATAAACCATTAAAATTAGTCATGTCACGAGCAAAAAGTTTATCAAAAGAATTCCAAACATCATTTAATGAAGTCTCCAAGTATAACTTAGGAGCTACAACATTTTCAGGTTTATTAATATTACAACTTCTTAAAATCGCACTTATATCCCAATCATGATCACCCATTTTAAATCTATATAAAAAGATATCTACTTAGATGTAAAAAATAAAAATGAGCTGGTAACAGAAACTAATAATGTTTTCTTCTAAATTAGAGAGAGAAAAAATGATTCAAAGAGGGGGTTTTCTAATCGAGGAAGTAGATGATCAAAGAAAGGTTTAGTCTGTATGACATTAAAAGTGAATGGTCAAGATGAAGAAAAGTGAACCAATTTCAAAATATATAGATAAAATTAAAGGCCTATCTACCTATCCCGCTGCTTCTATATTTAATTCACAGTTAATGCACAATAAATATTTTTTTCTATTTTCGAATGAGTGGGAATAGACACAAGAGAGATGTCAATGATTATAATGTGTACCTTTTTTTAAAGATCATACATCTCATATATTATTGTAACAACTCGAGAGCACCCACTAGTCGTAACATGGTATATTCAATCTAAAAGTATCTTACACAAGCCCTTAGAATTCATTCATCAAATAGGCATTAGAAAATATGGAAGAATTAAAATATTTCTTTAAAACATAATTGAAGGTATTTCATAGGAGCGGTAGTCTTTCTAACATTATTGTCTCAAACCGTCTATGAATGACATGAATAAAAGTCTTTGGACACAGACACATAAAGTCTAAAATATAAAAGTTAATGTAATAAAGGTAAATAGATATTGTCCTTGAAGCAATGAGGACTCAGAAAGATCTACAATCTTCTAAATTTTTAAACTCTAGCCTCCAATAGCAACTCAGAGCTCCAACCCTACATTTTGTTAGAATGTAGGAAATATGTGTTAGTACTAAAGTACTAAGTATGGAAGCTACAATAATATCATAAGAGTATCTCAAATTGTTAGTCAAGATAACACATAATTGAAATTTGATACTTCAACCATTTGTCTTTTATACTCAAGTGAACTACGTCCCAAGCCACCTCCACATATACTTGTGCAAGTCAAAGGTATCATCCCATACTACTACCTAAGATAAGCACCTCTTTTGTAATTCTTGGTCATAGACCTCATTCATACTTAAGTAGAGCACTATATCCCTAGGTCACCTCAAGACACACTTGTGCAAGGCATGTGGGGTATCCCATTCTACTTCACACACTAAGCATATCTTGAAGTCACCAATTCATGTGTTACTCCCTCTTAAGTGTCACTAAGGACCTAATTTCATATTTTACAAGGAAATATCATCTTAAGTCAATTTTTACATGGAAGGCAACTATAGCAACTACTTAAGCTAGTCAAACATCATACGAGGACATTAAATAAGTAGCTTCAAGTCATACTTGTGTCATGTATGAATGACATACCATTCTTCCATTCACGCTAAGTACTCATTTAGGCTAGCTTACTCAATGCTAACTATATTTCATACTAGTCTATCAAGAATTGCATACTATCTTACTAGACATAACTATTATGGAAAACATAACACATGAGATCCAACTATCATAGAAAGGTTATAAAAATACCCACCTAGGCACCATGCATCAACTCATCAATATGTTATCTATCCATAGGGTATTATAATTCGCCTAAGCTACCATGAGTAATATAACAGAACCTATTCTATGAATTGCACCTTTAATGTAAGCCAAGCTACCATTAGGACAATATAAGTCATCTATCCTAAAACTATCATGAAATGGTTTTGGCCTAACCAAGTGAAGCTATCATAAGATATTCTAATCATGCTACTTTAAGTTATCCTTAGGAGAGTTTCATTCCTCAATTCCAAGATACCATTGGAATCACCATCCCCAATCTTCGTGAGATTTACTATCTTAAGCTACAACGAGATATACTATCTCAAGTTACCATTATACTTACCATCTTTAGCTTCCAACCTTTGTCTTATTTTAGTAAGCTAGGCTTTACATGAAGGAAACACAAGTCTCAACATGAATCTATTCTAGTCTAACTTTCTTTGATTCAAATAAGATTATTAGGTTAACCTAGAATCCTTCTATGTGAGAGAACTTGCTTCTCTTAGATTGTTCATATCTAAGTGTATAAGAAAAAGAGAATACTTGATAAAAATCAGACAAATTTAACATGTGATATCACACAAATAGGGATTTGGGGGTAAAGTCAATATGAGGAGATATGTATTGATTTTCTCTTTCTCTTATATACTAAATATATGAACAAGCTAGGAGAAGCATGTTTTCTCATATAGAAGGATTATAGGTTGACCTAATAACCTAAAATGAATCAAAGAAAGCTAAACTGTAATAGCTTGATGTTGAGACTTGTGTTTTCTTCATGTAATGCTTGGCTTATTAAAATAAGACCAAGGTTGGAAGATTGAGATGGTAAGTCTCATGGTAGCTTGAGATAGTAAATCTCATAGTAGCTTGAGATAGTAAATGTCACGGAAGCTTGGGGATGGTGATTCCAATGGTTGCTTTGGATTGATAAATTAACTCTCCTCAAGATAGCTTGAATTAGCATGATTAGATTGCTTTATAATAACTTGACTTGGTTAGGCCAAAACCGTTTCATGGTAGCTTTAGGGTAAATGACTTATATTCTCCTAATGGTTGCTTGGCTTGCATGCAAGGTGCAATTAATCTAATAAGTTGAGTTATATTACTCATGGAAGCTTAGGGTTGAGGATTAATACTTCCATATGGATAGATTACATCTTGATGATTGGGTGCATCGTTGCTAGGTGGGTATACTTACAACATTCCTATGATAGCTTTGATCGCATGATATGATGTTTTCAATGGTAATTAAGTCTAGTATGTGATATTGTTGATAGACTAGTATGAAAGATAGTTAACATTGATTAAGATAGCCTATATGAGTACTTAGTGTGAATGGTTGAATGGGATGTCATTCATACATGACACAAGTATGACGTAAAGCTACTTATGAAATATCCTCTTATGAAGTATGCCTACCTTGGGTAGTGGCTATAGTTTCCTTCCATTTTAAGATTGACTTCAGATTATAGTTGATTGTCAAATATTAAAGTAGGCCCTTAGTGACACTTCTAAGGGGGTAACACGTGAATAGGGTGACTTCATGATATGCTTAGTGTGTGAGGAAGACTGGGATGCCCCATATGCATTGGACAAGTGTGCCTTGCGGTTTTCTAGTGGTATAGTGCTCTACTTATGTATGAAGGTGGGATATCACCAAGAATAACGAAAGAGAAGTACTTAGCTTAGGTAGTAGTATGGTATACTACCTTAGCCTTGCACAAGTAAACTTAACTGTGGCTTGGGACGTAGTTCACTTGAGTATAAAGGACAAATGGTTGAAGAATAAAATTATAATTATGTCTTATGTTGACTTTTTATGATATGATTCTTAGGTTATTTCCTCTTATGCTTATGTCTTATGTTGTTTAACCATTTGAGATGCTCCTATAATGTTATGCTAGCTTCCATACTTAGTACCTTTGTACTAACGCATATTGCCTACATTCTAACCAAATGTAGGGTTGGATCTTTGAGTTTCCCTATGAGGGTAGAGTTTTAGAGCATTGAAGATATTTGTGAGTCCTCAGGTCTTTGAGGACAATATCCATTTACCATCATATACCATTTACTTTTATGTTTTAGACATTATGTGGGCTGTGTCCCATGACTTTATTCATTTCATTCATATGGTTTGAGACAATAATGTTAGAAAGACTTCCTCTTTTATGAAATACTTTTTTGAGTTATGTTTTCTTCAATATTATCTAATTAATGTGATGAATGAATGCTAAGGGATTGTATAAGATCTTTTCGAGATCGAATATGCCATGTTACGATTAGGGGGTACTCTCGAGTCATTACAATATGATATGAGATGTATGATAATAAACAAAATGTACGCGTTACTATCCTTGACTTCTCTTTTGTTGCTAATCCCACTCACTCTAAAGTAGAAAAAAATATTTATTGTGCATAAAATATAAATTAAATGAGGATGCGCCAGTTACGTAGATAGATATTTATTTTTCTCAGTATATTTTCAAAATTAATTCACGTTTGTTCATCTCAACCTTTGAGTAATAATGTCATACCCACTAAACGTTTCTTTTTATCATCTACTTCCACCATTAGGAAACCCCTCTTTGGATCATTTTTCTCTCTCTCTTGTTCAGTAGAAAACATCATTAGTTTCTCTTATAAGCTCCTTTTTTATTTTTTTTACATTTAACTAGATATCATTTTGTATAGATTTAAAATGAATGATCATGACTGGGATATAGCTGTGATCGTATGAAGTTAAAATATTAATAAACCTGACAATGTTGTAGCTCGGAAGTTATACTTGAACTTCTTTAAATGTGTTTGGAATTCTTTTGATGACTTTTTGGCTCGTGACATTACTAAATTTAATGGTTTATCTGAAATTTTCTCTTTAGATTTTGATAATTGCTCACTAGGAAAAACCAGATGATCAAGTCATAATCATGAAACAAAATGGTAATCAACTGTTGTATTTACATCCCATTCAACCATCTCAATTTATCCAACAAAACTCTTTTCCTCCATCAACAACAACATTAGTGTGTGTTCCACCAACAACTACAACAACAAAAGAATGGATTGATCTACAACAACTCGATATAGGGGCTAACAATTATTCTATATTCAATTTTCTCCATGGAGACTCCTTTGATTCAAACTAGAACAAGGTATCCATTCACTTTGTTACATTTTATGTGTGTATATTTAATATTTTTATTTTAGTACTTCTGATTTGAAATTAGAAAAAATCATTCAATAAGGATTTCGCATGAATTATTGCATATGACTCACAATTTTCATTTAAGAACTTTTGTTTGAAAGAGGAAAAATCATGGTTCTTTAAGACATATATTTCTCTAATCCTGTAACCAGGTGAAAAAGGGGATACTCTTGAAGCATGAATTCTTCTGCCCATGAATCCTTCTTTGCTTTTTTACGGCACTATAACAATATTTCTTTCCCTACAGTCTAATATATGTGTCAAAGAGAGTATTCTCTTGCAACGGGTACGGGGCAATCCCCTGAGCCTATTGGTTCAATTTCTAGAAATTCATTTCTCTCTCCTTCACTCAAAACACAATCTATGATGATTGAAATCAGACAAAATCAACTAAACTTCATGATAAAAAAAAACGTGTATGTTGTAGAGCGTAAAATCGAGGATTAGTACTTAAACATTGATATTGTTTAAGAATGATTAATTAATATAAAATTAAATTATAGTATAATCTCAATCTAACCAAAGAACATATGACTATATAATGAAAACACCATCCCAATTAGTAGAAAAGAGTTTTATTATTTTGGCAAAAAGGTCTAGTGAACCCTTGTACTTGTGTCAGTTTGTATTGTGAACTCTTCTACTTATACATTTGTCATCTGGACCCCTGAACCCTTCTACACTCAACATTTTAATAACATTTCTGACTTGGCCTCCTATGTGGAAGATACAAGAATGAGGCGTGTGATATACACACCTGAGGAGAGTGAAATGTGGTTAAAAGGGTCTAATAGCCACATTAGGGTTTTATAAAGTATTCTTTCCCATTCACATTTAAAAATATTTTTGAAAAATTTGAGATTTTTTTCCCTCCTATTTGATCTTCTTTCTCCCAATTTCTTGTCCATTTTTTTCATCGTTTTAATCCTCTTTTATTTCTATGCATTTCCTTCATTTTGTGGTTAATCCTATTGTAGGTTTCTACATCATCACGAAAGTTGTTTTTCTTAGAATCCAATAATATATTAAAAATCATGAAACATGTAATTTAGAGCATAAAAATAGAATCCCCAAAAAATTTGAAGAAAATGAGTATAATCAACTAAAAACCTAAAAATTAAAAAGAGAGATAAATAGAAGATGAAATCTAGACTAAACAACATACAAATACGAAAATAAGTCACAAAATTTATATACACAAAATAAAGATCAAATAAAATCAATAAAAATACTCAAGCAATTTTGTGGAATGAAGAAAAGAACGAGAAAGAAAAAATGTAGGTATAGATAGCCTCACATAGATACATGTATACGACGATGTTAACACACTGTGCTTTTTTGATTTTGATGAAAACAAAGATGAATTCCTTGATTGTGCTCGTGTTTTTTCTTCAATGAAAAGAGTAGAAAATTTGCTAAAAAAGTGTAAGGAAGATGAAAGAGAAATGAAATAAGATTGTGGGGATAGTGGTGGGTTTGGTGGCAAAAAGTAAATAAAAATTATAAATGTATTAATTAAATATTATAAAAATTTCAAGATGACATGAAGTGGTATATATATACAGGTGTCTTTTCGTAATTATTTTTAAAATTACGTGTCACGCATTTGTGGTACACTCAAAATTAAAGGGTAAAAAAAGCTGTTAAATATGTTGAGTTTAGCTGGGTTCAGGGTCCAGATGACAAATGAGTAAGTAGAAGGGTTCACAATACAAATACTCATAAAAATACAAGGGTTCACCAAACCATCTAACCTATAGTATTTTTACATATAATATTATTCTATAATCTTTTCATTATACTCCTTATATTCCCATATTAAGTGTAATTCTTAAGACAAAAACACCTATTAAGAATAATATTAAAATGCATAGGTAAATCATAATTTCAACAACTATTGCCCTTTGTGATATTATAAATATAAGGTAAAATAATGCACAAATACCTCCGTAGACTATGACGAAATCTCAAAGTCACACCTTATTAAACAAAGTCCTATTACAACATACATCCGTGCACTTTTTTTTTGGTGATTTTGTGCACCTTTTGGGATTACATATCATCAAAATATCTCCCATGAACCTCAATTGGGTGAATTCACGGAACGTGCCACGTTAGACAAAAGGTGCACAGAATTACAAAAAAAAAGTCCAACGGGGTAATATCTGTTACGACCCGATTACGAAAACTGAAGGATTTCGAAGCCGATTTCGCAACTTTGGCCAATTTGGAAGTGTTTTTTGGAAATGTTGAATTTAGGAGTCACCACTTAATTTTCTAAAAAAAAATTTAAGAAAACCATTTAAAATGAATTTTAAATAAAATTAGAGTTGGGTAAGAGTGTCATGCGAAACAAAGTAAGAGAAAAACAATAAGCAGATAACTTATATGAATAACCATATGAATAACAATAAACTACTATCAAGCAAAATACACAAAACACAAATTGCTATCAGACAAACCAAATAACCAAAACTACTAACATATTAATTTTTGTTTAAGCAGATAACCATTCTTTAAAAAAAAACTTGCCTTGACTCCAACAAGTAGGAAAATGCTCTATGTTGTAACCTTCAATAGTGATTAATGCAAAATTTGTGCATTACCCAAAAACTAGTTCATGTGCTTAGTAAATGCCATTCAATACAAAGTCAATCACGCTACCTCAAAAACTATTAACAATCAAATCTTTTGGAAACTTTTGCAACCAACCACACAAAATCTCAATTTTTTGACCATTCCAAAACCTTCTTGCAAGCAATATATCTTAAATAACGACAAACTAAGTTAACTAAAAATCAAAACTTTCCGAGATAGAGATCAAAGAAAACCAACTAAATCTTAAATAAAAGTCGAGAAAACAAATACCCTTACCTGAAAATACAATCTCCATAACTCTAATCACATAAATTCGGATATGAACAGATATCTAAAATTCAATCACAGAGTTTAAACATACTCCAAAAAACGAAAAAAAAAAGAGAGACAATGCTCTATGTATGAGTAAAATATCTTAACATATGCACTATTATAACAGAGAATACAAATAAATATCAATACAATATAGATCCTTGGTAACATAAGCAACTAGTATTTTAAAGAGAAGCTTGAATTTAAACAATAAACTAATGAAAATTCTAGCAATACGGTTAAGGAATTATTATAAAGAAGACAACTTCATATATTCAAAAAAATATAACAGGATGTGTGTGTATGTAATATATATATATATATATATATATATAAAAGGAAAGACTTAGCTTAATGAATCCTCTTTTATTACTAACTATGAAGTATACATTTTAGTCAAGAAAAACATGAGTGGAAACTTAAATAAACAAAACATGAAATTGAGAGATTACTGGAAAAATGTCTCGGAAAATAAGTGAAAGGACAAACCAACAACCCATGCCATTTTCAAAATCTAAGCAACAACCATTAACGGAGAACTTGAATTAACATTCAATATTTGTATAAATCAGTTGTGTAAATAAATAATTGAATTCTAATCATTATAGGAACAAGAAAAGGGTTAGGGAAGAAACAAACATTAATATTTAATACCTAATCAGGCGATAAATATGAACAGAACACCAAAGGATCTAGGAAATTTTTAACTATACAAAAATAAATAAAATAGTAGGAACAAAATAAACATTATTAACTACTAAAAGGTCAAACCGA
>JAKWIY010003055.1:40113831-40167968 GCA_027704805.1 Solanum corneliomulleri | reverse complement strand
ACGTGTGGAGGAATCCTAAACTCTGCCTGGGATTTGCGCAGCCTGTGACGGGCCGTCGTGCCTGCGACGGTCCGTCACGATGGCCGTCGCAACCTCCCAACTTCAGGTGGGCTGTGACGGCCCGTCACCCCTGTGACGGTCCGTCCTGCACCTCCGTCATGACGGTCAGAAACTCGTTTCTTGTACCAAATTCTCAAAAGTTGAAGTGTTTTGCAACGGAAACTCACGACGGTTCGTCGTGGATGTGACGGCACGTCCTGCAGGTCCGTCACAATTTACAGAGAGTCGATTTTCAGTACCCAATTTCAAAACTAAGTATGCGACACGCTGCACCCTCGACGGGCCGTCGTGTCTGTGACGGTCTGTCGCAGTGCCCGTAGTCTTGGCCAGTTTTTCCAGAATTAAAAATCTGCTGCTCAAAACGACTAAACAGGTCGTTACAATAGATACCATTTACCCATCGTTCGTCCCCGAACGATCAAAGAAGAAAAACAATGGCGAAAGGAGTACCTGAATCTGTAAACAGATGTGGATATTTTTCTTGCATATCTGCCTCCTTCTCCCAAGTAGCTTCTTCAACAACCGGTCGATTCTTCCATTGAACTTTGATGGATGCAATCTCTCTCGACCTCAACTGCGAACTTCTCTATCTAATATAGCAACCGGTTCCTCTTCATAAGTCAAGTTCTCATCAAGCAAAACTGAATCCCAACGGATAATGTAGTTTCCATCTCCGTGGTATTTCTTCAACATGGACACATGAACACCGGATGCACTCCAGACAGCCCTGGGGGCAAGGCTAATTCATAGCCACCTCCCCTATTCTCTTAAGCACTTCAAATGCCCAATATACCTTGGACTTAACTTACCCCTTTTTTCCGAACCGCATCACCCCTTTCATGGGTGAACCTTCAACAGGACTTGTTCACCTTCCATGAACTCCAAGTCTCTAACCTTTCGGTCTGCATACTCCTTTTGTCTACTTTGAGCCGCCAAAAGCTTTTTTCTGAATAGCTTTTACCTTCTCCATAGAATCTCTCAACAGATCAGTCCCCCAAGGTCTAACTTCAAAGGCATCAAACCAACCAATGGGAATCTACAACCTCCTCCCATACAATGCTTCAAATGGAGCCATGTCAATACTGGAGTGATAGCTATTATTATATGAAAACTCTGCCAAAGTAAAAAGCTATCCCAATGGCCACCAAACTCTATCACACATGCACGAAGCATATCCTCCAACACTTGAATCGTTCGCTCAGACTGACCATCGGTCTGAGGGTGAAATGCAGTGCTAAGGTCCAACCTAGTACCTAATTCAGCATGTAATGTCCTCCAAAACTTAGAGTAAAACTGCGTACCTCTATCCGATATGATGGAGAGTGGAACTCCATGCAACCGAACGATCTCTGAGATGTAGATTTTGGCTAACTTCTCTGCATTGTAGGTCACCTTGACCGGAATGAAATGAGCGACTTAGTTAACCTGTCAACAATCACCCAATAGAGTCATACTTACCAATGTCTTGGGAAGACCAACCACGAAGTCCATCGCGATTCTCTCCCACTTCCATTCAGGAATGGGCATTCTCTGAAGTGTTCCTCCGGGCCTCTGGTGTTCATACTTTACTTGTTGACATTTGGACATTTGGCAATAAAGTCACAATATCACGCTTCATTCTACTCCACCAGAAGTGTTGCTTTAGGTCGCGATACATCTTGGTTGCACCAGGATGTATAGAATATCCAGAACTATGAGCCTCTGTAAGAATAGTGGTGATCAAATCATCGATGCGGGGTACACATACCCTTCCCTTAATTCTCAAAACACCTTCCTCATCAATTATTGCCTCTTTAGCCTCTCCTTGCAACACTTTGTCTCGGATTCGACTTAGCTTCTCATCATCAAACTGTTTCCCCTTAATCTGATCAAGAAAGGAGATTTTGCCTCTACACAAGCTAACAATCCTCCCTTCTCATTTATTTCCAACCTCATAAGGTCATAGCCGAATCTGCACTTCTCTAGCCAATGGGCGTCTAGAGGCTTGCAAATGAGCTAGACTTCCCATGCTTCCGGCCTTTCTACTCAAGGCATCTGCCACAACATTCGCCTTCCCCGGATGATACAAGATGGTGATGTCGTAGTCCTTCAGTAGTTCCATCCATCTCCTCTGTCTCAAGTTCAAATCTTTCTGAGTGAATACATACTGTAGGCTACGATGGTCCGTGTAGACTTCACACTTAACCCCATACAAGTAGTGTCTCCATTGCTTTAGTGCAAATACTACCGCGGCCAACTCCAAATCATGTCGGATAGTTACGTTCATGCACCTTTAATTGCCTCGAAGCATAAGCAATCACATTCTTCTCTTGCATTAGCACTGCACCCAACCCAGAATAGGATGCATCACAATAAACAATGAAAGTTTTTACCCTCTACCGGCAAGGTGAGGATAGGCGCGGTAGTCAACACGTCTTAAGCTTCTGGAAGCTTTCCTCACACTCATCTGACCATACAAATGGAACATTCTGCTTAGTCAAGTTCATCAATTGGGAAGCAATAGAAGAGAATCCCTTGACGAATCGGCGGTAGTAACTAGCTAACAACCCACAAAACTCCTTATTCTGACAGTCGACGTTTGTAGTCTTACCCAATTCTTCGCTGTCTCAATCTTGGATGGATCCACCATCACCCCATCCTTAGAAACAACGTGCCCCAAGAAGGACACTGAATCTAGCCAAAACTCACACTTGGAGAATTTCGCATAAAGCTTTTTCTTTCTCAACAACTCTAACACCATTCTCAAATGCTCCTCATGTTCCTTCTTACTTTTGGAGTATATCAGTATATCATCAATAAACACAATCACAAAGAGGTCCAAGTATGGCTTGAAAATCCCGTTCATCAAGCTCATGAAGGCAGCAGGGGCATTAGTAAGACCAAACGACATTACCACAAATTCATAATGCCCATACCTAGTTCGAAAAGCAGTCTTTGGCACATCCGTTGCTCGTATTTTCAATTGGTGATAACCGGACCTCAAGTCAATTTTTGAGAAGACACAAGCACCTTGTAACTGATCGAACAAGTCATCAATGCGAGGAATGGGGTACTTGTTCTTAACAGTTACTTTGTTCAACTGTCGGTAATCTATGCACATTCGGAAACTCCCATCCTTCTTCTTCACAAATAGCACCGGAGCACCCCAGGAGATGCACTTGGTCTAATGAAGCCTTTACTCAACATTCTTGAAGTTGAGCCTTTAACTCTCTTAACTCTGCGGCGGGCCATTCTATAAGGGGGTATAGAAATGGGGCGAGTACCCGGTTCAAGATCGATACAGAAGTCATATCCTATCCGGTGGCATACCAGGAAGATCTGCAGGGAACACATCTAAAAACTCACGGACTACCGAACCTGACTCAATCGAAGGTACTTGGGTAGTGTCATCCTTAGATGTGCCAAGAAGCTAGACAACCTTACTAACCATCTTGAGCACGAATAAAGGAGATAATACGCACCGGACTGAAGTGTAGTCACCCTCCCCACTAACAACGGATCTGCCCCAGGCTTGGCTAACGTCACTGTTTTAGCATGCATTACAATCCAAAATCGCAAAATTTGGAGAAAACCAAGTCATACCCAGAATTATATCAAAGTCACCCATTTCTAAAATAACCAAATCTACATAATGTTGCTCCCCACAAAATTCACCAACAAGACCTATACACTTTTTCGACTATCACAGACTCACCCACCGGAGTAGAAACACGAATAGGCATGTCAAGTAATTCACAATGTAAATTTAGACAGACAGTAGCAAATGAGGAAGATACATATGAAAATGTGGAGCCAGGGTCAAATAATACAGATGCCATGCAATCACAAACCAAGAGATTACCTGTGATAACAGCATCAGACGCCTCCGCTTCAGACCTCCCAGGGAAAGCATAACAATGGGCCCTATCATTCGTCTGTCCGTTGCCCCTACCATGTTGTGTAGTAGTGGCTCCGTTTTGCCCATCACCTCTGCCGTTTTGGTGACCACCATTACCTCGACCACCACGTCCTCCAGAAAAACGGCCTCTACCATGACCACCCCACCTCTAGCTAGTGGGGCTCTGTAACTCTTTTTGGACAATTCCTCCTAATATGTCCAATCTCCCCACATCCATAGCACTCTCTGGAATCGGGCATAGGTCTCTCGGGGTAGTGTTGACCGTTCTGAGGTGGACCCCCAACTACAGTCTGTAGTGAAGACTGTATTGGTCGAACTAAGTGACCTCCGGAGTTCTGTCCTCTAGAGTAGGAACCATTAAACTCACCTCCCCTTCGAAACCTCTTTGATGTCGATGTCGTGGTGAAGTCATCTGGCTTCACTCTTTCCACCTCTATCACAAAGTCTACCACCTCTTGGAAAGATGTTGCCGTTGCCGCTACCTGTAAGGCTGAAATCCGCAACTCCAACCTCAACCCCTTCACGAAACGGCGAATCCGTTCTTGTGGACTGAAACAAAGTAGGGTGGCATATCTGGATAGTGCGCGAAATTTAGCCTCATACGCGTTTACTGTCATCCTTCCTTGTTCAAGACTCAAGAATTCATCCCTCTTTCTATCTCTCAAGTCCTTGGGATATACTTCTCCATAAACAGGGTAGAGAATGATTCCCAAGTCATAGGTGGTGCCTCTGTTGGCTGACACTCAACATGTGAAGCCACCACATTTTGGCGTTCCCTTGGAACTGATAGCTCACGAACTCGACACCAAACCTCTCTACTATCCCACATCTTGTGTAGTGCTCATGACAATCAACCAAAAAATCATAAGCATCCTCAGATTCTGCACCCTTGAAGACTGGAGGTTTCAATTTCAAGAACTTACTGAAAAGTTCGTGTTGATCGTTTGTCATGATAGGCCCTTGTAGTCAGACGTGGAAATGTGCCTATTCCCAATGATGCATCCATGCGGGGAGCCATAGTAGCCGCATGTCCGTATCTCTGAAACCGGAGGTGTTGGTGCAGAAACCACTGGAGGTGCCTGACCCTGATCAGACAACCCTCTAAGATAAGCCAAGTACTTGGTTGATCATCTCTGGGGTAGGTTGGGGTGGCATTTCTCATTCTGCCCTTGTTCATTCTCCCTCCCCTCCTCACCCTCTCTTACCACATCCTCGTCGGTGGAGGAGTCACTGCCCTAGTATCAGATGGGCTAGGGGCTCGTCCTCTCCCTCTAGAGGACGTCCTCCCACGACCTCTTCCACGGCCTCTTGCCGCTGTTCTCCTCGAGCCACAGCCCCAGTGGCTGGCTCAGTAGTTTCCTCTCTTTCCGTTGGCGCTGCTGTGCGGTCGTTGCTCTAGTTCTAACCATCTGCAAAATAGAGTGAAGATGGTCAGATACCAATTTGTATCACCTAGATACCAATTGGACTCATAGTATAGCACGAAAGAAGAATGAAAGAATGGAATTTTTCTAAAGTCTTATAGCCTCTCAAAGAAAAGTAAAGGCGTCCCCCTACCGTTCCTTAAGACTCTACTAGGACATGTTCTTGTGTGATGAGACCAACGAACCTAATGCTCTGATACCATTTGTCACGACCCAATTCGAGGACGCGACTGGCACCCACATTTACCCTCCTATGTGAGCGAACCAACCCATCTAAACCTTAACATTTCATTATATATCAACAGAAAATAATGCGGAAGACTTAAACCATAAATAAAACAACTCAACTATTATTAATATTTCCAAAATCTAGAAGTCATCATCACAAGAACATCTATGATCAAATTACTAAGCTAAACTATCTAAAATGTCTAAGAAGCTAAAAAATACATAAAACTTGTCCATGCCGGAAGTCAAGGCATCAAGACTTATAGAAGAAGATCCAGTCCAAGCTAGAAGCGTTAGCTCACCCTGAGATTCGGTATGACAAAATCTGGCCCGAATTACTGTTGTGTTGAAGTTGACGGAACGTTTGCTGCATAACAAAAATAACAAAAGGGAAAACATAAAAGTAGGGGGTCATACAACCACACGTACTGAGTAGATATCATCGGCCAACTCAAAATAGAAGATAATATATATCAAGTAATATTATAAATCAACTATAAACTCACATGTAGCAACAACAAGTATTATAATCGTCAATAAATACCATCAAATTCATCCATGAGGGCTCAAGCCTCAATACCATACTCATTTGGGAATTAAGTTCATTATGTTGAGTATATTATCATCTTTGAAGATTCATTATCTTTCTTCCTCTTGTGTCGGTACGTGACACTCCGATCCCCTACCACTATGTGTCGGTACGTGACACTCCGATTCCCTATATGTGTCAGAACGTGACACTCCGATCCCCTATATGTGTCGGAACGTGACACTCCGATCCCCTATATGTGTCGGTACGTGACACTCCGATCCCCTATATCTACGTGTCGGTTCGTGACGCCCGTCCCACTAATACTATGTGTCGGAACGTGACACTCCGATCCACTAATACTATGTGTCGGAACGTGACACTCCGATCCACTAATCTCATTCTATCCGTTCATCAAGCCTTTTCTTTACCAAGGCATCATCAATCCCATTACTTTAATTCATCATGCCTTCTTTTATACCAAGGCATCATCATTAATATCGTAGATTAAAGTTTCTTTCAAGATTTGGGATTCAATGGTTTTCATCATGCTTGTTTTATCAAAATCACATAATCATATTCATGCAAGCATACAATAAGTATATAGACAGGTTTACAATACTACCAATACATATCATTCGCTATTAAGAGTCTACTACGAATAGCATGAAAACCATAACCTACCTCCACCGAAAACTAGTGATCAAGCAAGAAATTCCCAAGCTTTGTTTTCTCCCCTTTGATCGATTGCTCTCTCTCTCTTTCTTGTTCTTTCTCTTTTGTTTTCTTATGTTCAAACCCTCTTTCTTTTACCCTAATTAATCATATAAATTAAGTGTGAAAAAGGACAATAAACCCCACTAATTAACTTAAGGTTACCCCCCTTTTACCCCTAAGTAATTAGACTTATTAATGTTAACCTCATCTTTATAATTAAGGAAAGAATAGTCAAAAACGACCCTTAAAACGTGTGAAGGAATCCGAAACTGCCTGGGATTGCGCAGCCTGTGACGGGCCGTCGTGCCTGCGATGGTCCGTCACGATGGCCGTCGCAACCTCCCAACTTCCAGGTGGGCTGTGACGGCCCGTCACCCCTGTGACGGTCCGTCCTGCACCTCCGTCATGACGGTCAAAAACTCGTTTCTTGTACCAAATTCTCAAAAGATGAAGTGTTTGGCAACGGAAACTCACGACGGTTCGTCGTGGATGTGACGGCACGTCCTGCAGGTCTGTCACAATTTACAGAGAGTGGATTTTCAGTACCCAATTTCAGAATACTAAGTATGCTGACACGCTGCACCCTCGACGGGCCGTCGTGTCTGTGACGGTCCGTCGCAGTGCCCGTAGTCTTGGCCAGTTTTTCAAGAATTAAAAATCTGCTGCTCAAAACGACTAAACAGGTCGTTACAATATCATTAAATTGAGCTTAGAGACTGCAATCTAATCTTAGAGTTCCAATATAACCATTCTTAAGCTACGTAAATGTTTAAATACTAATCTTAAACCTTAGGCTCTAAACCCTGCTTGTTCTTTTTATCATGAATTTAGGTTATTTTTATCTGACTTGAATCATCATAAATTCTAACTTATGTGAAAGGAGAGACATTACTTACTAGGAATTGGATCAATAGGCTCAGGTGTACGCTCCTTATCTGCTGGAAGAGGATCTGCTATTTGACAAATATATTGATCTAGTCATGTAACCAAGCGAAAAAAGGGATTCTCTTGAAGCATGAATTATTATGACCATGAATCCTCCTTTTATTTGTTATGAGACTAGAGAGAAATTTCTCTTGCACTAGGGACTAGAATGTCATCTCTCTCTCCTTAACTTAAAACACAACCTATGATGATTCAAGTAAGACAAAGAATAACTAAACTTAATTATAAAAAGACCATGTAGGGTGTAGAGACTTAAGCCTAGGATTAGTATTTAAACATTGATGTAGCTTGAGAATGATTATATTAATATAAGATTGAATTATGTTAATGATGTAGTTTCGGTCCTCAACATTCAGATCACGCATAGTTCAATTCCCAATTCATACTCAACAACATTAGTGGAGTCCTCATACATTGAGGACAATGGACATGTTTATTTCTTTTTTAGTTGTGATGATGACATGTCCCAAAAACTATATTTAGTTAGAGACCTTTTTAAACATAGTTTTAGATTTAGATTAAGCATTTAACAAATAGAATTTCAATATATATATTCAGATCAATATTGGGTATTTCCCATCTTCCAATTATCTCATGATTTAGGCTTCTGCATTGTATCTTTTATTCAGTTGTATTAGTATGTTTAAAATATGTATGTTAAGGGTTAGCTTGGGGTCACTCCCTAGGGCTCGTGTTTATGCCAAGGGGTATAGGCCTTGGGGCTTGGTACCTGTCCCATCAATACACACAAAGATTCATGAATAAAATTGGTTAATCTTATTATTTCTTCTTTTTACAAAGATAAAATGCCTTCTAAGCATATTTTTAGAAAGAACCAAATAGAGATCATTAATATCGATACAACTAAAAACATTAAATAGCTATGCAATTGTTGGTAATCACTAACTAATTCATGATTAAAAGCTCCTTGCAAATTCATCAATTTTCTTTTTGTCTAATCTATAGCTAAATAATATTATCATGAAATTTTATTATTCACCTATGAAATTCCATCCATTGGAATTCCCTATTTTCTAGTAGACTAATATACTCTTTGTCACGAACCAAAACGAGCCGCGCGTGGCACCCACACTTATCCTCCTAGGTGAGCGAACCAACAAATCTAAACCCCAACATTTACCAGTATATCAATTATTTATAGTAAAAATAATGCGGAAGATCCAAACCTTATTAACGAAATCAATTAAATAAACTTCTAAAGTTTAATACTTTTTATTCCCAAATTCTGGAAGTCATCACACCAAGAACATCTATCCTCAAATTTACAAATCTAAGAGTATTTAAGAAGCTAAAATAAGTAAAAAGATGGTCCATGTCCGAACTTCAAGACATCAAGACTTGAGGGAGAGAATCCTGTCTGAGCTAGGAATAATAGCTCACCCTGAAATCTGATATGCTGGAGACTGGCTAGAGTTGAGGGCGAGTCGAAGTCGATGGTGCACTTGCTGCACTCCATAAAACAACAAGAAGAAAATACAAGTAGGGGTCAGTATAAGGAACACGTACTGAGTAGGTATCACCGGCCAACTCAAAATAGAAAGCAATATATACTGAATAATAATATAAAATCAACCACAATCCTTAACAGGTGACAAGCAACAAATACAAGAACCATTGGCAACAACACCAAGCACACCTATGAGGACTCAAGCCTCCACACCTTACT
The DNA here is from genome assembly GCA_027704805.1 of Solanum corneliomulleri. Classification (NCBI taxonomy): domain Eukaryota; kingdom Viridiplantae; phylum Streptophyta; class Magnoliopsida; order Solanales; family Solanaceae; genus Solanum; species Solanum corneliomulleri. The sequence goes on along the minus strand of JAKWIY010003055.1, from coordinate 40,158,480 downwards.
CATTTGGGAAATAGGTTCTTCGAATTTGAGTATATTAAAATAATTCAAGATTCCTTCTCTTTATTATTATAGTGTCGGAACGTGACACTCTGATCCTATATACCGTGTTGGAACGTGACACTCCGATCTCCTAATACTTGTCGGAACGTGACACTCCGATCCAATATTACCGTGTCGGAACGTGACACTCCGATCCATTTATCACATTATTTTATTTCATCAAGCCTTATTTATGTCAAGGAGTCATCTTAATAGAGATGATTTAAGATTGAAGATTCAAGAGTCTCATCATTCTAACCCACCACAATTACACAATCAAAACATACAAACACACAGTCAAGCACATAGAAGACTTTACAATACCACCCAATACATATCGATCGCTATTTAGAGTTTATCTATCACATAGAAATAAACCATAACCTACCTCAACCGAAGAATCGTGATCACGCAAGCTACCTCGCCAATGCCTTTGCTTTCCTCTTCGTTCTCTCTCTCTCTCGCTCGTTCTCCCCTTTCAGTTCTTTTTATTTTTCTTCTGCAGATTCTTTTTCATTTACCCAAATTATCATATAATTCATTATGATAAAAGTAACCCACTATTTATTTCCCTATTATCTTCTTTAACCCTCAAGTAAATAAATTATTAAACTTACCCCACTAATTTCATAATTATAATCATGAATAGTCCAAAACACCCATTTAAATTTTTGCGGAAATCCGACCCTGGGTGGAGTTACGCAGCTTGTGAGGGTCCGTTGAATCTATGACGGTCCGTCCAGCAGATCCGTCACAAAGTTCAGAGAGTTAAATTCAGTATTGAGGTTACGAAGTTTGTGATGGTCCATCGTATCTACGACGGTCCGTGCTACACTTCCGTCGTGAAGTTCAGAGAGTCGATCCCACTACCCAGATTTCAGAGTTGAAGTGTTTTGGAACGAAAACCCTCGACGGTCCGTCGCGTGATCCGTCGACCCAGTCAGTTTTTATAAAAAATAATTCTACTGCTCGAACCGACTAAACAGGTTGTTACAATAGATTCCAATTTACCCATCGTTCGTCCTCTAACGATCACAAGAAGAAAAGCAAAAGAGAGAAAGAGTACCTGAATCTGTATAAAGTTGTGGATATCTTGATGGATGCAATCTCCTTCGATCTCAACTTGCGGACCTCTCTATCTAAAATAGCAACAGGCTCCTCCTCATAAGACAAATTCTCATCAAGAAGAACTGAATCCCAACGAATAATGTAGTTTCCATCCACATGGTATTTTTTCAGCATAGACACATGAAATACCGGGTGCACTCCTCAGAGTCCTGGAGGCAATGCCAATTCATAAGCCACCTCACCCACGCGCTTCAGAACTTCAAATGGACCAATATACCTCGGACTAAGCTTACCTCGCTTACCAAACCGCATCACCCCTTTCATGGGTGAAACCTTCAGCAAGAATTGTTCACCCTCCATAAAATCCAAGTCCATAACCTTTCGATCTCCATATTGTTTCTGCCTTTTCTGAGCTGCTAGAAGCTTCTCCTGAATGCATTTTACTTTATCTAACGATTCCCTCAAAATATCGGTAACCCATGGTCTCACCTCAAATGCATCAAACCAACTAATGGGAGACCTACATCTCCTCTCATACAGTGCCTCAAATGGGGCCATATCAATACTTGAGTGATAGCTATTATTGTATGAAAACTCTACTAAGGGTAAGAAGTTATCCCAATGACCACCAAATTCTATCACACATGCACGAAGCATATCCTCCAACACCTTAATCGTTCGCTCAGACTGACCATTGGTCTGAGGGTGAAATGCAGTACTAAGATCCAACCTAGTACCTAATTTAGCATGCAATGTTCTCCAAAACTTAGAACTAAATTGCGTACCTCTATCTGATATGATGGAAAGTGGAACTCCATGCAATCGAACAATTTCTGAGATATAGAGTTTGGCTAATTTCTCTACATTGTAAGTCACCTTGACCAGAATGAAGTGAGCAGACTTAGTTAATATGTCAAAAATTACCCAAATAGAATCAAACTTACCGAATGTCTTTGGAAGACCAACCACAAAATCCATTGCAATTTTTTCCCATTTCCATTCAGGAAAGGGCATTTTCTGAAGTGTTCCTCCAGGCCTCTGGTGTTCATACTTTACCTGCTGACAATTTAGGCATTGGGCAACAAAATCAACAATGTCATGCTTCATTCTGCTCCACCAAAAATGTTGCTTTAGGTCACGATACATCTTTGTTGCACCAGGATGTATAGAATACCTTGAATTATGAGCCTCTGTAAGAATAGTGTGAATAAAATTATCAACACGGGGCACACATACCCTTCCCTTAATTCTCAAAATGCCTTCCTCATCATTTATTGCCTCTTTATCCTCTCCTCGTAATACCATATCTCGAATTCGGATCAGTGTCTCATCAGTAAACTGATATCCCTTAATCTTGTCAAGAAAAGAAGATCTTGCCTCAAAACAGGCCAAAAATCCTCCCTTCTCTAGTACTTCCAGCCTCATAAAGTAATTATCCAGAGTCTGAACCTCTCTAGCCAATGGGCGTCTAGAAACTCGTAAGTGGGCTAGACTTCCCATGCTCCCTGTTTTTCTACTTAAAGCATCTGCCACAACATTAGCTTTTTCTGGGTGATACAAAATAGTAATATCATAGTCCTTCAGTAGTTCCATCCACCTCCTCTGCCTCAAATTCAAATCTTTCTGAGTAAAGACATACTTTACACTACGATGATCTGTATAGAATTCACACTTGACCCCATATAGATAATGTCTCCATTACTTTAATGCAAACACGACTGCAGCCAACTCCAAATCATGGGTCAGATAGTTACGTTCATGCACTTTTAATTGCCTCAAAGCATAAGCAATTACATTTCTCTCCTGTATTAGCACTGCACCCAAACAAGAATAAGATGCATCACAATAAACAATGAAATTCTTACCTTCCACTGTCAAGGTAAGAATTGGTGCAGTAGTCAACAAGGTCTTGAGGTTCTGGAAGCTTTCTTCACATTCGTCCGACCATACAAATGGAACATTCTGCTTAGTCAAATTTGTCAGTTGGGAAGCAACAGAAGAAAATCCCTTGACAAATCGACGGTAGTAGCTAGCTAAACCAACAAAGCTTCTTACCTCTGTAACATTAGTAGGTCTTACCCAACTCTTCACTGCTTCAATCTTAGAAGGATCCACCATCACTCCATCCTTACAAACCACGTTCCCCAAGAAGGACACTGAATCTAGCCAAAACTCACACTTGGAGAATTTGGCATAAAGCCTTTTCCCTCTCAACAATTCCAATACAATTCTCAAATGCTCCTCATGTTGTTTCCTGCTCTTTGAGTATATCCGTATATCATCAATAAAAACAATGACAAAGAGATCCAGATATGGCTTAAAAATCCCGTTCATCAGGCTCATGAAAGCAGCACGGGAATTTGTAAGCCTAAAAGACATTACTAAGAATTCATAATGCCCATACCTGGTTCAAAAAACAGTCTTTGGCACATCTGCTGCCCGTATTTTCAATTGATGATAACCAGATCTCAAATCAATTTTTGAGAAGGTACAAGCACTTTGTAACTGATTGAACAAATAATCAATGCGAGGAATAGGATACTTGTTCTTCATAGTTACCTTATTCAGTTGCCTCTACCCAATGCACATCCGAAAACATCCATCATTCTTCTTCACAAATAAAACAGGAGCACCCCAAGGGGATGCACTTGGTCTAATAAAACCTTTGCCTAACAACTCCTGATGTTGGGCCTTTAACTCCCTTAACTCAGCTGGAGCCATTCTATAAGGGGGTATGGAAATGGGGCGAGTACCCGGCTCCAGATAAATACAAAAATCAATATCCCCATCCGGTGGCATACCAGGAAGGTCTGCTGGAAACACATCCAGAAACTCACGAACTATCGAGATAGACTCAATCGAAGGTACTTGGGAAGTATCATCCCTGAGATGTGCCAAGAAATCTGAACAACCCTTACTAACCATTCTCTTAGTACGAAGAAAAGAGATGATATGAACTGGAGTAGAAATATAGTCACCCTCCCACACTAGCGGATCTGTCTCAGGCTTTGCCAGTGTCACTGTTTTAGCATTACAATCTAAGATTGCAATATTTAGAGAAAGCCAAGTCGTACCCAGAATTACATCGAAATCAACCATCTCTAGAATAATCAAATCTACATTAGTATTGCTCCACACAAAAGTCACAAGACAAGACCTATACACATTCTCAACTATCACAGAGTCACCCATAGGAGTAGAGACACGAAGGCATGTCAAGCAAATCACAATATAAATCAAGACCAGTTGCAAATGAGTAAGATACATATGAAAATGTGGATCCAGTATCAAATAATACAGAAGCCATGCAATCACAGACCAAAAGATTACTTGTGATAACAACATCAGATTCTCTACTTCAGACCTCCCGGGGAAAGCATAACAATGGGCCCTATCACCTGTCTGCCCGTTGCCCCTACCATGTTGCGCTGCAGTAGCTCCATCTTGCCCGCCGCCCCGGCAGATTTGGTGACCACAATTACCTTGGCCACCATATCCTCCAGAATGGCGGCCTCTCCCATGACAACCTCTACCTCTAACTATTGGGGGTCTGTAACTCTGTTTGGACAACATTTCCTAATATGTCCAGTCTGTCCACATCCATAACAATTTATGGAGTAAAACATAGGTCTCTATGAGAATGACGAAGTCTGGGGATAACCTCCAAACTCAGAAAAATACTGAATGGTCTGCGATGGACCCCCAGCTACAGCCTGCAATGAAGACTGAATAGGTCGGGCTGGGTAACCTCCTGAACTCTGCCCTCTGGACTAAGAACCTCTAAACTCACCTCCCTTACGGAACTTCTTAGATGTCGACGCCATGGTGAAGTAATCTTGCTTCACCCCCTCCACCTCTATCACAAAATCAACCACTTCCTGAAAGGATTTTGGTGCAGCAGCTACCTGTAAGGCTGGGATCTGCAAATCTGACCTCAATCCATTCACAAAACGGCGAATCCGCTCTTGTGGACTAAAGCAAAGCTGAGAGGCATACCTGGATAGTGCACGAAATTTAGCCTCATAACCAGTAACAGACATCCTGCCTTGCTCTAGGCTTAGGAACTCATATCTCCTCTTGTCCCTCAAAGTCCGGGGTATATACTTCTCCATAAATAAGCTAGAGAATGATTCCCAAGTCATAGGTGGTGTCTGTGTTGGTTGACACTCAACATACGACTGGCATTCCCCTGAAATTGATAGGTCACAAACTCAACGTCGAATCGTTCTACTATGTCCATAATATGTATCAGCTCATGACAATCAACCAGAAAATCATAGGCATCTTCAGATTCAGCATCCTTGATAACTGGAGGTTTCAACTTTAAGAATTTAGTGAAAAGTTCATATTGATCACTCGTCATTATAGACCCTGTAGTCAATCGAGGAAATGTGCCTACTTCCAATAAGGCATCCATGCGGGGAGCCACAGAAGCTGTTTGTTGTACTCCCGGAACCTGAGGTGCTGGTGCAGAAAACACTGGAGGTGTCTGGCCCTGATCAGATAACCCGCTAACATAAGTAAGAACCTGGTTAATCATCTCTGGGGTAGGGTGGGGTGGTAATTCGTCATCTTGAACTTTCTCGTTTTCCCCTTCTTCACCCTCTCTCACTACCTCATCATTCGGTGGAGAAGTCACCACCCTATTACTAGCTGGACCAGGTGTTTGTCCTCTACCTCAAGAGGGTCTCCTTCTGCGACCTCTACCACGGCCTCTAGCCACTGCTCCTCCTCGAGCTACAGCCCCAATGATTGGCTCAGACGCACCCTGTCTTGCCGGCGTTGGTGTTGGCACAGTTGTTGCTCTAGTTCTAACCATCTCCGAAATAGAGTGAGGATGTCAGATACCAATTCGTATAACCTAGATACCAATTGGATCTAAGAAATAGCACGAAAGAAAGAAAGAATGGAGTTTTCCTAAAGTCCTATAGCCTCTCAAAGAAAAGTAAGGGCGTCCCCCTACCGTTCCTCAAGACTCTACTAGACTCGTTCTTGTGTGATGAGACCAACGAACCTAACGCTCTGATACCAAGTTTGTCACGACCAAAAACGAGCCGCGAGTGTCACCCACGCTTATCATCCTAGGTGAGCGAACCACCAAATCGAAACCCCAACATTTACAAGTATATCAATTATTAATAGTAAAAATAATGCGGAAGATCCAAAACTTATTAACGAAATCAATTAAATAAACTTCTAAAGTTTAATACTTATTATTCCCAAAATCTGGAAGTCATCACACCAAGAACATCTATCCTCAAATTTCAAAATCTAAGAGTATTTAAGAAGCGAAAATAAGTAAAAAGATGGTCCAAGTCTGAACTTCAAGACATCAAGACGTGAGGGAGAGAATCCAGTCCGAGCTAGGAATAATAGCTCACCCTGAAATCTTATATGCTGGAGACTGGCTAGAGTTGAGGGCGAGTCGAAGTCGATGGTGCACTTTCTGCACTCCATAAAACAACAAGAAGAAAATAAAAGTAGGGGTCAGTACAAGGAATACATACTGAGTAGGTATCATCGGCCAACTCAAAATAGAAAGCAATATATACTGAATAATAATATAAAATCAACCACAATACTTAACAGGTGACAAGCAACAAATACAAGAACCATTGGCAACAACACCAAGCACACCTATGAGGACTCAAGCCTCCACGCCATACTCATTTGGGAAATAGGTTCTTGGAATTTGAGTATATTAACATAATTCAAGATTCCTTATCTTTATGATTATCCTGTCAGAACGTGACACTCTGATCCCATATACCGTGTCAGAAGGTGACACTCCTATCCCCTAATACGTGTTGGAACGTGACACTCCGATCCAATATTACCGTGTCGGAACGTGACACTCCGATCCATTTATCTCATTATTTTATTTCATCAAGCCTTCTTTATGTCAAGGCGTCGAGGATTTAAGATTAAAGATTCAACAGTCTCATCATTCTAACCCACCGCAATTACACAATCAAAACATACAAACACACAGTCAAGCACATAGAAGACTTTACAATTCCACCCAATACATATCTATCGCTATTTAGAGTTTATCTATCACATAGAGATAAACCATAACCTACCTCCACCGAAGAATCCTGATCAAGCAAGCTACCTCCCCAATGCATTTACTTTCCTCTTCATTCTCTCTCTCTCTCTCTCTCTCTCGTTCTCCCCTTTCTGTTCTTTTTATTTTTCTTCTTCAGATTCTTTTTCTTTTACCCTAATTAACATTATAATTCAATATGATAAAAGTAACCCACTATTTATTTCCCTATTATCTTCTTTAACCCCCAAGTAAATAAATTATTAAACTTACCCCACTAATTTCATAATTATAATCATGAATAGTCCAAAACACCCATTTAAATTTTTGCGGAAATCCGACCCAGGGTGGAGTTACGCAGCTTGTGACGGTCCGTCGTATCTATGACGGTCCGTCCTGCAGATCCGTCACAAAGTTCAGAGAGTTAAATTCATTAGGGAGGTTACGCAGCTTGTGACGGTCCATCATATCTACGACGGTCCGTGCTGCAATTCCGTCGTGAAGTTCAGAGAGTCGATCCCAGTACCCTGATTTCAGAGTTGAAGTGTTTTGGAATGAAGACCCTCGACGGTCCGTTGTGACCATGACAGTCCGTCGCGTGATCCGTCGACCCAGTCAGTTTTTATCAAAAATAATTCTACTGCTCGAACCGAATAAACAGGTTGTTACACTCTTAGACCAATAGCTCATAAAGGATAACCGACAACTTTAAGATCAATACATACCTCGAAAAAATTAAGATGTGTTTAATTTCATAAATAGTCATATAATTATTATATTTCCACTAAAATCATATAACTATGGAAATTTCATTAAAAAGTAATAAAAAAAGCCTACCTAATTAACTAACACAAATCAATTTGCTAAAAAATCCAATTTTAATTTTTTCACTCTACATAAATAATCTAACATTTTTTTGTTTACTCGTTTTTGCTTTTCACTGTGCTTTCATTATACCATTCTATTGACCTTGGAGACAACAATCCAATATTTTGTTACAAAATAATCATAGTTAAGCTACATCAGTACAAATCTTAAACATTAGGCTCTACAACCTACATTCTTTTTATCATACATTTAAGTTATTTTTGTGTAACTTGAATCATCATGGATTGTGATTTATGTGAAGAGAGATCCATGACTAACTAGGAATTGGTTCAACTGGCTCAGGGGCATACCCCCATATCGGCAGCAAAAGAATCCCCTCTTTAACACATATATTGCTCTAGCCTCATAACCAAGCGAAAAAAAGGGATTATCTTTAAGCATGGATTCTTCTGTACAGGAATCCACCTTTAAGTTGTTACGCGATTAGAGCGAATCTTTCTTGCACTAGGGTCTAATATATGTGCGAAAGAGTGTATTTTGTTGCAGCAGATATAGGGCATGGCCTTGAGCCTATGGATTCAATTCCTAGAATGTTATGTCTCTCTCCTTTACTTAAAACACAATCTGTGATGATTCAAGTCGGACAAAAATAACTAAATTTCATTATAAAATGAGCATGTAAGCTGTAGAGCCTAAGGTCTACGCTTAGTATTTAAACATTGACGTAGCTTAAGAATGATTATATTAATAAATATTGAATTGTGGTCTAATATGAATCTAACTAAAGAAAGAATAGCTATATAATGAAAACACCATGTCAAGTAAAAAAGAAAAAAGTGTAAACATTGATATATATTATTTTTATGCATAACAATATTCTACAGATTTCCATGATACTCCTTATATTTCACAATAAGTGTAATTTATAAGGCAAAAGACACCTATTAAGATAAATTCATCAAACTTAAAAAAAAAAAAAAGAGGAAATAGGCAACAAAAACCCTTCCAAGAATGCAACATGTTTTCTTCAGTTTTTGCCCAAAAATTGAAGGATTTCTTCATAGATTTCGTCACCAAGTAATGGGATTTCACTAGTGGGTTCCTTTAACCGATTACGTACCTACAATTCAGTTAGATTCTTTATTTATGTATCTTGCTTAAACCAAAAATTTGTAAAACCTTAGATATTAGTTGTGATTTAGTTATTAGAATATTCCTAATTAGATTATCTTGTTTTTGTGGAATCTTTGCTTACTTTTTTGCATGAAACTTATAACCCTAGTTGTGTAGATTCTTTTAGTTTATGAATGATACATACTAGGTCAATTAAAAAAATACATGCATTGTTTTTTAAATGTTACATTATCAGTTTATCATTGTTATATTCTCATATTTTCATTTTAGTTTTTGAGCTATTCAATGATTCAGTTATGCGTGATAGATATGAATATTCAGTTTGGAGTACGCTTAGAACCGAGTGGACTAGGTTGTAGTATACCCTCATAGTCCCAGAAATGCATACCTCCGTAGGCTAGGTCCTCTCTATGGGCATTAGTTTTAGTGATCACGCCATAAACGCCTCTATACCTCTGGCAAGGTATATCGGTTCCTTCAATGTGGTGTGTAAATTTGACATGATGGATAACTCATTTGGTGGTTATGTCGGTTATTAATGGCTCCCATAGTCAGACTCTAATGTATTTGACTAGTTTTTAAGTTATACTTCAATATTGAGTCTCATCATGTTCCTCTTGAAATATTTCATGTGTAATCCTTATTGAATGATTTTTTCCTGATATCAAATCAAAAGTACTAAAATCAAAATTTTGAGCATACACAAAGGGAATGGTTTCCTTGTTATAGTTTGAACCAAATGAGTCTTCATGGAAAAAGTGAAATTAGGATAATTATTAGCCCCTATATCGAGTTGCTGTAGATCAATCCATTCTTTTGGTGTTGTAGTTGTTAGATGGATAGATTGAGCTGGTTTGATAGGATTTTAGTACAACTATTGGTTACCGTTTTGGTTCATAATTATGGCTTGATCATCTGGTTTTCCTGGTGAGCAGTTTGTAAATCTAAACAGAGTAATTATGATAAACCATTAAAATTAGTCATGATAGGAGAAAAATTTTTATCAAAAGAATTCAAAACATCATTCAATGAAGTCTCCAAGTATAACTTAGGAGCTACAACATTGTCAAGTTTATTAATATTACAACTTCTTCAAACCGCACTTATATCCCAATCATGATCACCCATTTTAAATCTATATAAAATGATATCTACTTAGATGTAGAAAAATAAATATGACCTGATAAAAGAAACTACTAATGTTTTCAGCTAAATTAGAGAGAGAGAAAATGATTCAAAGAGGGGGATTTCTAATGGAGGAAGTAGGTGATCAAAGAAACGTTTAGTGGGTATGACATCATAACTGTAAGGTTAAGATGAAGAAAAGTGAACCAATTTCAAAATATATAGAAAATTAAAGGGCTATCTACCTATCCCGGCACATCCATATTTAACTTACAGGTAATGCACAATAAATATTTTTTTTCTATTTTAGAATGAGTGCGAATAGAAACAAGAGAGGTGTCAAAGATTATAATGTTTACCTTTTGTTTAAGATCATACATCTCATAGATATTGTAACAAATCGAGAGCACCCCCTAGTCGTAACATGGTGTATTCAATCTAAAAGATATCTTACACAAGCCCTTAGAATTCATTAATCAAATATGCATTAGAAAATATGGAAGAATTTAAATATTTCTTTAAAACATAACTCGTAAGGTATTTCATAAGAGTGGAAGTCATTCAAACATTATTGTCTCAAACCGTCTATGTATGACATGAATAAAACTCTTTGGAGACAGACACATAAAGTCTAAAATATAAAAGTCAATGTCATAAAGGTAAATAGGTATTGTCCTCGAAGCAATGAGGACACAAAAATATCTTCAATCTTCTAAATTTTTTAAACTCTAGCCTCCAATAGAAACTCAAAGCTCCAACCCTACATTTGGTTAGAATGTAGGCAATATGCGTTAGTACAAAAGTACTTCATAAGAGGACATTTCATATGAATGACATACTATTCTTCCATTCACGCTAAATATTCATCTAGCTTACTCAATGCTAACTATATTTCGTACTAGTCTATCAAGAATAACATACTATCATACTACACATAAATATTATGGAAAACATAATATCATGCTATCCAACTATCATAAGAAGGTTATAAAACTACCCACATAGCCACCATGCATCCACTCATCAATATGTACTTTATCCGTAGGGTATTATAATTCTCCTAAGCTACCATGAGTAATCTAACACAACCTATTTTATGAATTGCACCTTTAATGCAAGCCAAGCTACCATTAGGATGGTATAAGTCATCTATCCTAAAACTACCATGAAATGGTTTTGGCCTAACCAAGTCAAGCTATCATAAGACATTCTAATCATGCTACTTTAAGTTATCCTTAGGATAGTTTCATACGTCAATTCCAAGATACCATGGGAATCACCATCCCCAAGATTCCGTTAGATTTACTATATTAAGCTACAACGAGATTTACAATCTCAATTTACCATGAGACTTATCATCTCAAGCATCCAACCTTGGGAATTTACCTTGGGAATCACCATCCCAGTCTAGGATTAGTGTTTAGATATTGATATAGCTTAAGAATGATTAATTAATATAAGATTAAATTTTAGTATAATCTCAATCTAACCAAAGAAAACATGAATATATAATGAAAAAACCATCCCAATTAGTAGAAAAGAAAAAAGTGTAAACATGGAGTTATATAATTTTGGCAAAAGGGTCTAGTGAACCCTTGTACTTGTGTCAGTTTGTATTGTGAACTCTTCTACTTATAGGTTTGTCAACTAGACCCCTGAACCCATCTACACTCAACATTTGAAATACGTTTTCTGACTTGGCCTCCTATGTGGAAGATACAACCACGGGGCGTGTGATATGCAAACCTGAGGATAGTGAAATGTGGTTAAGAGGGTTTAATAGCCACATTAGGGTTTTATAAAGTCTTCTTTCCCATTCACATATAACACTATTATTGAAAAATTTGAGATATTTCTTGCCTCTTTTTTATCTTCTTTCTCAAAATTTCTTGTCCATTTATTTCATCGTTTTAATCCTCTTTTATTTCTATGCATTTCAAGTTAATTATTTGCTTGTTTTTGTGGTTAATCCTATTGTAGTTTTCTACATCATCACGAAAGTTGTTTTTCTTAGAATCCTATCATCATGAAACATGTAATTGAGAGCATAAAAATAGAATCCCCAAAAAATTTAAAGAAAATCAGTATAATCAACTAAAAACCTAAAAATTAAACACAGAGTTAAATAGAAGATGAAATCGAGACTAAACAACATTCAAATACAAAAATAAGTCACAAAATTCATATACATAAACTAAAAATCAAATAAAATCAACAAAAATACTCCAGCAATTATGTGGGGATGAAGAAAAAAACGAGAAAGAAAAAAATTAGGTATAGATAGCCTCATATAGATTGATGTCTACGATGATGTTAACACGCTGTGCTCTTTTGTTTTTGATGAAAAAAAAGATGAATTCCTTGACTGGTTCTTGTGTTTTTTTGTAACGACTTGTTAAGTCGTTTTGAGCAGCAAATTTTAATTCTGGAAAAACAGGCTAAGACGACGGATCCCACGACGGACCATCATGGGAACGACGGACTGTCGAGGGGGTCTCGTTCTAAAACACTTAGAATTCTAAAATTTGGGTACTGAAATTGACTCTCTGAACTTTGTAACGGAATGGCAGGACGGACCGTCGTGGGCACGACTGACCGTCACAGACTCTTCAAGGAAATTGAGTCTCTGAACCATGTGACGGACCGTCGCAGGCACGACGGGCCGTCAGAGGTTGCGTAATCCTAGTCTGGGTCGGATTTCTGCTACATATTTTAAGAGGCGTTTTGGACTATTCTGCTATAATTATAAATTTAGTGGGTTAATATTGATAATTTAACTACTTGGGGGATAAAAGAGGTAACCTTGAATTAATTAATGGGTTAATTCATCATTCTTTATACTTAATTATATGCTAATTAGGGTAAAAGAAAGAGGGTTTGAATAAGAAAAATAGAAAGAACAAAGAGAGAGAGAGGATCGATCGAACGAGAAAGAGGAGAAACGAAGAGGAAACAAAGCTTTGGGAAATTGCTTGCTTGATCAAAATTCTTCGGTGGAGGTAGGTTATGGTTTCTATGCTATTCGTAGTAAACTCTTAATAGCGAATGATATGTATTGGTAGTGTTGTAAACCCTTCTATATGCTTAATTGTATGCTTGCATGAATGTGATTATATAATTGTGATAAAATAAGCATGATGAAGCTATTGAATCCTAAATCTTGAAAAGAAACCCTAATCTACTTTGAGATTGATGATTCCTTGGTATAAAAGAAGGCTTGATGAACTACGTAATGAGATTGATGATGCCTTGGTATAAAAAAAGGTTTGATGAACTAAAGTAATGAGATTTATGATGCCTTGGTATAAAAGAAGGCTTGATGGATTAATAACATGATATTAGTGGAGCAGGTGTCACGAACCGACACGTAGAATTAGGGGATCGGGTGTCACGAATCGACACGTAGAATTAGGGGATCGGAGTGTCACGTTCCGACCCATAGTATTAGGGGATCGGGTGTCACGAACCGGCACGTAGAATTAGGGGATCGGAGTGTCACGTTCCTACACATAGTATTAGGGGATCGGGTGTCACGAACCGACACGTAGAATTAGGGGATCGGAGTGTCACGTTCCGACACATAGTAGTAGGGGATCGGAGTGTCACATTCTGACACATAGTAGTAGGGGATCGGAGTGTCACGTTCCGACACATAGTAGTAGGGGATCGGAGTGTCACGTTCCGACACATTGTAGTAGGGGATCGGAGTGTCACGTTCCGACACATAGTAGTAGGGGAGCGGAGTGTCACGTACCGACACAAGAGGAATAAAGATAATGAATCTTGAAAGATGTAATATACTCAATCTAATGAACCTAATTCCCAAATGAGTATGGTGTTGAGGCTTGAGTCCTCATGGGTGAACTTGGCGGTACGTATTAATGATTATAGTACTTGTTGTTGCTACATGCTGAGTATTGTAGTTTATTTATGATGTTATCTGATATATACTGTTTTCTATTTTGAGTTGGCCGATGATACCTACTCAGTACTTGTGTTTTGTACTAACCCCTACTTGTATGTTTCTTTCTTTGTTATTTGTGGAGTGCAGCAAACGTACCGTCGTCTTCAACTCAACCGCAACTCTAGCCAGTCTTAATTACACCGGATTTCAGGGTGAGCTAATGCTTCTTGCTTGGACTGGATCTTCTTCTTCATGTCTTGATGCCTTGAACTTCCGGCATGGACTAGCTTTTTACTTATTTTAGCCTCTTAGAAACTCTTAGATTAGTTATTTGAGGATAGATGTTCTTGTGATGTTGACTTCGAGATTTTGGGGATAATAATAGATGTTGAGTTTTTAGAGGTTATTGAATTGATTTTCATTAATGAGTTAAGTCTTCCGCATTATATCTTGTTCAATATGTTTGGGTTTAGATTGGTTGGTTTGCTCACATAGTAGGATAAGTGTGGGTGCCACTCGCGGCTAGGTTTTGGGTCGTGACATTTTTCTTCAATGAAAATGTAAGAAGATGTTGCTAAAAAAAGTGTAAGGAAGATGAAAGAGAAATGAAATAAGATTGTGGGGAAAGTGGTGGATTTGGTGGCAAAACGTAAATAAAAATCATAAATTTACTAAATAAATATTATAAAAATGACAAGATGACATGAAGTGGTATATATATACACGTGTCATTTTATAATTATTTTTAAAACTACGTGTCACACATTTGTGGTATACTCACAATTAAAGGGTAAAAAAGGTGTTTACTATATTGAGTTTAGCTGGGTTCAAGGATCCAAATGACAAATGAGTAAGTAGAAGGGTTCATAATACAAACTCATACAAGTACAAGGGTCTACCAAACAATTTTACCTAGTATTTTTACATAATAATATTATTCTATAATCTTTTCATTATAATCCTTATATTACCATATTAAGTGTAATTCTTAAGGAAAAGCACACCTATTAAGAATAATATTCAAGAGCATAGGGTAAATAGCAATTTCAACTATTTCCCTTTGTGATATTATAAATAGTAGTTTCTTGACACATGTGTTTTAAGATATGTTAGAATGACTAAAATGCAATATAAATATATATTGTGTAAACAACATGCATTGAATAATATAAAACAAAAATTATTAATAAATCTATAATAATATAACCATAAAACACCAATGAGGGACACATTTTGATGTTTCAAATTAATTCTTTTTAAGCAATCTTCTATAACTTTTAATCTTTGGTTAATAGTTAGCAAACTTTTAATGAAGTCACAAATGGCTTATTTGATCTCAAAAAAGTATTTAGACTTACGACTTCATAGAAAACTAAATTAAGATGTCTAGTAGAGACGGAAACACACAGAAAAAATTGAGAAGGAAAAAAAATACAATGTATACATTCTTTATAAGATGTTGATCAATAAAAATGTAGATTAAAAAATAAATACAAAATTAGTACATAATATTTCGAGTTACTATTGACTCTTTTCCCACGCACCTCAATTGTGTGGATTCACGGAACGTGCCACATTAAACAAAAGGTGCACAAATTTACAAAAAAAAAAGTCCAAGGGTGTAGTAGGACCTTCGTTAATTTAAGGTGATATCTGAAATTTCAGTAATAGTTCAGGGGGTACTTGTGCATTTCCATAAATATAACTTTGTAAGTGTTGAATTGATCTCCTAGAAGATAGAAAACTTCAATATGTGAAAACCAATACATAGAAAAATTTTCAAACAACTATCTCGAACTTTGAAAAATTCAAGTATTTTTTACAATGAAAAAAGCTTCAAAAAATCACTTAATGTGGAATAGAATTAGAACATTTCACACACCTTATATACGGAACAAATCACATTAAAAAAACGTACGTGTTTTTAAATATTAACTTCTAAAGTACATTTTGATTTATTCATGAAAATATGTATAAATATTGATCGATCTATTTTTAATCCAATCCATTGGTTATATAGTTCATTTTTTAAAATATATTTTTTAAGGTAGGAAAGATGAAATGGGGGAGGGTATTACATTGTGGAGATTTAATCTACACCCAGTGAAAATTTATATAGGCAATAAATTAAGCTACTAAGATTCTCTTATACGAATATTGGACATAGGATGACAAATCAAAAGAAAAAGAAAACCATAGTTCTTGGAATTAAAGGTATTATTATTATCGTATATATTCACAAACTACAATCTTACTACTCCAAGCATTTGTATTTTCTGCTTTTCTGAGTAAAAGATTATTCAAATTTAAAAAGCAAAAAGATTTTGGGTGTGTTTGGTATGAAGAAAAACATTTTCCTGAAAATATTTTCTAATTTTATCATGTTTTGTTGAGTCAAATGTTTTTGAAAAAAATTTCCAAATCAACTCATTTTACTCAAATTTAAAGAAAATGACTTCCCTTCTAAACTTAAGGAAATGATTTTCCTAAACTCTCTTCCAACCTCCGCCCAACCCACCCCCTACCAACACTCAACACACCCTACCTGCCCCCAACCCACCCCACCCTATCCTACCACCCCCAACTCATCCTCTAAAAGCCCCTCACCCACCCATACACCCTACCAGCCCCACACCCACCCATACACCCTTCCATTCCCCCCAATCCCTAAAAAAATTTAAGTTCATATTTTAATTTTTCATTCCTACCATCTTAAACCCCAAAACCCCACCACCACCACCACCCCCACAAACGAAAAAATTTTAATTTTTTTTTTATAAAAAAAATCAATTTCAAAAATTATTTTTTACTCTAATGAAAAGTTAAAGATATCAAAAACATATTTTACTCAAAAGTCAAACACTAAAATATATTTCAGGAAAATATTTTCTACTCACCAACCAAACATTAAAAAGTAATCAAATATCTACTTTTTTCAAGTTAAACATTTTCTATGAACATTTTCCATGAAAAACATTTTGCTTCATACCAAACACAACCTTAGAGTAAGTTTCTATTGCTATAAGTTACTGTCTACAGAAAGATGATTACCTTTTTTTTTTTTATGTTGGATTCATGCAACAAAAACAACTCTTAAATTGAGTAAACCTAGATATAACATTATTCAGAGGAATTATTTTTTTTCGGCAAGAAATTTCACCTAAGAAAGCAAACTTTAAAATAAATCTCCTTGACCCATATATAATAAAAGAATAGGAGAGGTTGTACCTTTATTTCTAAAGATTATTTATATTGATAATTTATGATTCTGTAAATTGTGTTGATATGTACCTTAAATTCATTAATAAAATATGATATTTCAAAGAAATACCATATTGGAAAGAAAGGTTGTCATTGGAATTTTAATTATTTATGGATGATTGAGATGTTTCATCATAAAGGAAGGTTCATTGATAAATATAATCCAACAAATAAAAAACACATTTAGATTTAAAGAGAGTCTGTTGCGTAATTCCTTAATTATTTATTCTTCTTATTGAATTCCCGTAGTGAAATAATTACATTAATCCTCAATCATGCCAAGAATAACCAAAAATCTAAAAAAAAAAAGTTTTCTTAATGATAGCCATTCCTTCCAATATGGTTTTTTAGAATTGCTTTCAAAAATTCATGCACCCATCGCTGAAATTAAAATAAAAATAGTTCAAGTTAAATAAAATAACTGAACTTCCTGATAAGTACATGAAGAGTGTATAGTCTTAAGCTTAGGATTAGCGTTTAAACATTGATGTAGCATAATATTAATTATATTACTATACGCTTGGATTGAAGAGTCTAATATCAATCTAACTAATGAAACCATGATCATATAGTGAAAACACCACCTCAAGTAGAAAAAGCAAAAGGAGTAAAAAAAAAGAATTATATGATTATTATACGTAATATTATTTTTTAATCTTTTCATGATACTTCCTATATTCCTAAGAAGTGTAATTTATTAGTCAATGCACTCCTATTAAGAAAATTTTTATGAACATAATATAAATCATAATTTCCATTAGTATCATTGTGACATTAGAAATATAACTTTGTAAGTAGTGAAATCATCTCCTCAAAAATATATAACTAAAGAAAAAATATGAAAAAATATTTCAAAAATCTTTGTTGAACTTCGAATAATTCAAATATTTTATACAATGAAAGGGTGTTGTCTTCTAGTTTTATGAAATTTGTAGTAAATACAAGTATGAATATAGTTCCTATATCTACATTCAATGTTTTTTCTTTCTATTTTCTTTTGATACGAAGCCTTACCAACAATATATTTAGACTCGTGCGCATCTTCTCTTTAGCAGACGCTGGCTTTTATATAGTGTTGAGATGTTGAGACTTGAATCTTCTAGATGAATATATGGAAACCCAAGAGATTTTAACTTTGAAAAAGGAGTAGTAGAGATCCTTATTTTACAAAAAATAATAAAGTTTAGGAAAATCATTCTGTTACTTATTCATTGCTCCGAGATCTTTATTTTATCCTTGTCGATTAACTTCTTTCCTGATGAAATAATCATTGATTCGGTTTACCTGATTGTAGCCATTATATCTCACTTGAATCAAAATAAGATTCTTTTTAATTG
This sequence comes from Solanum corneliomulleri, assembly GCA_027704805.1. Classification (NCBI taxonomy): domain Eukaryota; kingdom Viridiplantae; phylum Streptophyta; class Magnoliopsida; order Solanales; family Solanaceae; genus Solanum; species Solanum corneliomulleri. The sequence goes on along the minus strand of JAKWIY010003055.1, from coordinate 40,139,738 downwards.
TCATATTTTTGTATTATTCAACCATTGACATTTTTAATATCATCATGGAGTGCATGACAGACTCTGTACAAAATATTATTGCTTCCAATTGCACATGCCAGATTATCAAACAAAAAAATTGTCAATTAATTATTCTTACTAAATTATATTTCTAATTATTTATTGAAGGGGAGGCTTGCCCACTATAATTTTTGTTTATTTTTTATCTTTTCATATGCATTTTTTTTCTTCGTATCGTTTTGTATCTATGTATAAGTTATTATACAAAAAAAATAAACAAGTTCACTATGTATAAGTTATTATACAAAAAAAACAAGTTCACCATCACAAAAACACATATATTCCCCATGCCGTGTGACTGCTCATCTAAATGTCCTTTTGTAAGCTCGACTAAAATGTGCAGAGTCGAAAATAATTACCGATCTGCTGAACTTATTGAACCCCCTCATCAATGGTCTCAAGGCTATGAAAAGATACATTCATCATTCTACGACTTGTGCATCGTTATATATTATTTAAGATATGAAATACTTAACATTTATATGTATCTTGGCATCTGCCTATATCCATATGTTGGTTTGCCCCTTATCATTTCTTATGTACGTTCATTACCACGTCATGTTTTCTAGTAAGACATCTCAATCCCCATAGAATTCTTTAACATCCCGAATAACATCTTTCGAAATATGAATTCTCTTATGGTAGAGAAATTTATGAAAAATCACACTACTAACAAACCCAATTATTTGTTGGACGTTTGTTATTACCTAATCCTCAATGGATACATATGTTCACTATTGAAGTATCTCACTTTGTCTGAGATTTTACTTCACGAAGCCTTCAAACTGTAGCCAAAATAATTACAAAAGCACACTGACACATAATTGTGACATTGATTTGATCATATAAATGCATACACCAAATACAAATATGATGCTACAATAATCCACAATATGTCAATAGTGATATATATTATTGTATCATCCATATCAATGATGACTATAACTATTTGATACACCTTAAATAATACATTTTTGTGTATCATATTCACATCACTAGTCTGATATGTTTTACAAAAATGAGTAATACCCTTACATTAGAGATACAAAATGTATAATATATCACTTTCTGCCCATTTGTTGTATGTATCACTTACAATCCACTACATTTATTTACTTCATTTTAAAGTTTAACATATATAAACACATTCACTCATAATGATTCATGTCATACCGCTAAAAAATCAGTAGAGATACCAAATACAAAATTAAATATACGCTATTTAAAATTTATTACTAATCTATATCTTTAATGTCATATCAATATTAATTAATCATCATAAAAGAAACAATTATTACCATGTTACATATGTTAATGATAATAATGTAACATAAAAGACTAGAAATAAAAAATCAAATACTCTCAAAAAAATTTCTATCATCTCTCTTTACTTTAAAATTTAATTTATGCTTTATTTTACATTTCTTCACTAGGAAATTGGTTGCGCTTCACGCGACTCCCTTATTTGCAAATTTGGTTGAGTCTTTTTTTTTTTAGTTTTCGTGTAGTTGTTAAATAAGTGTTAAAATTTATCATTTTCTGTTACACCTATGTAATTTTGTGGCGTATTAGGTTGTTTTGAAGTTATAAAATGTCGTTGCTTGAATGAGTTATTCACATCCTGATGAGTAGGTGTAGGTAGCATATAAGGGTAAGAGCAAAAATGTGGATCGACATATGGGACATAAACAACACAACTTTTATAGACATGTACATATTTAGTATGGAAAGTTTTTTTCGCAATAGATAAAACCAAATCCGCGACCATAACAGACATCAACAACATATGATACATGTAAAGTTTCACAAATAATAAAATAGACACTACTTGATCAAACTAATAATATTAAGGTCCGTAGAATAGAAAAGGCTCTACTTTGTCATTTATATGGTGTCTACATCACTCTCTTCGTTGTCATCTATGAATAAGTTTCTTCTTTTCTTAGACTTTCTCGAATAAACTCTTCTGTTTGAAATTGAAGTCTCCTATACATCAGGAATTTCATTTGAGTATTCTGGGTTTGATCCTCCCGCATAACATTCTATTGGTTCAGTTGAATCTTTTACTTTCTGTTAACCTATATGTAAAACTAACTAATGATGATGTATGTTAAAAAGATTGTCCGGATGATGAATTATGTACCTATCAAGATAATATGTATTATAATCTCAATAACATTGTAGCGCTTTCCCTTCTAGTCTTTGTTTATGCGATGTTGCATTCTAATTCTTCATCCGGCACATACACTTTTTTGACTTTATAGTTTTACCACCACTATTTCACATTTATATTTCTCAATTAAAGTTTGAAGACCAAGTCCATCCTGCATATACTGCAAATATGGAACGGTACATCAATCTCACTTTCGAAAATATGTTAACCAACTTATGAGCAAAAGTATCAAGAAGTTTCTCCGCAACCCCATCAAGGACCAAAGAAGTCTTCCCACCAATTTCCTTGACCTTTATGTGTATATTAAACCTATGTATGCATCAAAGATCGTTAGAGTTTCTTTGAATGTATGTTGTGGCTTCAATGTTAGTTGCTTTCTTACCTACCATATGTAAAAATGAAGGTCTATATATAATAATATATATATATATATATATATATATATATATATATAACACTAGCATGCTGATTCAAGCCTTGTGCTTATGATGTGAAGGGTTTATATAGTACTTAACTCTATGTCCGTACTCTAGTTAGAATCTACTAACTCTTCATGAGTCAACCAATTTTAAAACATAGCTTCTGCAATGGGAAAGTTAATTGCATTTTCACTCTCAATAGTATGTAAATCAACTGACTTCTCTGAGAACTTATGGAGCAACGGGGTGATGTTGTCCATTTTAAGAATAACATAAATTTTGCTTGTTGCGGTGGTGGCAAAAGTCAGTTCACCTATTATGAAAAACAAATTAAATGTCAATGTCCTAGATATGTGACTAGTAAAAGTTTCCTGTAAGTTGAGAAGAAATAGTTACCTCTGAATTCATGTAGAGTAGTAGTAGTAATGATCAAAATGTATGGTCCAAAGTGGATGGTATATAAGTAAGAGTAAAATAATTCTTTGTTATGAATGAATTTGAATATAATGTATTTGAGATTAGAATATAACAGATCAATAAGACTGAGTATGTTGCATTTCTTCCAATTTGAACTCATACTCTCCATATAACCGGTTCCAAGTAAGCATCCAACCACATCTACAAGTGAAGGATGGATATTATTTACTGTATACGGTGGAGACCGTGTGTAACAAAAATGGCAGGAATGGATGTGCCTGATAGGATGATGTTTTTGTTGGCCCTAGAGCAAATCATTACTGCTTGGATACTATTTAAAGGGATTTGAACAATATCATCCTATAGTTTTTGGATGGAAGTTATCCGCAAGAATGTCATTTAATAGTTTTAATACACTTATATGTATTCACCAGTTTTTTCTGAAACTTTTAAGTTTCTCATAATGATTGCATAACCTTTGCTAAACTTTTCTCGAAACTTGTTAATTTGATTCTTCCAGATTACCGTGTTTATCAAAATCCCATGTTAGAATTAAATGTGCAAGAGAGTTTGGAATAACCAAATTCATAATGTTTTATAAACGAAATATGAACGATGTCGTACCTTCACGAAAAAGGGGTAAATACTTGTTGTTTCCAGTTCTTAAACGGCGTTGCTCCACATATATGTTGTGTCGCTGTTCAGACGGTGTGATTGTTGGGGCTGAGGCAACAGTAGAGTTTTTGTGTTGTTTTAATTGAAATGTAGTTTAATGTAGGGGTTCATAAAGGAAATGGTACTTTTGGGAATATTTTAAATCAAAAGGGTTTTCTGGATGGTGGTGGCGCTACTTAGGTGGCACTAAGGTTTTCCTTATATATATAGATATATATATATATATAATATATTAATATATATATATTATATATATATATATATATATATTATATAATATATATTATATATATATATATATATATATGTATATATATAATATATATATATATAGTAGTTCTTGGGAAGGTGCATTGCACGTTTCCCATACAATTATATAAAATTTAATTATAATATTGAAAATGTTGAAATTAAAAAAATTACTTTTATCCATTTACATTTTATTCATTCTATAAAATTCATATTAATCGAATAGTACATTGACCATCAAGCGAAAAATATGGAAAACTAATTAAGATCCTACAGATTCTAATAATATGAATATATCTATATGAATAATCCTTAATAATATCTCATTAGCCTCCATAACAAATTTTCTATGGAGCAAAAATCGACTGCAAGCAAAATATAGAAATAAAAAATGTGACTTTTATTAATGAAACATTATGACTACCATTCCGTTCTTCTCTTGATTCTCTCTCCTAAGTTTCTCCGTGATTCTAGAGCCTTCAATAAAGTATTTCTCTAATTGTTTGATTATGTAGACCTCCCTGAGATATTGTGTATCTTCGTAATGTCCGAAAGCTCTTCTCGTTTCAAGTCGATCTCCGTGAAGAATTATGTTGACCACTCCTTCAAAGAGCTGTGAGGTTGATGTTGTAGCTTTCTCCAATTTGCTTAATTATTTTTGAAGAGTTTTCTTGATTCCCCTAGAATATCATGTACATCCCCTATTTATAGTTATAGGGGGTGGACAATGTTGCATATGATTGGCTAAAGGATGTCATTTTGACAGTTGTCTGATTGTGATTCTGTCACGACCCAAAACGAGCCGCGAGTGGCACCCACATTTATCCTCATATGTGAGCGAACCAACCAATTAAACCCCAACATTTACCAATAATTTAACCATAATGAACAAAAAATATAATGCGGAAGACTTAAAACTCATTAATATAACCAATAAATAACTTCTAAAATTTAATACTTATTATTCCCAAAATCTGGAAGTCATCACCACAAGAACATCTATCCTCAAATTACTTAATCTAAGAGGATCTAGGAAGCTAAAATAAGTAAACAGATGGTCCATGTCCAAACTTTAAGGACATCAAGACATGAATGAGAGAGAATCTAGTCCGAGGTAGGAACAATAGCTCACCCTGAAATCTGACGTGATGAAGACTGGCTAGAGTTGAGGACGAGTTGAAGTGGATGGCACGTTTGCTGCACTCCACAAATAACAAAGAAGAAAATTACAAGTAGGGGTCAGTACAAGGCATAAGTAATGAGTAGGTATCATCGGCCAACTCAAAATAGAAAGCAATATATATCAGATAATAACATAAAATCGACTACTATACTCAACAGGTGACAACAACAAGTACCATAACCATTGGTCACAACCCAAACACATCTATGAGGACTCAAGCCTCCACACCATACTCATTTGGGAAATAGTTTATTTAAATTGAGTATACTAACATAATGCAAGATTCATTCTCTTTATTATCCTGGTATCGAAACGTGACACTCCGATCCCCTACTATCCTGGTGTCGGAACGTGACACTCTGATCCCCTACTATCCTGTTGTCGGAACGTGACACTCCGATCCCCTAATACTACGTGTAAGTTCGTGACACCCGATCCCCCAATCTCATTACTTTAGTACATCAAGCCTTCCTTTATGTCAAGGCATCATCATTAATAGAGAGATTTTAAGGGTTAAGATTTCCACCGTATCATCATCATTATAATCCATCACCATTTACATAATCATAACATGCCACAACATAATTAAGCATATAGAAGACTTTACAATACCACCCAATACAGATCAATCGCTATTTAGAGTTTACTATGAATAGCATAAACCATAACCTACCTCCACCGAAGAATCGTGATCAAATAATCTACTTTCCCAAAGCTGTCTTCTTCTCTTTCTCTCGCTCGTTCTCTCTCTTTTTCTTTCTGATTTTCTCCTTTTTCCAGATTTGTCTTTATTTTACCCTAATTACCAATATAATTATTATGATGAAAATACACCATTATTTATTTCCATATTATCCTCTTTAATCCATAACTAAATAACTTATTAACATTAACCCACTAACTTTATAATTATAATCATGAATAGTCCAAAACACCCCTTAAAAACTTTTAACAGAAATCTGACCCAGTCAGGGTTACGCAGCCTGTGACGGTCCGTCGTGCCTACGACGGTCCGTCCTACAGTTCCATCACGAAGTTCAGAGAGTTTATCTCAGTACCCAAATTTCAGAATCTAAGTGTTTTGGAACGAGACCCCCTCGACGGTCGGTCGTCCCCATGACGGTCCGTCGTGGGATCCGTCGACCCAGACAGTAATTACAAGAAATAAACTCTACTGCTCAAAACAACTAAACAGGTCGTTACAATATATACCAATTTACCCATTGTTCGTCCTCGAACGATCAAGTAAGAAAAACAAGGGCGAAAAGGAGTACCTGAATCTGCAAACAGGTGTGGGTATCTTTCTTGCATATCAGCCTCCTTCTCCTAAGTGGACTCTTCAACTGGTTGATTCTTCCATTGAACTTTGATGGATGCAATCTCCCTTGATCTCAACTTGCGGATTTCTCTATCTAGAATAGCAACAGGCTCCTCCTCATAAGACAAATTCTCATCAAGAAGAACTGAATCCCAACGAATAATGTAGTTTCCATCCCCATGGTATCTTTTCAGCATAGACACATGAAATACCGGGTGCACTCCTGACAGTCCTAGAGGTAAGGCTAATTCATAAGCTACCTCCCCCACGCACTTCAGAACTTCAAATGGACCAATATACCTCATACTAAGCTTACCTCGCTTACCAAACCGCATCACCCCTTTCATGGGTGAAACCTTCAGCAAGACTTTTTCACCCTCCATGAACTCCAAGTCTCTAACCTTTCGATCTGCATATTCCTTCTTCCTACTTTGCACCGCTAAAAGCTTTTCTTGAATGAATTTCACTTTCTCTAGTGATTCCCTCAGAGATCAGTACCCCATGATCTCACCTCAAATGCATCAAACCAACCAATGGGAGACCTACATCTCCTCCCATACAATGCCTCGAATGGGGCCATATCAATACTTGAATGATAGCTATTATTGTACGAAAACACTTGCTAAGCGTAAGAAGTTATCTCAATGACCACCAAATTCTATCACACATGCACGAAGCATATCCTCCAAAACCTCAATCGTTCGCTTAGACTGATCATCAGTCTGAGGGTGAAATGCAAGTACTAAGGTCCAACCTAGTACCTAATTCAACATGCAATGTTCTCCAAAATTTAGAAGTAAACTGTGTACCTCTATCTGATATGACGGAAAGTGGAACTCCATGCAATCGAACAATTTCTGAGATATAGAGTTTTGCTAACTTCTTTGCATTGTAAGTCACCTTGACCGGAATGAAGTGAGCAGATTTAGTTAATCTGTCAACAATTACCCAAATAGAATCAAACTTGCCCAATGTCTTTGGAAGACCAACCACGAAATCCACTGCAATTCTTTCCTACTTCCATTCAGGAATGGGCATTCTCTGAAGTGTTCCTCCGGGCCTCTGGTGTTCATACCTTACCTGCTGACAATTCGAGCATTGGGCGACAAAATCAACGATGTCACGCCTCATCCTACTCCACCAAAAATATTGCTTTAGGTCGCGATACATCTTGGTTGCACCAGGATGTATATAATATCCTGAACTATGATCCTCTGTAAGAATAGTGTGGATCAAATCATCAACACGAGGCACATATACCCTTCCATTAATTCTTAAAACGCCTTCCTCATCAATTATAGCCTTTTTAGCGTCTCCTCGCAACACCATATCCCGAATCCGGCTCAGTTTCTCTTCATCAAACTGTTTTCCCTTAATCTTGTCAAGAAAAGAAGATCTTGCCTCCACACAGGCCAAAAATCCTCCTTTATCTAGTACTTCCAACCTCATAAAGTCATTAGCCAGAGTCTGAACCTCTCTATCCAATGGGCGTCTAGAAACCTGTAAGTGGGCTAGACTTCCCATGCTCCCTGTTTTTCTACTAAAGGCATCTGCCACCACATTAGTTTTCCTGGGTGATACAATATAGTAACCTCATAGTCCTTTAGTAGTTCCATCCATCTCCTCTGTCTCAAATTCAAATCTTTCTGAGTAAAGACATATTGTAAAGTACGATGATCTATATAGACTTCACACTTAACCCGATATAGATAATGTCTCCATTGCTTTAATGCAAACACGACCGCGGCCAACTCCAAATCATGGGTCGGATAGTTGCGTTCATGCACTTTTAATTGCCTTGAAGCATAAGCAATCACATTTCTCTCTTGCATTAGTACTGCACCCAACCCTGAATAAGATGAATCAAAGTAAACGATGAAATTCTTGCCTTCCACTGGCAAGGTAAGAATGGTGCAGTAGTCAAAAATGTCTTGAGGTTCTGGAAGCTTTCTTCACATTCATCCGACCATACAAATGGAACATTCTGCTTAGTCAAATTTGTCAGTTGGGAGGCAACAGAAGAAAATCCCTTGACAAATCGATGGTGGTAGCTAGCTAAACCAACAAAGCTCCTTACCTCTGTAACATTAGTAGGTCTTACCCAACTCTTCACTGCTTCGATCTTAGAGGGATCCACCATCACTCCATCCTTAGAAACCACGTGGCCCAAGAAGGACACTGAATCTAGCCAAAACTCACACTTGGAGAATTTGGCATAAAGCCTTTTCTCCCTCAACAGTACCAATACAATTCTCAAATGCTACTCATGTTCTTCCCTGATCTTGGAGTATATCACTATATCATCAATGAACACAATTACAAAGAGATCGAGGTATGGCTTAAAAATCCCGTTCATCAGACTCATGAAAGCAGCAGGGGCATTCGTATGTCCAAAAGACATTACTAAGAATTCATAATGCCCATACCTGGTTCGAAAAGCAGTCTTTGGCACATCTGCTGCCCGTATTTTCAATTGATGATAACCAGATCTCAAGTCGATTTTTGAGAAGGTACAAGCACCTTGTAACTGATCGAACAAATCATCAATGCGAGGAAGAGGATACTTGTTCTTAACAGTTACCTTATTAAGTTGCCTGTAGTCTATGCACATCTGAAAACTCCCATCCTTCTTCTTCACAAATAAAACTGGAGCAGCCCAAGGGGAAACGCTAGGTCTAATGAAGCCTTTACCTAACAACTCTTGAAGTTGGGCCTTTAACTCCCTTAACACAGCGGGAGCCATTCAATAAGGGGGCATGGAAATGGGGCGAGCACCCGGCTCCAGATCAATGCAAAAGTCAATATCCCTATCCAGTGGCATACCAGGAAGGTCTGCAGGAAACACATCCAGAAACTCACAGACTATCGAGACCGACCCAATTAAAGGTACTTGGGTAGTATCATCCCTGAGGTGCGCCAATAAAGCTAAACACCCTTTACTAACCTTTGTCTTAGCACGAAGAAAGGAGATGATAGGAACTGGGGTTGAAGAATAGTCACCCTCCCACACTAGCGGATCTGTCCCAGGCTTGGCTAATGTCACAGTTTTGGTATTACAATCTAAGATTGCAATGATTGGAGAAAGCCAAGTCATACCCAGAATTACATCGAAATCAACCATCTCTAGAATAATCAAGTCTACATGAGTATTGTTCCCCACAAAAGTCACAAGACAAGACCTATACACCTTCTCAACTATCACTGACTCACCCACAAGAGTAGAGACATGAATAGGCATGTCAAGCAATTCACAATGTAAATTAAGACCAGTAGCAAATGAGGAAGATACATATGAAAATGTGGAGCCAGAATCAAATAATACAGAAGCCATGCAATCACAAACCAAAAGATTACCTGTGATAACAGCATCAGATGTCTCCGCTTCAGACCTCCCAGGGAAAGCATAACTATGGGCCCTATCACTTGTCTGCACGTTGCCCCTACCATGTTGTGTTGTAGTAGCTCCAGTTTGCCCATTACCCCGGCCGTTTTGGTGACCACCATTACCTCGGCCACCACGTCCTCCTGAATGACGGCCTCTTCCATGACCACCTCTACCTCTGACTATTGGGGGTCTGTAACTCTATTTTGGACAATATCTCCTAATATGTCCGGTCTCCCCACATCCATAACATTCTCTAGGTTCAAGCATAGGTCTCTGGGTGAACGACGAAGTCAGGGGATAACCTCCAAACTAAGAGGAATATTGGTTGGTCTGCGACGGACCCCCATCTACAGCCTGCAGTGAAGACTGAATAGGTCGGGCTGGGTAACCTCATGAACCCTGCCCTATGGAGTAAGAACCATTAAACTCACCTCCCTTACGAAACTTCTTAGATGTCGATGCCATGGTGAAGTCGTCTGGCTTCACCCCCTCCACTTCTATCACAAAATCTACCACCTCCTGAAAGGATTTTGCCACAGCAGCTACCTGTAATGCAGAAATCTACAAATCTGACCTCAAACCCTCTCGAAACGGCGAATTCGTTCTTGTTGACTGAAACAAAGCTGGGTGACATACCTGGATAGTGCACGAAACTTAGCCTGATAAGCAGTAACCGACATCGTGCCTTGCTCTAGGCTTAGGAACTCATCTCTCCTCCTATCCCTCAAAGTCCGGGGTATATACTTCTCCATGAATAAGCTAGAGAATGATGCCCAAGTCATAGGTGGTGCTTGTGCTGGTTGACACTCTACATATGACCGCCACCACATTTTGGTGTTCCCCTGAAATTGATAGGTCACAAACTCAACGCCAAATCGTTCTACTATGCCCATCTTATGTAGCAACTCATGACAATTAACCAGGAAATCATAAGCATCCTCAGATTCAGCACCATTGAAGACTGGCGGCTTCAATTTCAAGAATTTAGTTAAAAGCTCATGTTGATCACTCGTCATTATAGGTCCTGTAGTCAATCAAGGAAACGTGCCTATTTCCAATGAGGCATCCATGCGAGGAGCCACAACAGCTGCATAATGTACTCCCGAAACCTGAGGTGCTGGTGCAGAAAACACTGGAGGTGTCTGGCCTTGATCAGATAACCCGCTAAGATAAGCAAGAACCTGGTTATCATCTCTGGGGTAGGTTGGGGTGGAAATTCCTCATTCTGCACTTTCTCATTTTCCCCTTCCTCACCCTCTCTTACTACCTCATCAATCGGTGGAGGAGTCACCGCCCTAGTACTAGATAGACCAGGTGTTTGTCCTCTACTTCTAGAGGACGTCCTCCCGCGACCTGTACCACGGCCTCTTGCCACTGCTCTTCCTCGAGCTACAGCCCCAGTGGCTGGCTCAGACGCACCCCGTCTTGACGGTGTTGGTGTTGGCACAGTTGTTGCTCTAGTTCTAACCATCTGCGAAATAGAGTGAAGATGGTCAGATACCAATTTGTATCACCTAGATACCAATTGGATCCATGTAATAGCACGAAAGAGATAAAGAATGGAATTTTCCTAAAGTCCTATAGCCTCTCAAGGAAAAATAAAGGTGTCCTTCTACCTTTCCTCAAGACTCTACTAGACTCGTTCTTGTGTGATGAGACCAATGAAACTAATGCTCTGATACCATGTTTGTCACGACCCAAAACGAGCCGCGAGTGGCACCCACATTTATCCTCCTATGTGAGCGAAAAAACCAATCTAACCCCAACATTTACAAATAATTCAACCACAATGAACAAAAAATATAACGCAGAAGACTTAAAACTCATTAATATAACCAATAAATAACTTCTAATATTTAATACTTATTATTCCCAAAATCTAGAAGTCATCACCACAAGAACATCTATCCTCAAATTACTAAATCTAAGAGTATCTAGGAAGGTAAAATAAGTAAACAGATGGTCCATGTCCGAACTTCAAGGACATCAAGACATGAATGAGAGAGAATCCAGTTCGAGCTAGGAACAATAGCTCACCCTGAAATCTGACGTGATGAAGACTGGCTAGAGTTGAGGACGAGTTGAAGTCGATGGCACGTTTGCTACACTCCACAAATAACAAAGAAGAAAATTACAAGTAGGGGTAAGTACAAGGCACAAGTACTGAGTAGGTATCATCAGCCAACTCAAAATAGAAAGTAATATATATCAGATAATAACATAAAATCGACTACAATACTCAACAGGTGACAACAACAAGTACCATAACCATTGGTCACAACCGAAACACATCTATGAGGACTCAAGACTCCACACAATACTCATTTGAGAAATAGGTTCTTTAAATTGAGTATATTAACATAATTCAAGATTCATTCTCTTTATTATCCTGGTGTCGGAACGTGACACTCCGATCCCCTACTATCCTGGTGTCGGAACGTGACACTCTGATCCGCTACTATCCTTATGTCGGAACGTGACACTCCGATCCCCTACTATGCTGGTGTCGAAATGTGACACTCCGATCCCCTAATACTACGTGTCGGTTTGTGACACCCGATCCCCCAATATCATTACTTTAGTTCATCAACCCTTCCTTTATGTCAAGGCATCATCATTAATAGAGAGATTTTAAGGGTTAAGATTTCCACCGTATCATCATCATTATAATCCATTACCATTTACATAATCATAACATGCCACAACACAATTAAGTATATAGAAGACTTTACAATATCACCCAATACATATCAATCGCTATTTAGAGTTTACTATGAATAGCATAAACCATAACCTACCTCCACCGAAGAATCGTGATCAAACAATCTACTTTCCCAAAGCTGCGTTCTTCTCTTTCTCTCGCTCGTTCTCTCTCTTTTTCTTTTTGATTTTCTCCTTTTTCCAGATTTCTCTTTGTTTTACCCTAATTACCAATATAATTCATTATGATGAAAATACCCCATTATTTATTTCCATGTTATCCTCTTTAACCCTCAACTAAATAACTTATTAACATTAACTCACTAACTTTATAATTATAATCATGAATAGTCCAAAACACCCCTTAAAAACTTTTAACATAAATCCGACCCAATCAGGGTTACGCAGCCTGTGACGGTCCGTCATGACTGTGACGGTCCGCCCTGCAGGTCCGTCACAAAGTTCAGAGAGTTAATTTCTGTGGAAAGGTTTGTGACGGTCCGTCGTGCCAACGACGGTCCGTCCTGCAGTTCCGTCACGAAGTTCAGAGAGTCGATCTTAGTACCCAAATTTCAGAATCTAAGTGTTTTGGAACGAGACCCCTTCGATGGTCCGTGGTGCCCATTACGGTGCGTCGTGGGATCCGTCGACCCAGACAGTTATTACCAGAAATAAACTCTACTGCTCAAAACGACTAAACAGGTCGTTACAGATTCATTCTTGTATTTGAGAGGGACTACCACCTCATTTCGACATGTGGCATCACTTTGTTGGTTACGGATGACTAGTAAATGTGACACGTGGCATGGCTTTGGGCTTCAAGGTGAAATGGACCTTGGATTTGAATTTAATAGATGGACTTAATCATTTGTAAAGCCCAAATTAATTATTCATCATGAATTAAAATTTATTTAATTCAATTTTTTTATGAATTTGAATCACTAGAATTTATGTTTATACAAATGCCCCTTACTTCGAGAATTGTCAACGTGGAGGCTTGCCGAAGTTTGGCAACAAGACATGAAATAGTCATGAATGTTTTTTCCTTTTTTTTAGACTTGTAAACGTGTAGGCTTGCCGAATTTGGCAGCAAGAGTTTATGTCTTCATGAATATGTATTCATTTTTTCGAGACTTCTCTACGTGTAGGCTTGCCGAATTTGATAGTTAATGTTGGAGTCTTCATTAATTCATTGTTGAGACTTCAAGAGTAGTTGTTTCTGGTTGTCATATTCTAACTAGGCCACCACCAATAATTTTCTTGTAGTAGCGTCAAGAATTTTTTTTAAAAAAACCTCTTGCTCGACAACCACATGGACCTTCTATATCGATTTCAAAAAGATAGTTCTAGTGGGTAGAAGCACTTGCTAATTTCCTTGTTGATCACCCTCTTTCGGGAAAATGGTAAACTTTAAATGGGTTGCCAGATGAATATGCTTTTTTTGCTGAAGAGTTGTCGACATGGACAATGTTCTTTGGTGGATCTGCACGCCGAGATGGAGAAGGGGTAGGAGTGGTGTTGATACCTGCAGAACAAATAATTTTACCTTTCTCATTTGTTCTAGGTGAAACATGTTCCTACAATGCTGCAGAATACCAAGATTTGATTGTGGGCCTTGAAATTGTATTAGACCGAATTTATACAATTTACGAGTCTACAGTCCCATATCAGCAGAAAATGATAAAAGAAAGAAAATATTATAAAAGTACATTTAAAAATGAATATAAAGGTCATAAATTAGTAACTTTATCACTAATAAAAATAGACTTATAACTTTCATAATTTCATAGAAGATTAAATTAAAGAAGTATAAATCGGTAAAGAATACAAAGAAATAAAACACATTAGAACAAATACATAATTCATATCCTTCTAAGACTTTAATTATAACAATATTTGTACTAAAAAGAAATACATAAGGAATAGAGTTCTTGATGATAAATCCTCTCCTATAACCAATCAAAATTCAAAAGTCTTAATAATGATCCAAGTGCTTAACTCCTAATGAATGATAATAGTTAAAATTTATATTTATTACCAACAAATTTTACAAATGTAAAATACTAAAAAGAAATTCGAAAGGTTGAATATTTATGGAATATGAAAACAAATCCACCACATTGAATTGAATGAAGTAATGAGTGAGAATGTATTTCATTTTAATGAAATATTATTAATATATAGGTAAATTTACTTTTTAATACCAATAATTAAAATATTGGTGTTTAATTAAATACTCTAATGACTATTCAACCTCTAAAAGATAATTTGTAATTCAACTTTTTTTATCATCCCCAATTATAGTATATGTGTGTGCGTTGTGTGTGTGTGTGGAATGAGGAAAATATGACACAATAAAATTGTTCAACAAAAATTCATGTATTTAAAAACTAAATTGAAATAGGAAAATAGAAGTTAACATAAATGAGGAAAATATGACATAATAAGAGTATTATAATTGTTCAACAAAAATTCATGTATTTATAAACAGTTTAAAAAACATCTAAAATGGTAAAGATAAAACTATCATACAAAATATCATTCTAATTAGGATAAGAACAAATATTAATATTTCAAAAATAAAGTACGTGGAATATTTCCTAATGATTCACATCAACAGGAGGCAATTGGTAAAGAACAATTACTTTTCAATGATGCTTATAAAGATCTAGAGATTTGTAGGTTAAGATGAAAACTTTAAGAGTTATTTAATTTAATTTTCAGAAGTTAGTGATCTTAGATATGAGGAAGAGGAAAGATTAATTGTTTTAACTTATAGTTCAATACATTTAATTACAGTAAATATAAATAAAGGATAAAAAAAATTTAATTCATTTAACCACATAAATTATAGAGAAATAATAAAGAATCAAGGATAAATACTTTGATTATCTAATTTTTTAGAAATAAAAACGCTTTATCTAATTAACAAATTTAATTCATTTAAACGCAAGTGCTCTTAAAGAATTAGACAAAGTCTGTCAATTTCTTGCCGGTAAGGACTAGTTATTGGGCCAAAGATCATACAAAGTTGTATATTCAAGAAGCAATAAGACTTCATGGGGTTTCGGTCTACATTATTTCAATAGAGGTGCACAATTTAATGCACAGTTCTGGAAATCCTTCCAGAAAGGTTTGGGTTCAAAAGTAAATTTGAGCACTGCTTTTCATCCTCACACAAATAGAAAAGCATAACGTGCTATCCAGAACAAAGATTTAGTTCACCAAGCTATGGAGAAAGTGAAAGTTATTCAAGAAAGGCTGAAAACAACACAAAGGAGCCAAAATTCCTACACATACGTTAGGAGGAGGCCGTTGAAGTTTGAGGTTGATGATTGGGTGTATCTGAAGATTCCACTTATGAACTGAGTTATGAGATTTGGTAAAAAGGTGAAACTTAGTCCCCGATATATTCAACCTTTTAGAATCTCCAAAAGAGTGTTAAATGTGGCTTATCAATTGGAGCTACCCGAAGAGTAAGCAGCAGTTCATCCGGAATTCCATATTTTTATGTGGAAGAATGTCACGACCCAAAACCGAGCCGCGACAGGCACCCACACTTACCCTCCTATGTGTGCGAACCAACCAAACTAACCCTTAACATTTGAATATAATATCGACAGAAAGTAATGCGGAAGACTTAAACTCATTAATAAAATCAATTCAAAAACTATTATTATTCAACATCTATTATTCCCCCAAAATCTGGAAGTCATCACCACAGAACATCTATCTCAAATTACTAAACTAAGAATGTCTAACAACAAAATAACTAAAAAGCTAGTCCATGCCGGAAGTTCAAGGCATCAAGACATGAAGAGGGAGATCCAGTCCAAGCTAGAAGCATTAGCTCACCCTGAAATCCGGTATACTGATGACTGGCTAGGATTACTGTTGAGTTGAAGATGACGGAACGTTTGCTGCACTCCACAAATAACAAAGAAAGAAAGAAACAAGTAGGGGTTAGTACAAAACACGGGTACTGAGTAGATATCATCGGCCAACTCGAAATAGAAAACAATATATATATAGAGTAATATCATAAAATCAACTATAATACTCAACATGTAGCAACAACAAGCACTATAATCATCAATAAGTACTAACAAGTTCATCCATGAGGACTCAAGCCTCAGTATCATACTCATTTGGGAATTAGGTTCATCACATTGAGTATCTTATCATTCTTCAAGATTAATTATCTTTCTTCCTCTTGTGTCGGTACGTGACACTCCGATCCATATTCTATCCTGGTGCCGGAACGTGGATGTCCGATCCTCATTCTATCCTGGTACCGGAACGTGGCACCCGATCCATATTCTATCCTGGTGTCGGAACGTGACACTCCGATCCTCATTCTATCCTGGTACCGGAACGTGGAACCCGATCCATATTCTATCCTGGTGTCGGAACGTGACACTCCGATCCTCATTCTATCCTGGTACCGGAACGTGGCACCCGATCCTCTATTTCTATCCTAGTACCGGAACGTGGCACCCGATCCCCTAATTCATCAAGCCTTCTTTTATTCCAAGGCATCATCAATCTCATTATATAATTTATCAAGCCTTCTTTTATACCAAGGCATCATCATTCTCATTATATAATTTATCAAGCCTTCTTTTATACTCAGGCATCATTATTAACACGTGAATTAGGGTTTTCTTTCAAGATTTTGGATTCGATAACTTCATCATGCTTTTTTTATCACAATCACATAATCATATTCATGCAAGCGTACAATTAAGCATACAGAAGGGTTTACAATACTACTAACACATATCATTCACTATTAAGAGTTTACTACGAATAGTGTGAAAACCATAACCTACCTTCACCGAAGACTAGTGATCAAGCAAGAAATTCCGAAGCTTTGTTCTTCTTCTTCCTCGTTCGACTCTCTCTCTCTCTTTCTCTTTCTATTTTCTTATTCAAACCCTCTTTCTTTTACCCTAATTAGTATATAATTAAGTTTGAAAGATGGCATTAATAACCCATTAATTAAGTTAAGGTTACCTATTTTAACCCCCAAGTAATTAGACTTATTAATATAAACCCTCTAACTTTATAATTAAAGAAGGAATAGTCCAAAACGTCCCTTAAAACGTGTAAAGAAATCCGACTTCAACTGGGATTACGCACCCTGTGACGGGCCGTCGTGACTGCGACGGTCCGTCCTGCAGGTCGTCGCCAAGTTCAGAGACCCAAATTTCCACCAAGGGTCTGTGACGGTCCGTCACACCTGTGACGGTCCGTCACACCTGTGACGGTCCGTCCTGCAAGTCCGTTATGAAGTTCAGAGAGTCGATTTTCAGTACCCAATTTCAGAATTTCTAAGTATATTGAAACGAGACCCTGCGACGGTCCGTCGTGCCCATGACGGTCCGTCGTGGGGTCCGTTGCCTCAGTCAATTTTCCAGAAATAAAATCTACTGCTCAAAACGACTAAACAGGTCGTTACAAAGAAGTGTTTGAGTGATCCTCCATTGAAAATACCAACAAAGTATGTTGGGATTAAGGATTTCCTATCCTATGAAGAAATTTTAATGCAGATTTTGGATCATCAATTTCATAACTTAAGGAAAAAGGAAATTGTTTAAGTCAATGTCCTTTAGAGGAACCAATTCATTGAAGAAGCGACTTGGGAAGCTGAGAATGATATGAAGAAGAAATATCCACATCTCTTTTGAATCCTGAGAGAATGCAGATGAAGGTAATAAATTCTCTTGTTACCACTTTATAAGATTGTGTATATGCATGTTATTGCTTGCTTTTGTTCGTGAGTGCTTAAATGATGTTACTACATTTAGCTTAGTAAAAGAATTCTCATTCGAGGACGAATGTGCCCAAGGGGGAGATACTGTAACATATCGTATTTAGAATTAACTATTTTAAGATAAGAAATATAAGAATCTTCAAATTTGGAAATAAGTAGGAAATATGGAAAATTTTCCATATTTCAAAAGTGAGTTTTAGTCATTTTTGAACGACCATAACTTCTAGCTCAAAAGGTATTTTTGTGTTTTATTTATATAAATATAGATCACGTCAGAATAGTTTTACAACTATGCAATGTTTGAAAACTTTTGAGGTTGTATGAGGGAGATATGACTTTCAGAAGTTAGGTTGTTGGGCAGAGGAAATCCCAAATCTTGATTTGTTAAGGGTATTTTGGTCTTTTCCTAAATCAATTATTAATTTCGTTTAAGGGTAATAAATTAGGGTCTAATATGATCCCAATAAGTTTTAACAATTAGAAAATTAGTTAGGGCTTTGAAAGAAAGGAGAAAAGAGGAGAATGGAGAAGAAGACGCATGAACGCGAAGAATTTATTGCGTGGATTTTGCGGGGTGAATCCTTTGAGGTATGTGGGATATTTTGTGTTGGGTTACATCACTCACACATCATTTTGTTTCAGTTCAGCAAAATTGAGGATTTATTTCATGTTAGGAGTTAAGTTCTTGAAAGAACGTTTGATTTGTTGTTGATTGGATTGTTGGCGGTCATTGTTGATTCGATACTTGTTAATAGTCGAGTTTTTTTTAGTTGAATTCAGTAGTTATTGATAGTAACAATGGTCCCAATCGTTTAGTAAAAGATTAAGGAAGTTTTGGAGAGTGAGATGGAAAACGAGTTGAAAAATTTGTTTGATGCACTGAGGTAGAAGAAGTCGTGACGCGCCTGCAATGCACCAAAAATTTGACTTAGTGAACAAAGGCCTGGAATGACATGCCACTAGTGCTCCAGAATCAGGCCTCAATCGACTTAGGCTGGCGCGACGCGCTACCAATACGCTCAACCCGACGTTTTTCGTCCAGTTTTTGTTGTATAGCCCTTAAAGGTCCTTCCAAGGTACATCCTCCAATGAATTTTAATAACTTCAAATGATCTCTAAATACCTAAAAATCATCAAGGAACTCACACTTAATAAATGAATCCATAATCCATTAAAGGAAAGTCAATAAATGTCGAGGAAGTTAATAGTCAAGTCGAAAGTTAAGAAGTAAGTTAAAGTTAAGTTATTAAAGGTTTTCAAGTGTCTTATTTAAACATTTTAACTCTGGTTTAAGACTCAAGTTTCAAGTCAACAAAGAGTAAAGAGTTGAATTAAATTCTTAAAAGCTATAAGTGAACTATGTATTCTAAGAGTTAAGTTTCAATTAAGCAAAGAGTATCAATTTGAGATCAGTTCTTAAGAGTTATAAGGGAACTAAGTACCTCAGAGCTTAAACTAAAATGATTTAAAACTTTTCAGAAAGAAAGGAAGTGAGACTTCCACAGAGCCTATGGATAGTTTTAATAGAAGAAAGCGGAAATTATCATTTCCAAGCGATCTTTTTAAAAGCGCAATGTTTTGAGCACTTATCTCAAATAACAGAATGAGTACGTTTATATATATATTATATATATATATATATATATAATATATATATATATTGAAAGTAGTATTGAGCACTAATGTAGGGATACGAGTTTAGAGTAACTCAAGTCGCCATGTAAACCATGTAGCCATCTTGGTAGAAAAGGATTATACTTTTTAGATGAACCATTTTTATAGTGAATTCATTAGGGAGTTCAGGATTATACTCTGGCAAAGTTAGGATGGTCGGGCATCCTGGGCCGAGTATCGTTATATCATCAGTATAGCTTTTAAGTGAAGGTTGTCTATTAAAGAATATCCCATAGAAGTATTGTATTTTCACATACATCAATTATTTGTATTTTTAAATACACCTCATACATTATTTGTATAGATTAAGAGTTTATAACATGCTTTTACTTATTATTTCTTTATATTGCAATCACTTTTAAACTGTGTGTTTAGAATATGAGTAAGTAGATCATGATTTCAACAGAGCCAAGGTAAGTGTTCTTTCTTACTCATTTTAAAGCGTAAGTATTGTTTAAATTTTAAACTGGCATACTAGTACATTCGATGTACTACTACCAATTAGCCTGCATCGTTTCATTATACAGACGTAGGTAACCAGAATCAGCACGCAGTGCACCGTTGGTTCTGTTAGCACTCCACAATCACTTGGTGAGCCTCCTGGCTTTCCGCAGGAGATCCTTTTATGGATTTTCTAGCGTAGTAGTTCAGATTGCAATTTATTTACTTTTTTTGTCACAAATGCCATTTTGGCCAAATTAATTTATGAAGTATTTATCTATTAATATGCTTAGTTCTTGTTAAAATTGAGTTTAGTCTTCTGCTGAGTTAAGTAATCCAGGCCAAGAGTTTGTTTGGGACCGGGAAGGGTCTCCGAATGCCGGCCACGTCTAGGTTGTATGTATATATAAAGTTGATCAACATGACACTAGAAATTCGTCCAGACTCTCCAGGTATATCACTTTATGGATCTATACTATTTCTATCAAGAATTTAGGTGCCATTTGTTTGAAGCCATACACAAACCCCATTGTAAATTCCTACTAAATATCCCAATTTCTTCATAATCTCACAATTTTCCACTTTTCTTCCCTTAAATGTATGTTCTTCCGGCGGATATAGAAGACAAGTTACAAATAAACTTAATTTTTTATTAAGAAAATCAATAATGGGTACTGATCTCTGCCGTATATAAATAAGCTTCAAGAAAAAGTCGCTTTTGTATTACTACTTTTACTATCGTTTATTATTATCCTTCAACAAAACAATGCCTTTTGAATTGCTGACCTCATTAGTTAATGTATTTATAAAAGACTAATTATGTTTGTTAAGAACATATATAATGACCCTAACCTAATTAGACTAACCTAAGCTCTCGTAATTCACAAATCCAAATTCTCTTCCTTCTCTCTTCTTTCTCTCTCTAGTTGAAGAACTCCATTGAAGACCAAGATAGGGTGGGTTCAAGGGCTTAAAAAGGTAGAATTTCTTCATCAATTTGTAAGGTATGTTATTCCTTTTAACCTTTGAGAGCTGTTTCGTCGAAGGGTTCCATCAAATTGACTTCAGAAATTGGGTTTTCAAGTGTGTCTTTTCAAATCTCAAAATTTATCTCGTGAATTGATTTGTTATGATTTATTTTAGATATTATGAATATATTTATCCCTTAACCTTAACTTATGATCTTGATATGAATTTTGTAATGCTGGTTAAATTGAATTTGTTATCGGTTGAAATACTACTAGATGATGATATTATATCAAATATGAATATATTAGGGTGAATTATAGTCCTATCATGCTATTTCTTGAGTAATTGATCTATATTATGACTTTGACCTAAGTCTCTTATCTTAAACTTTGAACTACAGATCGATTGTGATGTAGTGATTCAATTAACCTTGTTATCATGTTGGTTATTGTTGTGTGATTATATTACACTCTTATTGGGTTGTGTTATGTTTTGATGGTAAGACCTTGATAATGGATTATGAAGAAGGCTTGGTAAGTCTTGTGATCCCTACTCTTTACAGAAATTATGGTTAATTGTGGTTAAGTGATAATGTGGTACTGTAGTATATATGATGTTAAGATTGATAGGGTAGTTATGATGTTAAATTGAAATAACTTGACTTTGGTTTGTGAGGTATTGTCTAAGATTTAAATATTATAAGGATGGTGATAACTTACCAATGTGTCTTATCATGATGTGAATATGTTAAAGTGCTTAGCTCACTTATATGGATTGTAATGAAAGGACAATACTCATGCAATTCTTATTGAGCTATGATGATGATGTTTATATAATTGATAGATCCTATGACCTACATTAAGCTATGATTATTAATAAAGTTACTAAAGAAATTTCAAAAAGGGACTCCAACTTAGCACTGACTGAACTAGAGTGAGGAGTTTCCTTTCCCACATGGGGAAGGTAGGATCACTAATGCACTCTTGAGATTTGAGACTCCAATGCATGCATAATAAGGAGGGTCCAAACTATATCTCCTAGTTCTTGATCTATGTTGCCCCCCATAGGAATACTCGCTAGTGGATCCACGAAGTTGCTATTTCATGTTTTGGTACTACCTTGGTAAGTAGTTTGCCTTGTTTTCGTGTAGTATTCCATGAGATCGGATTCCACATTAGCTCGCGTGGTCTATGTCGTTTAAGGAAAGTTGTTCCGAAAAGGTAAAATGAATTATAGGATTGAACTCTAACTAAGATGTCCTAAGGGGCTTAGCTTAGTCTACACATGGGTATGGGACTCTACCTATATATTGCACTAGTTAGCCTAAATGTAAGTCTTAGGAGGATGTTCTTATGTATGTTTATGATTATAAATGTAAATTAGATGTAAATGATTATATTACATGTAAATGATCATATATGATGTTGATTTACTATAATTACCATGTACTTGGTCTCTATTGCTTGAGTATGATATTATGTACTCTTAATTTTATATTATTTGAAGTTGGACATAGGTTATGGTTCTTGCTAGGTTTGGTTGATTAGGTACGTTTCTAGGGCTTTGCTTAGTCATTCCACAAGTGTATTAAAAAGGGTGATGAGTAATGGTATTTCTTTAATTATGTTGAAATATACTATTATTCATGCTTGTGCTATTTTAACTTGATTATAGAGTTACTTTGACTATGTGTTCAATTATGTGTTGTGCATGCTGCCTTGACTAGACTCTGTTTGGTTGGTCTTGTGATGTACATGCCTATGATTTAATGAATATGTTTTATTTATTGGTATGGTCTTCTTAAATGTGCATAAGTCTTTTCAAAGTAAATTTCACACCTTTATAAAAATGTCCCGTTTCTTATCATGAATTCATTATATGTATGCATATGGTCTCATACCTGGTTTTGTTATATTGATGTATGGGATACTCCTAAATTATTACACTATTGGTAGATGTTTATGAGATGAGACATGTTTTTGAGACTATCTTATATATATATATATATATATATATCTATATATATATATATATATATATATATATATATATATATATATATATATATATTCTACGTGTAATTAAATAAGAAGACTAAGTAATCTTCCTATATAAGGGTGTGTGTATGCTCGATATAACTATTATGTGTATGTAGAGGTCTACGTAAACCTCCATGTAGTTGTAACGAAAAATTTCAAAAATTTCTGCATTTTAACCTATAAATGTAATTATGTAGGCTAAGAGGGTAGTCTTTGTCCCCAAAGAGGACGGCAATTCCAGTTACGTCAAGGGGGTGCTCCCAGGATGTGACATTTGTATAAACTCTATGAATAAAAATGTACTTTTGCAATATTTAAACGTTTTAACCTAAGTTAATCAATCTTAGAGCAATAGAAGAGAATATTCGACAATTTCCTTTGAAGAACAAGTACGACGTTTTCTTCAGTTCCATCCCAAAAATTAAAGCATTTCTCCATAGATTTCACCACTTGTACGTGGGATTGAACTACTACGTTCCTTTCATCCAGTAGGTCCTTAGAATTCAGTCAGATTCTTGATCCTTGATATCTTTATTAGATCTACAGTTTCTAAAACCTTGAAGAATTATTATGATATAGCTGTTATAATGTTCCTAATAAGATTATCATGTTTTTTCATGAAATTATTGATTAGTTATTTGCATGAAATTTAGAACCATGGAATTGTAGATTCTCTTAGTTTATCAATATCAATTGCTAGGTCAGTTAAACAACAAAGCATGCCTCAGATTTTGAATTTTTATTGTCAGAACATAATTGTTGCATTCTCATTTCCAATAATTTAGTTATATTGTCATACACATTTCAATTTGGAGTAGGCTTAGCATTGAGTTAGATTAGGGTTCAGCGTACCCTCATAGTCTCAATACTACATGCCCCTGTAGGAGTATAAATCCCCTCATTGGGCATCAAATTTAGCGATCATACGAGTAATGCCTTTATACTCTGAAATCAAAATGTATATTAGGTCCTCTCAATGGGGAGCATACATCGGACTCCACGTTTAGCTCATGTTATTTGATATCGGTAAATAGTAGCTCCCACAATCAGATTCTAGTGCATTTGACTAGCTTTCAATATTTTAGTTTTCACTCTAAGCATTTTAATAATTAGTACTTCCTCATTAAAATCAGATCAGTTCATTTCAATGAATTTCAGTATTTACATTATGCTCAGATGCGTCATTTTTCAGTTATCCTTGTTCAACATACATATATTTTTTCAGTTATATTCTTATCTCGCATTCTCCGTACATTCCAAGTACTGACACATACTCAGAGCTACATCCTTTCATGATGCATGTTCAGGTACTCAGTATTCAGATCACGCATATATTTTGTTCCCGATCCATACTCAGCAGCATTAGGGGTGAGCCCTCAAACTTTGAGGACAATAGACATGTTTTCCATTTCAGTCTATTATTTCTGTTTCAGTTTTTCCTGGGACATGTCCCAACATATAAAGTTAGTTAGAGACTTTCTTAGATATAGTTTTAGATTCAGCTTTAGAGTTTGAGTGATTGTTTAGTAACACTTAACATTTTGAAGTTTATTATATATTAAGATTTGTATGGGTATTTCCCATGTAACGACCTGTTTAGTCGTTTTGAGCAGCAGATTGAAATTCTGGAAAAACTGGCTGGGACGACGGAAGTAGTGACGGACCGTCGTAGTCACGACGGCCCGTCATGGATGTTTCGTCCCATGACACTTAAAATTCTGAAATTGGGTACTGAAAATCGACTCTCTGTAAATCGTGACGGACCTGCAGGACGTGCCGTCACATCCACGACGAACCGTCGTGAGTTTCCGTTGCAAAACACTTCAACGTTTGAGAATTTGGTTCGGGAAACGAGTTTCTGACCGCCATGACGGACGTGCAAGACGGACCGTCACAGGCGTGACGGACCGTCACAGCGTCCGTGGTGACGATGGGATTCTGGGGAGGTGCGACGACCACCGTGACGGACCGTCGCAGTCACGACGGCCCGTCACAGGTCACGCAATCCCAGGCAGTTTAGGATTTCTCCACACGTTTTAAGGGTCGTTTTTGACTATTCTTTCCTTAATTATAAAGATTGAGGGGTAACATTAATAAGTCTAATTACTTAGGGGTTAAAAGGGGTAACCTTAAGTTAATTGGAGGGGTTTATTGTCCTTTTTCACACTTAATTATATGATTAATTAGGGTAAAAGAAAGAGGGTTTGAACATAAGGAAACAAAACAGAAAGAACAAGAGAGAAAGAAAGGGGAAATCGAACGAGAGAGGAGAAGCAAAGAGGAATAACAAGCTTGGGAATTTCTTGATTGATTCCAATTCTTCGGTGGAGGTAGGTTATGGTTTTATGTTACGATATTCGTAGTGAACTCTTAATAGTGAATAATATGTGTTGATGATATTGTAAACCTGACTATATGCTTAATTGTAT
>JAKWIY010003055.1:40059316-40113731 GCA_027704805.1 Solanum corneliomulleri | reverse complement strand
AAGCTCGACTAAAATGTGCAGCGTCGACAATAACTACCGATCTGCTGAACTTATTGAAACCCCTCATCAATGGTTTCAAGGGTATAAAAAGATACATGAATTCATCTTTCTACGACTTGTGCATTGTTATATATTATTTAAGATACGCAATACTTATCATTTATATGTATCTTGGCATCTCCCTATATCATATGCTGGCTTACCCCTTATAATTTCTTATGTATGTTTATTAGCATGTCATGTTTCCTGGTAAGAGATCTCAATTATCAATAGAATTATGTAACATCACGAATTACGTCTTTCGGGATATGAATTCTCTTATAGTAGACCAATTAAGGAACAATCACACTACTGACAAACTCAATTATATCTTGGAGTTTTGTTATTACCTTATCCTCAATGGATACAAATGTTCACTATTAAAGTATCTCACTTTGTCTGAGTTTTTTATTCGCGAAGCCTTCAAACTCTAGCCAAAATATTTCGAAAAGCACACTGACACATAATTGTAGAATTGTTTTGATCATATTAATGCATACACCAAATAATATATTGTAACAACCTGTTTAGTCGGTTCGAGCAGTAGAATTATTTTTGATAAAAACTGACCGGGTCAACGGATCACGCGACGGACCATCATGGTCACGACGGACCGTCGAGGGTCTTCGTTCCAAAATGCTTCAACTCTGAAATCTGGGTACTGGTATCGACTCTCTGAACTTCAAGACGGAACTGCAGCACGGACCGTCGTAGATACGACGAACCGTCACAAGATGCGTAACCTCACTACTGAATTTAACTCTCTGAACTTTGTGACGGATCTGCACGACGGACCGTTATAGATACGACAGACCGTCATAAGCTGCGTAACTCCACCCTGGGTCGGATTTCCGCTAAAATTTAAATGGGTGTTTTGGACTATTCATGATTATAATTATGAAATTAATGGGGTAAGTTTAATAATTTATTTACTTGGGGGTTAAAGAAGATAATAGGGAAATAAATAGTGGGTTACTTTTATCATAATGAATTATATGATAATTAGGGTAAAAGAAAAAGAATCTGCAGAAGAAAAAGAAGAAGAACAGAAAGGGGGAACGAGCGAGAGAGAGAGAGAACGAAGAGGAAAGCAAAGGCATTGGGGAGGTATCTTGCTTGATCACGATTCTTCGGTGGAGGTAGGTAATGGTTTATTTCTATGTGATAGATAAACTCTAAATAGCGATCGATATGTATTGGGTGGTATTGTAAAGTCTTCTATATGCTTGACTGTGTGTTTGTATGTTTTGATTGTGTAATTGTTGTGGGTTAGGATGATGAGACTGTTCAATCTTCAATCTTAAATCCTCTCTATTAAGATGACGCCTTGACATAAAGAAGGCTTGATCAAATAAAATAATGAGATAAATGGATCGAAGTGTCACGTTCCCACACGGTAATATTGGATCGGAGTGTCACATTCCGACACATATTAGGGGATAGGAGTGTCACGTTCCGACACGGTATATGGGATCGGAGTGTCACGTTCCGACACGATAATTATAGAGAGAATATCTTGAATTATGTTAATATACTCATATTCGAAGAACCTATTTCCCAAATGAGTATGGTGTGGAGGCTTGAGTCCTCATAGGTGTGCTTGGTGTTGTTGCCAATGGTTCTTGTACTTGTTGCTTGTCACCTGATAAGTATTGTGGTTGATTTTATATTATTATTCAGTACATAATGCTTTCTATTTTGAGTTGGCCGATGATACCTACTCAGTACGTGTTCCTTGTACTACCCCTACTTCTATTTTCTTCTTTGTTAATTTTTGGAGTGCAGCTAGTGTACCATCGACTTCGACTCGCCCTCAACTCTAGCCAGTCTCCAGCATATCAGATTTTAGGGTGAGCTATTATTCCTAGCTCAGACTGGATTCTCTCCCTCTCGTATTGATGTCTTGAAGTTCGGACATGGACCATCTTTTTACTTATTTTAGCTTCTTAAATACTCTTAGATTTAGAAATTTGAGGATAGATGTTCTTGATGTGATGACTTTCAGATTTTGGGAATAACATGTATTAAACTTTAGAATTTATTAAATTGATTACGTTAATAAGTTTTGGATCTTCCGTATTGTTTTACTATTCATAATTCATATACTGGTAAATGTTGGGGTTTAGATTTGTTGGTTCACTCACCTAGGAGGATATGTGTGGGTGCCACTCGCGGCTCGTTTTGGGTCGTGACAAACTTGGTATCATAGCGTTAGGTTCGTTAGTCTCATCACACAAGAACGAGTCTAGTAGAGTCTTGAGGAACGGAAGGGGGACACCCTTACTTTTCTTTGAGAGGCTATAGGACTTTAGGAAAACTCCATTCTTTCTTTCTTTCATGCTATTACTTGGATTCAATTGGTATCTAGGTGATACAAATTGGTATCTGACATCCTCACTCTATTTTGCATATGGTTAGAACTAGAGCAACAACTGTGCCAACACCAACACCGGCAAGACAGGGTGCGTCTCAGCCAACCATTGGGGCTGTAACTCAAGGAGGAACAGTGGCAAGTGGCCGTGTTAGAGGTTGTAGGAGGACGCCCACTAGAGGTAGAGGACAGTCACCTGGTCCAGGTAGTAATAGGGCGGTGACTCCTCCGCCGACTAATGAGGTAGTGAGAGAGGGTGAAGAAGGGGAAAACGAGAAGGTTCAAGATGAGGAATTACCATCCCAGCCTACCCTAGACATGATTAACCAGGTTCTTACTTATCTTAGCGGGTTATCTGAATAAGGCCAGACACCTCCAGTGTTTTCTGCACCAGCACCTCAGGTTCCGGGAGTACAACATGCAGCTGCTGTGGCTCCCCCATGGATGTCTCATTGGAAGTAGGCACGTTTCCTCGATTGACTACAGGGTCTATAATGACGAGTGATCAGCATGAACTTTTCACTAAAAACTTAAAGTTGAAACCTCCAGTTTTCAAGGGTACTGAATCTGAAGATGCCTATGTTTTTCTGGTTGATTGTCATGAACTGATACATAAGATGGACATAGTAGAACGATTCGGCGATGAGTTTGTGACCTATCAGTTTCAGGGGAATGCCAAAATGTGGTGGCGGTCGTATGTTGAGTGTCAACCAGCACAGGCACCACCTATTACTTGGGCATCATTCTCTAGCTTATTTATGGAGAAGTATATACCCCAGACATTGAGGGACAAGAAGAGAGATGAGTTCTTAAGCCTAGAGCAAGGCAGGATGTCTGTTACTAGTTATGAGGCTAAATTTCGTGCACTATCTAGGTATGACACTCTGCTTTGCTTCAGTCCACAAGAGCGAATTCGCCGTTTTGTGAAAGGATTGAGGTAAAATTTGCAGATCCCAGCCTTACAGGAATCTGCTGCAGCAAAATCCTTTCAGGAAGTGGTTGATTTTGTGATAGAGGTGGAGGGGGTGAAGCCAGACGACTTCACCATGGCGTCGACATCTAAAAAGTTCTGTAAGGGAGGTGAGTTTAGTGGTTCTTACTCCAGAGGGCAGAGTTCAGGAGATTACCCAGCCCCACCTATTCAATCTTCACTACAGGCTGTAGCTGGGGGTCCATCGTAGACCAGTCAGCATTTTTCTGAGTTTGAAGGTTATCCCCACACTTTTTCATTCTCACAGACACCTATGTTTGACTCCAGAAATTGTTATGGATGTGGAGAGACTGGACATATTAGGAAATATTGTCCAAAAAAGAGTTACAGACCCCTAATAGTTAGAGGTAGAGGTGGTCATGGGAGAGGCCGCCATTCTAGAGGACGTGGTGGCCAAGGAAATGATGTCCACCAAATCAGCCAGGGTGGCGGGCAAGCTGGAGCTACTGCAGCGCAACATGGTAGGGAGAACGGGCAGACAGGTGATAGGGCCCATTTTTATACTTTCCCCGGGAGGTCTGAAGCAGAGACATCTGATGCTGTTATCACAGGTAATCTTATTGTCTGTGATTGCATGACTTCTGTATTATTTGTTCCTGGATCCACATTTTCATATGTATCTTCCACATTTGCTACTGGTCTTGATTTATATTGTGATTTGCTTGACATGCCTATTCGTGTCTCTACTCATGTGGGTGAGTCTGTGATAGTTGAGAAGGTGTATAGGTCTTGTCTCGTGACTTTTGTGGGGAGCAATACTCATGTAGATTTGATTATTCTAGAGATGGTTGATTTCGATGTAATTCTCGGTATGACTTGGCTTTCTCCAAATTTTGCAATCTTAGATTGTAATGCTAAAACTGTGACATTGGCCAAGCCTGGGACAGATCCGCTAGTGTGGAAGGGTGACTATATTTCCACTCCAGTTCATATCACCTCTTTTGTTCGTGCAAAGAGAATGGTTAGTAAGGGTTGTTTAGCTTTCTTGGCACATCTCAGGGATGATACTTCCCAAGTACCTTTGATTGAGTCTGTCTCGATAGTCCGTGAGTTTCTGGATGTGTTTCCTGCAGACCTTCCTGGTATGCCACCGGATAGGGATATTGATTTTTGATTGATCTGGAGACGGGTACTCGCCCCATTTCCATACCCTCTTATAGAATGGCTCTAGCTGAGTTAAGGGAGTTAAAGGCCCAACTTCAGGAGTTGTTAGGTAAAGGTTTTATTGACCAAGTGCATCCCCTTGGCGTGCTCCTGTTTTATTTGTGAAGAAGAAGGATGGAAGTTTTCGGATGTGCATAGACTACAGGCAACTGAATAGGTAACTATTAAGAACAAGTATCCTATTCCTCGCATTGATGATTTGTTCGATCAGTTACAAGGTGCTTGTACCTTCTAATAAATTGATTTGAGATCTTGTTATCATCAATTGAAAATACGAGCAGCATATGTGCCAAAGAGTGCTTTTCGAACCAGGTATGGGCATTATGAATTCTTAGTAATGTCTTTTGGGCTTACGAATGCCCCTGCTGCTTTCATGAGCTTGATGAATGGAATTTTTAAGCCATATCTGGATCTCTTTGATATTGTGTTTATTGATGATATAGTGATATACTCAAAGAGCAGGAAAGAACATGAGGAGCATTTGAAAATTGTATTGTAATTGTTGAGAGGGAAAAGGCTTTATGCCAAATTCTCCAAGTGTGAGTTTTAGCTAGATTCAGTGTCCTTCTTGGGGCACGTGGTTTCTAAGGATGGAGTGATAGTGGATCCTTCTAAGATTGAAGTAGTGAAGAGTTGGGTAAGACCTACTAATGTTACAGAGGTAAGGAGCTTTGTTGGTTTAGCTAGCTACTACCGTCGATTTGTCAAGGGATCTTCTTTTGTTGCTTTCCAACTAATAAATTTGACTAAGCAGAATGTACCATTTGTATGATCGGACGAATGTTAAGAAATCTTCCAGAACCTCAAGACCTTGTTGACTACTGCACCAATTCTTACCTTGCCAGTGGAAGTTAAGAATTTCATTGTTTATTGTGATGCATCTTATTCTCGTTTGGGTGCACTGCTAATGTAGGAGAGGAATGTAATTGCTTATGCTTCGAGGCAATTAAAAGTGCATGAACGTAACTATCCGACCCATGATTTGGAGTTGGCTGCAGTCGTGTTTGCATTAAAGCAATGGAGACATTATCTATATGGGGTCAAGTGTGAAGTCTATACGGATCATCGTAGTTTACAGTATGTCTTTACTCAGAAAGATTTGAATTTGAGGCAAAGGAGGTGGATGGAACTACTGAAGGACTATGATATTACTATTTTTTATCACCCAGGAAAAGCTAATGTTGTGGAAGATGCTTTAAGTAGAAAAGCAGGGAGCATGGGAAGTCTATCCCACTTACAGGTTTCGAGACGCCCATTGGCTAGAGAGGTTCAGACTCTTGCTAATGACCGTATGAGGCTGGAAGTACTAGAGAAGGGAGGATTTTTGGCCTTTGTGGAGGCAAGATCTTCTTTTCTTAACAAGATTAAGGGAAAACAGTTTACTTATGAGAAACTGATCCGAATTCGAAATATGATATCACGAGGAGAGGCTAAAGAGGCAATAATTAATGAGGAAGGCGTGTTAAGAATTAAGGGAAGGGTATGTGTGCCCCGTGTTGATAATTTGATTCACACTCTTCTTACAGAGGCTCAAAGTTCAAGGTATTCCATACATCCTGGTGCAACCAAGATGTATCGTGACCTAAAGACACATTTTTGGTGGAGTAGAATGAAGCGTGACATTGTTGATTTTTTTACCCAATGCCTGAATTGTCAGCAGGTAAAGTATGAACACCAGAGGCCCGGAGGAACACTTCAGAAAATGCCCATTCCTGAATGGAAATGGGAAAGAATTGCAATGGATTTTGTGGTTGGTCTTCCAAGGACATTGGGTAAGTTTAATTCTATTTGGGTAATTGTTGAAAGATTAACTAAGTCTGCTCACTTCATTCCGGTCAAGGTGACTTACAATTCAGAGAAGTTAGACAAACTCTATATCTCAGAAATTGTTCAATTGCATGGAGTTCAACTTTCCATCATATCAGATAGAGGTATGCAATTTACTTCTATGTTTTGGAGAACATTGCATGCTGAATTAGGTACTAGGTTGGATCTTAATACAGCATTTCACCCTCAGACCGATGGTCAGTCGGAGCGAACGATTCAGGTGTTGGAGGATATGATTCGTGCATGTGTGATAGAATTTGGTGGTCATTGGGATACATTCTTACCCTTAGCAGAGTTTTCATACAATAATAGCTATCACTCAAGTATTGATATGGCCCCTTTTGAGGCACTGTATGGGAGAAGATGTAGGTCTCCCATTGATTGGTTTGATGCATTTAAGGTGAGACCATGGGGTACCGATCTTTTGAGGGAATCGTTATATAAAGTAAAATTCATTCAGGAGAAGCTTCTACCATCTAAGAACATGCAGAAAGAATATGCAGATCGAAAGGTTAGGGACTTGGATTTTATGGAGGGTGAACAAGTCTTGCTGAACGTTTCACCCATGAAAGGGGTGATGCGGTTTGGTAAGCGAGGTAAGATTAGTCCGAGGTATATTGGTCCATTAGATGTTCTAAAGCGCGTGGGGAGGTGGATTATGAATTGGCATTGCCTCCAGGACTCTCAAGAGTGCACCTGGTATTTCATGTGTCTATGCTGAAAAAATACCACGGGGATGGAAACTACATTATTCGTTGGGATCCAGTTCTTCTTGATGAGATTTTGTCTTATGAGGAGGAGCCTATTGCTATTTTAGATAGAGAGTTCCGCAAGTTGAGATCAAAGGAGATTGCATCTATCAAGGTTCAGTGGAAGAATCGGCCTGTTGAAGAATCCACTTGGGAGAATGATGTTGATATGCAAGAAAAATATCCACATCTTTTTACAGATTCAGGTACTCTTTCCCGCCCTTATGTCACGACCCAAATCGGGGACGCGACTGGCACCCACATTTACCCTCCTATGTGAGCGAACCAACCCATCTAAACCTTAACATTTCAAGATATATCAACAGAAAATAATGCGGAAGACTTAAACTCATTAATAAAAGAATTCAAAACTATTATTATTATCCCCAAAATCTGGAAGTCATCATCACAAGAACATCTATCCTCAAATTACTAAACTAAAAACGTCTCTAAGAAGCTAAAACAAATAAAAGCTAGTCCATGCCGGAAGTTCAAGGCATCAAGACTTGAAGAAGAAGATCCAGTCCAAGCTAGACGCATTAGCTCACCCTGAATTTCTGAAGGTAGTGAAGACTGGCTAGATCTACTGTTGAGTTGAAGTTGACGGAACGTTTGCTGCATTCCACAATAAAAAAGAAGAAAACATAAAAGTAGGGGGTCAGTACAACCACAAGTACTGAGTAGATATCATCGGCCAACTCAAAATAGAAAACAATATATATCAGTTAATATTATAAATCAACTATAAACTCAACATGTAGCATCAACAAGTACCATCAAGTTCATCCATGAGGGCTCAAGCCTCAATACCATACTCATTTGGGAATTAAGTTTATTAGATTGAGTATATTTATCATCTTTCAAGATTCATTATCTTTCTTCCTCATGTGTCGGTACGTGACACTCCGATCCCCTACCACTATGTGTCGGTACGTGACACTCCGATCCCCTAATTCTACGTGTCGGTTCGTTACACCCGATCCCCTATATGTGTCGGTACATGACACTCCGATCCCCTATATGTGTCGGAACATGACACTCCGATCCCCTATATTTGTCGGTACGTGACACTCCGATCCCCTATTTCTACGTGTCGGTTCGTGACACCCGTCCCACTAATACTATGTGTCGGAACGTGACACTCCGATCAACTAATACTATGTGTCGGAACGTGACACTCCGATCCACTAATCTCATTCTATCCGTTCATCAAGCCTTCTCTATACCAAGGCATCATCAATCCCATTACTTTAATTCATCAAGCCTTCTTTTATACCAAGGCATCATCATTAATAAGTAGATTAAAGCTTCTTTCAAGATTTGGGATTCAATAGTTTTCATCATGCTTGTTTTGTCAAAATCACATAATCATATTCATGCAAGCATACAATAAAGCATATAGACAGGTTTACAATACCACCAATACATATCATTCACTATTAAGAGTTCACTACGAATATCGTAAAAACCATAACCTACCTCCACCGAAGAATTGGAATCAACAAGCAATTTCCCAAGCTTTGATATTCCCTCTGCCTCTTGATCGATCAATCTCTCTCTCTCTTTGTTCTTTCTTTCTATTTTCTTTATTCAAACCCTCTTTCTTTTACCCTAATTAACTTATAATTAAGTGTAAAAGATGAAAATAATACCCCACTAATTAACCCCAAGTTACCTCTTTTATCCCTCAAGAATTTGAGTTATTAATATAAACCCACGAAATCTATAATTAAGGAAAGAATAGTCCAAAACGTCCCTTAAAACGTGTAAAGAAATCCGATTCTCCCTGGGATTTGCGCAACCTGTGACGGCCCGTCGTGCCTGCGACGGTCCGTCACGCAGGTCGTCGTAAGGGCCAGAACTCCATTTTTCACTAAGGAGCCTGTGACGGTCCGTCACACTTGTGACGGTCCGTCCTGCAAGTTCGTTACGAAGTTTAGAGAGTCGATTTTCAGTACCCAATTTTAGAATTCCTAAGTATATTGAAACGAGACCCTGCGACGGTCCGTCGTACCTGTGACGGTCCGTCGTGGGGTCCGTTGCCTCAGCCAATTTTCCAGAAATAAAATCTGCTGCTCAAAACGACTAAACAGGTCGTTACAATAGATACCATTTACACATCGTTCGTCCGAACGATCAAAAGAAGAAAAACAATGGCGAAAAGGAGTACCTGAATCTGTAAACAGATGTGGGTATTTTTCTTGCATATCTGCCTCCTTCTCCCAAGTAGCCTCTTCAACCGGTCGATTCTTCCATTGAACTTGATGGATGCAATCTCTCTCGACCTCAACTTGCGAACTTCTCTATCTAATATAGCAACCGGTTCCTCCTCATAAGTCAAATTCTCATCAAGCAAAACTGAATCCCAACGGATAATGTAGTTTCCATCCTCCATGGTATCTTTTCAACATGGACACATGAAATACCGGATGCACTCCGGACAGCCCTGGGGGCAAGGCTAATTCATAAGCCACCTCCCCTATTTGCTTTAGTACCTCAAATGGCCCAATGTACCTCGGACTTAGCTTACCTCTTTTACCAAACCGCATCACCCCTTTCATGGGCGAAACCTTCAACAAGACTTGTTCACCCTCCATGAACTCTAAGTCTCTAACCTTCCGATCTGCATATTCTTTTTGCCTACTTTGCGCCGCTAGAAGCTTTTCTTGGATAGATTTCACTTTCTCTATCGAATCCCTCAAAAGGTCAGTACCCCAAGGTCTAACCTCAAATGCATCAAACCACCCAATGGGAGACCTACATCTCCTACCATACAATGCTTCAAATGGAGCCATATCAATGCTTGAGTGATAACTATTATTGTATGAAAACTCCGCTAAGGGTAGGAAGTTATCCCAATGACCACCAAATTCTATCACACAAGCACGAAGCATATCCTCTAACACTTGAATCGTTCGCTCAGACTGGCCATCGGTCTGAGGGTGAAATGCAGTGCTAAGGTCTAACCTAGTACCCAATTCAGCATGCAATGTTTTCCAAAACTTAGAAGAAAACTGCGTACCTCTATCTGATATAATGGAGAGTGGGACTCCATGCAACCGAACGATTTCTGAGATATAGATCTTGGCTAACTTCTCGGCATTGTAAGTCACCTTAACCGGAATAAAATGAGCAGACTTAGTTAACCTATCAACAATCACCCAAATAGAGTCGTACTTACCCATTGTCTTCGGAAGACCAACCACGAAGTCCATCGCGATTCTCTCCCACTTCCATTCAGGGATGGGCATTCTCTGAAGCGTTCCTCCGGGCCTCTGGTGTTCATACTTTACTTGTTGACAATTTGGACATTTGGAAACAAAATCCACAATTTCACGCTTCATTCTGCTCCACCAAAAATGTTGTTTTAGGTCGCGCTACATTTTGGTTGCACCAGGATGTATCGAATATCCGGAACTATGAGTCTCTGTCAGAATAGTGGTGATCAAATCATCGATGCGGGGTACACATACCCTTCCCTTAATCCTCAAAACACCTTCCTCGTCGATTGTTGCTTCTTTAGCCTCTCTTTGCAACACTTTATCTCGAATCCGGATCAATTTCTCATCATCAAACTGTCTTCCCTTGATCTTGTCAAGAAAAGAAGATCTTGCCTCTACACAAGCTAACAATCCTCCCTTCTCATTTATTTCTAACCTCATAAGGTCATTAGCCAAAATCTGCACTTCTCTAGCCAATGGGCGTCTAGAAGCTTGCAAATGAGCTAGACTTCCCATGCTTCCCGCCTTTCTACTTAAGGCATCTGCCACAACATTCGCCTTCCCCGGATGATACAAAATAGTGATGTCGTAGTCCTTCAGTAGTTCCATCCATCTCCTTTGTCTCAAGTTCAAATCTTTCTGAGTAAAGACATACTGTAGACTACGATGATCCGTATAGACTTCACACTTAACCCCATATAGATAGTGCCTCCATTGCTTTAATGCAAACACTACCGCGGCCAATTCCAAGTCATGAGTTGGATAGTTACGTTCATGCACTTTTAATTGTCTTGAAGCATAAGCAATCACGTTCTTCTCTTGCATTAGCACTGCCCCCAAACCCGAATAGGATGCATCACAATAAACAATGAAGTTCTTACCCTCTACCGGCAAGGTGAGGATAGGTGCGGTAGTCAACAAAGTCTTGAGTTTCTGAAAACTTTCTTCGCACTCATCCGACCATACAAATGGAACATTCTGCTTAGTCAAGTTCGTCAATTGGGAAGCAATAGAAGAGAATCCCTTGACAAAGCGGCGGTAGTAGCTAGCTAACCCAACAAAGCTTCTTATTTCTACACATTAGTGGGTCTTACCCAATTCTTCACTGTCTCAATCTTAGAAGGATCCACCATCACTCCATCCTTAGAAACCACGTGCCCCAAGAAGGACACCGCATCTAACCAAAACTCACACTTAGAGAACTTGGCATAAAGCTTTTTCTCCCTCAACATTTCAATGCCATTCTCAAATGCTCCTCATGTTCCTTCTTACTTTTAGAGTATATCAGTATATCATCAATAAACACGATCACAAAGAGATCCAAATACGGCTTAAAAATCCGTTCATCAAGCTCATGAAAGCAGCGGGGGCATTGTAAGACCAAAAGACATCACTACGAATTCATAATGCCCATACCTAGTTCGGAAAGCAGTCTTTGGCACATCCGCTGCCCGTATTTTCAATTGATGATAACCGGATCTCAAGTCGATCTTCGAGAAGACACAAGCACCTTGTAGTTGATCGAATAAGTCATCAATGCGAGGAAGAGGATACTTGTTCTTAATAGTTACCTTGTTCAAGTGCCGGTAGTCTATGCACATCCGAAAACTCCCATCCTTCTTCTTTACAAACAAAACCGGAGCACCCCAAGGAGATGCACTTGGTCTAATGAAACCTTTGTTCAACAACTCTTGAAGTTGGGCCTTTAACTCTCTTAACTCCGGCGGGGGACATTCTATAAGGGGGTATAGAAATGGGGCGAGTACCCGGTTCAAGATCGATACCAGAAGTCATATCCCTATCTGGTGGCATACCAGGAAGATCTGCAGGGAACACATCCAAAAACTCACAGACTACCAAAACCGACTCAATCGAAGGTACTTGGGTAGTGTCATCCTTGAGATGTGCCAAGAAAGCTAAACACCCTTTACTAACCATTTTCTTAGCACAAAGAAAGGATATGATACGCACCGGATTGGAGGTGTAGTCGCCCTCCCATACTAACGAATCTGTCCCAGGCTTAGCTAACGTCACAGTTTTAGCATAACAATCCAAGATCGCATAATTTGGAGAAAGCCAAGTCATACCCAGAATTACATCAAAGTCAACCATTTCTAAGATAACCAAATCTACATAAGTATTGCTCCCCACAAAATTTACCAAACAAGACCTATATACCTTTTCCACTACCACAGACTCTCCCACCGGAGTATAAACACGAATAGGCATGTCGAGTAATTCACAATGCAAGTTTAGATCATTAGCAATTGATGAAGATACATATGAAAACGTGGAGCCAGGGTCAAATAATACAGATGCCATGCAATAACAAACCAAAAGGTTACCTGTGATAACAGCATCAGACGCCTCCGCTTCAGATCTCCCAGGGAAAGCGTAACAATGGGCCCTATCACCAGTCTGTCTGTTGCCCCTACCATGTTGTGTCGTAGTGGCTCTAGTTTTCCCATCACCTCTGCCGTTGTGGTGACCACCATTACCTCGACCACCACGTCCTCCTGAAAAGCGGCCTCTACCACGACCACCTCTACCTCTAGCTATTGGGGGTCTGTAACTCTGTTTTGGACAATTCCTCCTAATATGTCCAATCTCCACACATCCATAACACTCCTGGAGTCAGGCATAGGTTCTCTCGAGTAGTGTTGACCGTTCTGAGGTGGACCCCCAACTACAGTCTGTGAAGACTGAATTGGTCGAACTGAGTAACCTCCGGAACTCTGTCCTCTAGAGTAAGAACCATTAAACTCACCTCCCCTTCGAAACCTTTTTGATGTCGATGTCGTGGTGAAGTCATCTGGCTTCACTCCTTCCACCTCTATCACAAAGTCTACCACCACTCTTGGAAGGATTTGCCGTAGCCGCTACCTGTAAGGCTGAAATCCGCAATTCTGACCTCAACCCCTTCACAAAACGGTGAATCCGTTCTTGTGGACTGAAACAAAGTGGGTGGCATACCTGGATAATGCACGGAATTTGGCCTCATATGCGTTAACCGTCATCCTACCTTGCTCTAGACTCAAGAACTCATCCCTTTTTCTATCTCTCACTCAAAGTCCTTGGGATATACTTTTCCATAAAAAAGCTAGAGACGATGCCCAAGTCATAGGTGGTGCCTCTGTTGGTTGAACTCAACATGTGACCCCCACCACCATATTTGTGGCGTTCCCTTGAAACTGATAACTCACGAACTCCACGCCAAACCGTTCTACGATACCAATCTTGTGTAGTAGCTCATGACTATCATTCAGGAAATCGTAAGCATCCTCAGATTCTGCACCCTTGAAGACTGGAGGTTTCAATTTTAAGAACTTACTGAAAAGTTCATGCTGATCATTTGTCATTATAGGCCCAGTAGTCAGACGTGGAAATGTTCCTATCTCCAATGATGCATCCATGCGGGGAGCCATAGCAGCCGAATGTCGTATCTCTAAAACCGGAGGTGTTGGCGCAGAAACCACTGGAGGTGCTTGACCCTGATAAGATATCCCGCTAAGATAAGCAAGAACCTGATTGATCATCTCTGGGGTAGGTTGGGGTGGCAATTCCTCATTTTGCACTTGTTCATTCTCCCCTTCCTCACCCTCTCTTATCACCTCCTTGGTCGGTGGAGGAGTCACCGCCGTAGTGTCAGATGGGCTAGGGGCTCGTCCTCTTCCTCTAGAGGACGTCCTCCCACGACCTCTTCCACGGCCTCTTGCCGCTGCTCTTCCTTGAGCCACAGCCCCAGTGGCTGGCTCAGACGTTTCTTGTCGTGCCGTTGTTGCTGCTGGTGCGGTCGTTGCTCTAGTTCTAACAATCTGCGAAATAGAGTGAAGATGGTCAGATACCAATTTGTATCACCTAGATACCAATTGGACTCAAGCAGTAGCACGAAAGAAAGAATGAAAGAATGGAATTTTCCTTAAGTCCTATAGCCTCTCAAAGAAAAGTAAAGGCGTCCCCCTACCGTTCCTTAAGACTCTACTAGACTCGTTCTTGTGTGATGAGACCAATGAACCTAATGCTCTGATACCAAGATTGTCACGACCCAAATCGGGGACGCGACTGGCACCCACATTTACCCTCCTATGTGAGCGAACCAACCCATCTAAACCTTAACATTTCAAGATATATCAACAGAAAATAATGGTGGAAGACTTAAACTCATTAATAAAACAATTCATCAAACTATTATTATTATCTCCAAAATCTGGAAGTCATCATCACAAGAACATCTATCCTCAAATTACTAAACTAAAAACGTCTAAGAAAGCTAAAACAAATAAAAGCTAGTCCATGCCAGAAGTTCAAGGCATCAAGACTTGAAGAAGAAGATCCAGTCCAAGCTAGGCGCATTAGCTCACCCTGAATTTCCGAAGGTAGTGAAGACTGGCTAGATCTACTGTTGAGTTGAAGTTGACGGAACGTTTGCTGCATTCCACAAT
The DNA here is from genome assembly GCA_027704805.1 of Solanum corneliomulleri. Lineage (NCBI taxonomy): Eukaryota > Viridiplantae > Streptophyta > Magnoliopsida > Solanales > Solanaceae > Solanum > Solanum corneliomulleri. The sequence continues at coordinate 40,098,927 of JAKWIY010003055.1, read as the reverse complement.
AACAAAGAAGAAAACATATAAGTAGGGGGTCAGTACAACCACAAGTACTGAGTAGATATCATCGGCCAACTCAAAATAAAAAACAGTATATATCAGTTAATATTATAAATCAACTATAAACTCAACATGTAGCATCAACAAGTACCATCAAGTTCATCCATGAGGGCTCAAGCCTCAATACCATACTCATTTGGGAATTAAGTTTATTAGATTGAGTATATTTATCATCTTTCAAGATTCATTATCTTTCTTCCTCTTGTGTCGGTACGTGACACTCCGATCCCCTACCACTGTGTCGGTACGTGACACTCCAATCCCCTAATTCTACGTGTCGGTTCGTGACACCCGATCCCCTATATGTGTCGGTACGTGACACTCTGATCCCCTATATGTGTCGGAACGTGACACTCCGATCCCCTATATGTGTCGGTACGTGACACTCCGATCCCCTTATTCTACGTGTTGGTTCGTGACACCCGTCCCACTAATACTATGTGTCGGAACGTGACACTCCGATCCACTAATACTATGTGTCGGAACGTGACACTCCGATCCACTAATCTCATTCTATCCGTTCATCAAGCCTTCTCTATACCAAGGCATCATCAATCCCATTACTTTAATTCATCAAGCCTTCTTTTATACCAAGGCATCATCATTAATAAGTAGATTAAAGTTTCTTTCAAGATTTGGGATTCAATAGTTTTCATCATGCTTGTTTTGTCAAAATCACATAATCATATTCATGCAAGCATACAATTAAGCATATAGACACGTTTACAATACTACCAATACATATCATTCACTATTAATAGTTCACTACGAATATCGTAAAAAGCATAACCTACCTCCACCGAAGAATTGGAATCAACAAGCAATTTCCCAATCTTTGATATTCCCTCTGCCTCTTGATCGATCAATCTCTCTCTCTCTTTGTTCTTTCTATTTTCTTTATTCAAACCCTCTTTCTTTTACCCTAATTAACTTATAATTAAGTGTAAAAGATGACAATAATACCCCACTATTAACTCAAAGTTACCTCTTTTATCCCTCAAGAATTTGAGTTATTAATATAAACCCACGAAATCTATAATTAAGGAAAGAATAGTCCAAAACGTCTCTTAAAACGTGTAAAGAAATCTGATTCTGCCTGGGATTTGCGCAACCTGTGACGGCCCGTCGTGCCTGCGACGGTCCGTCACGCAGGTCGTCGTAAGGGCCAGAACTCCATTTTTCACTAAGGAGCCTGTGACGGTCCATCACACCTATGACGGTCCGTCCTGCAAGTTCGTTACGAAGTTCAGAGAGTCGATTTTCAGTACCCAAATTCAGAATTACTAAGTATATTGAAATGAGACCCTGCGACGGTCCGTCGTGCCTGTGACGGTCCGTCGTGGGGTCCGTTGCCTCAGCCAATTTTCCAGAAATAAAATCTGCTGCCCAAAACGACTAAACAGGTCGTTACACCTTGCTTTTCTTCCTGTGATCGTTCGAGGACGAACGATGGGTATATTTGTATCTATTGTAACAACCTGTTTAGTCGGTTCTAGCAGTAGAATTATTTTTGATAAAAACTGACTGCGTCGACGCATCACGCGATGGACCGTCATGGTCACGACGGACCGTCGACGGTCTTCGTTCCAAAACGCTTCAACTCTGAAATCTGGGTACTGGGATTGACTCTCTGAACTTCACGACCGAACTGCAGCACGGACCGTCGTAGATACGACGGACTGTCACAAGCTACATAACCTACTACTGAATTTAACTCTCTGAACTTTGTGACGGATCTGCAGGACGGACCGTCATAGATACGACGGACCGTCACAAGCTCCGTTACTCCACCCTGGGTCGAATTTCCGCTAAAATTTAAATGGGTGTTTTGGACTATTCATGGTTATAATTATGAAATTAGTGGGGTAAGTTTAATAATTTATTTACTTGGGGATTAAAGAAGATAATAGGGAAATAAATAGTGGGTTTCTTTTATCATAATGAATTATATGATAATTAGGGTAAAAAAAAAGAATCTGTAGAAGAAAAAGAAGTAGAATAGAAAGGGGGAACGAGCGAAAGAGAGAGAACGAAGAAGAAAGCAAAGGCATTGGGGAGGTAGCTTGCTTGATCATGATTCATCGGTGGAGGTAGGTTATGGTTTATTTCTATGTGATAGATAAACTCTAAATAGCTATCGATATGTATTGGGTGGTATTGTAAAGTCTTCTGTGTGCTTGACTGTGTGTTTGTATGTTTTTATTGTGTAATTCTGGTGGGTTATAATGATGAGACTGTTGAATCTTTAATCTTAAATCCTCTCTATTAAGATGACGCCTTGACATAAAGAAGGTTTGATGAAATAAAAAAAATGAGATAAATGGATCGGAGTGTCACGTTCCGACACGGTAATATTGGATCGGAGTGTCACGTTCCGACACGTATTAGGGGATCGGAGTGTCACGTTCCGACACGGTATATGGGATCGGAGTTTCATGTTCCGACACGATAATAATAAAGAGAAGGAATCTTGAATTATGTTAATCTACTCAAATTTGAAGAACCTATTTCCCAAATGAGTATGGTGTGGAGGCTTGAGTCCTCATAGGTGTGCTTGGTGTTGTTGCCAATGGTTCTTGTACTTTTGTTGCTTGTCACCTGTTAAGTATTGTGGTTGATTTTATATTATTATTCAGTATATATTCTTTTCTATTTTGAGTTGGCCGATGAATCCTACTCAGTACGTGTTCCTTGTACTGACCCCTACTTGTATTTTCTTCTTTGTTAGTTTGTGGAGTGCAGCTAGTGTACCATCGACTTCGACTCGCCCTCAACTCTAGCCTGTCTCCAGCATATCAGATTCAAGGTTGAGCTATTATTCCTAGATCGGACTGGATTCTCTCCCTCTCGTCTTGATGTCTTGATGTTCGGACATGGACCATCTTTTTACTTATTTTAGCTTCTTAATACTCTTAGATTTAGAAATTTGAGGATAGATGTTCTTGATGTGATGACTTCTAGATTTTGGGAATAATAAGTATTAAACTTTAGAAGTTTATTTAATTGATTACGTTCATAAGTTTTGGATCTTCCGCATTGTTTTACTATTCATAATTGATACACTGGTAAATGTTGGGGTTTAGATTTGTTGGTTCGCTCACCTAGGAGGATAAGTGTGGGTGACACTCGCGGCTCGTTTTGGGTCGTGACATATATGATGCTACAATGAGTCACAATATGTCCAGAATGATATATATTAATGTATCATCCATATAAATGATCACTATAACTATTTGATACACCTTAAATAATACATTTTTTGTATCATATTCACATATCTAGTCTGATATGTTCTATAAAAATGAGTAATACCCTCACATTAGAGATACCAAATGTATAATATCACTTTCTGCCCATTTCTTGTATGTATCACTTACAATCCACTACATTTATTTACAACATTTTAATGTTTAACATATATAAACACATTCACTCATAATGATTCATATCATACCGGTAAAAAGTCTGTAGAGATACCAAATACAAAATTAAGTATATGCTATTTAAAATTTAGAACTAATCTATATCATGAATTTCATATCAATATTTATTAATCATCATAAACAAAAACAATTATTACAATGTTACATCTGTTAATGATAATAATGTTACATAAAAGACTAGAAATAAAAAATCAAATACTCTCAAACTTTTTTCTATCATCTCTCCTTACTTTAAAATTTAAATTGTGCTTTATTTTATATTTCTTCACAAAGGAAATTTTCTACGCTTCACGCGACTCACTTATTTTCAAATTTGGTTGACTTTTTTTTTTTTGTAGTTTTAGTTTAGTTGTTTAATAAGTGTTAAAATTTAATATTTTCAAGTTACACCTATGTAATGTCGCAGCGTATTAGGTTGTTATGGAGTTTTAAAATTTCGTTGCTTGAATGAGTTATTCATATCCTGGTGAGTAGGGGTAGGTAGGATATTACGGTATGAGCAAAAATGTGGATCGACTTATGACACATAAACAACACAACTTTTATAGACATGTACATATTTTGTATGGAAAGTTTCTTTGGCAATAGATAAAACCAAATCCGCTACCTTAATAGACATCAACAACATATAATATACATTAAGCCACTGTTCGATATGTAAAGTTTCACAAATAACAAAATACACACTACTTGATCAAACTAATAATATTAAGGTCCGTATAATAGAAAAAGACTCTACTTTGTCGTTTATATGGTGTCTACATCACTCTCTTCGTTGTCGTTTATGAATAAAGTCACAAATGGCTAATTTAAGCTCAAACAAGTATTTAGACTTACAACATCATAGAAAACTAAATTAAGATGTCTAATAGAGACGAAAAAACACAGAAAAAATAGAGAAGGAAAAAAAATACAATGTATACATTCTTCATAAGACGTTGATCAATAATAATGTAGATTAAAAAATAAATACAAAATTAGTACATTATATTTCGAGTTCTTATTGACTCTTTCTCCCATATCATATCAAATTCAAGAGTCTTCTTCATAATATACGTCGATAACATAAATTATTTGGACATACATCAATTTGAAAATGTCTTAGTTTTTGAAAAGTAGCTTATCGATTATGAATTTGAAATCTAAATTAAAAATAATATTAAAAGAGAAGTAAACATAAATTTTAAAAAAAAAACAAGAGATCTAGCAAAATTATGGATGAATAATCATTAAAGCTAAAAAAATCTCAGTAAGAAGAATGAGTTACTCCATCAATAACCATCAATTTTTTGTACGTGTCCCTACAGTCCACATTTTTAAAAGAAGTAGAATAATATATTGTGATAATCTATGAGCTGATATAATATGAATAAGAAAAAATAATATTTTACATGGAAAAATATAATATACAAATATAAGATTCCAAATAAATTCAAGAATTCATAAAACACACAAGTTGAAAAAAATAGTCATCTAAAGTGAAAATGATGAAAGTAGGATACAAAATATCACTATTAAAAATTTATAGAATATTATTATAGTTAAGCAAAAAAAACACAAATGGTACCTGACAATCGTCGAAATAATCTCATCAAAAGGAGGTAATTGGTGAACAAAAATATTTCTCCATTAGTTAGAGATATATATAAAAGAAGTTTACGAGCCTCAACATTTAGTTTTTAAAAAGAAATATTTATAGGAATTATAAATGGAGACCATAACTTTACCTCTACAGTTGATATTAAGATATGAAATTAAAGACTATTAATGTCATTAACTCATAATTGAGTATTATTAATAATTAAAAGAGACGATGAAAAGTTGATGAATTTGTATATTTAATGAAATAATCATGATCTTATACATGGGGAGATGGAGTGTTGCTGTTTTTACTAACCAATTTAATATTATTTAATTTAATCATTGTAATATTGATAGAGAATAAAACATTAATCAAATTATTTAGACATTTAAAATCTCACAAAATGAGAATATATATATATATATATATATATATATAATATATATATATATCTATATATATATATTATAGAAAATAGTTATTATTAAGTTAGATATTTTAATTAGGAACTAACCTAAGGAAGTGCAAAAGTCTATCAAGATTTAATTAAAATGAAACAATTTAATATTTAAATTAAATAGTTAAATGTTTTATAATATTTTTTTATGTAAGGGTAAAATCGTAATTCAACTTTTACTTTTGGTTCCACTTATATAGTATATATATATATATATATATATATATATACAGTCCATGTTGATTCATGCTTGTGCTTATGATGTGAAGGGTTCATTATAGTACTTACCTCTATGTCCGTAGTCTTGGTAAAATCTACTAACTCTGCAATAGTCAACCAATTTTAAAACATTGCTTCTGCAATGGGAACGTTACTTGCATTTTCACTCTCAATAATATGTACATCAACTGACTTCTTTGAGAACTTATGGAGCAACAGGGTGATGTTGTCCATTTTAAGACTAACATAAATTTTGGTTGTTGCGGTGGTGGCAAAATTCCGTTAACCTATTATGAAAAAACAAAATTAAAAGTTAAAGTCCTAGATATGTGACTATTAAAAGTTTCCAGTAAGTTTAGAAGAAATAGTTACCTCTGAATTCATTTAGAGTAGTAGTAGTAATGAACAAAATGTATGGTCCCAAGTGGATGAGATGTACGTAAGAGTGAAATACTTTACCGTGATCCACCCACAAATTTATTCTTGCTTTGATAGTCATGTCCAAACTAAATGATAATTATATGTAGCTTCTTTGTTATGAATTAATCTGAATGTAATGTAATTGAGATAAGAATATTACGGATCAATAAGACTGTGTATGTCGTGTTTCATCAACTTTGAACTCATACTCTCCATATAACCGATTCCAAGTAAGCATCACACTACATCTACAAGTTAAGGAGGAATATTATTTACTGTATACATTGGAGACTGTGTGTAACATAAACGGCAGGAATGGATGTGCCTGATAGGATGATGTTGTTGTTGACCCTAGAGCGAATCATTACTACTTGGATACCATTTAAAGGGATTTGAACAATTTCATCTTGTATTTTTTGGATGGAAGTTATCCGCAAGAATGTTATTTAATAGTTTGAATGCACTGATATATCCTCTCCTATAACCAATCAAAATTAAAAAGTCTTAATAATGATCCAAGGGCTTAACTCCTAATGAATGATACATAGCATATAGAAATTAAAATAATTGAAAATCTAGAAAGAGCAAGAAAAAGTTAAATGACTTCTTCACCACAAATATATGTCGGTCAGTTGAACTTCCTAAATGCTAATAGTTAAAATTTATATTTATTACCAATATTTTTTACAAATGTAAAATAGGGGTGGGCATTCGGTATTTCGGTTCGGTTCGGTTTTATTTTTTCAGTTTTTTTGGTTTTCGGTTTTTGTAAATTGCATACCGAATACCGAACCGAAATATTTCGGTTCGGTTCGGTTTTTCTTAATTCTGTTATTTCGGTTCGGTTCGGTTTTTCTTAATTCCGTTCGGTTTTTATTAATTCGGTTCGTTTTTTTATTTCGGTTTTTTAATGGGCCTGTTTAGTAGGCTTTTAAAAAATTTTAACTTTACAATTTTTTCAATTTTTTGTTTGATTTTTCAACTTTATGGGCTAAAAAGTAAAAATAGAAAATAAATCGAAGAAGTGCATTACTACTTTACTACCAAATTTCAATATATCAATGATTCAAATCTTCAATATATCATTAGGCATTAACACCGCAAATTTTAAATTCACAATATCACTAAAACACACAATTTGAAATTCACAATGATACTAAAACAAAAGTTGCATTGTAGATTTGTAGTTAATGTCTTCACAAATACAGCATAATAACAATCTAACAAGTAACAATAAAGTCTTTCATGAACTCATAATAAACGATAATAAGCAACAAACAATGTATTTTAAACTTCTTGTCGTCTTCCATGAGATTACTTTAACCAATAAAAAAAAATAATGAGTTTCTTGACTTTCTTCCATGAGATCGCTTTCAACTTTCAAGTGTCACGTGCCAACAAAATTATTTCTTCATTGTCTTGACCCTTGGACCTTTTAAGATAAAATCAAATATTAGAAACTTAGAATACTACTTTTAAGATTAAAAAATGATATGATTAAATAAATGATGTATTAAACTCACCGCTTGCAAGTCAATCATAGATCAACAATGGAAGAGTTTCTTCCATTATTTGCCATCTCTATAATTAATAAAAAGAAACATGTCATACAAGATACAACACAGTAAGTATTTTATTTTTTCCATAAATAAATAAAAAATAAAAAGTCTTACCAAGTTCAATTTTTTGAAACTTTCTTCAACACAAATAGGCTTGGTTTCTGGTCTAAGCCAATCTTGGACACAAATAAGACATTGCACACATTTGGGAGTCAATGAACTTCTAAAGGGATATAGAATTTGACTACCGGTGCTAAATGCACATTCTGATGCCACACTCGACATAGGAATAGCCAATACATCTCAAGCCAACTATGAAAGTACTGGAAATCTAGGACAATTAACTTTCCACCAACACAAAATATCAAAATCTTCAGATTCAGGTTCTTGGTCTTCAAGAAGATATTTATCCAACTCAGATTTAACACCTAAGCTTCCAGAATCATTCTTTTGTTTATTCATGTGCAACTTAGTTCTCAAATAATTTTTGGACATATTTTGAGAAATACCACTACCAAAAGAATCAGATGAGTCAGATGAAGATGGTTGACTTTTGGAACCTTTTCCATACTTACTTACATATATCACAAACAAATCCCTCAAGTAAGCCTCTACTTTCGTATTCACTACATTTCCCGTTTCTTCCCCAAGTAATTCTTCAAAAGCAAAACTAACATAGACAAATTTATTGCGAGGATAAAAAACATAAGCAATAAAAATCATTTTGTTCATTTTTTCAGGAGTCCCCCAATATTTCTTGAATTTTTCTTTCATTCCCGAAGCCATTTTACTCAAATCAAGGTCATCACTTGCTATACATAATTTCAAATAAGCATCAAGTTCACATATATCTTCAAAACGAACATTGCAAGTAACATACCGTGAACCTGAAACTTTCAAAGTGAGTTCATAAAAAATTTCAAGAAACTTTGTGACATTCCTCACATTAGCCCAATCTTTATATTGAATTGACCCTGCGATACTTCCATCTTCACAGACATCAGTAGCAAGAAAAGAATTAAAATTACCATCATAAAGATCAAACCTCTCAAAAGCCTTCTAAAACTTTTCTGATGTGTCTAACATCAAATAGGTGGAATTCCACCTAGTAGGCAATCTAAAGAAAACATCTTATCACATTCTATCTTTTGCATTTTAACACATTTCAAGAAATTTCTTGCCCTTGAAGAAGCTGATCTAACATATTTCACCATTTGTCTCACCCTTTTGATAGAAGGACCAATTTCTTTCAAACCATCTTGCACAATTAGATTATGTATGTGAGCCATACATCTCACATGGAGATGCTTACCTTCCATCAAATTAGTTTTCCACATATCTAATTTTTTGGACAACTCTAAAACTGCCACATCATTTGAAGAGGCATTATCAACCGTAACAGTAAAAACGTTATCCAACTTCAAATTAAGTAAACAATTACTAATAGACTCAGCCAAATGCTCACGTTTATGACTAGTGATAGGACAAAAATTTAATATTCTTTTATGAAGCACCCAATCCCTACCAATAAAGTGAGCAGTAAAAAAAACATTGATTCTTTGCGCTGAAGTCCATGTGTCTGTTGTGAGACTAGTTCTTGGTTGTATTTCTCTGAAAGATTGTTTCAAATTTATTCTCAATTCACCATAAACTTCATAAAAATCCCTTGTTATGGTTCTACGAGAAGGAATATGAAACAAAGGGTGGACTTTACTCATAAACTTCTTAAAGCCTTCTTTTTCAACAAAACTAAAAGGTAGTTCATCCAAAATAATCATCTCAACTAAAGCTCTCCTACATACCTCTTGCTCAAATTTCCAAGTCTCTAAATTGTTTTTTTGAATATTTAATAATTTTTGAATACCGGGTGCAACAGTCGGAGGTTTATACACTTTACACCGATAAGTCAAATGTTGTTTAAGTCCACTTGTTCCATTTCTTGTTGTATAGGCAGCATAATATTGTTTACAATGTAAGCACTTTGCTTTAACTAATACACCATTTTCTAAAATGTTTTCAGAGCGTTGCCAAACAAGAGATTTAGGATCCATTTCTTTTTTTTTGTTATTTTTGTGCCAATCGACAAATCATTGTTATTACTAGGTGTATTATCCGTAGAATCAGCCATACTTATTTGACTTTGATCAGCTACACCCATATTTAATTTTGTTTGTTCAGCCATCTATATGTATAAAAAAAAATCACAATAAATTCCCAATAACTAGTAACAAAAACAAAATCAGAAAAAAAAAATGAAAAAACTAAACAAAAAAAAATAAAAAAAAAATGAAAACATACCTGCACCTGGCTGCTGCCTGCTGCTGTCGCGGGCGGCTTCCTGGTGCTGCCGCGGGCGGCTGCCTGCTGCTGTCGCGCTTGGCGGCTGCTGCTGGTGGACGGCAGTTGGCGGCGCTGCTGCTGGGGGACGGTTGACGGCGGCTGGAGTAGAAGAGGAAGAGGAGAAAAGAAGAGGAAGAAGAGTTGAACTGCTGAAGAGGAGAGGATAAGGAGTGAGGAAGAGTCTGTAGAGAGAGTCAAAATGATAGGGTATTAGGGTTTCATATTTTTTTAAAAAAATTATTTAATATTAATAATTATTAAATATAATATAATTTATAAATTATAATATAATATTTCGGTTTAAACCTAAATACCGAAATCCAAAGAAATATGTATCGAAAACCGAACTGAAATAGCGAAAATACAAAAAATTAAACCGATACCGAACCAAAAAACGAAATACCTGAACCTAAAAATTTCTGTTCGGTTCGGTGTTTCGGTTTTCCAGTGTTTATGCCCACCCCGAATATAAAATACTAAAAAGAAATTTTAAAGGTTGAATATTTGTGGAATATGAAAACAAATCCACCACATTGAATTGAATGAATTAATGAGTGAGAATGTATTTCATTTTAATGAAATATTATTAATATATAGGTAATTTTACTTTTTAATACCAATAATTAAAACATTGGTGTTTAATTAAATACTCAAATGACTATTAAACCTATAAAAGATATGTTTTAATTTAAGTTTTTTTTATCATCCCAATTATAGTATATATATATATATATATATATATATATAAACATTGCCAATGATTCACATCAACATGAGGCGATTGGTAAAGAACAATTACTTTGCCATGATACTTAAAGAAGTTAGTGATCTTAAGTTCGTGAACAATTATAATACCTGTATGACTTGTTGTTGTTCTTAAGTTCGTTGACGTTAAAGAAGTTTGAGGTACCGCTATTTCTTTAACAGGTTTAATCCGTTTTCTCTTGGGAGAAATTAATCCATTACCTTGTGTACAGTGAGGGGATTAAATTTCTTAAGGACCCACAATAATTTCTGTGGACTCAGATTAATTCTTGTATTCTATATTATTTTCTGCTTCATCTTATTTCTGTTTCTGTTTCTGTTTATTAACATTATAAATACAAGTTATTGTAAGAATAACAATCTTAAGAAATTTAATCAGTTTCTGTATTTGAGGTTTATGGAGATTAAAACCTTTATGGTTTTCTACTCTGCTTGAATTTTTAAAATACATTCGATTAACGATTAAAAGAACATAAAAACTTTATCGTTAAATCAGAAACAGTTTGTGTAAAGATTTGTTCTTTACTGTTAGTATTTTAAATACTTAATTTATCTGCCATTTGTGACAGAAAAAAAAAATGACTAGTTCAAGTCAAACAAATGTTGGAACAGTAAGTGCTGCAACAACAACGGTTGCACATAATCGTTCAAATGCTGCCTTAGCACCGGCTGAGAAACCTGCAAAGTTTTCTGGAGTCGACTTTAAGAGATGGCAGCAAAAGATGTTCTTCTATCTCACTACGTTGAGTTTGTAGAGGTTCATCAATGAGAATGTTCCTGTAATGTCAGATGAAACTCCGGCTGATGAACGATTCTTGGTAGCAGAAGCATGGACACACTCAGATTTTTTGTGTAAAAATTATATTTTGAGTGGTCTGCAAGATGATCTGTACAATGTGTACAGCAATGCAAAAATCTTAAAAGAAAAGAAGTACAAAATAGAAGATGCTGGAATGAAGAAATTCACTGTGGCAAAATTTCTGGACTATAAGATGATAGACACTAAGACTGTCGTCACCCTAGTTCAAGAATTGCAGGTCATAATCTATGATCTCCTTGGTGAAGGTATAAATTTAATTAATGCCTATGTTAGAAATATTACGTTTTCCCTTAATACTCACATAACCTTTAATATAGGATTGATTGTGACTGATGCTTTTCAAGTGGCTGCAATTATTGAAAAGTTACCTCCATTGTGGAAGAACTTTAAAAACTACTTGAAACACAAACACAAGGAGATGACTGTTGAAGTTCTCATAGTAAGGTTGAGAATCGAAGAGGATAATAAGGCTGCAGAAAAGAGGTCACGTGGTAATTCAGCAATATCTGGAGTAAATTTTGTTGAAGAAGATTCCACAAAATTATAGAAAAGAAAGAAAGCATCTGGTCCACAAAGCAATCCTCCTAAGAAGAAATTCAATGGAAACTGCTTTAATTGTGGTAAACATGGTCATAGGGCTAATGAATGCCGGGGTTCTAAGAAGGACAAGAAAAAGAAGGATCAAGCAAACTTGGCTGAATCTAAAGGAGAAATGGACGATCTATGTGCAATGCTTTCACAATGTAACTTGGTTGGAAATCCAAGAGAATGGTGGATAGATTCTGGTGCCTCATTCCATGTTTGTGCCAACAAAGAATTATTTTCATCATACACTCCAGCACTTACAGATGAAAAATTGTTTATGGCAAACTCCGTTGTGGCAAAGGTAGAAGGAACTGGCAAAGTCCTATTATAGATGACATCAGTCAAGGTGGTGACTTTGAATACGGTCTCATATGTTCCAGAATTGAGAAAGAATTTAGTTTCAATTCCAGTTCTGACCAAGAATTGATTTAAATGTGTATTTTTTTCTGATTAAGTAGTAGTAAGCAAAAATGATATGTATGTAGGAAAAGGCTACCTTAGTGATATCCTTTTCAAACTCAATGTAATTTCAGTTGATATGAATAATGATTTTTCTTCTTCTTACTTGCTTGAGTCTAAATGTTTATGGCATGAACGTTTCAGACACGTGAATAACAAAACCTTGCGAAAACTGATTAACTTAAATATTTTGCCAAAATTTGACTGCAATAAATCAAAATGTCAAATTTGTGTTGAATCTAAGTATGCTAAGCATTCTTATAAATCTGTTGAAAGGAATTCAAATCCTTTAGAATTGATTCACACTGATATTTTTTACATGAAGTCAACACCATCACGTGGTGGGAAAAAATATATCATAACATTTATTGACGATTCCACTATATATTTTTTTGTCTATTTGCTTAATAGTAAGGATGAAGCAATAGATGCATTTAGGCAATATAAAACTGAAGTTGAAAATCAGTTAGATAAAAAGATCAAAATGATCAGAAGTGATAGAGGTGGAAAATATGAATCTCCATTTGCAGAAATATGTTTAGAAAATGGAATAATCCATCAAACTACTGCTCCCTACACTCCTCAGTCTAATGGAATTGCAGAAACAAAAAAAATCAAACTTTAAAAAAAAATGATGAATGCATTACTTATAAGTTCAGGTTTACCACAGAACTTGTGGGGGGAAGCTATCCTTACAGCAAATCAGATACTTAACAGAGTGCCTCACTCAAAGACAAATGTAATTTCATATGAGATATGGAAAGGTAGAAAACCCAATTTGAAATATTTCAAAATGTGGGGGTGTCTTGCCAAAGTCCAAGTTCCTATCCCTAAGAGGGTAAAAATAGGACCTAAGACTCTTGATTGTATATTCATTGGATATGCGACAAACAGTAAGGCATGTCGATTTTTGGTTCATAAGTTCGAACATCCGGATATTCATGATAATATGGTAATGGAATAAGAGAGTGCTAAATTTTTTTAAATATCTATCTGTATAAAACTAGACTTGAGTCATCTAGTGGGGGGATCTAAACAACCCAGAGAAGAACCAAAAGAGAATGAACAAAATGAAGAAAGTCCAAGACGCAGTAAACGTCAATAGACATCTACTTCATTTGGATCAGATTTTGTAACATTTCTTCTTGAAAGTGAGCCTCAAAAATTCCAGGAAGCAATGTTGTCTAGTGACTCAACCTCTTGGAAGGAGACTGTTAATAGTGAAATTGAATCAATCTTAAGCAATCAAGCTTGGGAGTTGGTTGATCTTCCTCCAGGGAACAAACCCTTGGGATCAAAATGGATCTTTAAAAGGAAGATGAAAGACGATGGAACTATTGACAAATATAAAGCAAGACTTGTTGTCAAAGGTTTTATACAGAAAGAAGGTCTTGATTATTTTGACACATACTCACCAGTGACTAGGATTACATCAATTCGGATGTTAATTGCACTAGCTGCAGTATACGGTCTTGAAATTCATCAAATGGATGTAAAAACAACCTTCTTAAATGGAGAGCTTGAAGAGGAAATTTACATAGAACAGCCTTAGGGTTTTGTAGTTCCTGGTAAAGAAAAGAAAGTGCGCAAACTTACTAAGTCACTTTATGGTCAAAAACAAGCACCAAAACAATGGCATGCAAAGTTTGATCAAACCATGTTGTCAAATTGATTTAAGATCAATGAATGTGATAAATGTGTTTACATTAAAGATACTTCAAATCAGAAAGTTATTTTATGCCTATATGTAGATGATATGCTTATAATGAGCAAAGACATTGCTAATATAAAAGCTACAAAGCGTATGCTTGCTAGTCAGTTTGATATGCAAGATTTAGGAGTTGCTGATGTGATATTAGGAATTAAAATTCTTAAAACTCCTAACGGTCTAGCATTTTCTCAAACTCATTATATTCAAAAGATACTTCAAAATTCAAATTTTTGAATTTTAAAAGGGCAAAGACTCCAATAGATGTAAATCTTCATCTTCCAAAGAATAAAGGCGAAACTCAGCTTCAAATGGACTATGCTAGCGTATTGGGAAGCTTAATGTATGTCATAAATTGTACACGACCAGACATAGCTTGCGCTATCAGTAAACTGAGTCGATAGAGAAGTAATCCTAATCATAATCATTGGTTGGCAATGAAGAGAGTTTTGGGATACTTAGATGACACTCAAAACTATGCTTTACATTACAACAGATATCCAGCCGTTCTTGAAGGATATAGTCATGCAAATTGGATTACTGGGTCAACTGAAACAAAATCCACAAGTGGATACGTTTTTACTATTGGTGGAGGAGCAATATCTTGGAAATCATCCAAACAAACATGTATAGCTCGCTCTACAATGGATTCTGAATTCATTGCATTAGACAAGGAAGGTGAAGAAGCTGAATGGCTCCTGAATTTCTTAGAAGATATTCCATTTTTGCCCAAAACAATGGCCCCTATATGCATACATTGTGATAGTGAAGCTGCAATAGGAAGGGCTTGAAGCATTATGTATAACAGAAAGTCTCATCACATAAGACGAAGACATAACTCTGTGAGACAACTACTCTCTAGTGGAAGTATCACAACTGACTATATGAAGTCAAAAGATGATGGATCCACTTACAAAAGGCCTAAATAGAGAGGGAGGTGAGAAATCATCGACGGGAATGGGACTATGGCCGAGAACAAGTCATCGTGGCGGTAACTCTACCTAGAAGACTGGAGATCCCAAGATCTAGGTTCAAGTAAATAAGACAAAGTCATTGATAAGGGTTCAACATTGTCAAAGAAAAAAAAATATTATTATTATTTAATGGTCCATTCAAATGATGAGACAATGTTTAGTAACCGGGATAAAGACATAAGGACATTTTAATGGTTTCTAAGTTTGATACAGTGAATATCAAATGGTGTATGTATGGGATAACACATATAGAAATCACCTATGTAAGTGTGAAGTGTAAGCCGCTTCAAGGAGAACCCGGTAAGGCCAGTTCTTTAAGCACTTACTATCCAAGATTTGTTCATGGCTGAAACGAACAAAACAATGAGAACTAAGAACAGTTCAAGGTTTGATTGTGTGACATATGTTGTCTAGGTATACACCAAAGCTCGATGGTTCAAAGATATAAATCTACTGATTGACCGAGTATATCTGATATATGTTCACTACGGAATGTTTAAAGGGAAAACTACTTATCCATATGCGATTAACCTCTACCTACAAGACACACAAGTTTTTTCATGCATATGTTTTAACAATAGCCTTCCCCATTCATGTGGGGGATTGTTGGGTTTTAGCAAGTGTGAATGGGAAAACAAAAGAGCGAACATCAAAAGTGAGGGAACTACTTTGGAGGGAAAATGAAAAGTCATTTGCAAAGTGCAAATGAAAAGTAATTTCTGTGGATTTGGATTTGGATTTTGCAAATGATGTGATTGATTGATAAATTTTTTGGACAAAATTTATCTAATCAATTTTTGTTAAATCAATTAAATCCTTTTAATATTATCTCTTATAAATTTGCAGGTAACGGTAACATTCCGAAAAGTCGTTACTTTCCAAAAAGTAGTTATTTTCCTAACAGACACATTTTTTTGAAAAGTTGTTATTTTTTCCAAAAGACACAACTTTCTGGATAAAATGGTTCTGAACAGATTTCACTGAACAGAAATGTGCCTTGTTGAAAATGGCTATAAAATGAAGTCAATTTTTGATTTTTTAATCACTGAAAATTTTTCTTTCTCTGCATTTATTTTCTATCAAATAAAATCAAAGTGTCGATCGACTGAGTCTGTGTGACTTGTTGTTGTTCTTAAGTTCGTTGAAGTTAAAGAAGTTTGAGATATCACTATTTCTTTAATAGGTTTAATCCGTTTTATCTTGGGAGAAATTAATCCATAACCTTGGGTACAGTGAGGGGATTAAATTTCTTAAGGACACACAGTAGTTTCTGTGGACTCGGATTAATTCTTGTATTCTATATTATTTTCTTCTTCATCTTATTTCTGTTTCTGTTTCTATTTATTAACTTTATAAATACAAGTTATTGTAAGAATAACATATTTTGTGTTCGGTTACCTCAGCCACACATCATTTTGTTTCAGTTCAGCAAAATGGAGGATTTATTTCATGTTAGGAGTTAAGTTCTTGAAAGAACGTTTAATTGCTTGTTGGTTGGATTGTTGGCGGTCATTGTTGATTAGATACTTGTTAATTTGAGTTATTTTGAATTGAATTCATTAGTTATTGATAGTACCAATGGTCCCGATTGTTTAGTGAAAGATGTAGGATGTTTTGGAGAGTGTAGAGATGGAAAACGAGTTGAAAAATTTGTTTGACGCACCGATGTAGAAGAAAGCGCGACGCTCCTGCAATGCACAAGAATTTGAGTTAGTCAACAAAGGCTTGGCGTGGCATGCCACTAGTGAGCTAGAATATGGCCTCAATGAACTTAGGCTGGCGCGGCGCTCCACCAGTACGCTCGAACCGACGTTTTTTGTCCAGTTTTTGTTGTTTAGTCCTTTAAGGTCCTTCCAAGGTACATCCTCCAATGAATTCTAATCACTTCAAATGATCTCTAAATACCGAGAATTTATCATGGAACATAAACCGAAAACTTCAATCCATAATCCATTAAAGGAAAGTTAATATCAACGTCAAGGAAGTTAAGAGTCAAGTCGAAAGTTAAGAATCAAGTTAAAGTTAAGTTATTAAAGCTTTCCAAGAGTCTTATTTAAACATTTTAATTTATTTTAAGACTCAAGTTTCAAGTCAAGTAAGATTAAAGAATTGAGTTAAATTCTCAAAAGTTATAATGGAACTATGTATTCTAAGAGTTAAGTTTCAAGTAAGCAAAGAGTATCAATTTGAGTTCAGTTATCAAGAGTTATAAGGGAACTACGTACCTCATAGCTTAAAATAAAAAAGTTTCAAACTTTTTAGAAAGAAAGGAATCTAGACTTCCACATAGCCTTTGGATAGTTTTTATAGAAGAAAGAGGAAACTATGATTTCCAAAAGATCTTTTTAAAAGCTATGTTTTGAGAACTTATCTCAAATAACATAATCAATATGTTTTAAAAAACACAGGAGCATACATACATACGTACATACATACATATATATTTATATATATATATATATATTTATTGATATATATATATATATATTTATATATTATATATATATATATATAAATATGTATGTTATATGTTATTGTGTGGTGTTATTGGAAGTATATATATTGGAAGTAGTATTGAGCACTGATGTAGGTATACGAGTTTAGAGTAACTCAAGTCGCCATGTAAACCATGTAGCCATCATTGGTAGAAATGGATCATATATTTTAGATGAACCCTTTTAAATGTTTACTAGTGGATTCATTAGGCAGTTCAGCCCTATACTCTGGCATAGTTAGGATGGTCGGGCAGTCAGGGCCGACTAACGTTATATCATTACTATAGCTTTTATGTAATGGTTGTCTATTAGAGAATATCCCATAGAAGTATTGTATTTTCACATACATCAATTATTTGTAGTTTTACATACTCTCAGATATCATTTGTATACTTGTATACATTAAGTGTTTACAACATGCTTTTAGTTATTATTTCTTTATATTGCAATCACTTTTACACTACGTATTTAGAATATGAGCAAGTAGATCATGATATTAGCAGAGCCAAGGTAAGTATTCTTTCTTACTCCTTTTCAAGCCTAAGTGTGGTTTAATTTTCCAACTCGCATACTAGTACATTCAATGTAGTAATACAAATTGGCCAGCATCGTTTCATGATACAGACGCAGGTAACCAGGATCAACAAGCAGCGCACCGTTGGTTCTGTTAGCACTCCACTATCACTTGGTGATCCTCTTGTCTTTTGGAGGACATCCCTTATATTGTTCTTCTAGCTTAGTAGTTCAGATTGCAATTAATTTACTTGTTTTGACACAAGTGCCATTTTGGCCTGATTAATTTATGAAGTATTTGTTTTTAATTATGCTTAATTCTTGTTAAATTTGAGTTTAGTCTTCCGATGAGTTAAGTAAGCCAGGCCAATTATTTGTTTGGGGGCAGAAATGGTCTCTGAATGCCGGCCAACATTCTATGAAATAATTTCTAACGATTCTTTGAAATATTTTTCTCTTTTAAAGTTTGACTTTACACCTTATTTTTGGTAGTTAGTACAGTATAATATAATTATTAATTAGTACACAAATAATTGATATTTAATGATATTTTAATTTAGTTTGAAGGTAATATGGTAATTTAACAAAGAATTCGAACCATTGCGTCTAGATGCATTAATTTAAATAAAATTTATTATTTAATCATAAATTGATTATATATATTAATATTTAGTTTTGTTTAGGGATTAAATAAGGGCATAATGGTAATTAAACTTTTAATTAATAAGCTTCCCATTTATTAATATATGATGATATGATATACGATACATGATTACAGCTATGAGCGTTGCATTGTCCTTATACAATTTTCTTGCCTTCACCAATGTGTTTTTTAAATCACTTATATAATTTGTGATTTCGCATTCTAAAATATAATATGAATCATAAATTCTTGATTTAACCACAGCAAGAGCTTAGGTTGCCATTTTTGTAACTTCGACACATTTAATTTCTCTGGATGTAGCATCAAAGTTATGTATTTCTTCATCATTCTTCTCTATAGGACCAACACATAATGCACAGATTGCAAACATAGAATCAGATTTTTTACCTTCAAATAGAGTTTACACCCATATGATTCTTAATTTTCAATTAAGGGGAATTATTTTTTATGATGTATCGAATTCCATGTTTTTCCTAATCATATTGATCTCCGACTTGGCTGAAATGGTGGCTTTGAGATTCGTAAATGAAAATAATTGTCAAACAACAATTTCATCAAATTTGTAACCTTCATGACTCATATCGCTTACTCAAATTCTTGAATATCTCAACAACATCAATACATTTATACTATATCAACCAATTTTGTCGTGTAATTTGAATATTTCACTATTTAGGCAGGAATGGAGAGTTGTTGGAGATGACGGAAATTTGAATTTTAATATTTGTGAATCGTAATAGTTAAAATAATTTTTTTATTATTCTTATTAAATGCGACTGCCAACTGCCGTGTATAAATAACCCTCATGAACAAGTCACCTTTTGTGTTACTACTTCTACTGTCGTTTATAATTATCCTTCAACAAAACCTTGCCTTTTCAATTGCTGACCTAATTAGTTAATGGTTTCTCGAAGCCTAATTAAGTTAGTTAAGAACATATATAAGGACCCTTACCTAATTAGACTAGCGTAAGCTCTCATAATTCACAAACCCAAATTCTCTTCCTTCTCTCTTCTTTCTCTCTCTAGTTGAAGAACTCCATTGAAGACCAACATAGGGGTGGGTTCAAGGGCTGAAAAAGGTAGAATTTTTTCATTATACGGTACATAGTTTCAAGTTAGGCCTTACTTCAGTCTGGTCTCCTCTCCCTGGTCTCAGCGTCAGGCTCCCACCGAAAAACATATGAAAACGACAAGAAAAGGAAATGCACGAACGTATTAGAATTTGAAAATTATGCTATTCCTTTAATCTTTGAGACCTCTTTCCTCAACGGGTTCCATCAAATGGATTTCAGAAGTTGGGTTTTCAGATGGGTCTTTTCCAATCTCAAAATTTATCTCGTGAATTGATTTGTTTATGCTTTATTTTGGATATTATGAATAGATTAACTTGTATTTTAACTTAATTATGTTAATTCTTGATGGATTGGTCTAGTTTGTAGAATATGACCTATTCCCGTTAAAATTAGATTATGATCTTGATATGAATTTTGTAATGTTTGTTCAATTGAATTTGTTATTAGTTGAATTACTACTTGTCACGACACAAATCGGGGACGCGACTGGCACCCACATTTACCCTCCTATGTGAGCGAACCAACCAATTTAACCCTTAACATTTTCATACAATATCAACTGAAATAATGCGGAAGACTTAACTCATTAATAAAACAACTCAAAACTATTATTAATATCCCCAAAATCTGGAAGTCATCATCACAAGAACATCTATCTCAAATTTCTAAACTAAAACTGTCTAAGAACAAAATACTAAAAGCTAGTCCATGCCGGAAGTTCAAGGCATCAAGACTTGAAGAAGGAGACCCAGTCCAAGCTAGACGCATTAGCTCACCCTGAATTTCCGATGGAGTGAAGACGGGCTTGATCTACTGCTGAGTCGAAGTTGACGGAACGTTTGCTGCATAACACAAATAACAAGAGGAAAACATAAAAGTAGGGGGTCAGTACAACCACACGTACTGAGTAAATATCATCGGTTAACTCAAAATAGGCGATAATACATATCAAGTAATATTATAAATCAACTATAAACTCAACATATAGAAACAAGTATTATAATCGTCAATAAATACCATCAAGTTCATCCATGAGGACTCAAGCCTCAATACCATACTCATTTGGAATTTAAGTTCATTATGTTGAGTATATTAACATCTTTCGAGATTCATTATCTTTCTTCCTCTTGTGTCGGTACGTGACACTCCGATCCCCTACTACTATGTGTCGGTACGTGACACTCCGATCCCCTATATGTGTCGGAACGTGACACTCCGATCCCCTATATGTGTCGGAACGTGACACTCCGATCCCCTAATGTGTCGGTACGTGACACTCCGATCCCCTACATCTACTGGTCGTTCGTGACACCCGTCCCACTAATACTATGTGTCGGAACGTGACACTCCGATCCACTAATTCTATGTGTCGGAACGTGACACTCCGATCCCTAATCTCATTATATCCGTTCATCAAGCCTTCTCTAAACAAGGCATCATCAATCCCAATCACTTTAATTCATCAAGCCTTCTTTTATACCAAGGCATTATCATTAATATCATAGATTAAAGTTTTCTTTCAAGATTTGGGATTCAATGGTTTTCATCATGCTTGTTTTATCAAAATCACATGATCATATTCATACAAGCATACAATTAAGCATATAGACAGGTTTACAATATCATCAACACATATTATTCACTACTAAGAGTTCACTATGAATATCGTAATATAAACACCATAACCTACCTCCACCGAAGAATTGATCAAGCAAGAATTTTCCCCAAAGCTTTGCTATCCTCTTTGTTTTCTCTCTTTCTCGTTCGACTCCTCTCTTCTCTGGTTCTTTCTGTTTGTTTCTATTCAAACCCTCTTTCCTTTACCCTAATTATCATATAATTAAGACTCAAAGAGGACAATAAAACCCACTAATTACTTAAGGTTACCTCTTTTAACCCCTAAGTAATTAGACTTATAAATGTTAACCCTCAATCTTTGTAATTAAGGAAAGAATAGTCAAAAACGACCCTTAAAATGTGTAGAGGAATCCTATTTTGCCTGGGACTGCGCAACCTGTGACGGGCCGTCGTGCCTGCGACGGTCCGTCACAGTGGTCGTCGCAGCTCCCTCGAGCTCAGTGGTCTGTGACGGCCCGTCACAGCCGTGACGGTCCGTCCTGTTCCTCCGTCATGACGGTCAGAAACTCGTTTTCTTGCACCAAATTCTCAAAAGTTGAAGTTTTTGCAACGGGACTCACGACGGTTCGTCGTGGATGTGACGGCACGTCCTGCAGGTCCGTCACAATTTACAGAGAGTCGATTTTCAGTACCCAATTTCAAAATCTAAGTGCCATGGGACGACACTACCCTCGACGGGCCGTCGTGACCTACGACGGTCCGTCGTTCATCCGTTGTCCCCGCCAGTTTTTCCAGAAAATTGTCTGCTCAAAACGACTAAACAGGTCGTTACAATAGATACCAATTTACCCATCGTTCGTCCCCGAACGATCAAAAGAAAAAAACAGTGGCGAAAAGGAGTACCTGAATCTGTAAACAGATGTGGGTATTTTTCTTGCATATCTGCCTCCTTCTCCAAGTAGCCTCTTCAACCGGTCGATTCTTCCATTGACTTTGATGGATGCAATCTCTCTCGACCTCAACTTGCGAACTTCTCTATCTAATATAGCAACCGGTTCCTCTTCATAAGTCAAGTTCTCATCCAACAAAACTGAATCCAACGGATAATGTAGTTTCCATCTCCGTGGTATCTCTCAACATGGACACATGAAACACCGGATGCACTCCGGACAGCCCTGGGGGCAAGGCTAATTCATAAGCCACCTCCCCTATCCTCTTAAGCACTTCAAATGGTCCAATATACCTTGGACTTAGCTTACCTCTTTTTCCAAACCGCATCACCCCTTTCATGGGCGAAACCTTCAACAAGACTTGTTCACCTTCCATGAACTCCAAGTCTCTAACCTTTCGGTCTGCATACTCCTTTTGTCTACTTTGAGCCGCTAAAAGCTTTTCTTGAATAGCTTTCACCTTCTCCATAGAATCTCTCAACAGATCAGTCCCCCAAGGTCTAACCTCAAAGGCATCAAACCACCCAATGGGAGATCTACACCTCCTCCCATACAATGCTTCAAAGGGAGCCATGTCGATACTGGAGTGATAGCTATTATTGTATGAAAACTCTGCCAACGGTAAGAAGCTATCCCAATGGCCACCAAACTCTATCACACACGCGCGAAGCATATCCTCCAACACTTGAATCGTTCGCTCAGACTGACCATCGGTCTGAGGATGAAATGCAGTACTAAGGTCCAATCTAGTACCTAATTCAGCATGTAAGGTTCTCCAAAACTTAGAAGTAAACTGCGTACCTCTATCAGATATGATTGAGAGTGGAACCCCATGCAATCGAACGTTTCTGAGATGTAGATTTTTGCTAATTCTCTGCATTGTAAGTCACCTTGACAGGAATGAAGTGAGCAGACTTAGTTAACCTATCAACAATCACCCAAATAGAGTCATACTTACCCAATGTCTTTGGAAGACCAACCACGAAGTCCATCGCGATTCTCTCCCACTTCCATTCAGGAATGGGCATTCTCTGAAGTGTTCCTCCGGGCCTTGGTGTTCATACTTTACTTGTTGACAATTTTGACATTGGCCACAAACTCAACAATATCTCGCTTCATTCTACTCCACCAGAAGTGTTGCTTTAGGTCGCGATACATCTTGGTTGCACCAGGATGTATAGAATATCCGGAACTATGAGCTTCTGTCAAGGATAGTGGTGATCAAATCATCGATGCGGGGTACACATACTCTTCCCTTAATCCTCAAAAAACCTTCCCCACCTCCTCCATCGATTATTGCTTCCTTGCCTCTCCTTGCAACACTTTATCTCGAATTCGCCTTAGTTTCTCATCATCAAACTGTTTCCCCTTAATCTGATCAAGAAAAGAGGATTTTGCCTCTACACAAGCTAACAGTCCTCCCTTCTCGTTTATTTCTAACCTCATAAGGTCATTAGCCAAAATCTGCACTTCTCTAGCCAATGGGCGTCTAGAAGCTTGCAAATGAGCTAGACTTCCCATGCTTCCGGCCTTTCTACTCAAGGCATCTGCCACAACATTCGCCTTCCCCGGATGATACAAGATAGTGATGTCGTAGTCCTTCAGTAGTTCCATCCATCTCCTCTGTCTCAAATTCAAGTCTTTCTGAGTGAAGACATACTGTAGGCTACGATGGTCCGTATAGACCTCACACTTAACCCCATACAAATAGTGTCTCCATTGCTTTAGTGCAAATACTACCGCGGCCAACTCCAAATCATGGGTCGGATAGTTACGTTCATGCACCTTTAATTGCCTCGAAGCATAAGCAATCACATTCTTCTCTTGCATTAACACTGCACCCAAACCAGAATAGGATGCATCACAATAAACAATGAAGTTTTTACCCTCTACTGGCAAGGTAGGATAGGTGCGGTAGTCAACAAAGTCTTGAGCTTCTGAAAACTTTCCTCACACTCATCTGACCATACAAATGGAACATTCTGCTTAGTCAAGTTCGTCAATTGGGAAGCAATAGAAGAGAATCCCTTGACGAATCGGCGGTAGTAGCTAGCTAACCCCACAAAACTCCTTATTTCTGACACGTTAGTAGGTCTTACCCAATTCTTCACTCGTCTCATCTAGATGGATCCACCATCACTCCATCCTTAGAAACCACGTGCCCCAAGAAGGACACTGAATCTAGCCAAAACTCACACTTGGAAAATTTTGCATAAAGCTTTTTCTTTCTCAACAACTCTAACACCATTCTCAAATGCTCCTCATGTTCTTTCTTACTTTTGGAGTATATCAGTATATCATCAATAAACACAATCACAAAGAGGTCCAAGTATGGCTTGAAAATCCCGTTCATCAAGCTCATGAAGGCAGCAGGGGCATTCGTAAGACCAAAAGACATTACCACAAATTCATAATGCCCATACCTAGTTCGAAAAGCAGTCTTTGGCACGTCCGTTGCTCGTATTTTCAATTGGTGATAACCGTACCTCAAGTCAATTTTTGAGAAGACACAAGCACCTTGTAACTGATCGAACAAGTCATCAATGCGAGGAATGGGGTACTTGTTCTTAATAGTTACTTTGTTCAACTGTCGGTAATCTATGCACATTCGGAAACTCCCATCCTTCTTCTTCACAAATAGCACCGGAGCACCCCAAGGAGATGCACTTGGTCTGATGAAGCCTTTGCTCAACAACTCTTGAAGTTGTGCCTTTAACTCTCTTAATTCGGGGGAGCCATTCTATACGGGGGTATAGAAATGGGGCGTGTACCGGGTTCCAAATCAATGCAGAAGTCTATATCCCTATCTGGTGGCATACCGGGAAGATCTGCAGGGAACACATCCAAAAACTCACAGACTACCGAAACTGACTCAATCGATGGTACTTGAGTAGTGTCATCCTTAAGATGTGCCAAGAAAGCTAGACAACCCTTACTAACCATCTTCTGAGCACGAATAAAGAGATTATACGCACCGGATTGGAAGTGTAGTCACCCTCCCACACTAACGGATCTGCCCCAGGCTTGGCTAGAGTCACTGTTTTAGCATTACAATCCAAAATCGCAAATTCGGAGAAAGCCAAGTCATACCCAGAATTACATCAAAGTCACCCATTTCTAAAATAACCAAATCTACATAAGTGTTGCTCCCCACAAAATTCACCAAACAAGACCTATACACTTTTTCGACATCACAGACTCACCCACCGGAGTAGAAACACGAATAGGCATGTCAAGTAATTCACAATGTAAATTTAGACCATTAGCAAATGAGGAAGATACATATGAAAACGTGGAGCCAGGGTCAAATAATACAGATGCCATGCAATCACAAACCAAGAGATTACCTGTGATAACAGCATCAGACGCCTCCGCTTCAGACCTCCCAGGGAAAGCATAACAATGGCCCTATCATTCGTCTGTCCGTTGCCCCTACCATGTTGTGTAGTAGTGGCTCCGTTTTGCCCTTCACCTCTGCCGTTTTGGTGACCCACCATTACCTCGCCACCACGCCTCCAGATAAACGACCTCTACCATTACCACCTCTTCCTCTAGCCATTGGGGCTCTGTAACTCTGTTTTGGACAATTCCTCCTAATATGTCCAATCTCCCCACATCCATAGCACTCTCTGGAGTCAGGCATGGTCTCTCGGAGTAGTTTTGACCGTTCTGAGGTGGACCCCCAACTACAGTCTGTAGTGAAGACTGAATTGGTCGAACTGAGTGACCTCCGGAGTTCTGTCCTCTAGAGTAAGAACCATTAAACTCACCTCCCCTTCGAAACCTCTTTGATGTAGACGTTTGTGGTGAAGTCATCTGGTTTCACTCCTTCCACCTCTATCACAAAGTCTACCACCTCTTGGAAGGATGTTGCTGTTGCCGCTATCTGTAAGGCTGAAATCCGCAATTCTGACCTCAACCCCTTCACAAAACGGCGGATCCGTTCTTGTGGACTGAAACAGAGTTGGGTGGCGTATCTGGATAGTGCGCGAAATTTAGCCTCGTATGCATTAACTGTCATTCTACTCCCTTGCTCAGACTCAAGAACTCATCCCTCTTCCTATCTCTCAAAGTGCGGGGGATATACTTTTCCATGAACAAACTAGAGAATGATTCCCAAGTCATAGGTGGTGCCTCCGTTGGTTGACACTCAACATGTGAACGCCACCACATTTTGGCGTTCCCTTGGAACTGATAGCTCACGAACTCGACACCAAACCTCTCTACTATCCCCATCTTGTGTAGTAGCTCATGACAATCAACCAGAAAATCATAAGCATCCTCAGATTCTGCACCCTTGAAGACTGGGGGTTTCAATTTCAAGAACTTACTGAAAAGTTCGTGTTGATCGTTTGTCATAATAGGCCCAGTAGTCAGACGTGGAAATGTGCCTATTCCCAATGTTGCATCCATGCGGGGAGCCATAGTAGCCGCATGTCGTATCTCTGAAACCGGAGGTGTTGGTGCAGAAACCACTGGAGGTGCTTGACCCTGATCAGACAACCCGCTAAGATAAGCAAGTACTTGGTTGATCATCTCTGGGGTAGGTTGGGGTGGCATTTCCTCATTCTGCCCTTGTTCGGTTTCCCCTTCCTCACCCTCTCTTACTGCATCCTCAGTCGGTGGAGGAGTCACCGCCCTAGTATCAGATGGGCTAGGGGCTCGTCCTCTTCCTCTAGAGGACGTCCTCCCACGACCTCTTCCACGGCCTCTTGCCGCTGTTCCTCCTCGAGCCACAGCCCCAGTGGCTGGCTCAGTAGTTTCATGTCTTTCCGTTGTCGCTGCTGGTGCGGTCGTTGCTCTAGTTCTAACCATCTGCGAAATAGAATGAAGATGGTCAGATACCAATTTGTATCACCTAGATACCAATTGGACTCAAGTAGTAGCACGAAAGAAAGAATGAAAGAATGGAATTTTCCTAAAGTCTTATAGCCTCTCAGGAAAAGTAAAGGCGTCCCCCTACCGTTCTTAAGACTCTACTAGACCTGTCTTGTGTGATGAGACCAATGAACCTAATGCTCTGATACCAAGTTTGTCACGACCCAAATCGGGACGCGACTGGCACCCACATTACCCTCCTATGTGAGCGAACCAACCAATTTAACCCTTAACATTTTCATACAATATCAACTGAAATAATGCGGAAGACTTAACTCATTAATAAAACAACTCAAAACTATTATTAATATCCCCAAAATCTGGAAGTCATCATCACAAGAACATCTATCTCAAATTCTAAACTAAAATGTCTAAGAACATAATAACTAAAAGCTAGTCCATGCCGGAAGTTCAAGGCATCAAGACTTGAAGAAGGAGACCCAGTCCAAGCTAGACGCATTAGCTCACCCTGAATTTCCGATGGAGTGAAGACGGGCTTGATCTACTGCTGAGTCGAAGTTGACGGAACGTTTGCTGCATAACACAAATAACAAGAGGAAAACATAAAAGTAGGGGGTCAGTACAACCACACGTACTGAGTAGATATCATCGGTTAACTCAAAATAGGCGATAATACATATCAAGTAATATTATAAATCAACTATAAACTCAACATGTAGCAACAATATTATAATCGTCAATAAATACCATCAAGTTCATCCATGAGGACTCAAGCCTCAATACCATACTCATTTGGAATTTAAGTTCATTATGTTGAGTATATTAACATCTTTCGAGATTCATTATCTTTCTTCCTCTTGTGTCGGTACGTGACACTCCGATCCCCTACTACTATGTGTCGGTACGTGACACTCCTATCCCCTATATGTGTCGGAACGTGACACTCCGATCCCCTATATGTGTCGGAACGTGACACTCCGATCCCCTATATGTGTCGGTACGTGACACTCCGATCCCCTACATCTACGTGTCGGTTCGTGACACCCGTCCCACTAATACTATGTGTCGGAACGTGACACTCCGATCCACTAATTCTATGTGTCGGAACGTGACACTCCGATCCACTAATCTCATTATATCCGTTCATCAAGCCTTCTCTAAACCAAGGCATCATCAATCCCAATCACTTTAATTCATAAGCCTTCTTTTATACCAAGGCATTATCATTAATATCATAGATTAAAGTTTCTTTCAAGATTTGGGATTCAATGGTTTTCATCATGCTTGTTTTATCAAAATCACATGATCATATTCATACAAGCATACAATTAAGCATATAGACAGGTTTACAATATCATCAACACATTTATTCACTACTAAGAGTTCACTACGATATCGTAATATAAACACCATAGCCTACCTCCACCGAAGAAATTGATCAAGCAAGAATTTTCCCCCAAGCTTTTCTATCCTCTTTGTTTTCTCTCTTTCTCGTTCGACTCCTCTCTTTCTCTTGTTTCTTTCTGTTTGTTCTATTCAACCCTCTTTCCTTTACCCTAATTATCATATAATTAAGACTCAAAGAGGACAATAAACCCCTAATTAACTTAAGGTTACCTCTTTTAACCCTAAGTAATTAGACTTATAATGTTAACCCTCAATCTTTGTAATTAAGGAAAGAATAGTCAAAAACGACCCTTAAAACGTGTAGAGGAATCCTATTTTGCCTGGGACTTGCGCAACCTGTGACGGGCCGTCGTGCCTGCGACGGTCCGTCACAGTGGTCGTCGCAGCTCCCTCGAGCTCAAGGGTCTGTGACGGCCCGTCACAGCCGTGACGGTCCGTCCTGTTCCCCGTCATGACGGTCAGAAACTCGTTTCTTGCACCAAATTCTCAAAAGTTGAAGTGTTTTGCAACGGGACTCATGACGGTTCGTCGTGGATGTGACGGCACGTCCTGCAGGTCCGTCACAATTTACAGAGAGTCGATTTTCAGTACCCAATTTCAAAATTCTAAGTGCCATGGGACGACACTCCCTCGACGGGCCGTCGTGACTACGACGGTCCGTCGTTCCATCCGTTGTCCCCGCCAGTTTTTCCAGAATTAAAATCTGTTGCTCAAAATGACTAAACAGGTCGTTACACTACTAGATGATGATATTGTATCAATTATTAATATATTAAGGTTAATTATAGTCTTATCATTCTCTTTCTTGATTAATTTATCTATATTATGACTTTGACCTAAATGTCTTATGTTAAACTCTGAACTAGAGATCGATTGTGATGTAGTGATTCCATTAACCTTGTTATCATGTTGATTATTGTTGTGTGATGATATTACACCCTTATTTGGTTGAGTTAAGTTTTGATGATAAAACCTTGATGATGGATTATGAAGAAGGCTTGGTAAGTCTTGTCATCCCTACTCTTTACATCAATTATGGTTAATTGTGGTTAAGTGATGAGTTGGTACTGAAGTATGTATGATGTTAAGATTGATAAGGTAGGTATGATGTTAAATTGAAATATCCTTACTGTGTTTTGTGAGGTGTGTCTAAGATTTAAATATTACAAGGATGGTGATAACTTACCAATGTGTCTTATCATGATGTGAATATGTTCAAGTGCTTAGCTCACTTATATGGATTTTAATAAAAGGAAAATACTGATGCAATTCTTATTGAGCTATGATGATGATGTTTATATAAGGGATAGAACCTATGACCTACATTAAGCTATGATTATTAATAATGGTTCTAAAGAAACTTCAAAAAGCGACTCTAACTTAGCACTGAGTGAAATAGAGTGAGGAGTGTCCATTCCCACATGGGGAAGGTAGGATCACTAATGTACTCTTGAGATTTGAGACTCCAATGCATGCATAATAAGGAGGGTCTTAACTATATCTCCTAGTTCTTGATCTATGTTGCTCCCTATAGGAATACTAGCAAGTAGATCAATGAAGTTACTATATTCATGTTTTGGTACTACTTTTGTGAGTAGTATGCCTTGTTCTGGTGTAGTATTCCATCACATAGGATTCCACATTAGATCATGTGTTCTATGTCGGTTAAGGAAAGTTGTTCCCAAAAGGTAAAATTAACTTAAGGATTGAACTCTAACTAAGATGACCTAAGGGTTTTAGCTTAGTCTAGCCAGGGGTATGGTACTCAACCTATATATTGCACTATTTAGCCTTAAGGGAAGTCTTAGGATGATGTTCTTATGTATGTATATGCTTATAAATGTAAATGATATGTAAATAATTATCTTACATGTAAATGACACTATGTGATGTTGATTTACTATAGTGACCATGTACATGGTCTCTATTGCTAATGTTTTATATTATGTACTCTTAATGTTATATTATGTGAAGTTGGACATTGGTTATGGTTCTTGCTAGGTTTACTTGATTAGGTAAGGTTATAGGGCTTTTCTTAGTCACTCAACAAGTGTATTAAAAAGGGTGATGAGTAATGGTCTTGCTTTAATTATGTTGAAATATACTCTTATTCATGCTTATGCTATTATAACTTGATTATAGAGTTACTTTCACTATGTGTTCAATTATGTGATGTGCATGCTGCCTTGACTAGACTTTGTTTTGTTGGTGTTGTAATGTACATGCTTATAACTTAATGAATATATTTTATTTATTTGTATGGTCTTCTTAAATGTGCATAAGGCTTTTCAAAGTAAATTTCAAACCTTTATGAATTGTCCTGTTTCTTATCATGATTCCCTGATATGTTTGCATATGGTCTCATACTTAGTATAAGTGGTGCACTCACCCCATTTTCTCCCTTTTTCCCACCATTTTAAGTTCCGGTCATTGAAGGGCTTTTGAGACAACTTTGAAGGAAGACTTGGAACTCTCATTCATCCAAGTTGGGTAGGTCCTCACATTACGAGGGCAATGCCAATATCAACATTATGAAGTTGTTTTTAGTTTTTTCAATACTCCTATGTTCTTTCCATTTCTTTGAGTTCTAAACATTGTATGACCTATACGTTGTATTGTTATATTGATGTATGGGCTACTCCCAAATTATTACACTATTGGTAGATGGTTATGAGATGAGGCATGTTTTTAAGACTATCTTATATTATATATGTGTGTGTGTGTGTGTGTGTGTGTGTGTACGTGCAATAAAATTAGAAGACTAGGTAATCTTCCTATATGAAGGGTCTATGTATGCTCGATATAACCATTATGTGTATGTAGAGGTCTATGTAAACCTCCATGTAGTAGTAATGAATTTTTTTACAAATTTCTGCATTTTAACCTATAAATATAATGATGTAGGCTAAGAGGGTAGTCTTTGTCCTCAAAGAGGACGACGACGCCGTTTGCGTCAAGGGGGTGCTCCCAAGATATGACATTTGTACAAACTCTATGAATAAAAATATACTTTTACAATATTTAAACTTTTCACCTAAGTTAATCATACATAGAGCAAAAGAAGTGAATATTGATAATTTCCTCTTAAGAACAATAGGAGATTTTCTCAGTTCCATCCCCCAAATTAAAGTATTTCTCCAAAGATTTCATCACTGGATTGTGGGATTGAAATAGTACGTTCCTTTCATCCACTAGGTCTTAGATTCAGTCAGATTCTTGATCCTTGATATCTTGTTTAGATCTAAGATTTAAAAACTTGAAAAATTATTATGATATAGTTGTTATAATGTTCCTAATAAGATTATCATGTTTTTTCATGAAATTGTTGATTAGTTATTTGCATGAAATTTAGAACCATACGATTGTAGATCCTCTTAGTTTATCAATAACAATTGCTAGGTCAGTTGAACAATTAAGCATGCCTCAGATTTTGAATGTTCATTGTCAGTACTTAAATGTTTCATTCTCATTTCCAATAATTTAGTTATATTGTGTCATACACATTCCAATTTGGAGTAGCCTTAGTATTGAGTTAGATTAGGGTTCAACGTACCCTCATTGTCTCAAAACTGCGTGCCCTTGTAGGAGTATAAATCCCCTCATTGGGCATCAAATTTAGAGATCATATGAGTAATGCCTTGATACTCTGGAATGGAAATGTATATTAGGTCCTATCAATGTGGAGCGTACATCAGACTTCACGTTTAGCTTATGTTATTTGACGTCGGTGAATAGTTGCTCCCACAATCAGAATCTAGTGCATTTGACTAGGTTTTCAATATTTTAGTATTCAGTGTAAGCATTTTAATAATTAGTACTTCCTAATTAACTTCAGATCAGTTCATTTCAATGTATTTCAGTATTTACATTATGTTGAGATGCGTCATTTCTCAGTTATCCTTGTTCAACTTACATATTTTTTCAGTTATATTCTTATCTCGCATTCTCCGTACATTCCAAGTACTGACGCATACTCAGAGCTAGATCCTTTCATGATGAATGTTCAGGTACTCAGTATTCAGATCACGCATACATTTGGTTCCCGATCCATACTCAGCAGCATTAGGGGTGAGTCCTCACACTTTGAGGACAATAGACATGTTTTCCATTTCAGTCTTTTATTTCAGTTTCAATTTTTCCTGGGACATGTCCCAACAAATCGAGTTAGTGAGAGACTTTCTTAGATATAGTTTCATATTTAGCTTTAGTATTTGAGTGATTTTTTAGTATCACTTAATATTAAGAAGTTTATTATATATTCAGATTTGTATGGGTATTTCCCATCATTCAGTTATCTTAAATTTAAATTGTTGCATAGTATCCTGTGTTCAGTATTTATAGTATGCTTATGATATGCCAGCTAAGGGTTAGCTTGGGGTTACTCGTGATCCTAGATCCCGTGTATACGCCAAGGGGATAGCCGCAACTCGTGTCACTTTTCCATCAATACACAAAGATTCATGAATAAAATTGGTAAATCTTAATATTTCTTGTTTT
Source organism: Solanum corneliomulleri (assembly GCA_027704805.1). NCBI lineage: Eukaryota > Viridiplantae > Streptophyta > Magnoliopsida > Solanales > Solanaceae > Solanum > Solanum corneliomulleri. Next base: position 40,065,524 of record JAKWIY010003055.1, on the reverse strand, counting down.
TACTAAGACAAAATGTCTTATGAAATTATTTTTAGAAAGAACCAAATAGAGATCATTAATTTAGTGATAGATACTACTAAAAGTATTGAATTAGCTATGGGATTTGTCAGTAATCCTAACTAATCCATCACTAAAAACCTCCTTGCTAATTCATGAATTTTCTTTTATTTTTTTTGCGCTAATCCATAGCTAAAAAAAATTAGCATGAAATTTTATTGTTCAGCTATGAAATTTCATCCATCTTAATTCCTTATTTTCTAGAAGGTTAATATACTCTTAGACCAATATCTCATCAAGGATGAATGACAACTATAAGATCAATATATACTGGAAAAAAATAAAGATGTAGTTAATTTCATAAATTTTTATATTATGACCTTCCCACTAAGATCATAGAACTATGGAAATTTCAAGAAAAAGTAATCAGAAAATACCTACTTAATTAACTTTCAAAAAGTAATGTAGCCGAAAAATCCACTTTAATTTTTCACTTTAAATAAATAATCTAACTGTTTTGTTTACTCATTTTTGCTTGTCTAATTGAGACTGTGTTTACATTATATCATTAAATTGAGCTTAAAGACTGCATGTTCTTTTTATCATGAATTTAGGTTATTTTTATCTGACTTGAATCATCATAAATTCTAACTTATGTGAAAGAGAGATACATGACTTACTAGGAATTGATCAATAAGCTCAGGGGTACGCTCCGTATTCGCTGGAAGAGAATCCGCTCTTCACAAATATATTGATCTAGTTACGTAACCAAGCGAAAAGAGGTATTCTCTTGAAGCATGAATTCTTCTGTCCATGAATCTACTCGAGATATTTTATCTTGCACAAGGAACTAGAACTAACTCTCTCTCGCCTTCACTTAAAACACAACACAACCTATGATAATTCAAGTCAGCCAAAAAATAACTAAACATAATGATAAAAAAGACCATGTAAGGTGTAAAGCCTTAAGTCTAGGATTAGTATTTAAACGTTGATGTAGCTGGAGAATGATTAAATTAATATAACATTTAATTATATTCATGATGTAGGTTCAGGTCCTCAGCATTCAGATCACTCATATATCAATTCGCAATACATACTCAACAACATTAGTGGTGAGTCCTCCTACATTGAGGACAATGGAATGTTTATTTCTTTTTTAGTTATGATGATGACATGTCCCAACAATTTTATTTAGTTACAGACTTTTTTAAACATAGTTTTAGATTTAGCTTTAGAATTTCACACTTAGAATTTCAATATATAATCAGATTAGTTTTGGGTATTTCCCATCTTCCAATTTATCTCATGATTTAAGCTTCTGCATAGTATCTTTTATTAAGTTGTTTTAGTATGCTTAAAATATGTCTGTTCAGGGTTAGCTTGGGGTCACTCGTGATCCTAGGGCTCGTGTTTATGCCAAGGGGTATAGGCCTTGGGGCGTGGTACCTGTTCCATCAATACACACAAAGATTAATGAATAAAATTGGTTAATCTTATTATTTCTTCTTTTTACTAAGATAAAATGCCTTCAGAACTTATTTTTAGAAAGAACCAAATAGAGATCATTAATTTAGTGATCGATACAACTAAAAACATTAAATAGCTATGGAATTATTGGTAATCGCTAACTAATTCATGATTAAAAGCTTCTTGCAAATTCATCAATTTTTTTTTTGGTCTAATCTATAGCTAAATAATATTATCATGTAATTTTTTATTATTCAGCTATGAAATTCCATCCATTGGAATTCCCTATTTTCTAGTAGACTAATATATTCTTAGACCAATAGCTCATAAAGGACAAACAACAACTTTAAGATCAATACATTCATTGAAAAAATAAATATGTGGTTAATTTCATAAATAGTCATATAATTATTATATTCCCACTAAGATCATATAAATATGGAAATTTCATTAAAAAGTAATTAAAAAATGCCTACCTAATTAACTAACACAAAATTGCTCAAAAAATCCATCTTTAATTTTTCACTCTACATAAATAATCTACATTTTTTTGTTTACTCATTTTTAATTTTCTATTGAGACTATGTTTTCATTATACCATTTATTGACCTTGGAGACAACAATCCAATATTTAGTTACAATCTTTAGTTACAAAATAATCATTCTTAGGCTACATCAGTACCAATCCTAAACTTAAGGCTCTACAACCTACATTCCTTTTATCATACATTTATGTTATTTTTGTATGACCTAAATCATCATGGATTGTGATTTATGTGAAGAGATAGACATGAATAACTAGGACTTGGTTCAATTGCTCAGGGTCATACCCCCGTATCGACAGCAAAAGAATCCCCTCATTGACACTATATTGCTCTAGTCTCATAACCAAGACAAAAAAGGGGATTCTATTTAAGTATGGATTCTTCTGTACAGGAATCCACCTTTGACTTGTTACGGGACTAGAGCGAATATTTCTTGCACTAGGGTCTAATATATGTGCGAAAGTTTGTATTCCCTTGCAGCAGATAGAGGGAATGCCCTTGAGCCTATGGATTCAATTCCTAGAAATTCATGTCTCTCTACTTTGCTTAAAACACAACCTATGATGATTCAAGTCGGAAAAAAATAACAAAATTTCATAATAAAAAGAGCATGTAAGTTGTAGAACCTAAAGTCTAAGCTTAGTATTTAAACATTGACGTAGCTTAAGAATGATAGATTATAAATATTGAATTGTGGTCTAATCTGAATCTAACTAAAGAAAGAATAGCTATGTATAAATAAAAACACCATGTCAATAGAAAGAAAAAAGAGTGAACATGGATATATATTATTTTTTACATATTCATATTCTACAATATTTTCCACGATACTCCTTATATTCCACATTAAGTGTAATTTATAAGGCAAAAGACACCTATTAAGAAAAATTCGTCAAACTTAGAAAAAAAAAGGAGGAAATAGGCGACCAAAACCGTTGCAAGAATGCAACACGTTTTCTTCAGTTTTTTCCCTAAAATTGAAGGACTTCTTCATAGATTTCATCACCAAGTAATGGGATTTCACTTGTGGGTTCCATTCACTGATTAAGTCCCTAGTTTTAAGTTAGATTCCTTATTTATGTATCTTGCTTAAACCTAAAATTTGCAAAACCTTAGATATTAGTTGTTATTTAGTTATTAGAGTATTCCTAACTAGATTATCTTGTTTTTGTGGAATCTTTGCTTACTTTTTTCCATGAAACTCATAACCCTTGTTGTGTAGATTCTTTTAGTTTATGAATGATACATGCTAGGTCAATTAAACAATTATACATGCATCATTTTTTGAATGTTACATTATCGCTTTATCATTGTTATATTCTCAGATTGTCATGTTAGTATTTGAGCTATTCAATGTTTAAGTTATGTGTGTTAGATATACATATTCAGTTTGGAATACGCTTAGACCGAGTGGGCGAAGTTTTAGTATACCTCATAGTCCCTAGAACTGCATACCCCTGTAGGCTATCCTATCTTATGGGCATTACTTTTAGTGATTAAGCCATAACCGCCTCTATACCCTTGGAAGGTATATCGGTTCCTTTCAATGTTATGCGTGCATTTGACATCATGGATAACTCATGTGGTGGTTTTCTGTCGGTTATTAATGGCTCCCATAGTCAAACTCTAATGTATTTAACCAGTTTTTTAGTTATACTTCAATATTAAGTCTCATCATGTTCCTCTTGCAATAATTCATGTGTAATCCTTATTGAATGATTTTTCCTGATTTCAAATCAAAAGTACTAAAAATCAAAATTTTGAGCATACACATAAAATGTAATGAACGGAATGGTTTCCTTGTTCTTGTTTGAACCAAAGAATTCTTCATGGAAAAAGTGAAATTAGGATAATTGTTAGCCACTATATCGAGTTGTTGTAGATCAATCTATTCGTTTGGTGTTATAGTTGTTAGATGGATAAATTTATCTGGTTGGATAGGATATTAGTACAACTATTGGTTACCGTTTTGATTCATAATTATGACTTGATCATCTGGTTTTCCTGGTGAGCAGTTTGAAAATCTAAAGAGAAAATTATGATAAACCATTAAAATAAGTCATGTCAGGAGCAAAAATTTTATCAAAAGAATTCCAAACATCATTTAATGAAGTCTCCAAGTTTAACTTAGGAGCTACAACATTGTCAGGATTATTAATATACAACTTCTTAAAACCGCACTTATATCCCAATCATGATCACCCATTTTAAATCTATATAAAATGAATCTACTTAGATGTAAAAAATAAAAATTAGTTGATAAGAGAAACTAATAATGTTTTCTGCTAAATTACGGAGAGAAAAAATGATTCAAAGAGGGGGGTTTCTAATGGAGGAAGTAGATGATCAAAGAACGTTTAGTGGGGTATGACATTATAACTGAAAAGTTAAGATGAAGAAAAGTGAACCAATTTCAAAATATAGATAAAACTAAAGGCCTATCTACCTATCCCAGTGCATCCATACTTAATTTACAGTTAATGCACAATAAATTTTTTTTTTTCTATTTAGAATGAGTGGGAATAGAAACAAAAGAGATGTCAAAGATTATAATGTGTACCTTTTGTTTAAGATCATACATCTCATATATTATTGAAACAACTCGAGAGCACCCACTAGTCGTAACATGGTGTATTCAGTCTAAAAGATATCTTACACAAGCCCTTAGAATTCATTCATCAAATAGGCATTAGAAAATATGGAAGAATTAAAATATTTCTTTAAAACATAACTTGAAGGTATTTCATAAGAGCGGTAGTCTCTCTAACATTATTGTCTCAAACCGTCTATGAATGACATGAATAAAAGTCTCACGACCCAATACGAGCCGCGAGTGGCATCCACACTTATCCTACTATGTAAGCGAACCAACCAATCTAAACCCCAACATTTCAACCATAATGAACAAAATATAATGCGGAAGACTTAAAACTCATTAATGAAAATCGATTAAATAACTTCTAAAAACTCAAAACTTATTATTCCCAAAAACTGGAAGTCATCACCACAAGAACATCTATCCTCATACTACTAAATCTAAGAATGTCTAAGAAGCTAAAATAAATAAACAGCTAGTCCATGTCGGAATTTCAAGGCATCAAGACATGAAGAGGAAGATCCAGTCCAAGCTAGAAGCAATAGCTCACCGTGAAATCTGGCGTGATGAAGACTGGCTAGAGTTGAGGACGAGTTGAAGACGATGGTACGTTTACTCCATTCCACAAATAATCAAAGAAAAACAAATACAAGTAGGGGTCCGTACAAGGCACAAGTACTGAGTAGGTATCATCGGCCAACTCAAAATAGAAAACAGTATATATCGGATAATAACATAAAATCAACTAATATTCTTAACAGGTGACAACAACAATTACAATAACCATTGGTCACAACACCAAGCACATCTATGAGGACTCAAGCCTCCAAACCCTACTCATTTGGAAAACAGGTTCTTTAGATTGAGTATATTAACATATTTCAAGATTCACTCTCTTTACTATCGTGGTGTCTGAACATGACACTCCGATCCATCTACTATCCTGGTGTCGGAATGTGACACTCCGATCCATATACTATCCTGGTGTCGGAACGTGACACTCCGATCCATATACTATGCTGGTGTCGGAACGTGACACTCCGATCCATATATTATCCTTGTGTCAGAACGTGACACTCCAATCCAAATACTATCCTGATGTCGGAACGTGACACTCTGATCCATATACTATCCTTGTGTCGGAACGTGACACCCGATCCATATACTATCCTGGTGTCGGAACGTGACACTCCGATCCATTTACTATCCTGGTGTCGGAACGTGACACTCTGATCCATATACTATCCTGGTGTCGGAACGTGACACTCTGATCCATATACTATCACGGTGTCGGAACGTGACACTCCGATCCATATACTATCCTGGTGTCGGAACGTGACACCCGATCCATATACTATCCTTGTGTCGAAACGTGACACTCCAATCCATATACTATCCTGGTGTCGGAACATAACACTCCGATCCATATACTATCCTGGTGTCGAAACATGACACCCGATCCTCTAATCTCATTACTTTAGTTCATCAATGTAACGACCTGTTAGTCGTTTTAGCAGCAGATTTTAATTCTGGAAAAATCGGCTGAGACGACGGACCCCACGACGGACCGTCATGGGCACGACAGACCGTCGAGGGGGTC
>JAKWIY010003055.1:39957634-40059216 GCA_027704805.1 Solanum corneliomulleri | reverse complement strand
CTTAAGGTTACCCCTTTTATCAAGTCCCTAAGTAATTAGCTTATTAATGTTACCCCTCAATCTTTATAGTTAAGGAAAGAATAGTCAAAAACGACCCTTAAAACGTGTGGAGAAATCCTAAACTACTGCCTGGGATTGCGTGACCTGTGACGGGCCGTCGTGCCTGTGACGGTCCGTCACAGTGGTCGTCGCAGCTCCCTCGAGCTCAAGTGGCTGTGACGGCCCGTCACAGCCGTGACGGTCCATCCTGTTCCCTCCGTCCTGACGGTCAGAAACTCGTTTTCTTGCACCAAATTCTCAAAAGTTGAAGTGTTTGGCAACGGGAGACTCACGACGGTTCGTCGTGGATGTGACGGCACGTCCTGCAGGTCCGTCACAATTTACAGAGAGTCGATTTTCAGTACCCAATTTCCAAAATTCTAAGTGCCATGGGATGACACTCCCTCGACGGGCCGTCGTGACCACGACGGTCCGTCGGGACACACGTTGTCTCTGCCAGATTTTCCAGAAATGCACTCTGTTGCTCAAAACGACTAAACAGGTCGTTACAATTGATACCAATTTACCCATCGTTCGTCCTCGAACGATCAAAAGAAGGAAACAATGGCGAAAAGGAGAACCTGAATCTGTAAACAGATGTGGGTATTTTTCTTGCATATCTGCCTCCTTCTCCCATAGCCTCTTCAACCGGTCGATTCTTCCATTGCACTTTGATGGATGCAATCTCTCTCGACCTCAACTTGCGAACTTCTCTATCTAATATAGCAACCGGTTCCTCTTCATAAGTCAAGTTCTCATCCAACAAAACTGAATCCCAACGGATAATGTAGTTATTATCTCCGTGGTATCTCTTCAACATAGATACATGAAACACCGGATGCACTCCGGACAGCCCTCGGGGCAAGGCTAATTCATAAGCCACCTCCCCTATCCTCTTAAGCACTTCGAATGGTCCAATATACCTTGGACTTAGCTTACCTCTTTTTCCAAACCGCATCACATCACCCCTTTCATGGGCGAAACCTTCAACAAGACTTGTTCACCTTCCATGAACTCCAAGTCTCTAACTTTCGGTCTGCATACTCCTTTTGTCTACTTTGAGCCGCCAAAAGCTTTTCTTGAATAGCTTTCACCTTCTCCATAGAATCTCTTAACAGATCAGTCCCCCAAGGTCTAACTATTAAAGGCATCAAACCAACCAATGGGAGATCTACACCTCCTCCCATACAATGCTTCAAAGGGAGCCATGTCGATACTGGAGTGATAGCTATTATTGTATGAAAACTCTGCCAACGGTAAGAAGCTATCCCAATGGCCACCAAACTCTATCACACATGCGCGAAGCATATCCTCCAAAACTTGAATCGTTCGCTCAGACTGACCATCGGTCTGAGGATGAAATGCAGTACTAAGGTCCAATCTAGTACCTAATTCAGCATGCAATGTTCTCCAAAACTTAGAAGTAAACTGCGTACCTCTATCTGATATGATTGAGAGTGGAACCCCATGCAATCGAACGATATCTGAGATGTAGATTTTTGCTAATTTCTCTGCATTGTAAGTCACCTTGACAGGAATGAAGTGAGCAGACTTAGTTAACCTATCAACAATCACCCAAATAGAGTCATACTTACCCAATGTCTTTGGAAGACCAACCACGAAGTCCATCGCGATTCTCTCCCACTTCCATTCAGGAATGGGCATTCTCTGAAGTGTTCCTCCGAGCCTCTGGTGTCATACTTTACTTGTTGACAATTTGGACATTTGGCCACAAACTCAACAATATCTCGCTTCATTCTACTCCACCAGAAGTGCTGCTTTAGGTCGCGATACATCTTGGTTGCACCAGGATGTATAGAATATCCGGAACTATGAGCTTCTGTAGAGATAGTGGTGATCAAATCATCGATGTGGGGTACACATACTCTTCCCTTGATCCTCAAAACACCTTCCCCATCAATATTGCTTCCTTAGCCTCTCCTTGCAACACTTTATCTCGGATTTCGCCTTAGTTCTCATCATCAGACTGTTTCCCCTTTAATCTGATCAAGAAAAGAGGATTTTGCCTCTACACAAGCTAACAGTCCTCCCTTCTCGTTTATTTCTAAACTCATAAGGTCATTAGCCAAAATCTGCACTTCTCTAGCCAGGGGCGTCTAGAAGCTTGCAAATGAGCTAGACTTCCCATGCTTCCGGCCTTTCTACTCAAGGCATCTCCCACAACACATTCGCCTTCCCCGGATGATACAAGATAGTGATGTCGTAATCCTTCAGTAGTTCCATCCATCTCCTCTGTCTCAAGTTCAAGTCTTTCTGAGTGAATACATACTGTAGGCTACGATGGTCCGTGTAGACTTCACACTTAACCCCATACAAGTAGTGTCTCATTGCTTAGTGCAATACTATCGCGGCCAACTCCAAATCGTGGGTCGGATAGTTACGCTCATCCACCTTTAATTGCCTCGAAGCATAAGCAATCACATTCTTCTCTTGCATTAGCACTGCACCCAACCCAGAATAGGATGCATCACAATAAACAATGAAGTTTTTTGCCCTCTACCGGCAAGGTGAGCATAGGGCGCGGTAGTCAACAAAGTCTTAAGCTTCTGGAAGCTCTCCTCACACTCATCCGACCATACAAATGGGACTTTTGCTTAGTCAAGTTCGTCAATTGGAAGCATGGAAGAGAATCCCTTGACGAATCGGCGGTAGTAGCTAGCTAACCCCCCACAAACTCCTTATTTCTGACACGTTTGTAGGTCTTACCCAATTCTTCACTGTCTCAATCTTAGATGGATCCACCATCACTCCATCCTTAGAAACCACGTGCCCCAAGAAGGACACTGAATCTAGCCAAAACTCACACTTGGAGAATTTCGCATAAAGCTTTTTCTTCCTCAACAACTCTAACACCATTCTCAAATGCTCCTCATGTTCCTTCTTACTTTTGGAGTATATCAGTATATCATCAATGAACACAATCACAAAGAGATCCAAATATGGCTTGAAAATCCCGTTCATCAAGCTCATGAAGGCAGCAGGGGCATTAGTAAGACCAAACGACATTACCACAAACTCATAATGCCCATACCTAGTTCGAAAAGCAGTCTTTGGCACATCCGTTGCTCGTATTTTCAGTTGGTGATAACCGGACCTCAAGTCAATTTTGAGAAGACACAAGCACCTTGTAACTGATCGAACAAGTCATCAATGCGAGGAATGGGGTACTTGTTCTTAATAGTTACCTTGTTCAACTGTCGGTAATCTATGCACATTCGGAAACTCCCATCTTCTTTCTTCTTCACAAACAAACCGGAGCACCCCAAGGAGATGCACTTGGTCTAATGAAGCCTTTGCTCAACAACTCTTGAAGTTGAGCCTTTAATTCTCTTAACTCCGCGGGAGCCATTCTATAAGGGGGTATAGAAATGGGGCGAGTACTGGGTTCCAAATCAATGCAGAAGTCTATATCCCTATCTGGTGGCATACCTGGAAGATCTGCAGGGAACACATCCAAAAACTCACAGACTACCGAAACTGACTCAATCGATGGTACTTGAGTAGTGTCATCCTTAAGATGTGCCAAGTAAGCTAGACAACCCTTACTAACCATCTTCTGAGCACGAATAAATGAGGTGATACGCACCGGATTGGAAGTGTAGTCACCCTCCCACACTAACGGATCTGCCCCAGGCTTGGCTACGTCACTGTTTTAGCATTACAATCCAGAATCGCAAAGTTTGGAGAAAGCCAAGTCATACCCTAATTACATCAAAATCACCCATTTCTAAAATAACCAAATCTACATAAGTGTTGCTCCCCACAAAATTAACCAAACAAGACCTATACACTTTTTCGAATATCACAGACTCACCCACCGGAGTAGAAACACGAATAGGCATGTCAAGTAATTCACAATGTAAATTTAGACCGTTAGCAAATGAGGAAGATACATATGAAAACGTGGAGCCAGGGTCAAATAATACAGATGCCATGCAATCACAAACCAAGAGATTACCTGTGATAACAGCATCAGACGCCTCCGCTTCAGACCTCCCAGGGAAAGCATAACAATGGGCCCTATCATTCGTCTGTCCGTTGCCCCTACCATGTTGTGTAGTAGTGGCTCCGTTTTGCCCTTCACCTCTGCCGTTTTGGTGACCACCATTACCTCGACCACCACGTCCTCCAGAAAAACGGCCTCTACCATGACCACCCCTACCTCTAGCTAGTGGGGCTCTGTAACTCTGTTTTGGACAATTCCTCCTAATATGTCCAATCCCCACATCCATAGCACTCTCTGGATCGGGCATAGGTCTCTCGAGTAGTGTTGACCGTTTTAAGGTGGACCCCCAACTACAGTCTGTAGTGAAGACTGTATTGGTCGAACTGAGTGACCTCCGGAGTTCTGTCCTCTAGAGTAGGAACCATTAAACTCACCTCCCCTTCGAAATCTCTTTGATGTCGATGTCGTGGTGAAGTCATCTGGCTTCACTCCTTCTACCTCTATCACAAAGTCTACCACCTCTTGGAAGGATGTTGCTGTTGCCGCTATCTGTAAGGCTGAAATCCGCAATTCTGACCTCAACCCCTTCACAAAACGGCGGATCCGTTCTTGTGGACTGAAACAGAGTTGGGTGGCGTATCTGGATCGTGCGCGAAATTTAGCCTCGTATGCATTACCGTCATTCTACCTTGCTCCAGACTCAAGAACTCATCCCTCTTTCTATCTCTCAAAGTCCTTGGGATATATTTCTCCATAAATAGGGTAGAGAATGATTCCCAAGTCATAGGTGGTGCCTCTGTTGGTTGACACTCAACATGTGAACGCACCACATTTTGGCGTTACCTTGGAACTGATAGCTCACGAACTCAAACCAAACCTCTCTACTATCCCCATCTTGTGTAGTAGCTCATGACAATCAACCAGAAAATCATAAGCATCCTCAGATTCTGCACCCTTGAAGACTGGGGGTTTCAATTTCAAGAACTTACTGAAAAGTTCGTGTTGATCGTTTGTCATAATAGGCCCAGTAGTCAGACATGGAAATGTGCCTATTCCCAATGTTGCAATCCATGCGGGGAGCCCTAGTAGCCGCATGTCGTATCTCTGAAACCGGAGGTGTGGTGCAGAAAGAACTGGAGGTGCTTGACCCTGATCAGACAACCCGCTAAGATAAGCAAGTACTTGGTTGATCATCTCTGGGGTAGGTTGGGGTGGCATTTCCTCATTCTGCCCTTGTTCGGTTTCCCCTTCCTCACCCTCTCTTACTGCATCCTCAGTCGGTGGAGGAGTCACCGCCCTTGTATCAGATGGCTAGGGGCTCGTCCTCTTCCTCTAGAGGACGTCCTCCCACGACCTTCTTCCACGGCCTCTTGCCGCTGTTCCTCCTCGAGCCACAGCCCCAGTGGCTGGCTCAGTAGTTTCATGTCTTTCCGTTGTCGCTGTTGGTGCGGTCGTTGCTCTAGTTCTAACCATCTGCGAAATAGAGTGAAGATGGTCAGATACCAATTTGTATCACCTAGATACCAATTGGACTCAAGTAGTAGCACGCAAAAGAAAGAAGAAAGAATGGAATTTTCCTAAAGTCTTATAGTCTCTCAAAGAAAAGTAAAGGCGTTCCCCCTACCGTTCTTTAAGACTCTACTAGACCTGTTCTTGTGTGATGAGACCAATGAACCTAATGCTCTGATACCAAGTTTGTCACGACCCAATCGGGGACGCGACTGGCACCCCACATTTACCCTCCTATGTGAGCGAACCAACCCATCTAAACCTTAACATTTCAATATAATATCAACAGAAAATAATGCGGAAGACTTAAACATCAATAAATAAAACAACTCAACTATTATTATCATCCCCAAAATCTGGAAGTCATCATCACAAGAACATCTATCCTCAAATTACTAAACTAAAAATGTCTAAGAACAAAATAAAAAAAGCTAGTCCATGCCGGAAGTTCAAGGCATCAAGACTTGAAGAAGAAGATCCAGTCCAAGCTAGAAGCGTTAGCTCACCCTGAAGATCCGGTGTGGCGAAGACTGGCTTGAATTACTGCGAAGTTGAAGTTGACGGAACGTTTGCTGCATAACACAAATAACAAGAGGAAAACATAAAAGTAGGGGGTCAGTACAACCACACGTACTGAGTAGATATCATCGGTTAACTCAAAATAGGCGATAATACATATCAAGTAATATTATAAATCAACTATAAACTCAACATGTAGCAACAACAATTATTATAATCGTCCATAAATACCATCAAGTTCATCCACGAGGACTCAAGCCTCAATACCATACTCATTTGGGAATTAAGTTCATTATGTTGAGTATATTAACATCTTTCAAGATTCATTATCTTTCTTCCTCTTGTGTCGGTACGTGACACCTTGATCCCCTACCACTATGTGTCGAACGTGACACTCTCGATCCCCTATATGTGTCGGAACGTGACACTCCGATCCCCTATATGTGTCGGAACGTGACACTCCGATCCCCTATATGTGTCGGTACGTGACACTCCGATCCCCTATATCTACGTGTCGGTTCGTGACAACCGTCCCACTAATACTATGTGTCGGAACGTGACACTCCGATCCACTAATACTATGTGTCGAACGTGACACTCCGATCCACTAATACTATGTGTCGGAACGTGACACTCCGATCCACTAGATTCATTCTATCCGTTCATCAAGCCTTCTCTATACCAAGGCATCATCAATCCCATTACTTTAATTCGTCAAGCCTTCTTTTATACCAAGGCATCATCATTAATATCATAGATTAAAGTTTCTTTCAAGATTTGGGATTCAATAGTTTTCATCATGCTTGTTTTATCAAAATCACATAATCATGTTCATGCAAGCATACAATTAAGCATATAGACAGGTTTACAATATCATCAACACATATTATTCACTATTAAGAGTTCACTACGAGTATCGTGATATAAAAACCATAACCTACCTCCACCGAAGACTAGTGATCAAGCAAGAATTCCAAAGCTTTGATATCCTCTTCCCTTGTTCGACTCTCTCTCTCTCTCAATCTGTTCTTTCTCCTTTGTTTTATTCAAACCCTCTTTCCTTTACCCTAATTAATCATATAATTAAGTGTGAAAAAGGACAATAAAACCCCACTAATTCACTTAAGGTTACCCCTTTTATCCCCTAAGTAATTAGACTTATTAATGTTACCCCTCAATCTTTATAGTTAAGGAAAGAATAGTCAAAAACGACCCTTAAAACGTGTGGAGAAATCCTAAACTGCCTGGGATTGCGTGACCTGTGACGGGCCGTCGTGCCTGTGACGGTCCGTCACAGTGGTCGTCGCAGCTCCCTCGAGCTCAAGTGGCCTGTGACGGCCCGTCACAGCCGTGACGGTCCGTCCTGTTCCTCCGTCATGACGGTCAGAAACTCGTTTTCTTGCACCAAATTCTCAAAAGTTGAAGTGTTTTGCAACGGGACTCACGACGGTTCGTTGTGGATGTGACGGCACGTCCTGCAGGTCCGTCACAATTTACAGAGAGTCGATTTTCAGTACCCAATTTCCAAAATTCTAAGTGCCATGGGACGACACTCCCTCGACGGGCCGTCGTGACCACGACGGTCCGTCGGGACACACGTTGTCTCTGCCAGTTTTTCCAGAAATGCACTCTGTTGCTCAAAACGACTAAACAGGTCGTTACATGGTCTCATACTTAGTATAAGTGGTGCACTCACCCCATTTTCTCCCTTTTTCCCAGCATTTTAAGTTCCGGTCATTGAAGGGCTTTTGAGACAACTTTGAAGGAAGACTTGGAACTCTCATTCATCCAAGTTGGCTAGGTCCTCACATTACGAGGGCAATGCCAATATCAACATTATGAAGTTGTTTTTAGTTTTTTCAATACTCCTATGTTCTTTCCATTTCTTTGAGTTCTAAACATGTATTATGACCTATACGTTGTATTGTTATATTGATGTATGGGCTACTCCCAAATTATTACACTATGGTAGATGGTTATGAGATGAGGCATGTTTTAAAAATTATCTTATATTATATATATTTATATATATATATGGTGTGTGTGTGTGTGTGTGTACGTGCAATAAAATTAGAAGACTAGGGTAATCTTCCTATATGAAGGGTCTATGTATGCTCGATATAACCATTATGTGTATGTAGAGGTCTATGTAAACCTCCATGTAGTAGTAATGAATTTTTTTACAAATTTCTGCATTTTAAACCTATAAAATAATGATGTAGGCTAAGAGGGTAGTCTTTGTCCTCAAAGAGGACGACGACGCCGTTTGCGTCAAGGGGGTGCTCCCAAGATATGACATTTGTACAAACTCTATGAATAAAAATACACTTTTACAATATTTAAACTTTTCACCTATGTTAATCATACATAGAGCAAAAGAAGTGAATATTGATAATTTCCTCTTAAGAACAAGTAGGAGATTTTCTTCAGTTCCATCCCCCAAATTAAAGTATTTCTCCAAAGATTTCATCACTGGATTGTGGGATTGAAATAGTACGTTCCTTTCATCCACTAGGTCCTTAGAATTCAGTCAGATTCTTGATCCTTGATATCTTGTTTAGATCTAGAGTTTTAAAACCTTGAAGAATTATTATGATATAGTTGTTATAATGTTCCTAATAAGATTATCATGTTTTTTCATGAAATTGTTGATTAGTTATTTGCATGAAATTTAGAACCATACGATTGTAGATCCTCTTAGTTTATCAATAACAATTGCTAGGTCAGTTGAACAATTAAGCATGCCTCAGATTTTGAATGTTCATTGTCAGTACTTAAATGTTGCATTCTCATTTCCAATAATTTAGTTATATTGTGTCATACACATTCCAATTTGGAGTAGCCTTAGTATTGAGTTAGATTAGGGTTCAACGTACCCTCATTGTCTCAAAACTGCGTGCCCTTGTAGGAGTATAAATCCCCTCATTGGGCATCAAATTTAAAGATCATATGAGTAATGCCTTGATACTCTGGAATGGAAATGTATATTAGGTCCTATCAATGTGGAGCGTACATCAGACTTCACGTTTAGCTTATGTTATTTGACGTCGGTGAATAGTTGCTCCCACAATCAGAATCTAGTGCATTTGACTAGGTTTTCAATATTTTAGTATTCAGTGTAAGCATTTTAATAATTAGTACTTCCTAATTAACTTCAGATCAGTTCATTTAAATGTATTTCAGTATTTACATTATGTTGAGATGCGTCATTTCTTAGTTATCCTTGTTCAACTTACATATTTTTTCAGTTATATTCTTATCTCGCATTCTCCGTACATTCCAAGTACTTATGCATACTCAGAGCTAGATCCTTTCATTATGCATGTTAGGGTACTCAGTATTCAGATCACGCATACATTTTGTTCCCGATCCATACTCAGCAGCATTAGGGGTGAGTCCTCACACTGTGAGGACAATAGACATGTTTTCCATTTCAGTCTTTTATTTCAGTTTCAGTTTTTCCTAGGACATGTCCCAAAAAATCGAGTTAGTTAGAGACTTTCTTAGATATAGTTTTATATTTAGCTTTAGTATTTGAGTGATTGTTTAGTATCACTTAATATTTAGAAGTTTATTATATATTCAGATTTGTACCGGTATTTCCCATCTTTCAGTTATCTTATAAATTAAATTGTTGCATAGTATCCTGTGTTCAGTATTTATAGTATGCTAATGATATGCCAGCTAGGGGTTAGCTTGGGGTAACTCGTGATCCTAGATCCCGTGTTTACGCCAAGGGGATAGCCGCAACTTGTGTCACTTTTCCATCAATACACAGAGATTCATGAATAAAATTGGTAAATCTTAATATTTTGTTTTTACTAAGACAAAATATCTTATGAAATTATTTTTAGAAAGAACCAAATAGAGATCATTAATTTAGCGATAGATACTACTAAAAGTATTGAATTAGCTATGGGATTTGTCAGTTATCCTAACTAATCCATCACTAAAAACCTCCTTGCTAATTCATGAATTTTCTTTTATTTTTTTTGCGCTAATCCATAGCTAAAAAAAATTAGCATGAAAATTTATTGTTCAGCTATGAAATTTCATCCATCTTAATTCCTTATTTTCTAGAAGGTTAATATACTCTTAGACCAATATCTCATCAAGGATGAATGACAACTATAAGATCAATATATACTCGAAAAAAATAAAGATGTAGTTAATTTCATAAATTTTCATATTATGACCTTCCCACTAAGATCATAGAACTATGGAAATTTCAAGAAAAAGTAATCAGAAAATACCTACTTAATTAACTTTCACAAAGTAATGTAGCCGAAAAATCCAACTTTAATTTTTCACTTTAAATAAATAATCTATCTGTTTTTGTTTACTCATTTTTGCTTGTCTAATTGAGACTGTGTTTACATTATATCATTAAATTGAGCTTAAAGACTGCATGTTCTTTTTATCATGAATTTAGGTTATTTTTATCTGACTTGAATCATCATAAATTCTAACTTATGTTAAAGAGAGATACATGACTTACTAGGAATTTGATCAATAAGCTCAGGGGTACGCTCCGTATTCGCTGGAAGAGAATCCGCTCTTTCACAAATATATTGATCTAGTTACGTAACCAAGCGAAAAGAGGTATTCTCTTAAAGCATGAATTCTTCTGTCCATTAATCCTACTCGAGAGTATTTTCTCTTGCACAAGGAACTAGAAACTAATCTCTCTCGCCTTCACTTAAAACACAACCTATGATAATTCAAGTCAGCCAAAAAATAACTAAACATAATGATAAAAAGACCATGTAAGGTGTAAAGCCTTAAGTCTAGGATTAGTATTTAAAGGTTGATGTAGTTGGAGAATGATTATATTAATATAACATTTAATTATATTCATGATGTAGGTTCAGGTCCTCAGCATTGAGATCACGCATAGATCAATTCGCAATACATACTCAACAACATTAGTGGTGAGTCCTCCTACATTGAGGACAATGGAATGTTTATTTCTTTTTTAGTTATGATGATGACATGTCCCAACAACTCTATTTAGTTACAGACTTTTTTAAACATAGTTTTAGATTTAGCTTTAGCATTTCACACTTAGAATTTCAATATATAATCAGATTAGTATTGGGTATTTCCCATCTTCCAATTATCTCATGATTTAAGCTTCTGCATAGTATCTTTTATTCAGTTGTTTTAGTATGCTTAAAATATGTCTGTTCAGGGTTAGCTTGGGGTCACTCGTGATCCTAGGGCTCGTGTTTATGCCAAGGGGTATAGGCCTTGGGGCGTGGTACCTGTTCCATCAATACACACAAAGATTAATGAATAAAATTGGTTAATCTTATTATTTCTTCTTTTGCTAAGATAAAATGCCTTCAGAACTTATTTTTATAAAGAACCAAATAGAGATCATTAATTTAGGGATTGATACAACTAAAAACATTAAATAGCTATGGAATTATTGGTAATCGCTAACTAATTCATGATTAAAAGCTTCTTGCAAATTCATCAATTTTTTTTTGGTCTAATCTATAGCTAAATAATATTATCATGTAATTTTTTATTATTCAGCTATAAAATTCCATCCATTGGAATTCCCTATTTTCTAGAAGACTAATATATTCTTAGACCAATAGCTCATAAAGGACAAACAACAACTTTAAGATCAATACATTCATTGAAAAAATAAATATGTGGTTAATTTCATAAATAGTCATATAATTATTATATTCCCACTAAGATCATATAAATATGGAAATTTCATTAAAAAGTAATTAAAAAATGCCTACCTAATTAACTAACACAAAATTGCTCAAAAATCCATCTTTAATTTTTCACTCTACATAAATAATCTTACATTTTTTTGTTTACTCATTTTTAATTTTCTATTGAGACTATGTTTTCATTATACCATTTTATTGACCTTGGAGACAACAATCCAATATTTAGTTACAATCTTTAGTTACAAAATAATCATTCTTAGGCTACATCAGTAAATCCTAAACTTAAGGCTCTACAACCTACATTCCTTTTATCATACATTTATGTTATTTTTGTATGACCTAAATCATCATGGATTGTGATTTATGTGAAGAGATAGACATGAATAACTAGGACTTGGTCAATTGGCTCAGGGTCATACCCCCCGTATACGACAGCAAAAGAATCCCCTCATTGACACTATATTGCTCTAGTCTCATAACCAAGACAAAAAAGGGGATTTCTATTAAGTATGGATTCTTCTGTACAGGAATCCACCTTTGACTTGTTACGGACTAGAGCGAATATTTCTTGCACTAGGGTCTAATTATGTGCGAAAGTTTGTATTCTCTTGCAGCAGATAGAGGGAATGCCCTTGAGCCTATGGATTCAATTCCTAGAAATTCATGTCTCTCTACTTTGCTTAAAACACAACCTATGATGATTCAAGTCGGAAAAAAATAACAAAATTTCATAATAAAAAGAGCATGTAAGTTGTAGAACCTAAAGTCTAAGCTTAGTATTTAAACATTGACGTAGCTTAAGAATGATTAGATTAATAAATATTGAATTGTGGTCTAATCTGAATCTAACTAAAGAAAGAATAGCTATGTAATAAAAACACCATGTCAAGTAGAAAAGAAAAAAGAGTGAACATGGATATATATTATTTTTTACATATTCATATTCTACAATATTTCCACGATACTCCTTATATTCCACATTAAGTGTAATTTATAAGGCAAAAGACACCTATTAAGAAAAATTCGTCAAACTTAGAAAAAAAAAGGAGGAAATAGGCGACCAAAACCGTTGCAAGAATGCAACACGTTTTCTTAAGTTTTTTCCCTAAAATTGAAGGACTTCTTCATAGATTTCGTCACCAAGTAATGGGATTTCACTTGTGGGTTCCATTCACTGATTAAGTCCCTAGAATTCAGTTAGATTCCTTATTTATGTATCTTGCTTAAACCTAAAATTTGTAAAACCTTAGATATTAGTTGTAATTTAGTTATTAGAGTATTCCTAACTAGATTATCTTGTTTTTGTGGAATCTTTGCTTACTTTTTTCCATGAAACTCATAACCCTTGTTGTGTAGATTCTTTTAGTTTATGAATGATACATGTTAGGTCAATTAAACAATTATACATGCATCATTTTTTTAATGTTACATTATCGCTTTATCATTGTTATATTCTTAGATTTTCATGTTAGTATTTGAGCTATTCAATGTTTCAGTTATGTGTGTTAGATATACATATTCAGTTTGGAATACGCTTAGAACCGAGTGGGCCAAGTTTTAGTATATTCTCATAGTCCCAGAACTGCATACCCCTGTAGGCTAAGTCCTATCTATGGGCATTACTTTTAGTGATTAAGCCATAAACGCCTCTATACCCTTGGAAAGGTATATCGGTTCCTTCAATGTTGTGCGTGCATTTGACATCATGGATAACTCATGTGGTGGTTTTGTCGGTTATTAATGGCTCCCATAGTCAAACTCTAATGTATTTAACCAGTTTTTTAGTTATACTTCAATATTCAGTCTCATCATGTTCCTCTTGCAATAATTCATGTGTAATCCTTATTGAATGATTTTTCCTGATTTCAAATCAAAAGTACTAAAAATCAAAATTTTGAGCATACACATAAAATGTAATGAACGGAATGGTTTCCTTGTTCTTGTTTGAACCAAAGAATTCTTCATGGAAAAAGTGAAATTAGGATAATTGTTAGCCACTATATCGAGTTGTTGTAGATCAATCTATTCGTTTGGTGTTATAGTTGTTACATGGATAAATTTATCTGGTTGGATAGGATATTAGTACAACTATTGGTTACCGTTTTGATTCATAATTATGACTTGATCATCTGGTTTTCCTGGTGAGCAGTTTGAAAATCTAAAGAGAAAATTATAATAAACCATTAAAATAAGTCATGTCAGGAGCAAAAATTTTATCAAAAGAATTCCAAACATCATTTAATGAAGTCTCCAATTTTAACTTAGGAGCTACAACATTGTCAGGATTATTATAAATACATACTTAAACTTCAAACCGCACTTATATCCCAATCATGATCACCCATTTTAAATCTATATAAATAATCTACTTAGATGTAAAAAATAAAAATTAGTTGATAAGAGAAACTAATAATGTTTTCTGCTAAATTACGGAGAGAAAAAATGATTCAAAGAGGGGGGTTTCTAATGGAGGAAGTAGATGATCAAAGAAACGTTTAGTGGGTATGACATTATAACTGAAAAGTTAAGATGAAGAAAAGTTGAACCAATTTCAAAATATATAGATAAAACTAAAGGCCTATCTACCTATCCCAGTGCATCCATACTTAATTTACAGTTAATGCACAATAAATAGTTTTTTCTATTTTAGAATGAGTGGGAATAGAAACAAAAGAGATGTCAAACATTATAATGTGAACCTTTTGTTTAAGATCATACATCTCATATATTATTGAAACAACTCGAGAGCACCCACTAGTCGTAACATGGTGTATTCAATCTAAAAGATATCTTACACAAGCCCTTAGAATTCATTCATCAAATAGGTATTAGAAAATATGGAAGAATTAAAATATTTCGTTAAAACATAACTTGAAGGTATTTCATAAGAGCGGTAGTCTCTCTAACATTATTGTCTCAAACCGTCTATGAATGACATGAATAAAAGTCTGACGACCCAATACGAGCCGCGAGTGGCACCCACACTTATCCTACTATGTAAGCGAACCAACCAATCTAAACCCCAACATTTCAACCATAATGAACCAAATATAATGCGGAAGACTTAAAACTCATTAATGAAAATCGATTAGATAACTTCTAAAAACTCAATACTTATTATTCCCAAAAACTGGAAGTCATCACCATAAGAACATCTATCCTCATACTACTAAATCTAAGAATGTCTAAGAAGCTAAAATAAATAACAGCTAGTCCATGCCGGAATTCAAGGCATCAAGACATGAAGAGGAAGATCCAGTCCAAGCTAGAAGCAATAGCTCACCGTGAAATCTGGCGTGATGAAGACGGCTAGAGTTGAGGACGAGTTGAAGACGATGGTACGTTTGCTCCATTCCACAAATAATCAAAGAAAAACAAATACAAGTAGGGGTCCGTACAAGGCACAAGTACTGAGTAGGTATCATCGGCCAACTCAAAATAGAAAACAGTATATATCGGATAATAACATAAAATCAACTAATATTCTTAACAGGTGACAACAACAATTACCATAACCATTAGTCACAACACCAAGCACATCTATGAGGACTCAACCCTCCAAACCCTACTCATTTGGAAAACAGGTTCTTTAGATTGAGTATATTAACATATTTCAAGATTCACTCTCTTTACTATCGTGGTGTCTGAACGTGACACTCCGATCCATCTACTATCCTGGTGTCGGAATGTGACACTCCGATCCATATACTATCCTGGTGTCGGAACGTGACACTCCGATCCATATACTATGCTGGTGTCGGAACGTGACACTCCGATCCATATATTATCCTGGTGTCGGAACGTGACACTTCAATCCAAATACTATCCTGATGTCGGAACGTGACACTCTGATCCATATACTATCCTTGTGTCGGAAAGTGACACCCGATCCATATACTATCCTGGTGTCAGAACGTGACACTCCGATCCATTTACTATCCTGGTGTCGGAACGTGACACTCCGATCCATATACTATCCTGGTGTCGGAACGTGACACTCCGATCCATAAACTATCACGGTGTCAGAACGTGACACTCCGATCCATATACTATCCTGGTGTCGGAACGTGACACCCGATCCATATACTATCCTTGTGTCGGAATGTGACACTCCGATCCATATACTATCCTGGTGTCGGAACATAACACTCCGATCCATATACTATCCTGGTGTCGAAACATGACACCCGATCCTCTAATCTCATTACTTTAGTTCATCAATGTAACGACCTGTTTAGTCGTTTTGAGCAGCAGATTTTAATTCTGGAAAAATTGGCTGAGACGACGGACCCCACGACGGACCGTCATGGGCACGACGGACCGTCGAGGGGGTCTCGTTTTAAAACACTTAGAAATTAGAAATTTGGGTACTGAAATCGACTCTCTGAACTTCGTGACGGAATGGCAGGACGGACCGTGACAGGCGTGAGGGGCCGTCACAGATCCTTTAGTGAAATTTAGTCTCTGAACTCTGTGACGGACCTGCAGGACGGACCGTCGCAGGCACGACGGGCCGTTACAGGTTGCGTAATCCCAGTCTGGGTCGGATTTCTGTTTAAGTTTTAATGGGGCGTTTTGGACTATTCCTGCTATAATTATAAATTTCGTGGTTTAATATTAATAACTCAATTTCTTGGGGGTTAAAAGAGATAACCTTGAGTTAATTAGTGGGTTAATTACTCATCTTTTATACTTAATTATATGCTAATTAGGGTAAAAGAAAGAGGGTTTGAATAACAAAATAGAAAGAACAAAGAGAGGGAAAGGAAACAATCGAGAAGGAGAAACGAAGAGGAAAACACAAAGCTTTGGAAAATTGCTTGCTTGATCACGATGTTCGGTGGAGGTAGTTTATGGTTTTGATTTTGATACTATTCGTAGTAAACTCTTAATAGCGAATGATATGTATTGGTAGTATTGTAAACCCTTCTATATGCTTAATTGATGCTTGCATGAATGTGAATTATATAATGTGATAAAATAAGCATGATGAAGCTATTGAATCCTAAATCTTGAAAGAAATCCTAATCTACCTTGTAATGGTGATGCCTTGGTATAAAGAAGGCTTGATGAACTAAAGTAATAAGATTGATGATGCCTTGGTACAAGAGAAGGCTTGATGAATTGATAGAATGAGATTAGTGGATCGGAGTGTCACGTTCCGACACATAGTATTAGGGGATCCGGTGTAA
Organism: Solanum corneliomulleri; assembly: GCA_027704805.1. Taxonomy (NCBI): domain Eukaryota; kingdom Viridiplantae; phylum Streptophyta; class Magnoliopsida; order Solanales; family Solanaceae; genus Solanum; species Solanum corneliomulleri. The sequence goes on along the minus strand of JAKWIY010003055.1, from coordinate 40,042,297 downwards.
CGAACTGACACGTAGAATTAGGGGATCAGAGTGTCACGTTCCGACACATAGTATTAAGGGATCGGGTGTCACGAACCGACACGTTGAATTAGGGGATCGGAGTGTCACGTTCCGACACATAGTATTAGGAAATAGGGTGTCACGAACCGGCACGTAGAAGTAGGGGATCGGAGTGTCACGTACCGACACATAGTAGTAGGGGATCAGAGTGTCACGTACCGACACAAGAGGAATAAAAGATAATGAATCTGGAAAGAAAGATGTTAATATACTCAATCTAATGAACCTAATCCCAAATGAGTATAGTATTGAGGCTTGAGTCCTCATGGATGAACTTGGTGGTACTTATTGCTGATTATAGTACTTGTTGTTGCTAATGTTGAGTATTGTAGTTGATTTATGATATTAACTGATATATACTGTTTTCTATTTTGAGTTGGCCGATGATACCTACTCAGACTTGTTGGTTGTATTGACCCCTTCTTGTATGTTTCTTTCTTTGTTATTTGTGGAGTGCAGCAAACGTGCCGTCGTCTTCAACTCAACCGTAACTCTAGCCAGTCTTCATTTACACCGGATTTCAGGGTGAGCTAATGCTTCTAGCTTGGACTGGATCTTCCTTCATGTCTTGATGCCTTGAAGTTCCGGCATGACTAGCTTTTATTTATTTTAGCTTCTTAGAAAACTCTTCGTTTAGTAATTTGATCATAGATGTTCTTGTGATGATGACTTCCAGATTTTGGGGATAATAATAGTTATTGAATTTATTTTTATTAATGAGTTTTAAGTCTTCCGCATTACTTTCTTTTGATATTATATTAAAACGTTGGGGTTTAGATTGGTTGGTTCGCTCATATAGTAGGATAAGTGTGGGTGCCACTCGCGGCTCGGTTTTGGGTCGTGACAGACTTGGTATCAGAGCATTAGGTTCGTTGGTCTCATCACACAAGAACGAGTCTAGTAGAGTCTTAAGGAACGGTAGGGGGACGCCTTTACTTTTCTTTGAGAGGCTATAAGACTTTAGGAAAATTCCATTCTTTCTTTCTTTTCTTTCGTGGTATTACTTGGATCCAATTGGTATCTAGGTGATGGGAGGTCGTCCTCTAGAGGAAAGGGACAAGCACCTAGCCCATCTGCTACTAGGGCGGTGACTCCTCCACCGTCTGAGGAAGTAATAAGAGAGGCTGAGGAAGGGGAAAATGAACAAGTACAGAATGAGGGATTGCCACCCCAACCTACCCCAGAGATGATCAATCAGGTTCTTGCTTATCTTAGCGGGTTATCTGACCAGGGCCAGACACCTCCAGTGTTTTCTGCACCAGCAGCTCAGGTTCAGGAGGTACAACATGCAGCTACTATGGCTCCATGCATGGATGCCTCATTGGAAATAGGCACGTTTCCTCGTCTTACTACAGGGCCTATAATGACAAATGATCAGCATGAACTTTTCAGTAAGTTCTTGAAATTAAAACCTCCATTCTTCAAGGGTGCTGAATCTGAGGATGCTTACGATTTTCAGGTTGACTGTCATGAGCTACTACACAAAATGGGTATAGTAGAACGTTTGGTGTTGAGTTCGTGAGTTATCAGTTTCAAGGAAACGCCAAAAATGTGGTGGCGGTCACATGTTGAGTGTCAACCAACAGAGGCACCACCTATGACTTGGGCATCATTCTCTAGCTTGTTTATGGAGATAAGATATCCCTCGGACTTTGAGGGGATAGGAAAAGGGATGAGTTCTTGAGCCTAGAGCAAGGTGGGATGTCAGTTACTGCATATGAGGTAAGTTTCTGTGCATTATACCAGGTCAGGTATCCCCACCCACTTGTGTTTCAGTCCACAAGAGCGAGATTCGCCGTTTGGGTGAAGGGGTTGAGGTCGAATTGCGGATTTCAGCCTTACAGGTAGCGGCTACGGCAAAATCCTTCCATGAAGTGGTAGACCGTGGAGTGAGAGGTGAAAGGAGTGATGCAGATGAGACTTCACCACGACATCGACATCAAAAGGTTTCGAAAGGGAGGTGAGTTTAATGGTTTCTTACTCTAGAGGACAGGGTTCAGGAGTTACTCAGTCCGACCATTCAGTCTTCACTAAAGACTGTAGTTGGGGGTCCCCTCAGACCAGTCAACACTTCTCTGAGAGACCTATGATTGACTCCAGAGAGTGTTATGGATGTGGGGAGACTAAACATATTAGGAGGAATTGTCCAAAACAGAGTTATAGACCCCCAATAGCTAGAGGTAGAGGTGGTCATGGTAGAGGTCGTTATTCTGGAAGAGGTGGTGGCCGAGGTAATGGTGGTCACCAAAACGGCCGGGGTGATGGGCAAACTGGAGCCACTACAGCACAACATGGTAGGGGCAACGGGCAGACAGGCGATAGGGCCCATTGTTACGCTTTCCCTGGGAGATCTGAAGCGGAGACATCTGATGCGGTTATCACAGGTAATCTTTTGGTTTGTGATTGCATGGCTTCAGTATTATTTGATCCTGGCTCCACATTTTCATATGTATCTTCTTCATTTGCTACTGGTCTTAATTTACCTTGTGAATTGCTTGACATGCCTATTCGTGTGTCTACTCCGGTGGGTGAGTCTGTGATAGTTGAAAAAGTATATAGGTCTTGTTTGGTGACTTTTGTGGGGAGCAACACTAATGTAGATTTGGTTATCTTAAAAATGGTTGACTTCGATGTGATTCTGGGTATGCCTTGTCTTTCTCGAAATTTTGCAATCTTTGATTGTAATGCTAAAACTATGACGTTAGCCAAGCCTGGAACAGATCAGTTAGTGTGGGAGGGCGACTAAACTTCCACTCCGGTTCATATCATCTCCTTTCTTCGTGCTAAGAGAATGGTTAGTAAGGGGTGTTTAGCTTTCTTGGCACATCTCAGGGATGACACTACCCAAGTACCTCCAATTGAGTCAGTTTCGGTAGTCCGTGAGTTTCTGGATGTGTTCCTTGCAGATCTTCCTGGTATGCCACCGGATAGAGATATTGATTTCTACATTGAGTTTGAACCGGGTACTCGCCCCATTTCTATACCTCCTTATAGAATGGCTCCCGCAGAGTTAAGAGTGTTAAAGACCCAACTTCAAGAGTTGTTGAGCAAAGGCTTCATTAGACCAAGTGCATCTCCTTGGGGTGCTCCGGTGTTATTTGTGATGAAGAAGGATGGGAGTTTTCGGATGTGCATAGACTACCGGCAGTTGAACAAGTTAACTATTAAGAACAAGTATCCCATTCCTCGCATTGATGACTTGTTCGATCAGTTACAAGGTGCTTGTGTCTTCTCTAAATTGACTTGAGATCCGGTTATCATCAATTGAAAATACGGGCAACGGATGTGCCAAAGACTGCTTTTTGAACTAGGTATGGGCATTACGAATTTGTGGTAATGTCTTTGGTCTTACGAATGCCCCTGCTGCTTTCATGAGCTTGATGAACGGGATTTTTAAGCCATATCTGGATCTCTTTGTGATCGTATTTATTGAGATATACTGATATACTCAAAGAGTAAGAAGGAACATGAGGAGCATTTGAGAATGGTTTAGAGTTGTTGAGGAAGAAAAAGCTTTATGCCAAATTCTCCAAGTGTGAGTTTTGGCTAGATTCAGTGTCCTTCTTAGGGCACGTGGTTTTTAAGGATGGAGTGATGGTGGATCCATCTAAGATTGAGACAGTGAAGAATTGGGTAAGACCTACTAACGTGTCAGAAATAAGGATCTTTGTTTGTTTAGCTAGCTACTACCGCCGATTTGTCAAGGGATTCTCTTCTATTGCTTCCAATTTAACGAATTTGACTAAGCAGAATGTTCCATTTGTATGGTCGGATGAGTGTGAGGAAAGCTTTCAGAACTCAAGACCTTGTTGACTACTGCACCATTCTTACCTTGCCAGTGGAAGGTAAGAATTTCATTGTCTATTGTGATGCATCCTATTCGGGTTTGGGTGCAGTGCTAATGCAAGAGAAGAATGTAATTGCTTATGCTTCAAGGCAATTAAAGGTGCACGAACGCAATTACCCGACCCATGATTTGGAGTTGGCCGCAGTAGTATTTGCATTAAAGCAATGGAGACACTATTTATATGGGGTTAAGTGTGAGGTTTATACGGATCACCATAGCCTACAGTATGTCTTTATTCAGAGGGATTTGAATTTGAGACAGAGGAGATGGATGGAACTACTAAAGGACTATGATGTTACCATCTTGTATCACAAAGGAAAGGCTAATGTTGTGGCAGACGCCTTAAGTAGAAAGGCAGGAAGCATGGGTAGTTTAGCCCACTTACAAGTCTCTAGACGCCCGTTGGCGAGAGAAATCCAAAACTTGGCTAATGACTTTATGAAGATAGAAGTAAATGAGAAGGGAGGATTTTTGGCTTGTGTGGAGGCGAGATCTTCTTTTCTTGACAAGATCAAGGGAAAACAAATTGTTGATGAGAAACTAAGTCGAATTCGGGATATGGTGTTGCGAGGAGAGGCTAAAGAAGCAATAATTGATGAGGAAGGTGTTTTGAGGATTAAGGGAAGGGTATGTGTGCCCTGTGTAGATGATTTGATCCACACTATTCTTACAGAGGCTCATAGATCCGGATATTCTATACATCCTGGTGCAACCAAGATGTACCATGACCTAAAACAACACTTTTGGTGGAGTAGAATGAAGCGCGACATTGTTGATTTTGTTGCCAAATGTCCAAATTGTCAACAAGTAAAGTATGAACACCAGAGGCCTGGAGGAACACTTCAGACAATGCCCATTCCTTAATGGAAGTGGGAGAGAATTGCAATGGACTTCGTGGTTGGTCTTCCAAAGACATTGGGTAAGTTTGATTCCATTTGGGTAATTGTGGACAGATTAAGTAAGTCTGCTCACTTCATTCCGGTCAAGGTGACCTACAATGCAGAGAAGTTAGCCAAAATCTACATCTCAGAAATCGTTCGATTGCATGGAGTTCCACTTTCCATAATATCAGATAGAGGTACGGAGTTTACTTCTAAGTTTTGGAGAACATTGCATGCGGAATTAGGTACTAGGTTGGACCTTAGTACTGCATTTCACCCTCATGATGGTCAGTCTGAGCGAACGATTCAGGTATTGGAAGATATGCTTCGTGCATGTGTGATAGAATTTGGTGGTCATTAGGATAACTTCTTACCCTTAGCAGAGTTTTCATACAATAATAGCTATCACTCCAGTATTTACATGGCTCCATTTGAAGCATTGTATGGGAGGAGATGTAGGTCTCCCATTGGTTGGTTTGATGCATTTGAGGTTAGACCTTGGGGTACTGACCTTTTGAGAGATTCATTCGAGAAAGTGAAATCTATTCAAGGGAATCTTTTAGCGGCGCAAAGTAGGCAAAAGGAATATGCAGATCGAAAGGTTAGAGACTTGGAGTTCATGGAGGGTGAACAAGTCTTGCTGAAGGTTTCACCCATGAAAGGGGTGATGCGGTTTGGTAAAAGAGGTAAGCTAAGCCCAAGGTATATTGGACCATTTGAAGTACTTAAGCCAGTAGGGGAGGTGGCTTATGAATTAGCCTTGCCTCCAGGTCTGTCTGGAGTGCATCCGGTATTTCATGTGTCTATGTTGAAAAGATACCATGGGGATGGAAACTACATCATTCGTTGGGATTCAGTTCTGCTTGATGAGAATTTGACTTATGAGGAGGAGCCTGTTGCTATTTTAGATAGAGAAGTCCGCAAGTTGAGGTCGAGGGAGATTGTACCTATCAAAGTTCAATGGAAGAATCGACCAGTTGAAGAAGCCACTTGGGAGAAGGAGGATGATATGCAAGAAAGATACCCACATCTGTTTACAGATTCAGGTACTCCTTTTCGCCCGCGTTTTTCCTTCTTGTGATCGTTCGAGGACGAACGATGGGTAAATTGGTATCTATTGTAACGACCTATTTAGTCGTTTTGAGCAGCAGATTTTAATTCTGGAAAAACTGGCTGAGACGACGGACCCCACGACGGACCGTCACGGGCACGACGCATCGTCGAGGGTGTCTCATTTCAAAACACTTAGAAATTAGAAATTTGGGTACTGAAATCGACTCTCTGAACTTCGTGACAGAATGGCAGGATGGACCGTCACAGGCGTGATGGGCCGTCACAGATCCTTTTGTGATATTTTGTCTGTGATCTCTGTGACGGACCTGCAGGCACGACGGGCCGTCACAGGTTGCGTAATCCCAGTCAGGGTTGGATTTGTGTTAAAGTTTTAAAGGGGCGTTTAGGACTATTGCTGCTATAATTATAAATTTCGTGGGTTAATATTAATAACTCAATTTCTTGGGGGTTAAAAGAGATAACCTTGAGTTAATTTGTGGGTTTATTCCTCATTTTTTGTACTTAATTATATGCTAATTAGGGTAAAAGAAAGAGGGTTTGAATAAGAAAAATAGAAAGAACAAAGAGAGGGAAAGAGAAACGATCGAGAGAGGAGAAACAAAGAGGAAAACACAAAGCTTTGGAAAATTGCTTGCTTGATCACGAATCTTCGGTGGAGGTAGGTTATGGTTTTGATACTATTCGTAGTAAACTCTTAATAGCGAATGATATGTATTGGTAGTATTGTAAACCCTTCTATATGCTTAATTGTATGCTTGCATGAATGTGAATTATATAATTGTGATAAAATAAGTATGATGAAGCTATTGAATCCTAAATCTTGAAAGAAATCCTAATCTACCTTGTTTATGGTGATGCCTTTGTATAAAGAAGGCTTGATGAACTAAAGTAATAAGATTGATGATGCCTTAGTACAAGAGAAGGCTTGATGAATTGATAGAATGAGATTAGTGGATCGGAGTGTCACGTTCCGACACATAGTATTAGGGGATCGGGTGTCACGAACCGACACGTAGAATTAGGGGATCGGAGTGTAACGTTCCGACACATAGTATTAAGGGATCGGGTGTCACGAACCGACATGTAGAATTAGGGGATCGGAGTGTCACGTTCCGACACATTGTATTAGGGGATCGGGTGTCACGAACCGGCACGTAGAAGTAGGGGATGGGAGTGTCACGTACCAACACATAGTAGTAGGGGATCAGAGTGTCACGTACCGACACAAAAGGAATAAAAGATAATGAATCTGGAAAGATGTTAATATACTCAATCTAATGAACCTAATTCCCAAATGAGTATGGTATTGAGGCTTGAGTCCTCATGGATGACTTGGTGGTACTTATTGATGATTATAGTACTTGTTGTTGCTACATATTGAGTATTGTAGTTGATTTATGATATTAACTGATATATACTGTTTTCTATTTTGAGTTGGCCGATGATACCTACTCAGTACTTGTGTTTTGTGCTGACCCCTACTTGTATGTTTCTTTCTTTGTTATTTGTGGAGTACAACAAATGTGCCGTCGTCTTCAACTCAACCGTAACTCTAGCCAGTCTTCATTACACCGGATTTCAGGGTGAGCTAATGCTTGTAGCTTGGACTTGATCTTCTTCTTCATGTCTTGATGCCTTGAAGTTCCGGCATGGACTAGCTTTTATTTATTATAGCTTCTTAGAATACTCTTAGTTTAGTAATTTGATCATAGATGTTCATGTGATGATGACTTCCTGATTTTGGGGATAATAATAGTTATTGATTGATTTTTACTATTGAGTTTTAAGTCTTCCGCATTACTTTTTGTTGATATTATATTAAAACGTTGGGGTTTAGATTGGTTGGACGCTCACATAGTAGGATAAGTGTGGGTGCCACTCGCGGCTCGGCTTTGGGTCGTGAAAATCAGGCCTTCTTTTATACCAAGGCATCATCATTAACAAAGTAAATTAAAGATTTAAGATTCACAGCCTTATCTTTCAAATCCATTACAATTACGTAATCACATCATGCAAGCACACAATTAAGCATATAGAAGTCCTTACAATACTACCCAATACATATCATTCACTATTAAGAGTTTACTATGAAATAGCAATAACCATAACCTACCTCCACCGAAGAATCGCGATCAAACAAGCTATCTTCCCAAAACCTTTGCTTTCCTTGCGTTCTCTCTTCTTGATCGTTCGTTTCTCCCTCTCCTTGTTCTTTCTGTTTTTCTTATTCCAAACCCTTTTTCTTTTACCCTAATTGTCATATAATTAAGTATAAAAGATGATAATAATAACCCACTAATTATTTCAAGGTTATCTCCTTTAACCCCCAAGTAATTGAATTATTAACATTAATCCACTAACTTTATAATTATAAGCATGAATAGTCCAAAATGCCCCTATAAAAACTTTAACAGAAATCTGACCCAGTCTGGGTTACGCAACCTGTGACGGTCCGTCATTGCTGTGACGGCCCGTCCGGCAGGTCCGTCACAAAGTTCAGAGAGTTAAATTCTGTGGAAAGGTTTGTGACGGTCCGTCGTGCCAACGACGGTCCGTCCTGCCATTCCGTCACGAAGTTCAGAGAGTCGATCTCAGTACCCAAATTTCAGAATTCTAAGTGTTTTGGAACGAGACCCCCTCGACGGTCCTCGTGCCCATGACGGTCCGTCGTGGGATATGTCGACTCAGACAGTGATTTCCAGAAATAAAATCTGCTGCTCAAAACGACTAAACAGGTCGTTATAATAGATACCAATTTACCCATCGTTCGTCCTCGAACGATCACAAGAAAAAAACAAGGGCGAAAAGGAGTACCTGAATCTGTAAACAGGTGTGGGTATCTTTCTTGCATATCAGCCTCCTTCTCCCAAGTGGACTCTTCAACTGGTCGATTCTTCCATTGAACTTTGATGGATGCAATCACCCTTGATCTAAACTTGCGAATTTCTCTATCTAGAATGGCAACAAGCTCCTCCTCATACGACAAATTCTCATCAAGAAGAACTGAATCCCAACGAATAATGTAGTTTCCATCCCTATGGTATCTTTTCAGCATAGACACATGAAATACCAGGTGCACTCCTGAAAGCCCTGGAGGCAAGTCTAATTCATAAGCCACCTCCCCTACTCGCTTAAGTACTTCAAATGGTCCAATATACCTAGGGCTTAGCTTACCTCTTTTACCAAACCACATCACCCCTTTCATGGGTGAAACCTTCATCAAGACTTGTTCACCCTCCATGAACTCCAAGTCTCGAACCTTTCGATCTGCATATTCCATTTGCCTACATTAAGCCGCTAAAAGATTTTCTTGAATGAATTTCACTTTCTCTAATGAATCCCTCAAAAGATCAGTACCCCAAGGTCTAACCTCAAATGCATCAAACCAACCAATGGGAGACCTACATCTCCTCCCATACAGTGCTTCGAATGGGGCCATGTCAATACTGGAGTGATAGCTATTATTGTATGAGAACTCTACTAAGGGTTAGAAGTTATCCCAATGACCACCAAATTCTATCACACATGCACGAAGCATATCCTCCAATACCTGAATAGTTCGCTCCGACTGAAGGGGAAATGCAATACTAAGATCCAACTTAGTACCTAATTCAGCATGCAATGTTCTCCAAAACTTAGAAGTAAACTGCGTACCTCTATCTGATATGATGGAAAGTGGAACTCCATGCAATCGAACTTTCTGAGATATAGAGTTTGGCTAACCTTTCTGCATTGTAAGTCACCTTGACCGGAATGAAGTGAGCAGACTTAGTTAATCTGTCGACAATTACCCAAATTGAATCAAACTTTCCCAATGTCTTTGGAAGACCAACCACGAAGTCAATTGCAATTCTCTCCCACTTCCATTCAGGAATGGGCATTCTCTGATGTATTCCTCCGTGCCTCTGATGTTCATACTTTACTTGCTGACAATTTAAATTTTTGGCAACAAAATCAACAATGTCACACTTCATTCTACTCCACCAAAAGTGTTGCTTTAGGTAACGGTACATCTTGGTTGCACCAGGATGTATAGAATATCTGGAACTATGCGCCTCTCTGAGGATAGCGCGGATCAAATCATCAACACGGGGCACACATACCCTTCCATTAATCCTCAAAACGCCTTCTTCATCAATTATTGCCTCTTTGGCCTCTCCTCGCAACACTATATCCCTAATTTGGCTTAGTTTCTCATCATCAAACTGTTTTCCCTTGATCTTGTCAAGAAAAGAAGATCTTGCCTCTACACAGGCCAAAAATCCTCCTTTCTCTAGTATTTCCAGTCTCATAAAGTCATTAGCCAAGTTTTGGACTTCTCTAGCCAATGGGCGTCTAAAAACTTGTAAGTGGGCTAAACTACCCATGCTTCATGCTTTTCTACTTAAAGCATCAGCCACCACATTTGCTTTTCTGGGTGATACAGAATATTAATATCATAGTCCTTTAACAGTTCCATCCACCTCCTCTTTCTCAAATTCAAGTCTTTCTGGGTAAATACATACTGTAGACTACGATGATCTGTGTAGACTTCACACTTGACCCCATATAGATAATGTCTCCATTGCTTTAATGCAAACACAACTGCAGCCAATTCCAAATCATGGGTCGGATAATTACTTTCATGCACCTTTAATTGCCTCGAGGCATAAGCAATTACATTCTTCTCTTGTATTAGCAATGCACACAAACAAGAATAGGATGCATCACAATAAACAATGAAATTCTTACCCTTTACTGGCAAGGTAAGGATAGGTGTCGTAGTCAACAAGGTCTTGAGTTTCTGAAAGCTTTCCTCACATTCATCCGACCATACAAATGGAAAATTCTGCTTAGTCAAGTTTGTCAATTGGGAAGCAATAGAAGAGAATCCCTTGACAAATCGACGGTAGTAGCTAGCTAAACCAACAAAACTCCTTACTTCTGTAACATTAGTAGGTCTTACCCAATTCCTCACTGTTTCAATCTTAGAAGGATCCACCATCACTCCATCCTTAGAAACCATGTGCCCCAAGAAGGACACTGAATCTAGCCAAAACTCACACTTGGAGAATTTGGCATAAAGCCTTTTCTCCCTTAATACTTCCAACAAAATTCTCAAATGCTCCTCATGTTCCTTCTTACTCTTGGAGTATATCAGTATATCATCAATAAATACGATCACAAAGAGATCTAGACATGGCTTAAAAATCCCGTTCATCAAGCTCATGAAAGCAGCAGGGGCATTCGTAAGACCAAAAGACATTACTACGAATTCGTAATGCCCATACCTGGTTCAAAAAGCAGTCTTTGGCACATCTGTTGCCCGTATTTTCAATTAATGATAACCGGATCTCAAGTCAATCTTAGAGAAGACACAAGCGTCTTGTAACTGATCGAACAAGTCATCAATGCGAGGAATGGGGTACTTGTTCTTAATAGTTACCTTGTTCAACTGCCGGTAGTCTATGCACATCCGAAAACTCCCATCCTTCTTCTTCACAAATAACACCGGAGCACCCCAAGGGGAAGCGCTTGGTCTAATGAAGCCTTTACTTAACAACTCTTGAAGTTGGGCCTTTAACTCCCTTAACTCTGCTGGAGCCATTCTATAAGGGGGTATGGAAGTGGGGCGAGTATCCGGCTCCAGATCAATGCAAAAGTCAATATCCCTTTCCGGTGGCATACCAGGAAGGTCTACAGGGAACACATCCAGAAACTGACGGACTATCGAAATCGACTCAATTGAAGGCACTTGGGTAGAATCATCCCTGCGGTGTGCCAAGAACGCTAAACACCCATTACTAACCATTCTCTTAGCACGAAGAAAGGAGATGATACGAATTGGAGTGGAAGTGTAGTCACCCTCCCACACTAACGGATCTGTCCCAGGCTTGGCCAACGTTACAGTTTTAGCATTACAATCTAAGATTGCAAAATTTGGAGAAAGCCAAGTCATACCCACAATTACATCGAAATCAACCATTTCTAAAATAACCAAGTCTACATGAGTATTGCTCCCCACAAAAGTCACCAGACAAGACCTATATACCTTTTCAACTATCACAGACTCACCCACCGGAGTAGAAACACGAATAGGCATGTCAAGCAATTCACAATGTAAATTAAGACCAGTAGCAAATGAGGAAGATACATATGAAAATGTGCAGCCAGAATCAAATAATACAGAAGCCATGCAATCACAAACAAAAAGATTACCTGTGATAACAGCATTAGATGTCTCCGCTTCAGACCGCCCAGGGAAAGCATAACAATGGACCCTATCACCTATCTGCCCCTTGCCCCTACCATGTTGTGCTGTAGTGGCTCCATTTTGCCCGTCACCCCGGCCGTTTTGGTGACCACCATTATCTCGACCACCACGTCCTCCAGAATGACGGCCTCTTCCATGATCACCTCTACCTCTGACTATTGCAGGTCTGTAACTCTGTTTTGGACAATACCTCTTAATGTGTCCAGTCTCCCCACATCCATAACACTCTCTGGATTCAAGCGTAGGTCTCTGTGAGAATGACGAAGTCTGGGGATAACCTCCAAACTAACTGAAATGTTGACCGGTCTGCGGTGGACCCCCAACTACAGCCTGCAGTAAAGAATTAATAGGTCGGGCTGGATAAACTCCTTAACCCTGCCCTCTGGAGTAAGACCCATTAAACTCACCTCCCTTACGAAACCTTTTAGATGTCGATGCCATGGTGAAGTCATCTGGCTTCACTCCCTCCACCTCTATCACGAAGTCTACCACTTCCTGAAAGGATTTTGCTGTAGCCGCTACCTGTAAGGGTGAAATCCACAAATCTGACCTCAACCCCTTCACAAAATGGTGAATCCGTTCTTGTGGACTGAAACAAAGCTGGGTGGCATACCTGGATAATGCACGAAACTTAGCCTCATACGCAGGAACCGACATCCTGCCTTGCTCTAGGCTCAAGAATTCATCTCTCCTCTTATCCCTCAAGGTCCGGGGGATATACTTCTCCATAAATAAGCTAAAGAATGACGCCGAAGTCATAGGTGGTGCCTGTGCGGGTTGACACTCAACATATGACCGCCACCACATTTTGGCATTTTCCCTGAAACTGATAGGTAACAAACTCAACGCCAAATCGTTCCACTATGCCCATTTTATGTAGTAACTCATGACAATCAACTAGAAAGTTGTAGGCATCCTCAGATTCAGCACCTTTGAAGACAAAAGGCTTCAATTTCAAGAACTTACTGAAAAGTTCATGCTGATCACTTGTCATTATAGGCCCTGTAGTCAAACGAGGAAACGCGCCTATTTCCAATGAGGCATCCATGCGGGGAGCATCATCAGCGGCCTGTCGTACTTCCGGAACCTGAGGTGCTGGTGCAGAAAACACTGGAGGTGTCTGGCCTTGATCAGATAACCCGCTAAGATAAGAAAGAACCTGATTAATCATCTCTGGGGTGGGTTGGGGTGGTAGTTCCTCATTCTGCACTTGCTCTTTTTCCCCTTCCTCACCCTCTCTTACTACTTCCTCAGTCGGTGGAGGAGTCACCGCCCTAGTGCTAGATGGGTCAGGTGCTTGTCCTCTTTCTCTAGAAGACGTTCTCCCGCGACCTCTACCACGGCCTCTTGCCACTACTCCTCTTCGAGCTAAAGCCTCAGTGGCTGGCTCAGATGCATCTTGTCTTGCCGGTGTTGGTGTTGGCGTAGTTGTTGCTCTAGTTCTAACCATCTGCAAAATAGAGTGAAGATGGTCAGATACCAATTTGTATCGCCTAGATACCAATTGGATCCAAGTAATAGCACGAAAGAAAGAAAGAAAGAATGGAATTTTCCTAAAGCCTTATAGACTCTCAAAGAAAAGTAAAGGCATCCCCCTACCGTTCCTTAAGACTCTACTAGACTCGTTCTTGTGTGATGATACCAACGAACCTAATGCTCTGATACCAAGTTTGTCATGACCCAAAACGAGCCGCGAGTGGCACCCACACTTATCTACTATGTGAGCGAACCAACCAATCTAAACCCCAATATTTCAACCATAATGAACAAAATACAATGCGGAAGACTTAAAACTCATTAATGAAAATCGATTAAATAACTTCTAAAAACTCAATACTTATTATTCCCAAAAACTGGAAGTCATCACCACAAGAACATCTATCCTCATAATACTAAATCTAAGAATGTCTAAGAAGCTAAAATAAATAAACAGCTAGTCCATGCCGGAATTTCAAGGCATCAAGACATGAAGAGGAAGATCCCGTCCAAGCTAAAAGCAATAGCTCACCCTGAATTCTGGCGTGATGAAGACTGGATAGAGTGACGACGAGTTGAAGATGATGGTACGTTTGCTGCATTCCACAAATAATCAAAGAAAAATAAATACAAGTAGGGGTCAGTACAAGGCACAAGTACTGAGTAGGTATCATCGGCCAACTCAAAATAGAAAACAGTATATATCAGATAATAACATAAAATCAGCTAATATTGTAACAGGTGACAACAACAATTACCATAACCCTTGGTCACAACACCAAGCACATCTATGAGGACTCAAGCCTCTACACCCTACTCATTTGGGAAACAGGTTCTTTAGATTTAGGATATTAACATATTTCAAGATTCACTTTCTTTACTATCCTGGTGTCGGAACGTGACACTCCTATCCATCTACTATCCTGGTGTCAGAATGTGACACTCCGATCCATATACTATCCTGGTGTCGGAACGTGACACTCCGATCCATATACTATGCTGGTGTCGGAACGTGACACTCCGATCCATATATTATCATGGTGTCGGAACGTGACACTCCGATCCATATACTATCCTGATGTCGGAACGTGACACTCTGATCCATATACTATCCTTGTGTCGGAACATGACACCCAATCCATATACTATCCTGGTGTCGGAACATGACACTCCGATCCATTTACTATCCTGGTGTCGGAACGTGACACTCCGATCCATATACTATCCTGGTGTCAGAACGTGACACCCGATCCTCTTATCTCATTACATTAGTTCATCAAGCCTTGTTTTATACCAAGGCATGATCATTAACAAAGTAAATTTAAGATTTAAGATTCACAGCCTTATCTTTCCAATCCATTACAATTACGTAATCACATCATGCAAGCACACAATTAAGCATATAGAAGACTTTACAATACTACCCAATACATATCATTCGCTATTAAGAGTTTACTATGAAATAGAAATAACCATAACCTACCTCCACCGAAGAATCGCGATCAAACAAGCTATCTTCCCAAAACATTTGCTTTCCTTGCGTTCTCTCTTCTTGATCGTTCGTTTCTCCCACTCCTTGTTCTTTTTGTTTTTCTTATTCCAAACCCTTTTTCTTTTACCCTAATTGTCATATAATTAAGTATAAAAGATGATAAAAATAACCCACTAATAATTTCAAAGTTATCTCCTTTAACCCCCAAGTAATTGAATTATTAAAATTAATCCACTCACTTTATAATTATAAGCATTAATAGTCCAAAACGCCCCTTTAAAAACTTTAACAGAAATCCGACCCAGTCTGGGTTACGCAACCTGTGACGGTCCGTCATGGCTGTGACGGTCCGTCCTGCAGGTCCGTCACAAAGTTCAGAGAGTTAATGCTGTGGAAAGGTTTGTGATGGTCCGTCGTGCCAACGACGGTCCGTCCTGCCATTCCGTCACGAAGTTCAGAGAGTCGATCTCAGTACCCAAATTTCAGAATTCTAAGTGTTTTGGAACGAGACCCCCTCGACGGTCTATCGTGCCCATGACGGTCCGTCGTGGGATCCGTCGACTCAGACAGTGATTTCCAGAAATAAATTCTGCTGCTCAAAACGACTAAATAGGTTGTTACATTGGACACAGACACATAAAGTCTAAAATATAAAAGTAAACGTCACAAAGGTAAATAGATATTTTTCTCGATGCAATGAGGACTTAGAAAGATCTTCAATCTTCTAAAATTTTTAAACTCTAGCCTCCAATAGCAACGCAGAGCTCCAACCCTACATTTTGTTAGAATGTAGGCAATATGCGTTAGTACAAAAGTACTAAGTATGGAAGCTATAATAACATCATAAGAGTATCTTAAATTATCAGTCAACATAATACATAATCGTAATTTGATACTTCAACCATTTGTCTTTTATACTCAAGTGAACTTCATCCCAAGCCACCTACACATATACTTGTGCAAGTCAAAGGTAGCATCCCATACTACGACCTAAGCTAAGCACTCTTTGGTAATTCTTGGTCATAGACCTCATTAATACTTAAGTAGAGCACTATATCTCTAGGACACCTCAACGCACACTTGTGCAACTCATGTGGTGCATCCCGTTCTACTTCACACACTAAGCATATCTTGAAGTCACCTATTCATGTGTTACTCCCTCTTAAGTGTCACTAAGGACCTAATTTCATATTTTACAAGGAAATATCATCTTAAATCAATCTTAACATGGCAGGCAACTATAGCCACTACTTAGGCTAGCCATTCTTCATAAGAGGACATTTCATAAGTAGCTTTAAGTCAAACTTGTGTCATGTATGAATGACATACCATTCTTCCGTTCACGCTAAGTAATCATTTAGGCTAGCTTACTCAATGCTAACTATCTTTCATACTAGTCTATCAATAATAGCATACTATCATACTAGACATAACTAATATGGAAAACATAATATCATGAGATCCAACTATCATAGGAAGGTTATAAAAATACCCACCTAGCCACCAAGCATCCACTCATCAATATGTATTCTTTCCATAGGGTATTACAATTCGCCTAAGTTATAATGAGTAATATGACACAACCTATTCTATGAATTTAACATTCAATGCAAGCCAAGCTACCATTAGGACAGTATAAGTCATCTATCCTAAAACTACTATGAAATGGTTTTGGCCTAACCAAGTCAAGCTATCATAAGGCATTGTAATCATGCTAATTAAAGTTATCCTTAGGAGAGTTTCATTCCTCAATTCCAAGATACCATGTGAATCACTATCCCTAATCTTCCGTGAGATTTATTATGTTAAGCTACAACGAAATTTACTATCTCAAGTTACCATGAGACTTACCATCTCAAGCTTCCAACCTATGTCTTATTTTAGTAAGCCAGGCTTCACATGTAGGAAAGACAAGTCTCAACCTCAATCTATTCTAGTCTAACTTTCTTGGATTCATTTAAGATTATTAGGTCAACCTAGAATCCTTATATGTGAGAGAACTTGCTTCGCTTATCTTGTTCATATCTAAGTGTATAAGAGAAAGAGAATACATGATCAATATCCAAAAAATTTAATATGTGATATCACACAAATAGGGATTTGGGGGTAAAGTCAATATGAGGAGATATGTAATGATTATTATCTTTCTCTTATACACTTATATATGAACAAGCTAGGATTCTAGGTTGACCTAATAACCTAAGATGAATCAAAGAAAGTTATATTCTAATAGCTTGATGTTGAGACTTTTGTTTCCTTCATGTAAAGCTTGTCTTATTAAAATAAGACCAAGGTTGGAAGCTTGAGATGGTAAGTCTCATTTTAGCTTGAGATAGTAAATCTCATAGTAGCTTGAGATAGTAAATCTCATGAATCTTGGGGATGGTGATTCCCATGGTAGCATGGGATTGATAACTGAACTCTCCTCAAGATATCTTTAATTAGAATGATTAGATTGCTTTATAATAACTTGACTTGGTTGAGACCAAGCCATTTGATGGTAGCTTTAAAATAGATGACTTATACTCTCCTAATGATAGCTTGGCTTGCATGCAAGATGCAATTCATGCAATAAGTTGAGTTTGATTACTCATGGAAGCTTAGAGTTGAGGATTTATACTCCAATATGGATATATTTCATCTTGATGAGTGGGTGCATGGTTGCTAGCTGGGTATACTTACAACCTTCCTATGATAGCTTTGAGCGCATGATATCATGTTTTCCATGGTAATTAGGTCTAGTATGATAGTATGATATTGTTGATATACAAGTATGAAAGATAGTTAACATTGATTAAGATAGCCTATATGAGTCTTGGTGTGAATGGTAGAATGGGATGTCATTTATACATGGCACAAGTATGACCAGAAGCTACTTATGAAATATCCTCTTATGAAGTATGCCTACCTTGGGTAGTGGGTATCGTTTCCTTCCATTTTAAGATTGACTTAAGTTTATAGTGGCTTGTCGAATATTAAATTAGACCCTTAGTGACACTTCTAAGGGGGTAACACGTGAATAGGGTGACTTCATGGTATGCTTAATGTGTGAGGAACAATGGGATGCCCCACATGCATTGGACAAGTGTGCCTTGAGGTTTCCTAGGGGTATAGTTCTCTACTTAAGTATGAAGGTGGGATATCACCAAGAATAACGAAAGAGAGGTACTTAGCTTAGGTATTAGTATGTTTTACTACCTTCCTGGCACAAGTATATTTAAAGGTGGCTTGCGACATAGTTCACTTAACTATACAGGACAACTGGTTGAAGTATGAAATTAAGATTATGTCTTATATTTAGTTTTTATGATATGCTTCTTATGTTATTAACTCCTATGCTTATTTCTTATGTTGTCTAACCATTTGAGATGCTCCTATAATGTTATGTTAGCTTCCATACTTAGTACCTTTGTACTAACGCATATTGCCTCTAACCAAATGTAGGGTTGGATCTTTAAGTTTCTCTTTGACGGTAGAGTTTCAAGAATTTAGAAGTTTGAAGATTTTTTTTAGTCCTCAGGTCTTTAAGGACAATATCCATTTACCTTCATATCATTTAATTTTATGTTTTAGACTTTATGTGGGATGTGTCCCATGACTTTATTCATTTCATTCATAGATGGTTTGAGACAATAATGTAATAAAGATTTCTCTTTTATGAAATACTTTTTCGAGTTATGTTTTAAATTCTTCCATATTTTCTAATGAATGAATGCTAAGGGCTTGTTTAAGATCTCTTCGAGATCGAATGTGCCATGTTACGACTAAGAGGTGCTCTCGAGTCAATACAATATGATATGAGATGTATGATATTAAACAGAATGTACGCGTTACTAACCTTGACTTCTGTTTTGTTGCTAATCCCACTCACTCTGAAGTAGAAAAAAATATTTATTGTGCATAAACTATAAAGTAAATGTGGATGCACCGGGTAGGTAAATAGATATTTAAATTTCTCAGTATATTTTCAAAATTATTTCACTTTTCTTCATCTCAACATTTGAGTTATAATGCCATACCCACTAAACGTTTCTTTGATCATTCACTTCCTCCATTAGAAAAACCCTCTTTGAATCATTTTTCTCTCTCTCTAGTTCAGTAGAAAACATCATTAGTTTCTCTTATAAGCTCATTTTTTATTTTTTTACATTTAACTAGATATCATTTTATATAGATTTCAAATAAATGATCTTGACTGGGATATAGGTGCGGTCGTAAGAAGTTAAAATATCAATAAACCTAACAATGTTGTAACTCTGAAGTTATACTTGGTCTTCTTTAAATGTATTTGGAAGTCTTTTGATGACTTTTTTGCTCCTCACATGACTAATTTTAATGGTTTATCTGAAATTTTCTCTTTAGAATTTGATAACTGCTCACTAGGAAAAACCAGATGATCAATCATAATCATGAAACAAAAGGGTAATCAACAGTTGTAATTACATCCCATTCAACCATCTCAATCTATCCAACAAACCTCTTTTCCTCCATCAACAACACTAGTGTGTGTTCCACCAACAACTACAACAACACAAGAATGGATTGATCTACAACAACTCGATATAGGGGCTAAGTATTATTCAATATTTTATTTTTTTCCATGGAGACTCCTTTGATTCAAACTAGAATAAGTTATCCATTCACTTCGTTACATATATTTTCCAGTCCCATAAACTAGTGAAAAAGGGGATTCTTTTGAAGCATTAATTCTTTGCCCATGAATCCTTCTTTGCTTTGTTACGGGACTAGAGCAATATATTCTTGCGGTAGGGTCTAATATATGTGTCAAAGAGAGTATACTTTTGCAAAAGATACGGGGAAATCCCTTGATCCTATTGATTCAATTTCTAGAAAGTCATGTCTCTCTCCTTCAATTAAAAAACAACCTATGATGATTCAAGTCAACCAAAATCAACTAAACTTCAAGATAAAAAGAACGTGTATGGTGTAGAGCGTAAAGTCTAGGATTAGTATTTAAACATTGATATAACTTAAGAATGATTAATTTATATAAGATTAAATTGTAGTATAATTTCAATCTAACCAAAAAAACTATATACTGAAAAAACCATCCCAATTAGTAGAAAAGAAAAAAGTGTAAACATGGAGTTATATTATTTTGGCAAAAGGGTCTAGTGAACCCTTGTACTTGAGTAAGTTTGTATTGTGAACTCTTCTACTTATACATTTGTCATATGGACCCTTGAACCCATCTACACTAAACATCTTAAAAACGTTTTCTGACTTCGCCTCCTTTGTGGTAGATACAACCAAGGAGCGTCTGATATACACACATGAGAAGAGTGAAATGTGGTTAAAAAAGTCTAAAAGTCTTCTTTCCGATTGACAATTAACACCATTATTGAAAAATTTAAGCTTTCTCTTGCCTCTTTTTTGATCTTCTTTCTCCAAATTTCTTGTCCATTTATTTCAACGTTTTAATCCTCTTTTGTTTCTATGCATTTCCAGTTAATCGTTTGCTTCTTTTTGTTGTTGATCCTATTGTAGTTTTGTCAAGATGACATGAAGTGGTATATATATACACGTGTCATTTTATAATAATTTTTAAAATTACGTGTCACGCATTTGTGGTACACTCACAATTAAAGGGTAAAAAATCTGTTAAATATGTTGAGTTTATCTGGGTTCAGGGTCCAGATGACAAAAGAGTAAGTAAAAGGGTTCACAATACAAACTCATACAAGTACAAGGGTCTACCAAACCATTTTACCTAGTATTTTTACATATAATATTATTCTATAATATTTTCATTTTACTCCTTATATTCCCATATTAAGTGTAATTCTTAAGGCAAAGCACACCTATTAAGAATAATATTCAAGAGCATAGGGTAAATCATAATTTCAACTATTTCCTTTTGTGATATTATAAATACTAGTTTCTGGACACGTGCTTTGCACGTGTTTTCCTATATATGTTAGAATAGCTAAAATGCAATGAAAACATCTATTGTTTAAACAACATGCAATGAATAATATAATATAAAAATTATAAAAAAATCCTCAATAATATAGCCATAAAGCACCAATGAGGGGCATATTTTGATGTTTCAAATTAATTCAATTTAAGCAATCTACTATTACTTTTATACTTTGGTTAATAGTTAGCTAACTTTTAATAAAGTCAAAAATGGCTAATTTGAGATCAAACAAGTATTTAGACTTACGACTTCATAGAAAACTAAATTAAGATGTCTAATAGAGACTAAAAAACACAGAAAAAATAGAGAAGGAAAAAAAATACAATGTATACATTCTTCATAAGACGTTGATAAATAATAATGTAGATTAAAAAATAAATAGAAAATTAGTACATAACATTTGGAGTTCTTATTGACTCTTTCTCCCATATCAAATCAAATTCAAGAGTATTCTTCATGATATACGTTGATAACATAAACTATTTGAACATACATCAATTTGAAAATGTCTATGTTTTTAAAAAGTAGCTTATTCAATTATGAAATTGAAATCTAAAGAAAATATAATATTAAAAGAGAAGTAAACATAAATTGTATAAAAAACAAGATATCTAGCAAAATTATGTATGAATAATCATTAAAGCGACAAAAATCTCAATAAGAAGACTGAGTTACTCCATCAATAACCATCAATTTTTGTACGTGTCCCTACAATACACATTAATAAAAGAAATAGAATAATATATTGTGATAATCTATGAGCTGATATAATATTCATAAGAAAAAATGATATTTTACTTGGCAAAATACAATATACAAATATAAGATTCCAAACCATTTCAAGAATTAACAAAACAACAAACCAGTTGAAAAAATAGTCCTCTAAAGTGATAATGATGAAAATGAAGAATTTGTATATTTAATGAAATAATCATGATCTTATACATGGGGAGATGGAGGGTTGCTATTTTTACTAACCAATTTAATATAATTTAATTTAATCATAGTAATTATAGATAGAGAATAAACATTAATCAAATTATTTAAACATTTACAATATCAAAAAAGAGAATATATATATATATATATATATATATATATATATATATATATATATATATATATATATATATATATATGTTATAGAAATAGGTATTATTAAGTTAGATATTTTAATTAGGAATTAACCTAAGGAAGTGCAAATGTCTTTCAATATTTTAATTAAAATAAAACAATTTAATATTTAAAGTAAATAGTTAAATGTTTTATAATATTTTAATTTATAGGAAGGGTAAAATCGTAATTCCCTTTCGACTTTTTTTGTTCCACTTATAATAATATGTGATAAGAGAAAATAAGCACAAATTGCTCCCTTGATCCTATTGATTCAATTTCTAGAAAGTCATGTCTCTCTCCTTCAATTAAAAAACAACCTATGATGATTCAACTCAAACAAAATCAACTAGACTTCAAGATAAAAAGAACGTGTATGGTGTAGAGCGTAAAGTCTAGGATTAGTATTTAAACATTGATATAACTTAAGAATGATTAATTTATATAAGATTAAATTGTAGTATAATTTCAATCTAACCAAAAAACTATATACTGAAAAACCATCCCAATTAGTAGAAAAGAAAAAGTGTAAACATGGAGTTATATTATTTTGGCAAAAGGGTCTAGTGAACCCTTGTACTTGAGTAAGTTTGTATTGTGAACTCTTCTACTTATACATTTGTCATATGGACCCTTGAACCCATCTACACTAAAAATCTTAAAAACGTTTTCTGACTTCGCCTCCTTTGTGGTAGATACAACCAAGGAGCGTCCGATATACACACATGAGAAGAGTGAAATGTGGTTAAAAAAGTCTAAAAGTCTTCTTTCCGATTCACATTAACACCATTATTGAAAAATTTAAGCTTTCTCTTGCCTCTTTTTTGATCTTCTTTCTCCAAATTTCTTGTCCATTTATTTCACAAAGTTTAATCCTCTTTTGTTCTATGCATTTCCAGTTAATCATTTGCTTCTTTTTGTTGTTGATCCTATTGTATTTTTGTCAAGATGACATGAAGTGGTATATATATACACGTGTCATTTTATAATAATTTTTAAAATTATGTGTCACGCATTTATGGTACACTCACAATTAAAGGGTAAAAAAGCTGTTAAATATGTTGAGTTTAGCTGGGTTCAGGGTCCAGATGACAAATGAGTAAGTAAAAGGGTTCACAATACAAACTCATACAAGTACAAGGGTCCACCAAATCATTTTACCTAGTACTTTTACATATAATATTATTCTATAATATTTTCATTTTACTCCTTATATTCCCATATTAAGTGTAATTCTTAAGGCAAAGCACACCTATTAAGAATAATATTCAAGAGCATAGGGTAAATCATAATTTCAACTATTTCCTTTTGTGATATTATAAATACTAGTTTCTTGACACGTGCTTTGCACGTGTTTTCCTATATATGTTAGAATAGCTAAAATGCAATGAAAACATCTAGTGTGTAAACAACATGCAATGAATAATATAATATAAAAATTATAAAAAAATCCTCAATAATATAGCCATAAAGCACCAATGAGGGGCATATTTTGATGTTTCAAATTAATTCAATTTAAGCAATCTACTATTACTTTTATACTTTGGTTAATAGTTAGCTAACTTTTAATAAAGTCAAAAATTGCTAATTTGAGATCAAACAAGTATTTAGACTTACGACTTCATAGAAAACTAAATTAAGATGTCTAATAGAGACTAAAAAACACAGAAAAAATAGAGAAGGAAAAAAAAATAAAATGTATACATTCTTCATAAGACGTTGATAAATAATAATGTAGATTAAAAAATAAATAGAAAATTAGTACATAACATTTGGAGTTCTTATTGACTCTTTCTCCCATATCCAATCAAATTCAAGAGTATTCTTCATGATATACGTTGATAACATAAACTATTTGAACATACATCAATTTGAAAATGTCTATGTTTTTAAAAAGTAGCTTATTCAATTATGAAATTGAAATCTAAAGAAAATATAATATTAAAAGAGAAGTAAATATAAATTGTATAAAAAACAAGATATCTAGCAAAATTATGTATGAATAATCATTAAAGCGACAAAAATCTCAATAAGAAGACTGAGTTACTCCATCAATAACCATCAATTTTTGTACGTGTCCCTACAATACACATTAATAAAAGAAATAGAATAATATATTGTGATAATCTATGAGCTGATATAATATTCATAAGAAAAAATGATATTTTACTCTTGGCAAAATACAATATACAAATATAAGATTCCAAACCATTTCAAGAATTAACAAAACACCAAACCAGTTGAAAAAATAGTCCTCTAAAGTGATAATGATGAAAATGAAGAATTTGTATATTTAATGAAATAATCATGATCTTATACATGGGGAGATGGAGGGTTGCTATTTTTACTAACCAATTTAATATAATTTAATTTATCATAGTAATTATAGACAGAGAATAAACTTAATCAAATCAAATTATTTAAACATTTACAATATCAAAAAGGAAAATATATATATATATATATATATATATATATAATAATATATATTAATATATATATATATATATTAAGATATATATATGATATATATTATGTTATAGAAATAGGTATTATTAAGTTAGAGAAAATAAGCACAAATTGCTCCCTTGACTATGACCGAAATCTCAAAGTCACGCCTTTACTAAACTAAGGTCCAATTACCCCCTTGAACTTGTTTTTTTTTTGGAATTTATTGCACCTTTTCGGATTACATGTCATCCAAATATCTCCCACACACCTCAATTCTGTGGATTCAAGGAACGTGCCTCGTTAGACAAAAGGCGCACAAAATTATAAAAAAAATAAGTCCAAGGGGGTAATAGGACCTTAGTTAATTTAAGGTGTTCTCTTAAAGTTCCGTAATAGTTCAGGGGGTACTTGTGCATTTTTCATAAATATAACTTTGTAAGTGTTGAATTCATCTCCTAGAAGATAGAAAACTTCAATATGTGAAAACCCATACATGGAAAAAAATTAAACACCTATCTCGAACTTTGAAAAATTCAACTATTTTTGACAATGAAAAAGCTTCAAAAATTCACGTAATATGGAATAGAATTAGTACGTTTCACACACCTTATATACTAAACAAATCAAATTCCAAAAAAACGTAAGTGTTTTTAAATATTAACTTCTAAATTACATTTTGAATTATTCATGAAAATATGTATAAATATGGGTAGATCTATTTTTAATCCAATCCATTGGTTATCTAGTTCATTCTTTAAAATATATTTTTTGGGGTAAGAAAGATGAAATGGGGGAGGGTATTACATTGTCGTGATTTAATCTACACATG
Source organism: Solanum corneliomulleri (assembly GCA_027704805.1). NCBI lineage: Eukaryota > Viridiplantae > Streptophyta > Magnoliopsida > Solanales > Solanaceae > Solanum > Solanum corneliomulleri. The sequence continues at coordinate 40,016,880 of JAKWIY010003055.1, read as the reverse complement.
GTGAAAATTTATATAGAAAATTAATTAAGATACTAAGATTCTCTTATACGAATGTTAGAGATACGATGAGAAATCAAAAGAAAAAGAAAAACATAGTTCTTGGAATTAAAGGTATTATTATTATCGTATATATTCACAAACTACAATATTACTACTTCAAGCATTTGTGTTTTTTGTTTTTCTGAGTAAAAGATTATTCAAATTTAAGATGCAAAAATATTTTGGGTGTGTTTGGTATGATGAAAAACATTTTCCTGAAAATATTTTCTAATTTTATCATGTTTGATTGAGTCAAATGTTATGCAGAATATTTTCCAAATCAACTCATTTTTCTCAAATTTAAAGAAAATGACTTCCCTTCTAAACTTAAGGAAATGATTTTCCAAAACTCTCTTCAAACCTCCGCCAAACCCAACCCACCCTACCAGCCCCAACCCACTCCCTACCAACACTACACACACCCTACCAGCCCCCAACCCACCCCACCCCATCCTACATGCCCCCGACTCATCCTCTACCAGCCCCTCACCCACTTATAAACCCTACTTGCCCCACCCACCCATACACCCTACCAGCCCCCACCCCCTACCAGCCCCCCCAATCCCTAAAAAAAATTAAGTTCAGATTTTTATTTTTCACCCCTACCATCTTAACCCACAATCACTTCCCCCCCCCCCCCCCAAAAAAAAAAAAGAAAAAAATTCAACTTCAAAAATTATTTTTTACTCTAATAAAAAATAAAAGATATCAAAAACAAATTTCATTCAAAAATCAAACAGTAAAATATATTTCCGGAAAATATTTTCTACTCACCAACCAAACATTAAAAAGTAATCAAATATCTACTTATTTCAAGTTAAACATTTTCTGCGAACATTTTCCTTGAAAAACATTTTTTTCATACCAAACACAACCTTAGAGTAAGTTTCTACTGCTATAACTTACTATCTACAAAGAGATGATTAACTATTTATTTTTTTTATGTTGGATTCATGCAACAAAAACAACTCTTAAAATAAGATAATCCTTAACCTAGATATAACATTATTTAGAGGAATTATTTTTTTTGCCAAGAAATTTCACCTAAGAAAGCAAACTTTAATATAAATCCCCTTGACCCATATATAATAAAAGGATAGGAGAGGTTGTACCTTTATTTCTAAAAAATATTTATATTGCTAATTTTATGATTCTGTAAATGTGTTGATATGTGTAGGTTAAATTCATTAATAATCTATGATATTTCAAAGAAAGACCATATTGGAAAGAAAAGTTGTCCTAAAGAAGGATTTTTTTTTTTGGAATTTTGATTATTTTTTTACATGATTGAGATGTTTCATCACAAAGGAAGGTTCATTGATAAATATAATCCAACACATAAAAAACACATTTAGATTTAAGGAGAGTCTGTTGCTTAATTCCTTAATTATTTATTCTTCAAAGTGAATTGCCGTAGTGAGATCAACATCCATCTTAGTTATGACTTATTTCCTATGAATTCTTCACAACTCTATTCCCTTTTGTGGAGGTGAATCCAGATTCATCAATTTATGGTGTTATGAAATTCTAAAAAGGTAACTCATTTGATTTTGAATAGGTAACCTTTTGTAGAATCCAAATCTATAAACTCAAGATTTGGGATCCGCCTCTTTGTAAATATAATCTTTCATTGCCGGGAAGAAAGTTGTGAAGTCTTAAGAAGAAATAACTAAGATGAAGCTTGATGTTGCTATAGGAATTCACATGGAAGAAGAAATAATTACATAAACCCTCAACAAGCTCTCTTTCGATACAAGTGTGTTATGAAGTCCTTGATGACACTGATCAACAAACCTAAATTTATAATGAAGCATCTCAATCATGCCAAGAATAACCACAAATCTAAAAAAAATGTTTTCTCAATGGCAACCTTTCCTTCCAATATGGTCTTTTAGAATTGCTTTCAAAAAGTCATGCACACATCACTGAAATTAAAATAAAAATAGTTCATGTTAAACAAAATAACTGAACTTCCTGCTAAAAACATGAAGAGTGTATAGTCTTAAGCTTATGATTAGCGTTTAAACATTGATGTAGCATAATATTAATTATTGTACTATACGCATGGATTGTAGAGTCTAATATCAATCTAACTAATGAAATCATGATCATATAGTGAAAACACCACCTCAAGTAGAAAAAGCAAAAGGAGTAAACAAAAAGAATTATATGATTATTATACATAATATTATTTTTTAGTCTTTTCATGATACTTCCTATAGTCCTAAGAAGTGTAATTTGTGAGTCAATGCACGCCTATTAAGTAAATTTATAAGAACATAATATAAATCATAATTTCCATTAGTATCCTTGTGACATTAGAAATCTACCTTTGTAAGTAGTGAACTCATCTCCTAGAAAATATATAAGTAAAGGAAAAATATGAAAAAATATTTCAAAAATGTATCTTGAACTTTGAATAATTCAAATATTTTATACAATGAAAAGAGATTAAAAAATTGAGTTAACGTGAAATAAAATGAGTTCATGTTTCACGTTCTAGAATCAAATCACATTCATTTTTTTTAAAAAAACTATTTATGTTTTTTGAATATTACATTCTAAAGTAGATTTTGATTTGTACATGTAAATGTAACGACCTGTTTAGTCGTTTTGAGCGGTAGAGTTTATTTCTGGTAATAACAGTCTGGGTCGATGTATCCCACGACGGATCGTCATGGGCACGACGGACCGTCGAGGGGGTCTCGTTCCAAAACACTTAGATTCAGAAATTTGGGTACTGAGATGGACTCTCTGAACTTCGTGACGGAACTGCAGGATGGACCGTCGTAGGAAAGACGGACCTTCACAAACCTTTCCACAGAAATTAACTCTCTAAACTTTGTGACGGACCTGCAGGACGGACCGTCACCGTCATGACGGACCGTCACAGGCTGCGTAACCCTTACTGGGTCGGATTTCTGCTAAATTTTTTAAGGGGCATTTTGGACTATTCATGCTTATAATTATAAAGTTAGTGGGTTAATGTTAATAATTCAATTACTTGGGGGTTCAAGGAGATAACCTTGAAATAAATAGTGGGTTATTTTTATCATCTTTTATACTTAATAATATGATAATTAGGGTAAAAGAAAAAGAGTTTAAATAAGGAAAAATAGGAAGAACAGAGAGAAAGGGAGAACGAACGAGCGAGAGAAGAGAGAACGAAGAGGAAAGCAAAGACTTTGAGGATTAGCTTGCTTGATCATGAATTCTTCGTTGGAGGTAGGTTATAGTTTATGCTATTTCATAGTAAACTCTTAATAGCGAATGATATGTATTGGGTAGTATTGTAAACTCTTATATATGCTTAATTATGTGCTTGCATGATGTGATTATGTAATTGTAATGGATTGGAAAGATGAGTTTGTGAATCTTAAACCTTAAATTCACTCTGCTAATGATGATGCCTTGGTATAAAAGAAGGCTTAATGAACTAAAAGAATGAGGTTAATGGATCGGGTGTCACGAACTGACACGTACAATTAGGGGATCGGAGTGTCACGTACCGACACCAGGAATTAGGGGATCGGGTGTCACAAACTGACACGTAGAATTAGGGGATCAGAGTGTCACGTACCGACACGTACTATTAGGGGATCGGGTGTCATGAACAGACACGTACTATTAGGGGATCGGAGTGTCACTTACCGACACCAGAAGAATAAAGAGAATGAATCTTGAATTATGTTAATATACTCAATTTAAAAATACCTATTTACGAAATGAGTATGGTGTGGAGGCTTGAGTCCTCATAGATGTGCTTGGGTTGTGGCCAGTTGTTATGGTACTTGTTATTGTCACCTGTTGAGTATAGTAGTCGATTTATGTTATTATCTGATATATATTGCTTTCTATTTTGAGTTGACCGATGATATCTACTCAGTACGTGTTCCTTGTACTGACCCTACTTACATTTGTTTTTCTTTGTTATTGGTTGAGTGCAGCAAACGTGCCATCGACTTCAACTCGTCCTCAACTCTAGTCTGTCTTCATCACGTCAGATTTCAGGGTGAGCTATTGTTCCTAGCTCGGACTGGATTCTCTCTCATTCATGTCTTGATGTCCTTGAAGTTCAGACATGGACCATCTGTTTTCTTATTTTAGCTTCTTACATACTCTTAGATTTAGTAATTTGAGGATAGATGTTCTTGTGGTGATGACTTCCAGATTTTGGGAATAATAAGTATTAAATTTTAGAAGTTATTTATTGGTTATATTAACGAGTTTAAGTCTTCCGCATTATATTTTTGTTCATTATGGTTGAAATATTGGTAAATAATTGGGATTGGATTGGTTTGTTCGCTCACATAGAAGGATAAGTGTGGGTGCCACTCGCAGCTCGTTTTGGGTCTTGACAAACTTGGTATTAGAGCATTAGGTTCGTTGGTCTCATCACACAGGAACAAGTCTAGTAGAGTCTTGAGGAACGGTAGGGTGACGCCTTTACTTTTCTTTGAGATGCTATAGGTTTTTAGGAAAATTCCATTCTTTCATTCTTTCGTGCTATTACTTGGATCCAATTGGTATTTAGGTGATACAAATTGGTATCTGACCATCTTCACTCTATTTCGCAGATGGTTAGAACTAGAGCAACAACTGTGCCAACACCAACACCGGCAAGACAGGGTGCGTCTGAGCCAGCCACTGGGGCTATAGCTCGAGGAAGAGCAGTGGCAAGAGGTCGTGGTAGAGGTCGCGGGAGGACGTCCTCTACAGGTAGAGGACAAACACCTGGTCCAGCTAGTACTAAGGCGGTGACTCCTTCACCGAGTGATGAGGTAGTAAGAGAGGGTGAGGAAGGGGAAAATGAGCAAGTGCAGAATGAGGAATTACCACCCCAACCTACCCTAGAGATGATTTACCAGGTTCTTGCTTATCTTAGCGGGTTAACAGATCAAGTCCAGACACCTCCAGTGTTTTCTACACCAGCACCTCAGGTTCCGGGAGTACAACATGCAGCTGCTGTGGCTCCCCGCATGGATGCCTCATTGGAAATAGGCACGTTTCCTCGATTGACTACAGGACCTATAATGATGAGTGATCAACATGAGCTTTTCACTAAATTCTTGAAATTGAAGTCGCCAGTCTTCAAGGGTGCTGAATCTGAGGATGCTTATGGTTTCCTGGTTGATTGTCATGAAATGCTACATAAGATGGGCATAGTAGAACGATTTGGCGTTGATTTTGTGACCTATCAGTTTCAGGGGAACGCCAAAATGTGGTGGCGGTCATATGTTGAGTGTCAACCAGCACAAGCACCACCTATGACTTGGGCATCATTCTCTAGCTTATTTATGGAGAAGTATATACCCCGGACTTTGAGGGATAAGAGGAGAGATGAGTTCCTAAGCCTAGAGCAAGGAAGGATGTCGGTTACTGCTTATGAGGCTAAGTTTCGTGCACTATACAGGTATGCCACCCAGCTTTGCTTCTGTCCACAAGATCGGATTCGCCGTTTCGTGAAGGGATTGAGGTCAGATTTGCAGATTTCAATATTACAGGTAGCTGCTGCGGCAAAATCCTTTCAGAAGGTGGTAGATTTTGTGATACAAGTAGAGATGGTGAAGCCAGACGACTTCACCATGGCATCGACATCAAAGAAGTTTCGTAAGGGAGGTGAGTTTAATGGTTCTTACTCCAGAGGGCAGGGTTAAGGAGGTTACCCAGCCCGACCTATTCAGTCTTCACTGCAGGCTGTAGCTGGGGGTCCATCGCAGACCTACTAACATTCCTCTGAGTTTGGAGGTTACCCCAGACTTCGTCATTCTCATAGAGACCTATGCTTGAACCTAGAGAGTGTTATGGATGTGGGGAGACTGGACATATTAGGAGGTATTGTCCAAAACAGAGTTATAGACCCCCAATAGTCAGAGGTTGAGGTGGTCATGGAAGAGGTCGTCATTCTGGAGGACGTGGTGGCCGAGGTAATGGTGGTCACCAAAACGGCCGAGGTGACGGGCAAACTGGAACTACTGTAGCGCAACATGGTAGGGGCAACGGGTAGACAGGTTATAGGGCCCATTGTTATGCTTTCCCTGGGAGGTCTGAAGCGGAGACATCTGATGTTGTTATCACAGGTAATCTTTTGGTTTGTGATTGCATGACTTTTGTATTATTTGATTCTGGCTTTACATTTTGATATGTATCTTCCTCATTTGCTACGGGTCTTAATTTACATTGTGAATTGCTTGACATTCCTATTCGTGTTTCTACTCTGGTAGGTGAGTCTGTGATAGTTTAAAAGGTGTATATGTCTTGTCTTGTGACTTTTATGGGGAGCAATACTCATGTATACTTGGTTATCTTAGAAATGGTTGATTTCGATGTAATCCTTTGTATGACTTGGCTTTCTCCAAACTTTGCAATCTTAGATTGTAATGCCAAAACTATGACATTGGCATAGCTTGGGACAGATCCGCTAATGTGGGAGGGTAACTATACTTCCACCCCAGTTTGTATCATCTCCTTTCTTCGTGCTAAGAGAATGGTTAGTAAGGGTTCTTTAGCTTTATTGGCACATCTCAGGGATGATACTACCCAAGTACCTTCAATAGAGTCGGTTTCGATAGTCCGTGAGTTTCTGGATGTGTTTCCTGCAGACCTTCCTGGTATGCCACCGGATAGGGATATTGACTTTTGCATTGATCTGGAGCCGGGTACTCGCCCCATTTCCATACCCCCCTATAGAATGGCTCCCGCTGAGTTAAGGGAGTTAAAGGCCCAACTTCAAGAGTTGTTAGGTAACGGCTTCATTAGACCAAGCGCTTCCCCTTGGGGAGCTCCGGTTTTATTTGTGAAGAAGAAGGATGGGAGTTTTCGGATGTGCGTAGGCTACAGGCAACTGAATAAGGTTACTGTTAAGAACAAGTATCCTCTTCCTCGCATTGATGATTTGTTCGATCAGTTACAAGGTACTTGTACCTTCTCAAAAATCGACTTGAGATCTAGTTATAATAAATTTAAAATACGGGCAGCGGATGTGCCAAAGACGGCTTTTCGAACCAGGTACGGGCATTATGAATTTTAAGTAATGTCTTTTGGGCTTACGAATGCCCCTGCTGCTTTCATGAGCCTGATGAACGAGATTTTTAAGCCATATCTGGATCTCTTTGTCATTGTATTCATTGATGATATACTTATATACTCAAAGAGCAGGAAAGAACATTAGGAGCATTTGAGAATTGTATTGGAAGTATTGAGGGAGAAAAGGCTTTATGCCAAATTCTCCAAGTGTGAGTTTTGGCTAGATTCAGTGTCCTTCTTGGTGCACGTGGTTTCTAAGGAGGGGGTGATGGTGGATCCTTCAAATATTGAAGCAGTGAAGAATTGGGTAAAACCTACTAATGTTACAGAAGTAAGGAGCTTTGTTGGTTTAACTAGCTACTACCGTCAATTTGTCAAGGGATTTCTCCGTCGCTTCCCTATTGACAAACTTGACTAAGCAGAATGTTCCATTTGTATGGTCGGATCAATGTGAAAAAAGCTTCCATAATCTCAAGAACTTGTTGACTATTGCACCAATTCTTACCTTACCTGTGGAAGGCAAAAATTTTAATTGTTTATTGTGATGCATCTTATTCCGGGTTGGGTGCATTGCTAATGCAAGAGAGAAATGTAATTGCTTATTCTTCAAGGCAATTAAAAGTGCATGAATGTAACTATCCGACCCATGATTTGGAGTTGTCCGCAGTCGTGTTTGCATTAAAGCAATGGAGACATTATCTATATGGGGTTAAGTGTGAAGTCTATACAGATCATCGTAGTTTACAGTATGTCTTTACTCAGAAGGATTTGAATTTGAGACAGAGGATATGGATGGAACTAATGAAGGACTATGATGTTACTATATTGTATCACCCAGGAAAAGCTAATGTGGTGGCAGATGCTTTAAGTAGAAAAACAGGAAGCATGGGATGTTTAGCCCACTTACAAGTTTCTAGACGCCCATTGGCTAGAGAGGTCCTGACTTTGGCTAACGACTTTATGAGGCTGGAAATATGAGAGAAAGGAGGATTTTTGGCCTGTGTGGAGGCAAGATCTTCTTTTCTTGAAAAGATTAAGGGAAAGCAGTTTACTTATGAGAAGCTGAGCCAAACTCGGGATATGGTGTTGCGAGGAGAGGCTAAAAAAGCAATAATTGATGAGGAAGGCGTTTTGAGGATTAATGGAAGGGTATGTGTGCCCCGTGTTGATGATTTGATCCACACTATTCTTATAGAGGCTCATAGTTCAGGATATTCTATACTTCCTGGTGCAACCAAGATGTATCGTGACCTAAAGCAACATTTTTGGTGGAGTAGGATGAAGTGTGACATCGTTGATTTTTTCGCCCAATGCCCGAATTGTAAGCAGGTAAAGTATGAACAGCAGAGGCCCGGAGGAACACTTTAGAGAATGCCCATTCCTGAATGGAAGTGGGAATGAATTGCAATGGATTTCGTGGTTGATCTTCCAAAGAAATTGGGCAAGTTTGATTCTATTTAAGTAATTGGTGACAGATTAACTAAATCTGCTCACTTCATTCCGGTCAAGGTGACTTACAATGCAGAGAAGTTAGCCAAACTCTATATCTCAGAAATTGTTCGATTACATGGAGTTCCACTTTCCATCATATCAGATAGAGGTACGCAGTATACTTCTAAGTTTTGGAGAACATTGCATGCTGAATTAGGTACTAGGTTGGACCTTAGTACTGCATTTAACCCTCAGACCGATGGTCAGTCTGAGCGAACGATTCAGGTTTTGGAGGATATGCTTCATGCATGTGTGATAGAATTTGGTGGTGATTGGGATAACTTCCTACCCTTAGCAGAGTTTTCATACTATAATAGCTATCACTCAAGTATTGATATGGCCCCATTCGAGGCATTTTATGGGAGGAGATGTAGGTCTCCCATTGGTTGGTTTGATGCATTTGAGGTAAGACCATGGGGTACCGACCTCTTGAGGGAATCATTAGAGAAAGTGAAATTTATTCAAGAAAAGCTTTTAGCGGCGCAAAGTAGGCAGAAGGAATATGCAGATCGAAAGGTTAGAGACTTGGAGTTCATGGAGGGTGAACAAGTCTTGCTAAAGATTTCACCCATGAAAGGGGTGATGCGGTTTGGTAAGCGAGGTAAGCTTAGTCCGAGGTATATTGGTCCATTTGATGTTCTGAATCGCGTGGGTGAAGTTGCTTATGAATTAGCCTTACCTCCAGGACTGTCAGGAGTGCACCCGGAATTTCATGCGTCTAAAGTTACCATGGGGATGGAAACTACATTATACGTTGGGATTCAGTTCTTCTAGATGAGAATTTGTCTTACGAGGAGGAGCCTGTTGCTATTTTAGATAGAGAAATCTGCAAGTTGAGATCAAGGGAGATTGCATCCATCAAAGTTCATTGGAAGAATCGGCCAGTTGAAGAGTCCACATAGGAGAAGGAGGCTGACATGCAAGAAAAATATCCACATCTCTTTACAGACTCAGGTATTCATTCTCGTCCTTGTTTTTCTTCCTAAATCGTTTGAGGACGAACGATGGGTAAATTGGTATCTATTGGCGACCTGTTTAGTTGTTTTGAGCAGTAGAGTTTATTTCTTGTAATAACTGTCTAGGTCGATGGATCCCACGACGGATCGTCATGGGCACGACAGACCGTCGAGGGGGTCTCGTTCCAAAACACTTAGATTCTTAAATTTGGGTACTGAGATCGACTCTCTGAACTTCGTGACGGAACTGCAAAACGGACCGTCGTAGGCACGACAGACCGTCACAAACCTTTCCACTGAAATTAACTCTCTGAACTTTGTGACGGACCTGCAGGACGGACCGTCACGGGCTGCGTAACCCTGACTGGGTCGGATTTCTGCTAATGTTTTTAAGGGGCGTTTTGGACTACTCATGCTTATAATTATGAAGTTAGTGGGTTAATGTTAATAATTCAATTACTTGGGGGTTAAAGGAAATAACCTTGAAATAAATAGTGGGTTATTTTTATCATCTTTTATACTTAATTATATGATAATTAGGGTAAAAAGAAAAAGAGTTTGAATAAGGAAAAATAGAAAGAACAGAGAGAAAGGGAGAACGAACGAGCGAGAGAAGAGAGAACGAAGAGGAAAGCAAAGACTTTGAGGAGCAGCTTGCTTGATCACGTATTCTTCGGTGGAGGTAGGTTATGGTTTATGCTATTTCATAGTAAACTCTTAAAAGCGAATGATATGTATTGGGTAGTATTGTAAAATCTTCTATATGCTTAATTATGTGCTTGCATGATGTGATTATACAATTGTAATGGATTGGAAAGATGAGGCTGTGAATCTTAAACCTTAAATTCACTCTGTTAATGATGATGCCTTGGTATAAAAGAAGGCTTGATGAACTAAAAGAATGAGGTTAATGGATCGGGTGTCACGAACCGACACGTAGAATTAGGTGATCGTAGTGTCACGTACCGACACCAGGAATTAGGGGATCGGGTGTCACGAACCAACAAGTAGAATTAGGGGATCTGAGTGTCACGTACCTACTCCAGGAATTAAGGGATCGGGTGTCACGAACCGACACGTAGTAGTAGGGGATCGGAGTGTCACGTACCGACACCATGAGAATAAAGTGAATGAATGTTGAATTATGTTAATAATCTCAATTTGAAGAAACTTATTTCCCAAATGAGTATGGTGTGGAGGCTTGAGTCCTCATAGATGTGCTTGGGTTGTGGCCAGTGGTTATGGTACTTGTTATTGTCACCTGTTGAGTATAGTAGTCGATTTATGTTATTATCTGATATATATTGTTTTCTATTTTGAGTTGACCGATGATACCTACTCAGTACGTGTTCCTTGTACTGACCCCTACTTACATTGGTTTTTCTTTGTTAGTGGTGAAGTGCAACAAACGTGTTGTCGACTTCAACTCGTCCACAAACTTATCCAGTCTTCATCACGTCAGATTTCAGGGTGAGCTATTGTTCCTACCTCGGACTGGATTCTCTCTAATTCATGTCTTGATGTCCTTGAAGTTCGGACATGGACCATCTGTTTACTTATTTTACTTCCAAGATACTCTTAGATTTAGTAATTTTAGGATAGATGTTCTTGTGGTGATGACTTCCAGATTTTTGGAATAATAAGTATTAAATTTTAGAAGTTATTTATTGGTTATATTAATGAGTTTAAGTCTTCTGCATTATATTTTTGTTCATTATGGTTGAAATATTGGTAAATAATTGGGATTGGATTGGTTGGTTCACTCACATAGAAGGATAAGTGTGGGTGCCACTCGCGGCTCGTTTTTGGTCGTGACAGTAATTGTGTATAAATATGGGTCAATCCATTGTTAATACAATGCATTGATCACCTAGTTCCTTTTTTTATTTTTACTTTTAGGGTAAGGGAAGAGAAAATTGGGGGAGGCAATAACATAATGTGTTGGCATTTAAGACATTTTATCATCATATATTCACAAATAACAATATTACTACACCAAGCATTTGTATGCTTTTTCTCTTGTGGGTAGAAGAATATTTAAAAGAAGTAGAGAGATATAGAGCAAGCTACTTTTGTATTTTTTTTTATGATGTATTCATGCAACAATAACTTTAAAAATGAGTTCATTCTGACAATATTCAAAGGCAATACTTTTTCCAAGAAACTGTAATATAATAAAATATACTTTACAATAAATCTTCTTAAACCATATATTATTAAGGATAGAATAGATGGTAACATTATTTCTAAATCCATCATATGCGATAGAGCAAGAAAACATATCATTATTGATGAAATTGCAACTAGATTTAATATTCCTCCAATAGCATTCAAGGAACTTTCTCTTACCTATGTATTATAAAAACATATTTTACAATAATAATTTAATTCTTTTTATTCAAGCTTAAAATAGATTACCAATAACATTTTCAATCTCATGTCACCATAACAGGATAACACATATCAGGAAACCCACGCGCTACGCTTATGTGCATCTGGTCAACTACAAAAAAACTTCACATTTTCTGAAAATTTGTATAGTTTTTCAAAATAAGACTTAGTCTATTTTTATGCACTTATTGTACCACGTATTTACTACCTTTTACACCTAATTGAATCATCTCATAGTAACTAATACTACAATGAAAATAACTTTTATCGGCAATAGATAAACACATTAATAAAGAGTGTTAAAGTCTTCACCGACATTAGTTAAGTGCCATTAGATTCAATGTCACTAAATCCTTTAGGAACATATACAAAGAGTGCTAGTTACAGCTAAATATATATATTTAGCAACAATAATTAATTAATTGCCGCTAAAGCTCATTTTTTGTGTAGTGTAATCACATTCCAAAAGTCATTTACCAGAGAATTGATAATAGGCCTACCTCCAACTCCATGTGTATTGCAGAATAGTTTGTTAATATTACCCCTATTACCTAATGCATCTTATTAGTTGTTCTTAATTGTATCTAAGTTTTCCGTTGAAATGTTTCGTACATTATGTAATAATTTGAGATTATCTTTTGATAAGATTTCGTAAAGATTGATATTGATTAAAAGTGTATCTTCAGTAGATTGTGATGGTGAAGTAGGAGTTACTGCAAAAGATAAGGTAGAGGTTTTTTAGGGGTTATAGTAGGTAATGGAAGATCTAGAAATCTTTTTATCATTGGTACTCAATTTTACTCTATTTAAAAGTTATTGTATACAACAGGTGCTTAGTTAATATATTTGATTAAGTTATTACATATTGTACACAAATAATAGTGTGCTATTACAAAAGGTTGTAGGTGCTTAAGCACCCATACTTCATAACATAAGTTCGCCAATGATACTAGGAGTGTAGGTTTTTCTCTCCCACCTTACTATTTACAATAGTTGTGGCGGAGTTATTTTTATCTTTATTTTTGTTTAATTTAATTATATTGTTTACATCGTTTGTCATAACATTGGGAATGTATTAGTCTATACATTGCTTTAAGCTCTTTTTAGGGAATGTTGTGGATTGAGACTCCTTCGAGATAGCACAATTTTGATGAGGACTTTTCCATTAGTTGTAGATTTTAGAGTAAAGAAACTTACTTGTATTTGCATCTAATAAATTGACGCTAATGTTTTTATCAATTGAGCTAGTATCTACGGTTGGACGTTTTTCATGATTCCTTTTCTTTTTAAATAATACCATCTGCCACAATTGGTAGGTGATTCATCTTCTGTTGGAGTGGTGGTATATTGTGGCTCATTTTTTAATTGGATTTTCCTTTTTGCAACTGGTATTAGTTTTTCCAAAGACACCACATTTGGTACAAAGTATATATACTATTTCCTTCATAGAAAAGGCTTTGTAAGCGGCGACCTATAAAGATATGATTATTGACAGGTAATTCAATCGGTACCTATACAAAAATGTGTGTATATGATCCGCCAAATGCATAGGATGTACATCCGTCTTTACTAACTTTCCTATTTATTTCCATACTTGATCTAAGATTCATGGTCGTAGAATTATGTTGTAGTTTGGGTAGTATGATCCAGAAGTGAAATAGGGGTTGACTTTTTTTTTCGATTTTCTTCTTCAAACAGTTGACTTAGAAGAGTCGCTAGTTAACTTTTGTATTCAGGAATAAACAAAAAGAATTGAAAGCCTGAAAGGTAACTTGACATAGTATGTTTTATACTAGTTGAGATCCAATGTAGATCTTATATCCAATTTCCTTGGGTTGCAAGGTGTTGTCTTCTATTTTATGTAATTTGTAGTAAATATAAGTTTTGAATATAGTTCCTATATCTACATTCAACGTTTTTTCTTTGTATTTTCTTTTGATTCGAACCCTTACCAACAATATTTTTAGACTCGTGTGCATCTTCTCTTTAGCAGACGCTGACTTTATATAGTGTTGAGATGTTGAGATTTGATTCTTCTAGATGAAGATATGGAAACCCAAGAGCTTTTATCTTAGAAAAAGGAGTAGTAGAGATCCTTATTTTACAAGAAATAATAAAGTTAAGGCTCAACTTTAGATTACTTCTTCATTACTCCGAGATATTTATTTTATCCTTGTCGATTAAATTCTTTCCTAATGAAATAATCATTGAATCAGTACAAATAAGATTCTTTTTAATTGTCATATTTTTTGTATTATTGAACCATTCACATTTTTAATATCATAGTAGAGTGCATTACAGACACTGTACAAAATATTGTTGCTTCCAATTGCACATGCAAGTGTACGTGGTTGCGCAAGTAATATGTTGACCCTAAAGAGCCGTATGATCAAACAAAAAAAGTTGTCAATTAATTATTCCTACTAAATTAAATTTCTAATTGTTTATTTAAGGGAGGCTTTCCCACAATCATTTGTGTTTATTTTTTATCTTTTCATGTGCATTTTTATTCTTCGTATTGTTTTGTATCTAGGTGGAAACACAATTTCATCTAAAACCTTATCTCGAACCGAACAATCCTCCATATCCAGAAATGGAACCATTTAAACCTCATAGGATTTTGCTAATGCATAAGGCTTGTAGTAATAAGAGCAGTAAGGATATATATTTTTAATATTCTTGCTATTTAAAACAACAATTATGTGTGCGAAAGGTATCTCGTCTAATTGAAATATTCCACAAGTGCATGTACTCTTCTAGATTCATAAGTTGAGAAAACAAATTTAGATGATAGAAAAATATGCAAATATTAAAAAAATTATTTATATGTTATACGAAATGCCACTATTTTCTATTTTTTTGAAACTAATGTTCATCAAAAAGCCAAATGATACATATCAAATGCATAATATATATATATTTAGCTATCTTTATACATACCCTCATCTTTGAACATTTAGGTGCATTTATAATCAATTCCTCCTCAAATATTCTCCACAATGTATCCTTTTTATGTGAAGCTATTTCTCTGTTTTTACAGTTTCAAGAACCAAATTAAATTCTAGCCTCTTTCGAAAACTGTAAGATAGAGAATTGGCGTGCCTCAACAAGGTAGTCATTAACTCGAAGTTGTCATTCTACCTCTACTTACTGTTGAATGAACTCTCAACCACTTCTTGGACCTAGCATCCTCTAGTTACTCCTTAACTCTATGATAAATCTTTTCCACCTTAGCCATTAATTTATAAAAATAGTTCTTCTCAATAAGTCTTAGCCATAGAGCATAATAAATCACTTAGGGTGATTCTGCTCCTCTTGAAGTTTGTACGGACATTCTTCCAAAGATGCCACGTGCATGCATAATGAGCTACATTTGAAGCACATTGCTTACACTCTAAATAATACTTTAATTTTTATGTAATACAACACATATTTTTTCACGCTTGCAAAACGTATTTTTGAATTGTTCAAAGAACCATGTCCATGAACAATCATTTTCTATGTCTACAACTCCATCTGTCAATGAAAATATGAAACCTATCACAAATAAACACACATGATATTTTTATTTGATATAACATTAACACTATGTATAAGTTCACCATCACAAAAACACATATATTCCCCATGCACTGTGATTGCTCATATAAATATCCTTTTCTAAGCTCGACTAAAATGTGCAGCGTCATTTGATCTGCTGAACTTATTGAACCCCCTCATCAATGGTCTCAAGGATATGAAAAGATACATGAATTCATGTTTCTACGACTTGTGCATCGTTATATATTATTTAAGTTACGCAATACTTAACATTTATATGTATCTTGGCATCTGCGTATATCCATATGCTTGTTTGCCCCTTATCATTTCTTATGTACGTTCATTAGCACGTCATGTTTTCTAATAAGACATCTCAATCTCCATAGAATTCTCTAACATCCCAAATTACATATTTCGGTATATGAATTATATTATGGTAGACCAATTTAGGAACAGTCACAATACTGACAAACCCAATTATTTTCTTTCAGTTCTGTTATTACCTAATCCTTAATGGATACATATGTTCACTATTGAAGTATCTCACTTTTTCTGAGTTTTTTCTTCACGAAGCCTTCAAACTCTAGACAAAATAATTCGAAAAGCACACTGACACATAATTGTACAATTGCTTTTATCATATTATATCATACACCAAATACATATATGAGGCTACAATGAGTCAAAATATGTCAAGAATGATATATATTAATGTATCATCCATATCAATGATCACTATAACCTATTTATACACCTTAAATAATATCTTTTTGTGTATCATATTCACATCACTAGTCTGAATATATTTCATAAAAATGAATAATACCCTCACATTAGAGATACACAATGTATAATATATACTATCACTTTTTCTGCCCATTTGTTGTATGTATCACTTACAATACAGTTAATTTATTTACTACATTTTAAATGTAACATATATAAACACATTTCTCATATGATTCCATGTCATACAACAAAGATACCAAATACAAAATAAGTAAACGCAATTTAAAATTTAGAACCAATCTATATCATAAATGGCATATCAATATTAATTAATCATCATAAAAATAGAAATTATTACCATGTTACATATGTTAATGATAATACTGTAAGATAAAAGACTTGAAATAAAAAATCAAATACTCTCAAACTTTTTTTTATCATCTCTCTTTACTTTAAAATTTAAATTGTTCTTTATTTTATATTTCTTCACTAAGAAATTGTCTGCGCTTCACGCGACTCCTTTATTTGCAAATTTGGTTGACTCTTTTTTTTTTGTATTTTTAGTGTAGTTGTTAAATAAGTGTTAAAATTTAACATTTTCACTTACACCTATGTAATGTCGCGGCGTATTAGGTTGTTCTGGAGTTTTAAAATGTCGTTGCTTGAATGAGTTATTCACATGCTGGTGAGTAGGGGTAGGTAGCATATAACGGTAATAGCAAAAATATTGATCGACATATGGCACATAAACAACACAACTTTTATAGACATGTGCGTATTTAGTATGGAAAGTTTTTTTGGCAATAGATAAAACCAAACCCGCTACCATAACAGACATCAACAACATTTGATATAAAATTAGCCACTATTGGACATGTAAAGTTTTGCAAATAACAAAATAGACACTACTTGATCAAACAAATAATATTAAGGTCTCTAGAATGGAAAAAGACTCTACTTTGTCGTTTATATGGTGCCTACATCACTCTCTTCGTTGTTGTCTATGAATATGTTTCTTCTCTTCTTAGACTTTCTCGAATAAACTCTTATTTTTGAAATTTAAGTCTCATATTGATCAGGAATTTTTTTTTAGTATTCTGGGTTTGATCCTCCCGCATTAAAGTCTATTGGTTCAGTTGAATCTTCTACTTTCTCTTAACCTGTAGGTAAAAGTAATTAATGATTATGTATGTTAAACAGATTGTCCAGAAGATGAATGATGTACCTATCAAGATAATATGTATTAGAATTGTAACGACCTGTTTAGTCGTTTCGAGCTGCAGAATTATTTTTGATAAAAACTGACTGGGTCGACAGATAACGCGACAGACCGTCATGGTCACGACAGACCGTGACGGACTCCGTTGTCCCACAGTTGTGTAATTCTCCTGCTTCTCTCCTCATTACCCCCGATGACAAGTAGGACAAACTGTCATAGGCACGACGGTCCGTCGAGTGTCTTCGTGCCAAAACACTTAAACTCTAAAATCTGGGTACGGGGATCAACTCTCTGAACTCCGCGATGGAATTGCACCTAGGACCGTCGTAGATACGACGGACCGTCACAAACCCCTTTACTGAATTTGAGTCTCTGAACTCTGTGAAGACCCTGCAGGGACGACCGTCGCAGGCACGACGTCCCCGTCACCCACACAGTTGTGTAACCTTGACTGGGTCAGGTTTCCTGCTAAAGTTTTTAGGGGTGTTTTGGATACTATTCATGCTTATAATTAGGAATTAGTGGGGTAAGTTTAATATTTAATTACTTGGTGGTTAAAGGAGATAACCTTGAAATAAATAGTGGGTTACCTTTATCATCTTTTATAATTAATTATATGATAATTAGGGTAAAAGAAAAAGAGTCTGAAGAAGAAAAATAAAAAGAACAGAGAGAGGGAGAACGAGCGAGTAAAGGGAGAAGTGAAGAGGAAAGCAAAGCCATTGAGAAGTAGCTTGCTTGATCAAGATTCTTCAGTGGAGGTAGGTTATGGTTTATGCTATTTCATAGTAAACTCTAAATAGCGAATTATATGTATTTGGTGGTATTGTAAAGTCTTATATATGCTTAATTGTGTGGTTGCATGGAGTGATTATGTAATTTGGATGGAGTAGAATGATGAGGCTGTTGAATCTTAAACCTTAAATCCTCTTTATTAATAAAAGAAGGCTTGATGAACTAAAATAATGAGGTTAATGGATCGGGTGTCACGTACCGACACGTAGTATTAGGGGATCGGTTGTCACGTACCGACACGTAATATTAGGGGATCGGAGTGTCACGTACCGACACGTAGTATTAGGGGATAGGGTGACACGTACCGACACGTAGTATTAGGGGATCGGAGTGTCACGTTCTAATACATAGTAGTAGGGGATCGGAGTGTCACTTTCCGACACAAGAAGGATAAGAGAATGAATCTTGAATTATGTTAATATACTCAAATTTAAAGAACCTATTTCCCAAATGAGTATGGTGTGGAGGCTTGAGTCCTCATAGGTGTGCTTGGTGTTGTGGCCAATGGTTCTTGTACTTGTTGTTGTCATCCGTTGAGTATTGTAGCTATTTTGATATTATTATTCGATATATATTGCTTTCTATTTTGAGTTGTCCGTGATACCTACTGAGTACGTGTTCCTTGTACTGACCCCTACTTGTATTTTTGTTTTTGTTATTTGTGGAGTGCTGCAAACGTGCCATCAACTTCGACTCGTCCGCAACTCTAGCCACTCTCCAGCATATCAGATTTTAGGGTGAGCTATTATTCCTACCTCGGACTGGATTCTTTCCTTCACGTTTTGATGTCTTGAAGTTCGGACATGGACAATCTGTTTACTTATTTTAGCTTCTTAAATACTCTTAGATTTAGAAATTTGAGGATAGATGTTCTTGGTGTGATGACTTCAAGATATTGGGGATAATAGTTGATAAACTTTAGAAGCTTGTTTATTGGTTATATAAATATGATTTTTAGTCTTCCGCATTATATTTTGTTCATTATGGTTGAAATATTGGTAAATGTTGGGGTTTAGATTTGTTGGTTCGCTCACATAGGAGGATAAGTGTGGGTGCCACTCGCGGCTCGTTTTTGGGTCGTGACAAACTTGGTATCAGAGCATTAGGTTCGTCGGTCTCATCACACAAGAACGAGTCTATTAGAGTCTTGAGGAACTGTAGGGGGACACCTTTACTTTTCTTTGAGAGGCTATAGGACTTTAGGAAAATTCTATTCTTTCTTTCTTTCGTGCTATTACTTGGATCCAATTGGTATCTAGGTGATACAAATTGGTATCTGACATCCTCACTCTATTTCGCAGATGGTTAGGAGTAGAGCAACAACTGTGCCAAAACCAAAACCGGCAAGATAGGATGCGTCTGAGCCAGCCACTAGGGCTGTAGCTGGAAGAGTAGAAGTGGCAAGAGGCCGTGGTAGAGGTCGCGGGAGGACGTCCTCTAGAGGTAGAGGACAAACACCTTGTCCAGCTAGTACTAGGGCGGTGACTCCTCCACCGACTGATGAGGTAGTAAGAGAGGGTGAGGAAAGGGAAAATAAGCAAGTGTAAGATGAGGAATTACCACCCAAACCTATCCCGGAGATGATTAACCAGGTTCTTACTTATCTTAGCGGTGTAACTGATCAGGGCCAGACACCTCCAGTGTTTTCTGCACCAGCACCTCATGTTCTGGGAGTACAACATGCAGCTGTCGTGGCTCCCCGCATGGATGCCTCATTGGAAGTAGGCACGTTTCCTTGATTGACTATAGGGCCTATAATGACGAGTGATCAGCATGAACTTTTCACTAAATTCTAGAAGTTGAAACCTCCAGTCTTCAAGGGTGCTGAATCTGAGGATGCCTATGATTTTTCGATTGATTGTCATGAGCTGATACATAAGATGTGCATAGTAGAACGATTTGGCGTTGAGTTTGTGACCTATAAGTTTCAGGGGAACGCCAAAATGTGGTGGCGGTAATATGTTGAGTTTCAACCAGCACAGTCACCACCTATGACTTGGGCATCATTCTCTAGCTTATTTATGGAGAAGTATATACCCCAGACTTTGAGGGATAGGAGGAGAGATGAGTTCATGATCCTAGAGCAAGGCAGGATGTCGGTTACTACTTATGAGGCTAAGTTTCGTGCACTATCCAGGTATGCCACCAAGATTTCCTTCAGTCCACAAGAGCGGATTCGTCGTTTTGTGAAGGGATTGAGGTCAGATTTGCAGATTCCAGCCTTACAGGTAGCTGCTGCAGCAAAATCCTTTCAAGAAGTGGTAGATTTTGTGAGAGAGGTGGACGAGGTGAAGCCAGAAGACTTCACCATGGCCTCGACATCTAAGAAGTTTCGTAAGGGAGGTGAGTTTAGTGGTTTTTACTCCAGGTGGCAGAGTTCAGAGGTTACCCAGCCCGACCTATTCAGTTTTCTCTGCAGGATATAGCTAGGGGTCTATCGCGGACCAGCCAACATTCCTCTGAGTTTGGAGGTTATCCCCAGACTTCGTCGTTCACACAAAGAGCTATGCTTGACCCCAGAGAGTGTTATGGACATGGGGAGACTGGACATATTAGGAGATATTGTCCAAAACAGAGTTATAAACCCCCAATAGTCAGGGGTAGAGGTGGTCATGGAAGAGGCCGCCATTCTGGAGGACATGGTTGCCAAGGTAATGGTGGTCACCAAATCAACCGGGGTGGCGGGCAAGATGGAGCTACTGCAGTGCAACATGGTAGGGTCAACGGGCAGACAGGTGATAGGGCCCATAGTTATGCTTTCCCCGGGAGGTCTGAAGCGGAGACATCTGATGCTGTTATCACAGGTAATCTTTTGGTTTGTGATTGCATGGATTATGATTATTTGATCCTGGATCCACATTTTCATATGTATCTTCCTCATTTGCTATTGGTCTTTATATACATTGTGATTTGCTTGACATGCCCATTCGTGTCTCTACTCCCGTGGGTGAGTCTGTGATAGTTGAGAAGGTGTATAGGTCTTGTCTTGTGACTTTTGTGGGGAACAATACTCATGTAGACTTGATTATTCTAGACATGGTTTATTTCGATGTAATTCTGGGTATGACTTGGCTTCTCCAAATTTTGCAATCTTAGATTGTAATGCTAAAACTGTGACATTAGCCAAGCCTGGCATAGATCCGCTAGTGTGGGAGGGTAACTATACTTCAACCCCAGTTCGTATTATGTCCTTTCTTCGTTCTAAGAGAATGGTTAGTAAGGGTTCTCTAGCTTTCTTGGCACATCTCAGGGATGATACTTCCCATGTACCTTCGATCGAGTCCGTTTCGATAGTCCGTGAGTTTCTGGATGTGTTTCCTGCAGACCTTCCTGGTATGCCACCGGATAGGGATATTGATTTTTGTATTGATCTGGAGCCGGGTACTCGCCCCATTTCCATACCCCCTTATAGAATGGCTCTAACAGAGTTAAGGGAGTTAAAGGCCCAACTTCAAGAGTTTTTAGGTAAAGGGTTTATTACACCAAGTGCATCCCCTTGGGGTGCTCCTGTTTTATTTGTGATGAAGAAGGATGGAAGTTTTCGAATGTGCATAGACTACAAGCAACTGAATAAGGTAACTATTAAGAACAAGTATCCTCTTTCTCACATTAATGATTTGATCGATCAGTTACAAGGTGCTTATACCTTCTCAAAAATCGATTTGAGATCAGGTTATCATCAATTTAAAATACGGGCAGCGGATGTGCCAAAGACTGCTTTTCTAACCAGGTACGGGCATTATGAATTTTTAGTAATGTCTTTTGGGCTTACGAATGCCCCTGCTGCTTTCATGAGCCTGAT
This sequence comes from Solanum corneliomulleri, assembly GCA_027704805.1. Lineage (NCBI taxonomy): Eukaryota > Viridiplantae > Streptophyta > Magnoliopsida > Solanales > Solanaceae > Solanum > Solanum corneliomulleri. Next base: position 39,994,892 of record JAKWIY010003055.1, on the reverse strand, counting down.
GAACGGGATTTTTTAGCCATATCTGGATCTCTTTGTCATTGTATTCATTGATGATATACTGATATACTCAAAGAGCAGGAAAGAACATGAGGAGCATTTGAGAATTGTATTGGAAGTATTGAGGGAGAAAAGGCTTTATGCCAAATTCTCCAAGTGTGAGTTTTGGCAAGATGCAGTGTCCTTCTTGGGGCACGTAGTTTCTAAGGATAGAGTGATGGTGGAGCCTTCTAAGATTGAAGGAGTGAAGAGTTGGGTAAGACCTACTCATGTTACCGAGGTAAGGAACATTGTTGGTTTAGCTAGCTACTACCGTCGATTTGTCAAGGGATTTTCTTCTGTTGCTTCCCAACTGACAAACTTGACTAAGTAGAATGTTCCATTTGTATGGTCGGACGAATGTGAAGAAATCTTCCAGAACTCAAGACCTTGTTGACTACTGCACCAATTCTTACCTTGCCAGTGGAAGGTATGAATTTCATTGTTTATTGTGATGCATCTTATTCTGGGTTGGGTACAGTGCTAATGCAAGAGAGGAATGTAATTGCTTATGCTTCAAGACAACTAAAAGTGCATTAACGTAACTATCCGACCTATGATTTGGAGTTGGCTGCAGTCGTGTTTGCATTAATGCAATGGAGACATTATCTATATGGGATTAAGTGTGAAGTCTATTCAGACCATCGTAGCTTGCAGTATGTCTTTACTCAGAAAGATTTGAATTTGAGACAGAGAAGGTGGATCGAACTACTAAAGGACTATGATATCACTATTTTGTATCACCCTGGAAAAGCTAATGTTGTGGCAGATGCTATAAGTAGAAAAGCAGGGAGCATGGGAAGTCTAGCTCACTTACAGGTTTCTAGACGCCCATTGGCTAGAGAGGTTCAGACTCCGGCTAATGACCTTATGAGGCTGGAAGTACTAGAGAAGGGAGGATTTTTGGCCTGTGTGGAGGCAAGATCTTCTTTTCTTGACAAGATTAAGGGAAGGGAGTTTGTTGATGAGAAGCTGAGTCGGATTCGGGAGATGGTATTACGAGGAGAGGCTAAAGAGGCAAAAAATGATTTGGAAGGCATTTTGAGAATTAAGGGGAGGGTATATGTGCCCCGTGTTGATGATTTGATTCACACTATTCTTACAGAGGCTCATAGTTCAAGGTATTCTATACATCCTGGTGCAACCAAGATGGATTGTGACCTAAAGGAACATTTTTGGTGGAGTAGGATGAAGTGCGACATCGTTGATTTTGTTGCCCAATGCCCAAATAGTCAGCATGTAAAGTATGAACATTAGAGGCCCGGAAGGACACTTCAGAAAATGCTCATTCCTGAATGGAAATGGGAAAGAATTGCAATGGATTTTGTGGTTGGTTTTCCAAAGACATTGGGTAAGTTTGATTCTATCTGCCCACTTCATACCGGTTAAGTTGACTTACAATGCAGAGAAGTTAGCAAAACTCTATATCTCAGAAATTTTTCGATCGCATGGAGTTCCACTTTCCATCATATCAGATAGAGGTACGCAATTTACTTCTAAGTTTTGGAGAACATTGCATGCTGAATTAGGTACTAGGTTGGATCTTAGTACTGCTTTTCACCCTCCGACCGATGGTCAGTCTTAGCGAACAATTCAAGTGTTGGAGGATATGCTTCGTGCATGTGTGATAGAGTTTGGTGGTCATTGGGATAACTTCTTACCTTTAGCATAATTCTCATACAATAATAGCTATCACTCAAGTATTGATATGGCCCCATTTGAGGCACTGTATGGGAGGAGATGTAGATCTCCCATTTGTTGGTTTGATGCATTTGAGGTGAGACCATGGGGTACTGATATTCTGAGGGAATCATTAGAGAAAGTGAAAGTTATTCAAGAAAAGCTTTTAGCGGCTCAAAGTAGGCAGAAGGAATATGCAGATCAAAAGGTTAGAGACTTGGATTTCACAGAGGGTGAACATGTCTTGTTGAAGATTTCACCCATGAAGGGTGTGATGCAGGTTTTTTAAGCGAGGTAAGCTTAGTGCGAGGTATATTGGTCCATTTGAAGTCCTGAAGCGCGTGGGGGAGATGTCTTATGAATTGGCATTACCTCCAGGACTCTCAAGAGTGCACCCGGTATTTCATGTGTCTATGCTAAAAAGGTACCATGGGGATGGAAACTACATTATTCGTTGGGATTCAGTTCTTCTTGATGAGAATTTGTCTTATGAGGAGGATCATGTTGCTATTCTAGATAGAGAAATCCGCAAGTTGAGATCAAGGGAGATTGCATTCGTCAAAGTTCAATGGAAGAATCGGCCAGTTGAAGAGTCCACTTGGGAGAAGGAGGCTGATATGCAGGAAAGATACCCACACCTTTTTACAGATTCAGGTACTCCTTCTCGCCCTTGTTTTCCTTCTTCTGATCGTTCAAGGACGAATGATGGGTAAATTGGTATCTATTGTAACGACCTGTTTATTCGTTTCGAGCAGCAGAATTTTTTTTTATAAAAACTGACTAGGTCGACGGATAACGCGACGAACCATCATGGTCACAATGGACCGTGACGGACTCCGTCGTCCCACACTTGTGTAATTCTCCTGCTGCTCTCCTCATTACCCCCGACGAAAAGTAGGACGAACCGTCATAGGCACGACGGTCCGTCGAGTGTCTTCGTGCCAAAACACTTAAACTCTAAAATCAGGGTACGGGGATCAACTCTCTGAACATCGTGACGGAATTGCAGCACGGACCGTCGTAGATACAACAGACCGTCACAAACCCCTTTACTGAATTTGAGTCTATTAACTCTGTGACAACCGTGCAGGACGGACCGTCGCAGGCACGACGGGCCGTCACGAGTTGCGTAACCTCCACTGGGTCGGATTTCAGCTAAAAGTTTTAAGGGGTGTTTTGGACTATTCATGCTTATAATTAGGAAATTAGTGGGGTAAGTTTAATAATTTAATTACTTGGGGGTTAAAGGAGATAACCTTGAAATAAATAGTGGGTTACTTTTATCATATTTTATAATTAATTATATGATAATTAGGGTAATAGAAAAAGATTCTGATGAAGAAAAATAAAAAGAACAGAGAGAGGGAGAACGAGCGAGAAAAGGGAGAAGTGAAGAGGAAAGCAAAGCCATTGAGAAGTAGCTTGCTTGATCACGATTCTTCGGTTGAGGTAGGTTATGGTTTATGCTATTTTATAGTAAACTCTAAATAGCGATTGATATGTATTGGGTTGTATTGTAAAGTCTTTTATATGCTTAATTGTGTGGTTGCTTGGTGTGATTATGTAATTGGGATGGATTAGAATGATGAGGCTGTTGAATCTTAAACCTTAAATCCTCTTTATGAATGATGATGCCTTGACATAAAAGAAGGCTTGATGAACTAAAATAATGAGGTTAATGGATCGGGTGTCACGTACCGACACATAGTATTAGGGGATCGGGTGTCACGTACCGACACGTAGTATTAGGGGATCGGAGTGTCACGTACCGACACGTAGTATTAGGTGATCGGGTGTCACTTACCGACACGTAATATTAGTGGATCGGAGTGTCACGTTCCGACACATAGAAGTAGGGGATCGGAGTGTCACGTTCCGACACAAGAAGGATACGACAATGAATCTTGAATTATTTTAATATACTCAAATTTAAAGAACCTATTTCCCAAATGAGTATGGTGTGGAGGCTTGAGTCCTCACAGATGTGCCTGGTGTTATGGCCAATGGTTCTTGTACTTGTTGTTGTCATCTGTTGAGTATTGTAGATGATTTTATATTATTATTCGATATATATTGTTTTCTATTTTGAGTTGGCCGATGATACCTACTCAGTACGTGTTCCTTGTACTGAACCCAACTTGTATTTTTCTTTTTGTTATTTGTGGAGTGCAGAAAACGTGCCATCGACTTCGACTCGTCTGCACTTCTATCCAATCTCCAGCATATCAGATTTCAGGGTGAGCTATTATTCCTAGCTCGGACTGGATTCTTCCTTAACGTCTTGATGTCTTGAAGTTCGGACATGGACAATCTGTTTACTTATTTTTGCTTCTTAAATACTCTTACATTTAGAAATTTGAGGATAGATGTTCTTGGTGTGATGACTTCCAGATTTTGGGGATAATAGTTGACAAACGTTAGAAGCTTGTTTATTAGTTATATTAATAAGATTTTGAGTCTTCCGCATTATATTTTGTTCATTATGGTTGAAATATTGGTAAATGTTGGGGTTTAGATTTGTTGGTTCGCTCACATAGGAGGATAAGTGTGGGTGCCACTCGCGGCTCGTTTTTGGGTAGTGAAAAGAATCTCAATAACATTGTAGCACTTTTTCTTCTAGTCTTTGTTTATACGATGTTGCATTCTAATTCTTCATCCGGCACATACACTTCTTTGACTGTATAGTTTTACCACCATTATTTCACATTTATATTTCTCATTTTATGTTTGAAGACCAAGTACACCCTGCATATACTGCAAATATGGGATGGTACATCAGTCTCACTTTCGAAAATATGTTAACCAACTTATGAGTAAAAGTATCAAGCAGTTTCTCCGCAACCCCATCAAGGAACAAAGCAGTTTTCCCACCAATGTCCTTGAGATTTATGTGTATCTTAAACCTATGTATGCGTAAAACATCGTTAGAGTTCCTTTGAATGTATGTTGTGGCTACAATGTTAGTTGCTTTCTTACCTACCATATGTTAAAATAAAGATCTGTGTATATCCATATATATATATATATTTATATATATAACAGTAGCATGCTGATACAAGCCTTGTGCTTATGATGTGAAGGGTTTATTATAGTACTTACCTCTATGTAGGTACTCTAGTTAGAATCTACTAACTCTGCAATAGTCAACCAATTTTAAAACATAGCTTCTGCAATGGGAATTTTACTTGCATTTTCACTCTCAATAGTATGTAGATCAACTGACTTCTTTGAGAACTTATGGAGTAACGTGGTGATGTTTTCCATTTTAAGACTAACATAAATTTTGCTTGTTGCAGTGGTGGCAAAAGTCAGTTCACCTATTATAAAAAAAATTAAATGTCAATGTCCTAGATATGTGACTATTAAAAGTTTCAAGTAAGTTGAGAAGAAATAGTTACCTCTGAATTCATTTAGAGTAGTAGTAATGATCAAAATGTATGGTCCAAAGTGGATGGGATAAACGTAAGAGTAAAATATTTTACGCTGATCCACCCACAAAGTTATTCTTGCTTTGATAGTCTTGTCCTAACTAAATGATAATTATATGTAGCTTCTTTGTTATGAATGAATTTGAATGTAATGTAATTGAGATAAGAATATTACGGATCAATAAGACTGTGTATGTCGCGCTTCTTCCACTTTGAACTCATACTCTCCATATAACTGATTCCAAGTAAGCATCAAACTACATCTACAAGTTAAGGAGGGATATTATTTACTTTATACGTTGGAGATCGTGTGTAACATAAATGGCAGGAATGGCTGTGCCTGATAGGACAATGTTGTTGTTTACCCTAGAGCGAATCATTACTGCTTGGATACCATTTACAGGGATTTGAACAATATCATCCTTTAGTTTTTGGATGGATGTTATCCGCAAGAATGTTATTTAAAAGTTTGAATACAGAGATATGTATTCACAAGTTATTTCTGAAACTTTGAAGTTTCTCATAACGATTGCATAACCTTTGCTCAACTTATCCTGAAAACTTGTTAATTTGATTCTTCAAGATTACCGTTTTCATCAAAGTCCCCTGTTAGAAGTAAATGTGCAAGAAAGTTTGGAATAACCAAATTCATAATGTTGTATAAACGGAATATGAACGATGCAGTACCTTCTCGAAAAGGGGGTAAATACTTGTTGTTTCCAATTATTAAACGACGTCTCTCCGCATATAAGTTTTGTCGCTGTTGAGACGGTGTGATTGCTGGGGTTGAGGAAACACTAGAGTGTTTGTGTTGTTTGGGTTGAAATGTAGTTTAATGTAGGGGTTCTTAAAGGAAAGGGTATTTTTGGGAATATTTTAAATTAAAAGAGTTTTCTGGATGGTGCTGGCGCCACTTAGGCGGCACTAAGGTTTTCCTATATATATATAGTAGTTCATCCGAACGTGCATTGCACGTTTGTCCCATACAATTATATAACACTTAATTATTATATAGGAAATGTTGAAATTAAAAAAATTACTTTTATCCATTTTTATTTTATTCATTCAATAAAATTCATATTAATCGAATAGTACATTCACAATCAAGTGAAAAATATTGAAACTAATTAAGATACTACAGATTCTAATAATATGAATATATCTATATGAATTATCCTTAATAATATCTCATTAGCCTCCATAAAAAATTTTCTAAGGAGAAAAAATCTACAGGAAGCAAAATAAATAAATGAAAAATGTGATTTTTATTAAAGAAACATTGTGACTTCCATTCCGTTGTTCTCTTGATTCTCTCTCCAAAGTTTCTCCGTTATTTTAGAGCCTTCAATAAAGTATTTCTCGAATTTTTTGATGATGTAGACCTCCCTGAGATATTGTGTATCCTAGGGACATCCGAAAGCGCTTCGTCGTTACAAGTCGATCTCTGTGAAGAACTCTGTTGACCACTCCTTCAAAGAGATTTGAGGTTCATGTTGTATCTTTCTCCAATTTGCTTAATTATTTTTGAAGAGTTTTCTTGATTCCCCTAGAATGTCATGTACATCCCCTATTTATAATTGTAGAGGGTGGACAAGGTTGCATATGATTGGCTAAAGGATGTCATTTTGACTTTTTGCTCATTCTGATTCATTCTTGTATTTGACAGGGACTACCACCTTATTTCGACATGTGGCGTCACTTTGTTGGTTACCGATGACTAGTAACTGTGACACGTGGCATGGGTTTGGGCTTCAAGGTCATATGGACCATGGATTTGAATTTAATTAGATGGACTTAATATTTTTAAAGCCCAAATTAAGTATTAATCCAAATGAAAATGTATTTAATTGAAATTTTGTATGAATTTGAATCTATAGAATTTATGTGTCTACAAATGCCCCTTACATCGAGACTTGTCAACATAGAGGCTTGCCGACAAGACTTGAAGTAGTCATGAATGTGTTTTCCTTTTTTTTTTTTAGACTTGTCAACGTGTAGGCATGCCGAATTTGACAACGAGATTTTAAGTCTTCATGAATATGTAGTCAATTTTTTCGAGACTTCTCTACGTGTAGGCTTGCTGAATTTGACAGTTAAAGTTGGAGTCTTCATGAATTCATTGTTGAGACATCAAGAGTAGTTGTTTCTTGTTGTCATATTCCAATTGGGCAACCACCAATAATTTTTTGTAGTAGCGTTAATGATTTTTTTTAAAAAAAAATCTTGCTAGACAACAACAATGGACCTTCTATATCGATTACAAAAAGATAGTTCTAGTGGGTAGTAGCACATGCTAATTTCCTTGTTGATCACCCTTTTCCGTGAAAATGGTAAACTTTAAATGAGTTGCTTGATGACTATGCTTTTTTTACTGCAGAGTTGTCGACATGGATAATGTTCTTTGGTGGATCTGGACGCCGAGATGGTGCAGGGCAAGGAGTGGTGTTGATACATGCAGAACAAATAATTTTACCATTCTCATTTGTTCTAGGTGAAACATGTTCCAACAATGCTGCAGAATACCAAGATTTGATTGTGGGCCTTGAAATTGTATTGGACCAAATTTATACAATTTATGTGTCTACACTCCGATATCAGCAAAAAAAATGATAAAAGAAAGAAAATATTATAAAATTACATTTAAAAATAAAAATAAAGGTCATAAATTAGTAATTTTAGAAATAATAAAAATAGACTTATAACTTTCATAATTCCATTGAGGATTATATTAACGAAGTATAAATCAGTAAAAAATACAAAAAAAATAAAAAAAATAAGAACAAATACAATATTCTTATCCTTCAAAGATTGTAATTATAACAATATTTCTACTAAAACGAAATACATAAGGAATAGAGTTCTTGATGATACGTCCTCTCCTATAACGATTCAAAATTCAAAAGTCTTAATAATGACCCAAGTGCTTAACTCCTAATGCATGATACATAGCATATAAAATTTAAAATAATTGAAATTCCAAAAACAGCAAGGAAAAGGTAAATGATTTCTTGACCACATAGATATGTCCGTCAGTTGGACTTCCTCAATGCTAATAGTTAAATTTATATTTGTTCCCAAAAATTTTACTAATGTAAAATACTAAAAAGAAATTCTAAAATTGAGTATTTGTGGAATATGAAAACAAATCCACCACATTGAATTGAATGAACTAATGAGTGAGAATGTATTTCATTTAAATGAAATATTATTAATATATAGGTTAATTTTCTTTTTAATATTAATAATTAAAAGATTGGTGTTTAATTAAATACTCAAATGTGTATTAAACCTATAAAAGATAATTTGTAATTCAACCTTTTTTATCATCCCAATCATAATATATATATATATATGCGGTAAATAACAATAACGTTGTAAGAAATTATGTTTATCAATTAAAAACTAAAATGAAATAGGAAAATAGAAGTTAACACAAGAATGAGGAAAATATGACAAAATAAAAGTATTATAATTGTTCAACAAAAATTCATGTATTTATAAACTGTTTAAAAAGTATCTAAAATGGTAAAGATAAACCTTTTATTCAAAATATCATTCTATTAGGATAAGAACTAATATTAACATTTAAAAAAAAAACCTGAAAAATTGCCTATTGATTCACATCAACAAGAGGCAATTGGAAAAGAACAATTACTTTTCTATTAAGCTTATATACATCTTGAGATTTGTAGGTTAAGATGAAAAGTTCAAAAGTTATTTAATTTAATTTTCAGAAGTTAGTGATCTTAGATATGAGGAAGAGAAAAGATTAATTCTTTTTACTTATAGTTCAATACATTTAATTACACTAATTATAGATAAAGGATAAAAAATTATTTCATTTGACCACATAAATTAGAGAATTAATAAAGAATCAAGGATAAACACTTTGATTATCTAATTTTTTAAAAATAAAAAAGCTTTATCTAATTAACAAAATTTATTCATTTAAACACAAGTGCTCTTAAAAGAATTAGACAAAGTCTGTCCATTTCTTGCTGGTAAGGACTACTTATTGGGCCGAAGATCATACAGAGTTGTATATTCAAGAAGCAATAAGACTTCATGGGGTTTTGGTTTCCATTATTTCAATAGAGGTGCACAGTTTATTGCACAGTTCTGGAAGTCCTTCCAGAAAGGATTGGGTTCAAAAGTGAATTTGAGCACTGCTTTTCATCCTCACACAGATAGACTGTCACGACCCAAAATGAGCCGCGAGTGGAACCCACACTTATCCTACTATGTGAGCGAACCAACCAATCTAAACCCCAACATTTCAAACATAATGAAAAAACTACGATGCGGAAGATTAAAACTCATTAACGAAATCAATTAAATAACTTCTAAAATTTATCAATCATTATCCCCAAAATCTGGAAGTCATCACAACAAGAACATCTATCCTGAAATTACTAAATCTAAGAGTATCTAAGAAGCTAAAATAAGTAAAAAGCTAGTCCATGCCGGAATTTCAAGGCATCAAGACATGAAGAGGAAGATCCAGTCCAAGCTAGAAGCAATAGCTCACCCTGAAATCTGGCGTGATGAAGACTGGCTAGAGTTGCGGTTGAGTTGAAGACGATCGCACGTTTGCTACACTCCACAATTAACAAAGAAAAACAAATGCAAGTAGGGGTCAGTACAAGGCACAAGTACTGAGTAGATATCATCGGCCAACTCAAAATAGAAAGCAATATATGTCAGATAATAACATAAAATCAACTAATATTCTTAACAGGTGACAACAAAAATTTCCATAACCCTTGGTCACAACGCCAAGCACATCTATCAGGACCCAAGCCTCCACACCATACTCATTTGGGAAACAGGTTCTTTAGATTGAGTATATTAACATATTTCAAGATTTATTCTCTTTACTATCCTGGTGTCGGAACGTGACACTCCGATCCATATACTATCCTGGTGTCGGAACGTGACACTCCGATCCATATTCTATCCTGGTGTTGGAACGTGACACTCCGATCCATATACTATCTTGGTGTCGGAACGTGACACTCCGATCCATGTACTATCTTGGTGTAGGAATGTGACACTCCGATCCATATACTATCCTGGTGTCGGAACGTGACACTCTGATCCATATACTATCCTGGTGTCGAAATGTGACACCCAATCCTCTATTACTATCCTGGTGTCGGAACGTGACACCTTATCCTCTATTCTCATTACTTTAGTTCATCAAGCCTTCTTTTATACCAAGGCATCATCATTAACAAAGTAAATTTAGGATTTTAAGATTCAACAGCCTCATCATGCTAATTCATCACAATTAGATAATCATATCATGCAAGCACACAATTAAGCATATACAAGACTTAATAATACTACCCAATACATATCATTCTCTATTTAGAGTTTACTATCAAAGAGCAAAAACCATAACCTATCTCCACCGAAGAATCGCGATCAAACAAGCTAACTTCCCAAAGCTGCGTTCTTCTTCTCTCTCGTTCATTCGTTTCTCCCTCTCCTTGTTCTTTCTATTTTTCTTATTCAAACCCTTTTTCTTTTACCCTAATTGTCATATAATTAACTATAAAAGATGATAAAATAACCCACTATTTATTTCAAGGTTATCTCCTTTACCCCTAAGTAATTGAATTATTAACATAACCCACTAACTTTATAATTATAAGCATGAATAGTCCAAAACGCCCCTTAAAAACTTTTCACAGAAATCCGACCCATTCTGCGTTACGCAACCTGTGACGGTCCGTCATGACTGTGACGGTCCGTCCTGCAGGTCCGTCACAAAGTTCAGAGAGTTAATTCTGTGGAAGTATTTGTGACGGTCCGTCGTGCCAACGACGGTCCGTCCTGCCAACGACGGTCCGTCCTGCCATTCCGTCACGAAGTTTAGAGAGTCGATCTCAGTACCCAAATTTCAGAATTCTAAGTGTTTTGGAACGAGACCCCCTCGACTGTCCGTCGTGCCCATGACGTCCGTCGTGGTATCCGTCGACCCAGACAGTGATTTCCAGAAATAAACTTTGCTGCTCAAAACGACTAAACAGGTCATTACAATAGATACCAATTTACCCATCGTTCGTCCTCGAACGATGACAAGAAGAAAAACAAGGGTGAAAAGGAGTACTTGAATCTGTAAACAGGTATGGGTATCTTTCTTGCATATCAGCCTCCTTCTCCCAAGTGGACTCTTCAACTGGTTGATTCTTCCATTGAACTTTGATGGATGCAATCTCCCTTGATCTCAACTTGCGAATTTCTCTATCTAGAATGGCAACAGGCTCCTCCTCATAAGACAAATTCTCATCAGAAGAACCGAATCCCAACAAATGATGTAGTCCATCCCATGGTATCTTTTCAACATGACACATGACATACCGGATGCACTCCTGAAAGTCCTGGAGGCAGGGCTAATTCTTAAGCCACCTCCCCTACTCGCTTAAGTACTTAAAATGGTCCAATATACCTTGGGCTTAGCTTACCTCTTTTACCAAACCGCATCACCCCTTTCATGGGCGAAACCTTCAGCAAGACTTGCTCACCCTTCATAAACTCCAAGTCTCAAACCTTTCCATCTGCATATTCCTTTTGCCTACTTTGCGCCGCTAAATTTTTTTTTTTAATATATTTCACTTTCTCCAATGAATCTCTCAAAAGATCAGTACCCCAAGGTCTAACCTCAAATGCATCAAACCAACCAATGGGAGACCTACATCTCCTCCCATACAGTGCCTCAAATGGAACCATATCGATACTTGAGTGATATCTATTATTGTAGGAGAACTCTTCTAAGGATAAGAAGTTATCCCAATGGCCACCAAATTCTATCACACATGCACAAAGCATATCCTCCAACACTTGAATCGTTCGCTCAGACTGACCATCGGTCTGAGGGTGAAATGCAGTGCTAAGATCTAACTTAGTACCTAATTCAGCATGCAATGTTCTCCAAAACTTAGAAGTAAACTTAGTACCTCTATTTGATATGACGGAAAGTGGAACTCCATGCAATCGAACAATTTCTGAGATATAAAGTTTGGCTAACTTCTCTGCATTGTAGGTCACCTTGACCGGAATGAAGTGAGCAGACTTAGTTAATCTGTCCACAATTACCCAAATTGAATCAAACTTTCCCAATGTCTTTGGAAGACCAACCACGAAGTCCATTGCAATTCTCTCCCACTTCCATTCAGGAATGGGCATTCTCTGAAGTGTTCCTCCGGGCCTCCGGTGTTCGTACTTTACTTGCTGACAATTTGGACACTTGGCAACAAAATCGACAATGTCGCGCTTCATTCTACTCCACCAAAAGTGTTGCTTTAGGTCACAGTACATCTTGGTTGCACCAGGATGTATAGAATATCCGGAACTATGAGCCTCTGTAAGAATAGTGTGGATCAAATCGTCAACACTGGGCACACATACCCTTCCCTTAATCCTCAAAACGCCTTCCTCATCAATTATTGCCTCTTTAGCCTCTCCTCGCAACACCATATCCCGAATTTGGCTTAGTTTCTCATCATCAAACTGTTTTTCCTTGATCTTGTCAAGAAAAGAAGATCTTGCCTCCACACAGGCCAAAAATCCTCTTTCCTCTAGTATTTCCACTCTCACGAAGTCGTAGCCAAGTTTTGGACTTCCCTAGCCAACGGGCGTCTAGAAACTTGTAAGTGGGCTAAACTACCCATGCTTCCTGCTTTTCTACTTAAAGCATCAGCCACCAAATTTTCTTTTCCTAGGTGATACAGAATAGTAATATCATATTCCTTCAACAGTTTCATCCACCTCCTCTGTCTCAAATTCAAGTCTTTCTGGGTAAAGACATACTGTAGACTACGATGATCCATGTAGACTTCACACTTGACCCCATATAGATAATGTCTCCTTGCTTTAATGCAAACACAACTGCAGCCAATTCCAAATCATGGGTCAGATAGTTACGTTCGTGCACCTTTAGTTGCCTTGAAGCATAAGCAATTACATTCCTCTCTTGCATTAGCACTGCACCAAACCAGAATAAGATGCATCGCAATAAACAATGAAATTCTTACCCTCTACTGGCAAGGTAAGGATAGGTGTCGTTGTCAGCAAGGTCTTCAGTTTCTGAAAGCTTTCCTCAACATTCATCCGACCATACTAATGGAACATTCTTCTTAGTCAAGTTTGTCAATTGGGAAGCAATAGAAGAGAATCCCTTGACAAATCGACGGTAGTAGCTGGCTAAACCGACAAAGGTCCTTACTTCTGACACATTAGTAGGTCTTACCCAATTCCTCACTGTTTCAATCTTAGAAGGATCCACCATCACTCCATCCTTAGAAACTACGTGCCCTAAGAAGGACACTGAATCTAGCCAAAACTCACACTTGGATAATTTGGCATAAAGCCTTTTCTCCCTTAATACATCCAACACAATTCTCAAATGCTCCTCATGTTCCTTCTTACTCTTGGAGTATATCAGTATATCATCAATAAATACGATCACAAAGACATCCAGATATGTCTTAAAAATCCCGTTCATCAAGCTCATGAAAGCGGCAGGGGCATTCGTAAGACCAAAAGACATTACTTTGAATTCGTAATGGCCATACCTGGTTCGAGAAGCAGTCTTTGGCACATCTGTTGCTCGTATTTTCAATTGATGATAATCGGATCTCAAGTCAATCTTTGAGAAGACACAAGCACCTTGTAACTGATCGAACAAGTCATCAATGCGAGGAATGGGGTACTTGTTCTTAATAGTTACCTTGTTCAACAGCCGGTAGTCTATGCACATCCGAAAACTCCCATCCTTCTTCTTCACAAATAACACTGGGGCACCCCAAGAGGATGCACTTGGTCTAATGAAGCCTTTACTTAACAACTCTTGAAGTTGGGCCTTTAACTCCCCTAATTCCGCTGGGGCGATCCTATAAGGGGGTATAGAAATGGGGCGAGTATCCGGTTCCACATCAATGAAAAAGTCGATATCCCTATCGGGGGCATACCAGGAAGGTCTGCAGGAAACACATCCAGAAACTCACGGACTATCGAAACCGACCCAATTGAAGGTACTTGGGTAGTATCATCCCTGAGGTGTGCCAAGTAAGCTAAACAGCCTTTACTAACCATTCTCTTAGCACGAAGAAAGGAGATGATACGAACAGGAGTGGAAGTGTAGTCACTCTCCCACACTAACGGATCTATCCCAGGCTTGGCCAACGTTACCGTTTTAGCATTACAATCTAAGATTGCAAAATTCGGAAAAAGCCAAGTCATACCCAGAATTACATCGATATCACCCATTTCTAAGATAACCAAGTCTACATGAGTATTGATCCCCATAAAAGTCACCAGACAAGACCTATATACCTTTTCAACTATCACAGACTCAGCCACCGCAGTAGAAACACGAATAGGCATGTCAAGCAATTCACAATGTATATTAAGACCAGTAGCAAATGAGGAAGATACATATGAAAATGTGGAGCCAGGGTCAAAAAATACAGAAGCCATGCAATCACAAACAAAAATATTACTTGTGATAACAACATCAGATGTCTCCGCTTCAGACCGCCCGGGGAAACCGTAACAATGGGCCCTATCACCTGTCTGCCCGTTGCCCCTACCATGTTGTGTTTTAGTGGCTCCAGTTTGCCCGTCTCCCTGGCCGTTTTGGTGACCACCATTTCCTCGGCCACCACGTCCTCCAGAATGACGGCCTCTTCCATGACCACCTCTACCTCTTACTATTGGAGGTCTGTAACTCTGTTTTGGACAATACCTCTTAATGCGTCCAGTATCCCCATATCCATAACACTCTCTAGATTCAAGCATAGGTCTCTGTGAGAATGACGAAGTCTGGGGATAACCTCTAAACTCAGAGAAGTGTTGACCGGTCTGAGGCGGACCCCCAACAACAGCCTGCAGTGAAGTCTGAATAGGTCGGGCTGGATAACCTCCTAAACCTTGCCCTCTGGAGTAAGAACCATTAAACTCAACTCCCTTACGAAACCTTTTTGATGTCGATGCCATGGTGAAGTCATCTGGCTTCACTCCCTCCACCTCTATCACGAAGTCTACCACTTCCTGAAAGGATTTTGCTGTAGCCGCTACCTGTATGGCTGAAATCCGCAAATCTGACCTCAACCCCTTCACAAAACGGCAAATCCTCTCTTGTGGACTGAAACAAAGCTAGGTGGCATACCTGGATAATGCACGAAACTTAGCCTCATACGCAGTCACCGACATCTTGCCTTGCTCTAGGCTCAAGAACTCATCTCTCCTCCTATCCCTCAAGGTCCGGGGGATATATTTCTCCATAAATAAGCAATAGAATGACGCCCAAGTCATCGGTGGTGCCTGTGCGGCTTTACACTCAACATGTGACCGCCACCACATTTTTGCATTTCCCTGAAACTGATAGGTTACAAACTCAACGCCAAATCGTTCCACTATGCCCATTTTATGTAGTAACTCATGAAAATCCACCAGAAAATTGTAAGCATCCTCAGATTCAGCACCCTTGAAGACTGGAGGTTTCAATTTCATGAACTTACTGAAAAGTTCATGCTGATCACTTGTCATTTTAGGCCCTATAGTCAAACGAGGAAACGTGTCTATTTCCAATGAGGCATCCATAAGGGGAGCCTCAGCAGTGGCCTGTCGTACTTCCGGAAGCTGAGGTGCTGATGCAGAAAACACTGGAGGTGTCTGGCCTTGATCAGATAACCCGCTAAGATAAGCAAGAACCTGATTAATCATCTCTGGGGTAGGTTGGGGTGGTAATTCCTCATTTTGCACTTGCTCATTTTCCCCTTCCTCACCCTCTCTTACTACTTCCTCAGTCGGTGGAGGAGTCACCGCCCTAGTAATAGATGGGCCAGGTGCTGGTCCTCTTCCTCTAGAGTACGTCCACCCGCGACCTCTACCACGGCCTCTTGCCACTAATCCTCCTCGAGATACATCCCCAGTGGCTGGCTCAGTTGCATCATGTGTTGCCGGTGTTGGTGTTGGCGCAGTTGTTTCTCTAGTTCTAACCATCAGCGAAATAGAGTGAAGATGGTCAGATACCAATTTGTATCACCTAGATACCAATTGGATCCAAGTAATAGCACGAAAGAAAGAAAGAAAGAGTGGAATTTTCCTTAAAGTCTTATAGCCTCTCAAAGAAAAGTAGAGGTGTCCCCCTACCGTTCCTTAAGACTCTACTAGACTAGTTCTTGTGTGATGAGACCAACAAAGCTAATGGCTCTGATACCAAGTTTGTCACGACCCAAAACGAGCCGCGAGTGGCACCCACACTAATCCTACTATGTGAGCGAACCAACCAATCTAAACCCCATTATTTCAAACATAATGAACAAAATACGATGCGGAAGACTTAAAACTCATTAACGAAATCAATTAAATAACTTCTAAAATTTATCAATCATTATCCCCAAAATTAGGAAGTCATCACCACAAGAACATCTATCTTCAAATTACTAAATCTAAGAGTATCTAAGAAGCTAAAATCAGTAAAAAGCTAGTCCATGCCGGAATTTCAAGGCATCAAGACATGTAGAGGAAGATCCAGTCAAAGCTAGAAGCAATAGGACTCCTAGAGTTGCGGTTGAGTTGAAGACGATGGGACGTTTGCTGCACTCCACAATTAACAAAGAAAAACAAATGCAACTAGGGGTCAGTACAAGGCACAAGTACTGAGTAGGTATCATCGGCCAACTCAAAATAGAAAGCAATATATGTCAGATAATAACATAAAATCAACTAATATTCTTAACAGGTGACAACAAAAATTTCCATTACCCTTGATCACAATGCCAAGCACATCTATAAGGACCCAAGCCTCCACAACATACTCATTTGGGAAACAGGTTCTTTAGATTGAGTATATTAACATATTTCAAGATTCATTCTCTTTACTATCCTGGTGTCAGAACGTGACACTCGGATCCGTATACTATCCTGGTGTTGGAACGTGACACTCCGATCCATATACTATCCTAGTGTCGGAACGTGACACTCCGATCCATATACTATCCTGGTGTCGGAACGTGACACTTAGATCCATATACTATCCTGGTGTCGGAACGTGACACTCTGATCCATATACTATCGTGGTGTCAGAACGTGACACTCCGATCCATATACTATCCTGGTGTCGGAACGTGACACACGATCCACTATTACTATCCTAGTGTCGGAACGTGACACCCGATCCTCTATTCTCATTCCTTTAGTTCATCAAGCCTTCTTTTATACCAAGGCATCATCATTAACAAAGTAAATTTAGGGTTTAAGAGTCAACAACCTCATCATGCTAATTCATCACAATTAGATAATCATATCATGCAAGCACACAATTAAGCATATAGAAGACTTTATAATACTACCCAATACATATGATTCGCTATTTATAGTTTACTATCAGATAGTATAAACCATAACCTACCTCCACCGAAGAATCGCGATCAAACAAACTATCTTCCCAAAGCTGCGTTCTCTTCTTCTCTCTCTCGTTCGTTCCTTTCTCCCTCTCCTTGTTCTTTCTATTTTTCTTATTCAAACCCTTTTTCTTTTACCCTAATTGTCATATAATTAAGTATAAAAGATGATAAAATAACCCACTATTTATTTCAAGGTTATCTCATTTAACCCCCAAGTAATTGAATTATTAACATTAACCCACTAACTTTATAATTATAAGCATGAATAGTCCAAAACGCCCCTTAAAAACTTTTAACAGAAATCCAACCCAGTCTGGGTTACGCAACCTGTGACGGTCCGTCATGACTGTGACGGTCCGTCACAAAGTTCAGAGAGTTAATTCTGTGGAAGGATTTGTGATGGTCCGTCGTGCCAACGACGGTCCGTCCTGCCATTCCGTCATGAAGTTCATAGAGTCGATCTCAGTACCCAAATTTCAGAATTTTTAGTGTTTTGGAACGATACCCTGTCGACGGTCCGTCGTGCCCATGACTGTCCGTCGTGGTATCTGTCGACCCAGACAGTGATTTCCTGAAATAAACTCTGCTGCTCAAAACGACTAAATAGGTCGTTACATAGACAAGCAGAACGTGCTATACAGACCAAATAAGATATATTTAGAGCTTGTGTGATCAACATCAATGGAAATTGGGATGATCACCAACCTCTTATTGAGTACGCTTACAACAATAGTTATCATTCAAGAAATCAAATGGCTCCATATGAAGATCTTTGGGGAAGGAGGTGCATATCTCCTATTGGGTGGTTCAAAGTTTGCAAACAAGGTTGATAGGAAAAGATTTAGTTCACCAAGCTACGGAGAAAGTGAAAGTTATTCAAGAAAGGTTGAAGACAACACAAAGTAGCCAAAAGTCCTACACAGACGTTATGAGGAGGCCATTGAAGTTTGAGGTTAATTATTGGGTGTATCTGAAGATTTAACTTATGAGAGGCGGTATGAGATTTGGTAAAAAGGTGAAACTTAGTCCCCCCTATATTGAACCTTATAGAATCTCCAAAAGAGTGGTAAATGTGGCTTATCAATTTGAGCTACCCCAAAAGTTAGCAGCAGTTCATCCGCTACTCCATATTTCTATGTTGAAGAAGTGTCTGGGTGATCTTCCATTGATAATACCAATAGAGTATGTTGTGATTAAGGATTTCCCATCCTATGAAGAAATTCCATTACAGATTTTTGATCATCAAGTTCTTAAGTTAAGGAAAAAGGAAGTTGTTTCAGTCAATGTCCTTTAGAGGAACCAATTTGTTTAAGAAGCGACTTGGGAAGCTGAGAATGATATAAAGAAGAGATATCCACATCTCTTTTGAATACTGAGAGAATGGAGATCAAGGAACTAAATTCTCTTCTTATCACTTTATAAGATTGTGTATAGGCTTGTTATTGCTTGCTTTTGTTTGCGAGTGTTGAAATGATGTTACTTCCTTTAGGTTAGTGAAATAATTCTCATTCTAGGATGAATGTTCCCAAGGGGATGATATTGTAACATCTCGTATTTAGAATTTACTATGTTTAAGATAAGAAAAATAAGAATCTTCGAATTTTGAAATAAGTAAGGAAATCTGGAAAATTTTCTAGATTTCAAAAGTGAGTTTTAGTCATTTTCGAATGACCATAACTTCTAGATCAGGAGGTGTTTGAGTGATTTATTTATATGAATAGAGATCACGTCGGAATATCTTTACAACGATGCCAAGTTTGAAAACTTTTGAGGTCGTATGAGGGAGATATGACTTTCAGAAGTTGGGTTGTTGGGCAGAGGAAATCCCAAATTTGGATTTGTTAAGGGTGTTTTGGTCTTTTCCTAAATCAATTATTTATTTCCTTTTAAGGGTAATAAATTATGGTCTAAGTTGATCCCAATAAGTTTTAACAATCAGAAAATAAGTTAGGGCTTTGAAAGAAAGGAGAAAGGAGGAGAATGGACAAAAAGACGCAAGAACGCGAAGAATTCATTGTGTGGATTTCCCGGGGTGATCCCTTTGACGTATGTGGGATATTTTGTGTTGGGTTACTTCACCCACAAATCATTTTGTTTCAGTTCAAAAAATTGAGGATTTATTTCATGTTAGGAGTTAAGTTCTTGAAAGAACGTTTTATTTCTTGTTTATTTGATTGTTGGCGGTCATTGTAGATTAGATACTTGTTAATATTCGAGTTATTTTTAGTTGAATTTAGTAGTTATTGATAGTATTAATGGTCCTAATCGTTTAGTAAAAGATGTAGGAAGTTTTTGAGAGTGTAGAGATGGAAAATGAGTTTAAAAATTTGTTTGACGCACCGAGATAGAGGAAGTCGCGACTTGCCTGCAATGCACCGAAATTTGAGTTAGTCAACAAAGGCCTGGCGTGGCATGCCACTATTGCGCCAGCATCAGACCCCACATTTTTCGTCCAATTTTTGTTGTTTAGCCCTTAAAGATCCTTCAAATGTACATCCTCCAATGAATTCTAATCACTTGAAATGATCTCTAATATCTAAAAATCATCCAGGAAAACACACTTAAAACATGAATCCATAATCCATTAAAGTAAAGTCAATAACAATGTCGAGGAAGTTAAGAGTCAAGTCGAAAGTTAAGAAGTAAGTTAAAGTTAAGTTATTAAAGGTTTTCAAGAGTCTTATTTAAACATTTTAACTTTGTTTTAAGACTCAAGTTTCAAGTAAAGAAAGAGTAAAGAGTTGAATTAAATTCTCAAAAGTTATAAGTTAACTATGTATTCTAAGGGTTAAGTTTCAATTATGCAAAGAGTATCAAATTGAGTTCAGTTCTCAAGAGTTATAAGGGAACTAAGTACCTCAGAGCTTAAACTAAATGTTTTCAAACTTTTGAGAAAGAAAGGAAGCTAGACTTCCACAGAGCCTATGGATAGTTTTAATAGAAGAAAGAGGAAATTATCATTTCCAAAAGATCTTTCTAAAAGCTCTATGTTTTGAGCACTTATCTCAAATAACAGAATCGGTATGTTTTAAAAAACATAAGAGCCAATATATATATATATAATATATATATATATATATATATATGTGTGTGTGTGTGTGTGTGTGTGTGTGTGGTTGTGTGTGTGTGTTGTTTCTATGCAATATATATATATATATATATAATAACATATGTATGTAAATATATATAATTATATATATATATATATATATATATATATATATATATATTTGAAAATAATATTGAGCACTAATGTAGGGATACGAGTTAGTGAAAGTAATATTGAGCACTAATGTAGGGATACGAGTTTGGAGTAACTCAAGTCGCCAAGTAAACCATGTAGCCATCATTCGTAAAAAAGGATCATATTTTTTAGATGAACTCTTTTTATAGTTTACTAGTGGAATCATTAGGGAGTTTAGGCCTATACTCTGGCAAAGTTAGGATGGTTATATCATCACTATAGCTTTTAAGTGATGGTTGTCTATTAGGAAATATCCCATAGAACTATTGTATTTTCACATACATTAATTATTTGTATTTTTACATACACCTCAAATATTATTTGTATACCATCAAGGTTTACACCATGCTTTTAGTTATTATTTCTTTATATTGCAATCACTTTTAAACTGTGTATTTAGAATATGAGTAAGTAGATCATTATTTTAGCAGAGCCAAGGTAAGTGTTCTTTCTTACTCCTTTTCAAGCGTATGTGTTGTATAACTTTTCAACTCGCATACTAGTAAATTCGATGTACTAATAACAATTAGCCTTGATCGTTTGATTATACAGATGTAGGTAACCAGGATCATCACGCAGCACGCCGTTGGTTCTGTAAGCACTCCACAATCAGTTTGTGAGCCTCCTGTATTTCCGGAGGAGATCCCTTTTATTGATTTTCTAGCTTAGTAGTTCAAATTGAAATTAATTTACTTATTTTGACACAAGTGCCATTTTGGCCAAATGATTTTATGAAGTATTTGTTTTTAAATATGCTTTAATTCTTGTTAAAGTTGAGTTTAGTCCTTCGCTGAGTTAAGTAAGCCAGGCCAAGAGTTTGTTTGGGCCGAAAATGGTCTTCGAATGTCGGCCACGTCCAGGGTATAGGTATATATAAAGTCGTTAAACATGACACTGAAAATTCCTCCAGACTCTCTAGGTATTTAACTTTATAAATCTATACTATTGCTATCAAGAATTTAGGTGCCCTTTGTTTGAAGCCATACACAAACCCCACTACAAATTCCTACTAAATATCTCAATTTCTTCATAATCTCACGGTTTTGCACTTTTTCTTCCCTTAAATGTATGTTCTACCGACGGATATAGATGAAAAGTTACAAATAAACTTAATTTTTTATTAAGAAAATCAAAAATGGGTACTGATCTCTGCCGTATATAAATAACCTTCAAGAACAAGTCGCCTTTTGTATCACTACTTTTACTGTCGTTTATAATTATCCTTCAACAAAACCTTTCCTTTTGAATTGCTGACCTTATTAGTTAATGGTTTCAGGAAGCCTTATTAAGTTAGTTAAGAAGATATATAAGGACCCTAACCTAATAAGACTAACCTAAGCTGTCATAATTCACAAACCCCAATTCTCTTCCCTCTCATGCTATTTCTTGAGTAGTTGATCTATATTATGACTTTGACCAAAGTCTCTTATCTTAATCTTTGAACTAGAGATCGATTGTGATGTATTGATTCAATTAACCTTGTTATCACGTTGGTTATTGTTGTGTGATGATGTTACACCCTTATTGGGTTGTTAATTTTTGATGGTAAGACCTTGATGATGTATTATGAAGAAGGCTTAGTAAGTCTTCTGATCCCTACTCTTTACTTCAATTATGGTTAATTGTGGTTAGGTGATAATGTGGTACTGAAGTATGTCTGATGTTAATATTGATAGGGTAGGTATGATGTTAAATTGAAATATCTTGACTATGGTTTGTGAGGTGTTGTTTAAGATTTAAATATTATAAGGATGGTGATAACTTACCAACGTGCCTTATCATGATGTGAATAAGTTAAAGTTCTTAGCTCACTTATATGGATTGTAATGAAAGGGCAATACTCATGCAATTCTTATTTATCTATGATGATGATGCTTAGATAATGGATAGAACCTATGACCTACATTAAGCTATGATTGTTAATAAAGGTACAAAAGAAATTTCAAAAAGGGACTCTAACTTAGCACTGAGTGAACTAGAGTGAGGAGTGTCATTTCCCACATGGGGAAGGTAGGATCACTAATGTACTCTTGAGATTTGAGACTCCAATGCATGCATAATAAGAAGGGTACCAAATATATCTCCTAGTTCTTGATCTATGTTGCCCCCCATAGGAACACTAGCTAGTGTATCCACGAAGTTGCTATATTCATGTTCTGGTACTATTTTGGTAAGTAGTATGCCTTGTTTAGGTTTAGTACTCCTTGACACCGGATTCCACATTAGCTCATGTGGTCTATGTCGGTTAAGGAAAGTTGTTTCCAAAAGGTAAAATGAACTAAAGGATTGAACTCTAACTATGATGACCTAAGGGGTTTAGCTTAGTCTAGACAGGGGTATGGGACTCTACCTATATATTGCACTAGTTAGCCTTAAGAGATGTCTTAGGAGGATGTTCTTATGTATTGATATGCATATAAATGTAAATTATATGTAAATGATGATTTTACATGTAAATGACACTATGTGATGTTGATTTACCATAATGACCATGTACTTGGTCTGTATTGCTAAAGTATGTTTTAGGTAATCTTAATTTTATATTATGTGAAGTTGGAGATTGGTTATGGTTCTTGCTAGGTTTACTTGATTTGGTAAGGTTTCAGGGATTTGCTTCGTCATTCCACAAGTGTATTAAAAAGGGTGATGAGTAATGGTCTTGCTTTAATTATGTTGAAATATACTCTTATTCATGCTTGTGCTATTATAGAGTTACTTTGACTATGTGTTCAATTATGTGATGTGTATGCTACCTTGACTAGACTCTGTTTGTTGGTCTTGTGATGTACATGCCTATGATTTAATGAATATGTTTTATTTATTGGTATGGTCTTCTTTAATGTGCTTAAGGCTTTTCAAAGTAAATTTCATACCTTTATGAATTGTCCCGTTTCTTATCATGATTTCATTATATGTTTGCATATGGTCTCATACTTAATATACCCCATTTTCTCCCTTTTCCCCAAACTTTTTATGTTGGTCGTTAAAGGGCTTTTGAGACGACATTGAAGGATGAAATGGAACTCTCATTCATCCAAGTTGGGTTTGTCCTCACATTACAAGGGTAATGCCAATATCAACATTATGAAGTTGTTTTAGTTTTTAAGACTCTTATGTTCTTTCCTTTTCTTTGAGTACTAAACATTGTATGACCTATACGTGGTCTTGTTATATGGATTTATGGGCTACTCCAAAATTATTACACTATTGGTAGATGGTTATGAGATGAGACATGTTTTTGAGACTATCTTATATATATCTACGTGTAATAAAATAAGAAGACTAAGTAATCTTCATATATGAAGGGTGTATGTATGCTCGATATAACTATTATGTGTATGTAGAGGTCTAGGTTAACCTACATGTTGTAGTAATAATTTTTTTTAAAATTCCGCATTTTAACCTATAAATGTAATGATGTAGTCTAAGAGGGTAGTCTTTGTCCTTAGAGAGGACGACGATGCTAGTTACGTCAAGGGGGTGCTCCCATGATGTAACATTTGTATAAAATCTATGAATAAAAATATACTTTTGCAATATTTAAAATTTTAACCTAAGTTAATCAAACTTAGAGCAAAAGAAGAGAACATTCGACAATTTCTTTTAAGAACAAGTAGGAGGTTTTCTTTAGTTTCATCCCCAAAATTGAAGCATTTATCCATAGATTTCATCACTGGTATGTGGGATTGAACTAGTACGTTCCTTTCATCCACTAGGTCCTTATAATTCAGTCATATTCTTGATCCTTGATATCTTGTTTAGATCTAGAGTTTCTAAAACCTTGAAGAATTATTATGATATAGCTGTTATAATGTTCCTAATAAGATATCATGTTTTTTCATGAAATTGTTGATTAGTTATTTGCATGAAATTTAGAACCAAACTATTGTAGATTCTCTTAGTTTATCAATAACAATTTCTAGGTCAGTTAAACAATTAAGCATGCCTCAGATTTTGAATGTTCATTGTCAGTACTTAAATATTACATTCTGATTTCCAATAATTTAGTTATATTGTATCATACACATTCATGTTTGGAGTAGGCTTAGCATTGAGTTAGCTTAGGGTTCAGCGTACCCTCATAGTGTCAAAACTATGTGCTCCTCTAGGAGTACAAATCCCCTCATCGGGCATCAAATTTAGTGATCATACGAGTAATGCCTTTGTACTCTGGAGTCGAAATGTATATTAGGTCCTCTCAGTGGGGAGCATACATCGGACTCCACGTTTATCTCATGTTATTTGATATCGGTTAAAAGTAGCTCCCACAATCAGACTCTAGTGCATTTGACTAGGTTTTCAATATTTTAGTATTCACTCTAAGCATTTTAATAATTATAACTTCCTCATTAAATACATATTAGTTCATTTCAATGTATTTCAGTATTTACATTATGTTCAGATGCGTTATTTCTCAGTTATCCTTGTTCAACTCTCATATTTTTTTCAGTTATATTCTTATCTCGCATTCTCCGTACATTCCAAGTACTGACGCATACTCAAAGTTACATTCTTTCATGAGGCATGTTCATGTACTTAGCATTCAGATCACGCATATATTTGGTTCCGATCCATACTCAGCAGCATTTGGGGTGAGTCCTCACACTTTGAGGACAATAGACATGTATCCATTTCACTCTTTTATTTCTGTTTCAGTTTTTCCTGGTACATGTCCCAACAAATCGATTTAGTGAGAGACTTTCTTAGATATATTTTTATATTCAGCTTTGGCATTTGAGTGATTTTTAGTATTAGTAAACATTTAGAAGTTTATTATATATTTAGATTTGTATGGGTATTTCTCATCTATCAGTTATCTCATAATTTAAGTTGTTGCATAGTATCCTGTGTTCAATATTTATAGTATGCTTATGATATACCAGCTCAGAGTTAGATTGGGCTCACTCGTGATCCTAGATCCCGTGTTTACGCCAAGGGGATAGCCGCAACGCGTGTCACTTTTCCAGTAATACACACAAAGATTCATGAATTAAATTGGTATATCTTAATATTTCTTGTTTTTACTAACACACAATGTCTTATGAAATTATTTTTAGAAAGAACCAAATCGAGATCATTTAATTTAGTTATAGATACTACTAAAAGTATTGAATTAGCTATGGGATTTGTCAGTAATCCGAAATAATCCATCAGTAAAAACCTCCTTGCTAATTCATGAATTTTATTTTATTTTCTTTTGCTCTAATCCATAGCTAAAAAATGTTAGCATGAAATTATATTTTTCAGCTATGAAATTTCATCCATATTAATTCCTTATTTTCTAGTAGGTTAATATACTCTTAGACCAATATCTCATCAAGGATGAACGACGACTTTAAGATTAATATATACTCGAAAAAAACAAAGATGTGCTTCATTTCATAAATTTTCATATAATTACGACCTTCCCACTACGATCATATAACTATGGAAATTTCGTGAAAAAGTAATCAGAAAATGCCTACCTAATTAATTTACACAAAGTCATCTAGCTGAAAAATCCAACTTTAATTTTTCACTCTACATAAATAATCTAACTGTTTTGTTACTCATTTTTGCTTGTCTACTTGAGACTGTGTTTTCATTATATCATTAAATTGAGCTTAGAGACTGCAATCTAATCTTATAGTTCCAATATAACAATTCTTAAGCTACGTAAATGTTTAAACACTGATCCTAAACTTTAGGATCTACACCCTGCATGTTCTTTTTATCATGAATTTAGGTTATTTTTATCTGACTTGAATCATCATAAATTCTAACTTTTCTGAAAGAGAGAGACGTGACTTACTACGAATTGGATCAATAGGCTCAGGGTTACGCTCCTTATCCGCTGGAAGAGAATCCGCGATTTGACAAATATATTGATCTAGTCACCTAACCAAGAGAAAAAAGGGATTCTCTTGAAGCATGAATTATTATGACCATGCATCCTCCTTTTATTTTTTACTAGACTAGAGAGAATTTTCTCTTGCACTAGGGACTAGAAAATCATCTCTCTCTCTCTTTCACTGAAAACACAACCTATGATGATTGAAGTCAGACAAAAAATAACTAAACTTAATTATAAAAGGCCATGTAGGGTGTAGAGACTTAAGTCTAAGATTAGTATTTAAATATTGATGTAGCCTGAGATTTATTATATTAATATAAGATTGAATTATTTTCATGATATAGGTTCAGGTCTTTAGCATTCAGATCACGCATAAATCAATTCCAAATCCTTACTCAACAAAATTAGTGGTGAGTCCCCATACATTGAGGACAATGGACATGTTTATTTCTTTTTTAGTTTTGATGAGGACATGACCCAACAACTCTAGTTAGTTAGAGACTTTTTTAAACATTGTTTTACAATTAGCTTTAGCATTTAGCACATTGAATTTCAATATATATTCAGATCAGTATTGGGTATTTCCCATATTCCAATTATCTCATAATTTAACCTTCTTCATAGTATCTTTTATTAAGTTGGTTTAGTATGCTTAAAATATGTCTGTTAAGGTTTAGCTTGGGGTCACTCGTGATCCTTGGTCTCTTGTTTAGCAAGGAGAAGCATGTTTTCTCATATAGAAGGATTCTAGGTTGACCTAATAACCTAAAATGAAACAAAGAAAGTTATACTGTAATAGCTTGATGTTGGGACTTGTGTTTCCTTCATGTAAATCTTGGCTTATTGAAATAAGACCAAGTTTGGAAGCTTGACATGGTAAGTATCATTGTAGCTTGAGATAGTAAATCTCATAGTACCTTGAGATAGTAAATCTCACGGAAGCTTGGGGATGGTGATTCCCATGGTAGTTTGGGATCGATAAATGAACTCTCGTCAAGATCTTTTGAATTAGCATGATTAGATTGCCTTATAATAACTTGACTTGGTTAGGCTAAAACCATTTAATCGTAGCTTTAGGATAGATGACTTATACTCTCCTAATGGTAGCTTGGCTCGCATGCAAGGTGCGATTCATCCAATAATTTGAGTTAGATTACTCATGGAAGCATAGGGTTGAGGATTTATACTCCAATATGGATAGATCAAATCTTGATGAGTGGGTGCATGGTTGCTAGATGGGTATACTTACAACCTTCCTATCATAGCTTTGATCGCATGATATGATGTTTTCCATGGTAATTATGTCTAGTATGATAGTGTGATATTGTTGATAGACTCCTATGAAACATAGTTAACATTGATTAAGATAGCCAACATGAGTAATTAGTGTGTATGGTATAATGGGATGTCATTCATACATGGCACAAGTATGACCTGAAGCTACTTATGAAATTGTCACGACCCAAATCGGGGACGCGACTGGCACCCACATTTACCCTCCTATGTGAGCGAACCAACCAATCTAACCCTTAACATTTCAATTTATATCAACAGAAAATAATGCGGAAGACTTAAACTCATTAATAAAACAATTCAAAACTATTATTAATATTCCCAAAATTTGGAAGTCATCATCACAAGAACATCTACCTCAAATACTAAACTAAGAATGTCTAAGAAGCTAAAACAATAAAAGCTAGTCCATGCCGGAAGTTCAAGGCATCAGACTTGAAGAAGAAGATCCAGTCCAAGCTAGACGCGTTAGCTCACCCTGATTCCCGACGGAGTGAAGACTGGCTCGAGTTACTGTTGTGTTGAAGTTGACGGAACGTTTGCTGCATTACACAAATAACAAAGAAAGAAAACATAAAAGTAGGGGGTCAGTACAACCACAAGTACTGAGTAGATATCATCGGCCAACTCAAAATAGGGAACAGT
Source organism: Solanum corneliomulleri (assembly GCA_027704805.1). Lineage (NCBI taxonomy): Eukaryota > Viridiplantae > Streptophyta > Magnoliopsida > Solanales > Solanaceae > Solanum > Solanum corneliomulleri. Next base: position 39,966,317 of record JAKWIY010003055.1, on the reverse strand, counting down.
ATATATATCAACAATAATGTAACTCAACTACAATACTCAACATGTAGCAACAACAATATTATATCATTAACAATTCCGTCAAGTTCACACATGAGGACTCAAGCCTCAATACCATACTCATTGGGAATTGTTCATTAGATTGAGTATATTAATTATCTTTCAAGATTCATTATCTTCTTCCTCTTGTGTCGGTACGTGACACTCCGATCCATATTCTATCCTGGTGCCGGAACGTGGCACTCCGATCCTCATATACTATCCTGGTGTCGGAACGTGACACCCGATCCTCATATTCTATCCTGGTGTCGGAACGTGACACTCCGATCCTCATATTCTATCCTGGTGTCGGAACGTCACTCCGATCCTCATATTCATTCTATCCTGGTACCGGAACGTGCACCCGATCCATATTCTATCCTGGTGTCGGAACGTGACACTCCGATCCTCATATTCATTCTATCCTGGTACCAGAACGTGGCACCCGATCCCCTAATTCCTCAAGCCTTCTTTTATACTAAGGCATCATCATTCTCATTATATAATTTATCAAGCCTTCTTTCATACTAAGGCATCATCAATCTTATTATATAATATATCAAGCGAATTAGGGTTATTTTAAGATTTGGGATTCAATAGCTTCATCATGCTTTATAATTCATCACAATTTCAATAATCATAATCATGCAAGCATACAATTTAAGCCATAGCAGGGTTTACAATACTATCACACACATAACATTCACTATTAAGATTCACTACACTACGAATATCGTAACATAACCATAACCTACCTCCACCGAAGACTAGTGATCAAGCAAGAATTCCCAAAGCTTTGATTTTTCCCTTCGTTTTCTCCTCTCTCTATTCGATCGATTCCTCTTTTCCCTGTTCTTTCTCTTGTTTTTATTCAATCCCTCCTTCTCTCTTACCCTAATTAACATATAATTAAGTGTAAAAGAGGACAATAAAACCCACAATTAACTTAGGTTACCTCTTTTAACCCCCAAGTATTAGACTTAATATTAATAACCCTCAATCTTTATAATTAAGGAGAGAATAGTCCAAAACGACCCTTAAAACGTGTAGAGAAATCCTAATTTTGCCTGGGATTGGCGCAACCTGTGACGGGCCGTCGTGCCTGCGACGGTCCGTCACGCAGGTCGTCGCAGCCTCCCAGCATCCTGGTGAGCAGTGACGGTCCGTCCTGCACCTCCGTCCTGACGGTCAGAAACTCGTTTCTTATACCAAATTCTCAAAAGTTGAAGTGTTTTGCAACGGAAACTCACGACGGTTCGTCGTGGATGTGACGGCACGTCCTGCAGGTCCGTCACAATTTACAGAGAGTCGATTTTCAGTATCCAATTTCAGAATTCTAAGTGTCATGGAACGAAACCTCCACGACGGGCCGTCGTGACTACGACGGTCCGTCGTGAGTTCCATCGTCCCCCAGCCATTTTCCCAGAATTAAAATCTGTTGCTCAAAACGACTAACAGGTCGTTACAATAGATACCAATTTACCCATCGTTCGTCCCCGAACGATCAAAAGAAGAAAAACAATGGCGAAAAGGAGTACCTGAATCTGTAAACAGATGTGGGTATTTTTCTTGCATATCCGCCTCCTTCTCCCAAGTAGCCTCTTCAACCGGTCGATTCTTCCATTGGACCTTGATGGATGCATTTTCTCTCGACCTCAACTTGCGAACCTCTCTATCTAGTATAGCAACCGGTTCCTCGTCATAAGTCAAATTCTCATCAAGCAAAACTGATCCCAACGGATAATGTAGTTTCCATCTCCATGGTATCTTTTCAACATGGACACATGAACACCGGATGCACTCCGGACAGCCCTGGAGGTAAGGCTAATTCATAAGCCACCTCCCCTATTCGCTTAAGCACTTCAAATGGTCCAATATACCTTGGACTTAACTTACCTCTTTTACCAAACCGCATCACCCCTTTCATGGGTGAAACCTTCAACAAGACTTGTTCACCTTCCATGAACTCCAGTCTCTAACCTTTCGGTCTGCATACTCCTTTTGTCTACTTTGCGCCGCAGAAGCTTCTCTTGAATGCCCTTCACCTTCTCCATAGAATCTCTCAACAGATCAGTCCCCCAAGGTCTAACTTCAAAGGCATCAAACCAACCAATGGGAGACCTACATCTCCTCCCATACAATGCTTCAAATGGAGCCATGTCGATACTAGAGTGATAGCTATTATTGTATGAAAACTCTGCCAAAGGTAGGAAGCTATCCCAATGGCCACCAAACTCTATCACACATGCGCGAAGCATATCCTCCAACACTTGAATCGTTCGCTCAGACTGACCATCGGTCTGAGGATGAAATGCAGTACTAAGGTCCAATCTAGTACCTAATTCAGCATGCAATGTTCTCCAAAACTTAGAAGTAAACTGCGTACCTCTATATGAGATGATGGAGAGGGGAACTCCATGCAACCGAACGATTCTGAGATGTAGACTTTTTTTTGCTAACTCTCTGCATTGTAAGTCACCTTGACCGTAATGAAATGAGCAGACTTAGTTAACCTATCAACAATCACCCAAATAGAGTCATACTTACCCAATGTCTTGGGAAGACCAACCACGAAGTCCATCGCGATTCTCTCCTACTTCCATTCAGGAATGGGCATTCTCTGAAGTGTTCCTCCGGGCCTCTGGTGTTCATACTTCACTTCTTGACAATTTGGACATTTGGCAACAAACTCAACAATATCTCGCTTCATTCTACCCCACCAGAAGTGTTGCTTTAGGTCGCGGTACATCTTTGTTGCACCAGGATGTATCGAATATCCGGAACTATGAGCCTCTGTCAGAATAGTGTGGATCAAATTATCTACACGGGGCACACATACCCTTCCTTTAATCCTCAAAACACCTTCCTCATCAATTATTGCTTCTTTAGCCTCTCCTTGCAACACTTTATCTCGAATTCGCCTTAGTTTCTCATCATCAAACTGTTTTCCCTTGATCTGGTCAAGGAAAGAAGATCTTGCCTCTGCACAAGCTAACAATCCTCCATTCTCGCTTATTTCTATCCTCATAAGGTCATTAGCCAAAATCTGCACTTCTCTAGCCAATGGGCGTCTAGAAGCTTGCAAATGAGCTAGACTTCCCATGCTTCCGGCCTTTCTACTCAAGGCATCTGCCACAACATTCGCCTTTCCCGGATATACAAGATAGTGATGTCGTAGTCCTTCAGTAGTTCCATCCATCTCCTCTGTCTCAAATTCAAGTCTTTCTGAGTGAAGACATACTGTAGGCTACGATGGTCCGTATAGACCTCACACTTAACCCCATACAAATAGTGTCTCCATTGTTTTAGTGCAAATACTACCGCGGCCAACTCCAAATCATGGGTCGGATAGTTACGTTCATGCACCTTTAATTGCCTCGAAGCATAAGCAATCACATTCTTCTCTTTGGCATTAGCACTGCACCCAAACCCGAATAGGATGCATCACAATAAACAATGAAGTTCTTACCCTCTACTGGCAAGGTAAGGATAGGTGCGGTAGTCAACAAAGTCTTGAGTTTCTGAAAACTTTCCTCACACTCATCAGACCATACAATGGAACATTCTGCTTAGTCAAGTTCGTCAATTGGGAGCAATAGAAGAGAATCCTTGACGAATCGGCGGTAGTAGCTAGCTAACCAATAAAAACTCCTTATTTCTGACACATTAGTAGGTCTACCCAATTTTTCACCCGTCTCAATCTTGGATGGATCCACCATCACTCCATCCTTAGAAACCACGTGCCCCAAGAAGGACACTGAATCTAGCAAAAACTCACACTTTGAAAATTTTGCATAAAGCTTTTTCTTTCTCAACAACTCTAACACCATTCTCAAATGCTCCTCATGTTCCTTCTTACTCTTGGAGTATATCAGTATATCATCAATAAACACGATCACAAAGAGATCCAGATACGGCTTAAATATCCCATTCATCAAGCTCATGAAAGCAGCGGGGGCATTTGTAAGACCAAAAGACATCACTACGAATTCATAATGTCCATACCTGGTTCGGAAAGCAGTCTTTGGCACATCCGCTGCCCGTATTTTCAATTGATGATAACCGGATCTCAAGTCGATCTTCAAGAAGACACAAGCACCTTGTAGTTGATCAAATAAGTCATCTATGCGAGGAAGAGGATACTTGTTCTTAATAGTTACCTTGTTCAACTGCCGGTAATCTATGCACATTCGAAAACTCCCATCCTTCTTCTTAACAAACAAAACCGGAGCACCCCAAGGAGATGCACTTAGTCTAATGAAGCCTTTGCTCAACAACTCTTGAAGTTGTGCCTTTAACTCTCTTAACTCTGCGGGAGCCATTCTATAAGGGGGTATAGAAATGGGGCGAGTACCCGGTTCCAAGTCAATGCAGAAGTCTATATCCCTATCTGGTGGCATAACAGGAAGATCTGCAAGGAACACATCCAAAAACTCACGGACTACCGAAACTGACTCAATCGAAGGTACTTGAGTAGTGTCATCCTTGAGATGTGCCAAGAAAGCTAAACACCCTTTACTAACCATTTTCTTAGCACGAATAAAGGAGATAATACGCACCGGACTGGAAGTGTAGTCGCCCTCCCACACTAACGGATCTGCCCAGGCTTGGCTAACGTCACAGTTTTAGCATTACAATCCAAAATCGCAAAATTCGGGGAAAGCCAAGTCATACCCAGAATTACATCAAGTCACCCATTTCTAAAATAACCAAATCTACATAAGTGTTGCTCCCCACAAAATTCACCAAACAAGACCTATACACTTTTTCGACTATCACAGACTCACCCACCAGAGTAGAAACGCGAATAGGCATGTCAAGTAATTCACAATGTAAATTTAGACCATTAGCAAATGAGGAAGATACATATGAAAACGTGGAGCCAGGGTCAAATAATACAGATGCCATGCAATCACAAACCAAGAGATTACCCGTGATAACAGCATCAGATGCCTCCGCTTCAGATCTCCCAGGGAAAGCATAACAATGGGCCCTATCATTCGTCTGTCCGTTGCCCCTACCATGTTGTATAGTAGTGGCTCCGTTTTGCCCATCACCTCTGCTGTTTTGGTGACCACCATTACCTCGACCACCACGTCCTCCAGAAAAACGGCCTCTACCATGACCACCCCTACCTCTAGGTAGTGGGGCTCTGTAACTCTGGTTTGGACAATACCTCTTAATGTGTCCAATCTCTCCACATCCATAACATTCTCGGGGTTCACGCATCGGCCTCTCAGAGAAGTGTTGACCGTTCTGAGGTGGACCCCCAACTACAGTCTGTAGTGAAGACTGGATTGGTCGAACGAGTGACTTCCGGAGCTCTGTCCTCTAGAGTAAGAACCATTAAACTCACCTCCCTTCGAAACCTTTTTGATGTCGATGTCGTGGTGAAGTCATCTGGTTTCACTCCTTCCACCTCTATCACAAAGTCTACCACCTCTTGGAAGGATGTTGCTGTTGCCGCTACCTGTAAGGCTGAAATCCGCAACTCTGACCTCAACCCCTTCACAAAACGGTGGATCCGTTCTTGTGGACTGAAACAAAGTTGGGTGGCATACCTTGATAATGCACGGAATTTGGCCTCGTATGCGTTGACCGTCATCCTACCTTGCTCGAGACTCAAGAACTCATCCCTTTTTCTATCTCTCAAAGTCCTTGGGATATACTTCTCCATAAACAGTGTAGAGAATGATTCCCAAGTCATAGGTGGTGCCTCTGTTGGTTGACACTCAACATGTGATCGCCCCCACATTTTGGCGTTCCCTTGAAACTGATAGCCCACGAACTCAACGCCAAACTGTTCTACTATCCCCATCTTGTGTAGTAGCTCATGACAATCAACCAGAAAATCATAAGCATGTTCAGATTCTGCACCCTTGAAGACTGGAGGTTTCAATTTCAAGAACTTACTGAAAAGTTCATGCTGATCATTTGTCATAATAGGCCCAGTAGTCAGACGTGGAAATGTGCCTATTCCTAATGATGCATCCATGCGGGGAGCCATAGTAGCCGCATGTCGTACCTCTGAAACCGGAGGTGTTGGTGCAGAAACCACTGGAGGTGCCTGACCCTGATCGGATAACCCGCTAAGATAAGCAAGTACCTGGTTGATCATCTCTGGGGTAGGTTGGGGTGGCATTTCCTCATTTTTCCCTTGTTCAGTTTCCCCTTCCTCACCCTCTCTTACTACCTCCTCAGTCGGTGGAGGAGGAGCACCCTAGCATCAGATGGGCTAGGTGCTCGTCCTCTTCCTCTAGAGGACGTCCTCCCACGACCTCTCCCACGGCCTCTTGCCGTTGTTTCTTCCCCGAGCCACAGCCCCAGTGGCTGGCTCAGTCGTTTCTTGTCTTCAGTTGTCGCTGCTGGTGCGGTCGTTGCTCTAGTTCTAACCATCTGCGAAATAGAATGAAGATGGTCAGATACCAATTTGTATCACCTAGATACCAATTGGACTCAAGTAGTAGCACGAAAGAAAGAATGAAAGAGTGAATTTTCCTAAAGTCTTATAGCCTCTCAAGGAAAAGTAAAGGCGTCCCCCACCGTTCCTTAAGACTCTACTAGACCTGTTCTTGTGTGATGAGACCAATGAACCTAAGGCTCTGATACCAAGTTTGTCACGACCCAAATCAGGGACGCGACTGGCACCCACATTTACCCTCCTATGTGAGCGAACCAACCAATCTAACCCTTAACATTTCAATTTATATCAACAGAAAATAATGCGGAAGACTTAAACTCATTAATAAAACAATTCAAAACTATTAAATATTCCCAAAATCTGGAAGTCATCATCACAAGAACATCTACCTCAAATTACTAAACTAAGAATGTCTAAGAAGCTAAAAAAATAAAAGCTAGTCCATGCGGAAGTTCAAGGCATCAAGACTTGAAGAAGAAGATCCAGTCCAAGCTAGACGCGTTAGCTCACCCTGAATTCCGACGGAGTGAAGACTGGCTCGAGTTACTGTTGTGTTGAAGTTGACGGAACGTTTGCTGCATTACACAAATAACAAAGAAAGAAAACATAAAAGTAGGGGGTCAGTACAAACACAAGTACTGAGTAGATATCATCGGCCAACTCAAAATAGGGAACAGTATATATATCAACAATAATGTAAACTCAACTACAATACTCAACATGTAGCAACAACAAATTAATCATTAACAATTCCGTCAAGTTCACACATGAGGACTCAAGCCTCAATACCATACTCATTTGGGAATTGGTTCATTAGATTGAGTATATTCATTATCTTTCAAGATTCATTATCTTTCTTCCTCTTGTGTCGGTACGTGACACTCCGATCCATATTCTATCCTGGTGCCGGAACGTGGCACTCCGATCCTCATATACTATCCTGGTGTCGGAACATGACACTCCGATCCTCATATTCTATCCTGGTGTCGGAACGTGACACTCCGATCCTCATATTCTATCCTGGTGTCGGAACGTGACACTCTGATCCTCATATTCATTCTATCCTGGTACCGGAACGTGGCACCCGATCCATATTCTATCCTGGTGTCGGAACGTGGACACTCGATCCTCATATTAATTCTATCCTGGTACCGGAACGTGGCACCCCATCCCCTAATTCTCAAGCCTTCTTTTACACTAAGGCATCATCATTCTCATTATATAATTTATCAAGCCTTCTTTCATACTAAGGCATCATCAATCTTATTATATAATATATCAAGCGAATTAGGGTTATTTCAAGATTTGGGATTCAATAGCTTCATCATGCTTTATTAATTCATCACAATCATAATCATAATCATGCAAGCATACAATTTAAGCACATAGCAGGGTTTACAATACTATCAACACATAACATTCACTATTAAGAGTTCACTACGAATATCGTAACATAACCATAACCTACCTCCACCGAAGACTAGTGATCAAGCAAGAATTCCCAAAGCTTTGATTTTTCCCTTCGTTTTCTCCTCTCTTAGTTCGATCGATTCCTCTTTTTCCATGTTCTTTCTCTTTGTTTTATTCAATCCTCCTTCTCACCCTAATTAACATATAATTAAGTGTAAAAGAGGACAATAAAACCACTAATTAACTTAAGGTTACCTCTTTTAACCCCAAGTAATTAGACTTATAATTAACCCTCAATCTTTATAATTAAGGAGAGAATAGTCCAAAACGACCCTTAAAACGTGTAGAGAAATCCTAATTTTCCTGGGATTGGCGCAACCTGTGACGGGCCGTCGTGCCTTCGATGGTCCGTCACGCAGGTCGTCGCAGCCTCCCAGCATCCTGGTGAGCTGTGACGGCCCGTCACACCAGTGACGGTCCGTCCTGCACCTCCGTCCTGACGGTCAGAAACTTGTTTCTTATACCAAATTCTCAAAAGTTGAAGTGTTTTGCAACGGAAACTCACGACGGTTCGTCGTGGATGTGATGCACGTCCTGCAGGTCCGTCACAATTTACAGAGAGTCGATTTTCAGTATCCAATTTCAGAATTCTAAGTGTCATGGAACGAACCTCCACGACGGGCCGTCGTGACTACGACGGTCCGTCGTGACTTCCGTCGTTCCAGCCAAGTTTTCCAGAATTAAAATTTGTTGCTCAAAACACTAAACAGGTCGTTACAGAAATATCCTGTATGAAGTATGCCTACCTTGGTTAGT
>JAKWIY010003055.1:39915634-39957534 GCA_027704805.1 Solanum corneliomulleri | reverse complement strand
AAGTTTGAATACACTGATATGTATTCACCAGTTATTTCTGAAACTTTGAAGTTTCTCATTATGATTGCATAACCTTTGCTCAACTTTTCTCCAAACATGTTAATTTGATTCTTCCAGATTACCGTGTTCATCAAAGTCCCCTGTTAGAAGTAACTATGCAGGAGAATTTGGAATAACCAAATTCATAATATTGTATAAACGTAATATGAACGATGCAGTACCTTCTCTAAAAGGGAGTAAATACTTGTTGTTTCCAATTCTTAAAAGGCGTCGCTCCACATATAGTAGTTCTTGGGAACGTGCAATGCACGTTTGTCCTATATAATTATATAAAATTTAATTATTATATAGAAAATGTTAAAATTAAAAAAATTACTTTTATCCAGTTATACTTTATTCATTCAATAAAATTCATAGTAATCGAATAGTACATTGACCATCAAGCAAAAAATATGGAAAGCTAATTAAGATACTACATATTCTAATAATATGAATACATCTATATGAATTATCCTTAATAATATCTCATTAGCCTCCAAAAAAAATTCCTAAGGAGCAAAAATCGACTGCAAGCAAAATAAATAAATGAAAAATGTGATTTGTATTAATGAAACATTGTGAGTACAATTCCGTTGTTCTCTTGATTCTCTCTTCTAAGTTTCTCCGTGATTCTAGAGCATTCAATAAAGTATTTCTTGAATTGTTTGATGATGTAGACCTCCCCGAGATATTGTGTATCTCTAGGATGTCCGAAAGTGCTTCGTCGTTTCAAGTCGATCTCCGTGAAGAACTATGTTCGCCACTCCTTCAAAGAGCTGTGAGCTTGATGTTGTAGCTTTCTTCAATTTGCTTAATTCTTTTTGAAGAGGTTTCTTAATTCCCCTAGAATTTCATGTATATCCCCTATTTATAGTTGTAGTGGGTGGACAAGGTTGCATATGATTGGCTAAAGGATGTTATTTTGACACTTCGCTCATTCTGATCCATTCTTGTATTTGACAGGGACTACCACTTCATTTCGACATATGGCTTCACTTTGTTGGTTACGGATGACTAGTAACTGTGTCACGTGGCATGGGTTTGGGCTTCAAGATGAAATGGACCTTGGATTTGAATTTAATTAGATAGACTTAATCATTTGTAAAATTAATAAATAATTATTCATCCCAAATGAAAATGGATTTAATTCAAATTTTGTATGTATTTGAATAAAAAGAATTTTTGTGTCTACAAGTTCCCCTTACTTCGAGACTTCTCAACGTGGAGGCTTGCAGAAGTTTGGCCACAAGACTTGAAGTAGTCATGACAGTGTTTTCCTTTTTTTTTAAAAAAACTTTTCAACGTGTTGTCTTGCCGAATTTGACAACGAGAGTTTATGTATTTATGAATATGTATTCATTTTTTCTAGACTTGTCTACGTGTAGGCTTGCCGAATTTTACATTTAAAGTTGAACTATTCATGAATTCAATGTTGAGAATTCAAGAGTAGTTGTTTCTTGTTTTCATATTCTAACTGGGCCACCACCAATAAATTTTTTGTAGTAGCGTCCAGCATTTTTTTTTCTAAAAAAACTTCTTGGTCGACAACCACATGGACCTTCTATATCGATTTCAAAAAGATAGGTCTAGTGGGTAGTAGCACCTGCTAATTTCCTTGTTGATCACCCTCTTCAAGGAAAATGGTAAAATTAAATGAATTGCCTGATGAATATGCTTTTTTTACTGAAGAGTTGTCGACATGGAAAATGTTCTTTGGTGGATCTTCACGGAGATGGAGGAGGGGCAGGAGTGGTGTTGATACCTGCAGAACAAATAATTTTTCCATTCTCATTTGTTCTAGGTGAAACACGTTTCAACAATGCTGTAGGATACCAAGATTTGATTGTGGGCCTTTAAATTGTATTGAACCGAATTTATGCAATTTATGTTTCTACACTACCATATCAGCAAGAAAATTATAAAAGAAAGAAAATATTATAAAAGTACATTCAAAAATGAATATACACGTCATAAATTAGTAATTTTAGAACTAGTAAAAATAGACTTATAACTTTCATATTTTCATATAAGATTAAATTAAAGAAGTATAAATCATTAAAGAATACAAAAAAAAATAACAAATACAATATTCATATCCTTCTAAGACTGTAATTATAACAATATTTCTACTAAAATGAAATACATAAGGAATTGATTTTTTTATTATACCTCCTCTCCTTTAACCAATCAAAACTCAAAAGTCTTAGTAATGATCCTAGTGCTAAACTCCTATTGAATGATAAATCCCATATAAAATTTAAAATAATTGAAAATCCAAAAAGAGCAAGAAAAAGTTAAATGATTTCCTGACCACATAGATATGTCCGTTAGTTGGACTTCCTAAATGCTAATAGTTAAAATTTATACTTATTACCAAAATTTTTTACAAATGTAAAATACTAAAAAGAAATTCTAAAGGTTGAATATTTGTGGAATATGAAAAAAAATCCACCACATTGAATTGAATGAACTAATGAGTGAGAATGTATTTCATTTTAATGAATATTATTAATATATAGGTAAATTTACTTTTTAATACCAATAATTAAAAGATTATTGTTTAATTAAATACTCAAATGACTATTTAACCAATAAAAGCTAATTTGTAATTCAACTTTTTTTATCATCCGAATTATAGTGTGTGTGTATATATATATATATATATGTATGTATGTATGTATGTATATATATATGCCATAAAGTAGAAGACTAAGCAATTTTCTTATTCGAAGGGTCTATGTATACTCGATATGAATATATTATGTGTGAGGGTGAGGTCTTATTAAACCTCATGAAGTAGTATAGCTTAAAAGTTATAAATTTTCTAGGTTTTTAACCTATGAATGTAATGATGAATGCTAAGAGGCTAGTGTTAGTCCTCTCACAGGATGACGACGCCGTTACATCTAGGGGGTGATCCCCGGTTGTGATAACCTTGGTATTTGATCTACGTTGAATATGCCTAGAAATGGTGTCTCATTAAACCACGTCTATGTAGATTCTGAGTCATATTTATAAAGAGTGTCATACTTATTAATGAGAGACTATGTGATTCTAAGAAACTCTCATCTTCTTGTAATCCTATGTGGTGCCTCTAGAGTATTGTTATGTTATTTCACCTTAATGTCACGACCCAAAATAAGCCTCGAGTGGCACCCACACTTATCCTTCTATGTGAGCTAACCAACCAATCCAATCCCAATTATTTACCAATATTTCAACCATAATGAACTAAAATATAATGCGGAAGACTTAAAACTCATTAATATAACCAATAAATAACTTCTAAAATTTAATACTTATTATTCCCAAAATCTGGAAGTCATCACCACAAGAACATCTATCCTCAAATTACTAAATCTAAGAGTATCTAAGAAGCTAAAATAAGTAAACAGATGGTCCATGTCCGCACTTCAAGGACATCAAGACATGGATGAGAGAGAATCCAGTCCGAGCTAGGAACAATAGCTCACCCTGAAATCTGACGTGATGAAGACTGGCTAGAGTTGACGACGAGTTGAAGTCGATGGCACGTTTGCTGCACTCCACCAATAACAAAGAAAAACAAATACAAGTAGGAGTCAGTACAAGGCACAAGTACTGAGTAGGTATAATCGGCCAACTCAAAATATAAAGCAATATATATCAGATAATAACATAAATCAACTACTATACTCAACAGGTGACAATAACAAGTACCATAACCATTGGCCAAAACCCAAGCACATCTATGAGGACTCAAGCCTCCACACCATACTCATTTGGGAAATAGGTTTCTTCAAATTGAGTATATTAACATAATTCAAGATTCATTCTCTTTATTCTCGTGGTGTCGGTACGTGACACTCCGATCCCCTACTACTACGTGTTGGTTCGTGACACCCGATCCCCTAATTCCTGGTGTCGGTACGTGACACTTGATCCCCCAATTCTACGTGTCGGTTCGTGACACCCGATCCATTAACCTCATTCTTGTAGTTCATCAAGCCTTCTTTTATACAAAGGCATCATCATTAACAGAGTGGATTTAAGGTTTAAGATTCACAGCCTCATCTTTCCAATCCATTACAATTACATACTCACATCATGCAAGCACACAATTAAGAATATACAAGACTTTATAGTACTAACCAATGCATATCATTCGCTATTAAGAGTTTACTATGAAATAGCATAAACTGTAACCTACTTCCACCGATGAATCGTGATAAAGCAATCTACTTTCCCAAAGCTGCATTCTTCTCTTTCTCTCGCTCGTTCTCTCTCTTCTTGCTCGTTCTCCCTTTCTCTCTGTTCTTTCTATTTTTCCTTATTCAAACTCTTTTTCTTTTACCCTAATTATCATATAATTAAGTATAAAAGATGATAAAAGTAACCCACTATTTATTTCAAGGTTATCTCCTTTAACCCCCAAGTAATTGAATAATTAACATTAACCCACTAACTTTATAATTATAAGCATGAATAGTCCAAAACGCCCCTTAAAAACTTTAGCAGAAATCCGACCCAAGTTGAATTACGCCACACGTGACGGCCCGTCGTGCCTGCGACGGTCCGTCCTGCAGGGTCGTCACAGAGTTCAGAGAGTTAATTTCTGTGGAAAGGTTTGTGACGGTCCGTCGTGCCTACGACGGTCCGTCCTCCAGTTCCGTCACGAAGTTCAGAGAGTTGATCCCCATACCAAAATATCAGAGTTTTAAGTGTTTTGGGACGGAGACCCTCGACGATCCGTTGTGACCATGACGGTCCGTCGTGTGATCCGTCGACACAGCCAGTTTTTATCAAAAGTAATTCTGCTGTTTGAAACGACTAACCAGGTCGTTACACTTAACCTAATATCGGAGCTAATGATAATAAAGCTCCTCCAAAGACAACCAATTGCCTTTACTTGAAGAAGTTTCTATGGGTGATCAACTTCCGGTTGTTCTTCCAACGATGATCGAGGGAGAGATAGGGGCGAATTTTCTCAATTTGGCTTAAGCCATGACCTCTAAAGCCAATGCTGTAACTTCTCAAATCCAATCCATGACGGCTCAAGTGAATAGGGAGGTTGGACCCCGAATGCCTCATCATGTCAACAACATAGCATCTCGGTTGAGAGACTTTACTAGAATGAATCCACCTATGTTTTTTTGTTCCGAAGTGGATAAAGACCCTTAAGATATCCTCGACAAGGTCCATAACATTCTCTATATTAAGGGTGTGACCTCGATAGAGAAAGGCAAGTTGGTGGCCTACCAACTCAAAGATATGGCCCAAACTTGTTACGTGCAATGGAGGGATAATATGGCGTAAGAGGTGGTCCAGTGACTAGGGGAATCTTCAAGAATGCTTACCTTGATTGGTTCTTTCCTAGAGAGTTAAGGGAAGCTAATGTGGAAGAATTCATTAACCTTTGTCAAGGTGGTATAAGTGTAATTAACTATTCCCTAAAATTCACTAAATTTTCCAAGTATGCTCCATCCTTGGTGTATAACCCAAGGGATAAGATGAGTCATTTTTTTATGAGGGTGTCTGAAGATTTAGTCGAAGAATGTTGTTCGTATATGATTCATGATAATATGAATATCTCTCGTCTTATGGTTCATGCTCAACAAGTGGAAGAATGTAGGCAAAGGAGGAAGAGTCAGGAGTCAAAAAAGGCAAGGTCGTATGAAGGTGGTTCCTCAAAGGGTAGGCTTGACATTTAAGACAAGCCTAGGTTCAAGAAGAAGTTTTTTAATCAAATTATTTTCAAATTTCCCAAGGCTCGTAATGATAGGGTGTCTAAACCTAAGTCTTAAAAGGGAAATGGTACTAGCTCAGAAGCAATAAGGCAACTTGTGGAAATTGCAGCAAAAAGCATTACGGTGATTTCCTTGTTGGGACGGACAATTGCTTTGGGTGTTGCAAGAGGGGCCAGAAGGTTATAGATTGCCCTAATTTGAAGGGGCAAGACAAAGGAAGCGGGCAAGCTCAAGCTAGTGGTTCTAATGTGTATGATCCAAAAAAGAATCGCTTTTATGATCTTCACTCTAGGGTGAAAAAGGGTTCTCCCGATGTGGTGACCGATATATTACAATTCTACTGCATTGATGTGTATGCCTTACTTCATCCTGGTACTAAATTATCTTTTCTTACTCCCTTGATAGCTTAGAAGTTTGATATTTTGCCTGATGTCCTAAAAGATCCATTTATAATAATCTACTTTGGTAGGTGATGCGGTGGTTGCAAAGAGGGTATATAGAAATTATCCTTTGAAATTTCCAATAGAGTTATTCATGTTGAATTAGTAGAACTTGATATAGTTGATTATGATGTCATTTTGGGGATGGATTGGTTGCATGATTGTATTTCTTCTATTCATTGTAGAACAAGAATTGTCAAGTTTAGTTTTCCAAATGAACACATCATAGAATGGAAGGGGGGAAATTCTATTCCTAGAGGTTGTATCATCTCTTGTCTTAATGTATGTAAAATGATCTCCGAAGGGTGTTTATACCATATTGTAAGAGTCAAAGATTTAGACTTTAAAAATCCTCCCATTGAGTAAGTCCTCGAAGTGAGGGAATTTGCAGAGGTCTATCCTAATGATCTGCCCGGAGGTCCTCCCGAATGGGAAATTGATTTTGGTTTTGACTTGGTACAGGATACCAAACCCATTTTAGTTCATCCTTATCGGATGGCTCCTGTAAAATGTAAAAAGTTGATGGCTCAACTCAAGGACTTGCTAGACAAGGGTTTCATTAGACCTAGTATTTCTCCATGGGGTGCACCAGTATTGTTTGTGAAGAAAAAGGATGGGTCCCTTAGAATGTGCATTGACTATCGCCAACTGAATAAAGTCACTATCAAGAATAAGTATTCTCTTCCTCGGATTGATGACTTTTTTGATCAACTCGTAGGGCAAGCTACTTTTCTAAGATTGATATAAGATTGGGCTTTCACATACATAGGGTGAGAGGTGAGGATATACCAAAAATGGCATTTCGAACTAGATATTGTAACTATGAGTTCCTAGTCATGTCCTTTGATGTCACTAAAGCCCAATGGCATTTATGGACCTATTGAATAGGATGTTTTGAAGATACATACATTCACTTGTCATTGTCTTCATTGACGACATCTTGGTACATTCGAAAAATAAGGATGAACACATGGACAATTTCTGAGAGTGGTTTTGCAAGGGCTTAAGGAAGACCAACTATTTACCAAGTATAGCAAATGTCAGTTTTGGTTGAGGTAGGTTGCATTTATTGTTCATATCATCTTTAGTGAGGGAGTTGACGTTGATCATAGAGAAAAGGAGATGATGAAAAATTGGCCTAGACCATTGACTCCGAATGACATTAGGAGTTTCTTGTGTCTAGAGGGTTATTATAAGAGGTTTGTGGATGGTTTTACATCCATTGCTTCTCCCTTGACTACCTTGACCCAAAAGAGTGTTAAATTTGAGTTGTCGGAATCATGTGAAAGAAGCTTCCAAATTTTTAAGGATAGGCTTACTTCCGCTCCGGTATTGACCCTACCAGAGGGTACTAAGTGTTTTGTGGTATATGCTGATGCATCTCGAGTGGGATTGGGGTGTGTTCTTATACAACATTAGAAAGTAGTAGTTTATGCCTCTAGACAACATAAGGTGCTTAAGAAGAATTAGCCAACTCATGATCTTGAGTTAGTGGTCGTGGTATGTCCCTTGAAAATATGGAGACATTTACTTGTATTGTGTTCATTTTGATGTATATACCTACTCTAAGAGTCTACAATATGTATTAATCAAAATGAATTAAATCTTTAACAAAGAATATGATTTGAATTGTGGAAAGATTATGGCATGAGTGTCCTCTATCACCCCGGCAAGGACAATGTGGTTGCGGATGCTCTAAGTCGTATGACCATAGGCAGTGTGTCTTATGTAAAAGAAGTCGATAAAGACCTAGTGAAAGATGTTCACATGTTTTCTTGTTTGGGTGTTAGGTTAGAAGATTCCCCAAATGGTGGTTTTATGGTTAATCATAACTCTGAATCGTCTTGGTGGTTAGGGTAAAGTCTAAACAACATCTTGATTAATCATTGATGGATTTGAAGGAATTTGTTCTTGGTTAGCTAAATTAGTCATTCTCCTTAAGGGGATGGTGATTTGAGGTACTAAGAAAGGTTGTGTGTTCCCAATGTAGATAATTTGAGGAACCGTATCCTTGAGGAAGCTCATTCCCATTATTCCATCATTCCGGGTTCTACAAAGAGGTATCATGACCTTAGAGATGTGTTTTGGTGGTATGTCTTGAAAGGAGACATAGCGGAATTTATTGCAAAATGGCCAAATTTCCAACAAGTGAAAGACGCGCACCAAAAGTCGAGTGGTTAAATTTAAGTAATCTGATTTTCCAGTTGGAACTGGGAAGACATTAACATGGATTTTGTAATAGGTTTGCCTTTGACTCAAAAGCAGCATGACTCTATTTTGGGGGTAGTGGATCAATTGACCCAGTTCTCTCATTTTATTCCCATCAAGCCCACTTACTCGGTTGAGGATTATGCAAGGATCTTCACAGTTGAGATTGTATATCACCATGGTATTCCATTATCCATCATATCGGATAGGCGTGTACAATTCACATCTACGTTTCGGAGGTCATTTTAAAAAAAGGGTTGGGTAAAAAAATGAAGCTAAGCACCGATTTTCATCCCCAAATAGATGGTCAGGAGGAGCTTACTATTCAATCCCTTGAGGATATGCTTAGATCTTGTATAATTGATTTCAAGGGAAAATGGGATAGACACTTGCCTTTGGTTGAGTATTGTTATGACAATAGTTACCATTCATCTATATCCATGGCTATTTTTGAAGCCTTGTATGGTAGGAGATGTAGATCTCCAATTGGATGGTATGAAGTGGGCGGGTCTTCACTTTTTGATCCTGAATTGATTTATAAGACTTTGGAGAAAGTACATAGATAAGGAATGGGTTGAAAACAACCTATAGCTAACAAAACTCATATGTCGATTATAGGAGAAGAGACTTACAGTTTGAATAAGGTGATAAGGTGTATCAAAAAAAATTCACCTATGAAAGTAGTCATGAGAGTTAACAAGAAAGGGAAGTTGAGTCCTCCTTATATGGGTCCTTATGAAATTCTGCAAATGGTTTGTAAAGTTGCATATGAGTTGAGGAGTGTATCGGTGATACCGAATTCATCCTTCCTATTGAAGTTCTAGGTGAGGAAGAGAGCCTCTCCATAGAGGAGGTACCGGTTGAAATCCTTGATAGACAAATAAGAGAGTTAAGGAACAAGGAGGTGGCTTTCGTAAGGTGTTATGGAAGAACCATCTAGTTAAGGGTGTAATATGGGTAGTTATGTAACGACCTGTTTAGTCGTTTTGAGCAGCAGATTTTATTTCTGGAAAAAATGCTTGAGTCGACGGAACCCACGACGGACCGTCATGGGCATGACGGACCGTCGAGGGGGTCTCGTTCCAAAACACTTAGAATTCTGAAATTTGGGTACTGAAATCAACTCTCTGAAATTCGTGACGGAATGGCAGGATGGACCCTCGTGGGCACGACGGACCGTCACACATCTTCCACAGAAATTAAGTCTCTGAACTTTGTGACGGACCTGCAGGACGGACCGTCAAGGTTGCGTAAACCCTGACTGGGTTGGATTTCTGTTAAATATTTTAAACGGCGTTTCGGACTATTCCTGCTTATAATTATAAAGTTAGTGGTTTAATATTAATAACTCAATTACTTGGGGGTTAAAGGAGGTAACCTTGGAATAATTAGTGGGGTATTTTTATCATCTTTTATACTTAATTATATGCTAATTAGGGTAAAAGAAAGAGCGTTTGAATAAGAAAAATAAAAAGAACGGAGAGAGGGAGAAGAACGGTCGAGAGAGAGGAGAAACAAAGAGGAAAACAAAGCTTTGAAAAGTAGATTACTTGATCACGAATCTTCGGTGGAGGTAGGTTTTGGTTTATGCTATTCGTAGTAATCTTAATAGCGAATGATATGTATTGGGTAGTATTGTAAACCCTTCTATATGCTTAATTGTATGCTTGCATGAATGTGATTATATAATTGTGATAAAATAAGCATGATGAAGCTATTGAATCCTAAATCTTTAAAAACCCTAATCTACTTTGTTAATGATGATGCCTTGGTATAAAAGAAGGCTTGATGAACGAAAGTAGTGAGATTAGGGGATCGGGTGTCATGTTCCGACACCTGGATAGTAATAGAGGATCACGTGCCACGTTCCGATACCAGGATAGTAATAGAGGATCGGGTGCCACGTTCTAGTACAAGGATAGTAATAGAGGATCGGGTGCCACGTTCCGGTACCAGGATAGTATATGAGGATCGGAGTGCCACATTCCGGCACCAGTATAGTATATGGATCGGGTGCCACGTTCCGGTACCAGGATAGAATGAGGATCGGAGTGCCACGTTCCGGCACCAGGATAGAATATGGATCGGGTGTAACGTTCTAACACCAGGATAGTATATGAGGATCAGAGTGTCACGTTCCAACACCAGGATAGTATATGGAGCGGAGTGTCATGTACCGACACGAGAGGAATAAAGATAATGAATCTTGAAAGATGTTAATATACTCAATTTAATGAACCTATTTCCCAAATGAGTATGGTATTGAGGCTTGAGTCCTCATGGGTTTACTTGGCGTTATTTATTAATGATTATAGTACTTGATATTGCTACAGATTGAGTATTGTAGTTGATTTTATGATGTTATCTGATATATACTGTTTTCTATTTTGAGTTGGCCGATGATACTTACTCAGTACTTGTGTTTTGTACTGACCCCTACTTGTATGTTTCTTTCTTTGTTAATTGTGGAGTGCAGCAAACGTAACGTCGTCTTCAACTCAACCGCAACTCTAGCCAGTCTTCATTGCACCATATTTTAGGGTGAGCTATTGCTTCTAGCTTGGACTGGATCTTCCTCTTCAAGTCTTGATGCCTTGAACTTCCGGCATGGACTAGATTGTTATTTATTTTAGCTTCTTAGATACACTAAGATTAGTAATTTGAGGATAGATGTTCTTGTGATGATGACTTCCAGATTTTGGGGAATAATAGATATTGAGTTTTTAGAAGTTATTGAATTAATTTTCATTAATGAGTTTAAGTTTTCTGCATTGTATTTTGTTCATTATGTTTGAAATGTTGGGGTTTAGATTGGTTGGTTCGCTCACATAGTAGGATAAGTGTGGGTGCCACTCGCGGCTCGGTTTTGGGTCGTGACAAACTTGGTATCAGAGCATTACGTTCGTTGGTCTCATCACACAAGAACGAGTCCAGTAAAGTCTTAAGGAACGGTAGGGGGACGCCTTTACTTTTCTTTGAGAGGCTATAAGACTTTAGGAAAACTTCATTCTTTCATTCTTTCTTTCATGATAATACTTAGATCCAATTGGTATCTAGGTGATACAAATTGGTATCTGACCATCTTCACTCTATTTCGCAGATGGTTAGAACTAGAGCAACGACTGCGCCAACACCAACACCGGCAAGACAAGAAGCTTCTGAGCCAGCCACTGGGGCTGTAGCTCGAAGAGGAGTAGTGGCGAGAGGCCGTGGAAGAGGTCGTGGGAGGACGTCCTCTAGAGGAAGAGGACAAGCACCTAGCCCATCTGGTACTAGGGCGATGACTTCTCCACCAACTGAGGAAGTTGTAAGAGAGGGTGAGGAAGGGGAGAATGAACAAGTACAGAATGAGGGATTGCCACCCCAACCTACCCCAGAGATGATCAATCAGGTTCTTGCTTATCTTAGCGGGTTATCTGATCAGGGCCAGACACCTCCAGTGTTTTCTGCACCAGCACCTCAGGTTCCGGAGGTACAACATGCAGCTACTGTGGCTCCCCGCATGGATGCCTCATTGGAAATAGGCACGTTTTCTAGTCTGACTACAGGGCCTATAATGACAAATGATCAGCATGAACTTTTCAGTAAGTTCTTGAAATTGAAACCTCCAGTCTTCAAGGGTGTTGAATCTGAGGATGCCTACGATTTTCTAGTTGACTGTCATGAGCTACTACACAAGATGGGTATAGTAGAACGGTTTGGTGTTGAGTTTTGTGACTTATCAGTTTCAAGGGAACACCAAAAATGTGGTGGCGGTCACATGTTGAGTGTCAACCAAAAGAGGCACCACCTGTGACTTGGGCATCATTCTCTAGCTTGTTTATGGAGAAGTATATCCCCCGGACTTTGAGGGATAGGAAAAGAGATGAGTTCTTGAGCCTAGAGCAAGGTAGGATGTCGGTTATTGCATATAAGGTTAAGTTTCGTGCATTATCCAGGTATGCCACCCAACTTCGTTTCAGTCCACAAGAGCGGCTTCGCCGTTTAGTGAAGGGGTTGAGGTCAGAATTGCGGATTTCAGCCTTACAGGTAGCGGCTACGGCAAAATCCTTTCAAGAAGTGGTAGACTTCGTGATAGAGGTGGAAGGAGTGAAGCCTGATGAGTTCACCATGGCATCGACATCAAAAAGGTTTCGAAAGGGAGGTGAGTTTAATGGTTCTTACTCTACAGGACAGGGTTCAGGAGGTTACTCAGTCCGACCAATTAAGTCTTCACTACAGAATGTAGTTGGGGGTCCACCTCAGACCGGTCAACACTTCTCTGAGAGACCTATACATGACTCTAGGGAGTTTTATGGATGTGGGGAGACTGGACATATTAAGAGGTATTGTCCAAAAAAGAGTTACAGACCCCCAATAGTCAGAGGTAGAGGTTGTCATGGAAGAGGCCGTCATTCTGGAGGACGTGGTGGCTGAGGTAATGGTGGTCACCAAATGGCCGGGGTGACGGTCAAACTGGAGCCACTATAGCACAACATGGTAGGGGCAACAAGCAGACAGGCGATAGGGCCCATTGTTACGCTTTCCCTGGGAGATCTGAAGCGTAGACATCTGATGATTGCATGGCTTCTGCAATATTTGATCCTGGCTCCACATTTTCTTATGTATATTCCTCATTTTGTACTGGTCTAAATTTACATTGTGAATTGCTTGACATGCCTATTCGTGTTTCTACTCCGGTGGGTGAGTCTGTGACAGTCAAAAAGGTGTATAGGTCTTGTCCTGTGGCTTTTGTGGGGAGAAATACTTATGTAGACTTGGTTATCTTAGAAATGGTTGATTTTGATGTAATTCTGGGTATGACTTGGCTTTCTCCGAATTTTGCGTTCTTAGATTGTAATGCAAAAACTGTAACGTTGGCCAAGCCTGGGACAGATCCGTTAGTGTGGGAGGGTGACTACACTTCCACTCCAGTACGTATCATCTCCTATCTTCTTGCTAAGAGAATGGTTAGTAAAGGGTGTTTAGCGTTCTTGGCACACCTCAGGGATGATACTACCCAAGTACCTTCAATTGAGTCGGTTTCGGTAGTCCGTGAGTTTCTGGATGTGTTCCCTGCAGATCTTCCTTGTATGCCACCGGATAGAGATATCGATTTTTGCATTGATCTGGAACCGGGTACTCGCCCCATTTCTATACCCCCTTATAGAATGGTTCCCGCTGAGTTAAGAGAGTTAAAGGCCCAACTTCAAGAGTTGTTGAGCAAAGGCTTCATTAGACCAAGTGCATCCCCTTGGGGTGCTCCTGTTTTGTTTGTGAAGAAAAATGATGGGAGTTTTCGGATGTGCATAGACTACAGACAACTGAATAAGGTAACTCTTAAGAACAAGTATCCTCTTCCTCGCATTGATGATTTGTTCGATCAATTACAAGGTGCTTGTAAATTCTCAAATATCGATTTGAGATCCGGTTACCATCAATTGAAAATACGGGCAACAGATGTGCCCAAGACTGCTTTTTGGACCAGGTATGGGCACTACGAGTTCTTAGTAATGTCTTTTGGGCTTAGAAATGCCCCTACTGCTTTCATGAGCTTGATGAATGGGATTTTTAAGCCATATCTGGATCTCTTTGTCATTGTATTCATTGATGATATATTGGTATACTCAAAGAGCAAGAAGAACAGAGGAGCACTTGAGAATTTATTGGAAATGTTGAGGGAGAAAAGGCTTTATGCCAATTCTCCAAGTGTGAGTTTTGGCTAGATTCAGTGTCCTTCTTGGTGCACGTGGTTTCTAAGGATGGAGTGATGGTGGATCCTTCTAAAATTGAAACAGTGAGGAATTGGGTAAGACCTACTAATGTGTCAGAAATAAGGAGCTTTGTTGGTTTAGCTAGCTATTACCGTCGATTTGTCAAGGGATTCTCTTCTATTGCTTCCCAATTGACGAACTTGACTAAGCAGAATGTTCCATTTGTATGGTCGGATGAATGTAAGGAAAGCTTTCAGAAGCTCAAGACCTTGTTGACTACTGCACCAATCCTTACCCTGCCAGTGGAAGGTAAGAATTTCATTGTCTATTGTGATGCATCCTATTCGGGTTTGGGTGCAGTGCGAATGCAAGAGAAGAATGTAATTGCTTATGCTTCAAGGCAATTAAAGGTGCACGAACACAATTACCCGACCCATGATTTGGAGTTGGTTACGGTAGTGTTTGCATTAAAGCAATGGAGACATTATTTATATGGGATTAAGTGTGAAGTCTATACAGATCATCGTAGCCTACAGTATGTCTTTACTTAGAAAGATTTGAATTTGAGACAGAGGAGATGGATGGAACTACTAAAGGACTACGATATCACTATCTTGTATCATCCGGGAAAAGCTAATGTTGTGGCAGATGCTTTAAGTAGAAAAGCAGGAAGCATGGGTTGTTTAGCCCACTTACAAGTTTCTAGACGCCCAATGGCTAGAGAAATCCAAAACATGGCTAATGACTTTATGAGGCTAGAAGTAAATGAGAAGGGAGGATTTTTGGCCCGTGTGGAGGCGAGATCTTCTTTTCATGACAAGATCAAGGGAAAACAGTTTGATGATGATAAACTAAGCCAAATTCGGGATATGGTGTTGCGAGGAGACGCTAAAGAGGCAATAATTGATGAAGAAGGTGTTTTGAGGATTAAGGGAAGGGTATGTGTGCCCCGTGTTGATGACTTGATCCACACTATTCTTACGGAGGTTCATAGTTCCGGATATTCTATACATCCTGGTGCAAACAAGATGTATCGTGACCTAAAGCAACATTTTTGGTGGAGTAGAATGAATCGCGACATTGTTGATTTTGTTGCCAAGTGTCCAAATTATCAGCAAGTAAAGTACGAACACCAGAGGCCCGGAGGAACACTTCAGAGGATGCCCATTCCTGAATGGAAGTGGGAGAGAATTTCAATGGATTTCGTGGTTGGTCTTCCAAAGACAATGGGAAAGTTTGATTCTTTTTGGGTAATTGTGGACAGATTAACTAAGTCTGCTCACTTCATTCTGGTCATGGTTACCTATAATGTAGAAAAGGTAGACAAAATCTATATCTCAGAAATTGTTCGATTGCATGGAGTTCCACTCTCCATCATATCAGATAGAGGTACACAGTTTACTTCTATGTTTTGGAGAACATTGCATGCGGAATTAGGTACTAGGTTGGACCTTAGTACTGCATTTCACCCTCAGACCGATGGTCAGTCTGAGCGAACGATTCAGGTGTTGGAAGATATGCTTCGTGCATGTGTGATAGAATTTGGTGGTCATTGGGATAACTTTTTACCCTTAGTGGAGTTTTCATACAATAATAGCTATCACTAAAGTATTGACTTGGCCCCATTTGAAGCATTGTATGAGAGGAGATGTAGGTCTCCCATTGGTTGGTTTGATGCATTTGAGGTTAGACCTTGGGGTACTGACCTTTTGAGGGATTCATTAGAGAAGGTGAAGTCTATTCAAGAAAAGCTTTTAGCGGCTCAAAGTAGGCAAAAAGAATATGCATATCGAAATGTTAGAGACTTGGAGTTAATGGAGGGTGAGCTATGTTTTGAGCACTTATGTCAAATACCATAATCAGTATGTTTTAAAAAACATAAGAGCATATATTATATATATATATATATATATATTATATATATCTATATATATATGTTTATATATATATATATATATATATATATATATATATATATATATGTATGTATATGTATATGTGTGTGTGTGTACATTGGAAGTATATATATATTGGAAGTAGTATTGAGCACTGATGTAGGGATACGAGTTTAGAGTTACTCAAGTCGCCATGTAAACCATGTAGCCATCATTGGTAGAAAATGATCATATTTTTTAGATGAACCCATTTTATAATTTACTAGTAGATTCATTAGGCAGCTCAGGGCCTATATTCTGTCAAAGTTATGATTGTCGGGCAGCCTGGGCCGAGTAACGTTATATCATCACTATAGATTTTAAGTGATGGTTGTCTATTAGAGTATATCCAATGGAAGTATTGTATTTTCACATAGATCAATTATTTGTATTTTTACACACCTTCGATATTATTTGTATACTTGTATACATTCAGAGTTTACAACATGCTTTTAGTTTATTTTTGTTTATATTGCAATCACTTTTAAACTGTGTATTTAGAATATGAGCAAGTAGATCATGATTTTAGCAGATCCAAGGTAAGTGTTCTTTCTTACTCCTTTTCAAGCCTAAGTGTTGTTTAACTTTTCAACTCGCATTCTAGTACATTCAATGTAATAATACCAATTGTCCTGCATCATTTCATGATACAGAGGCAGGTAACCACGATCAGCACACAGCGCACTGTTGGTTTCTATTGGCACTCCACAATCACTTGGTGATCCTCCTGTCTTTCAGAGGACATCCCTTATATTGATCTTCAAGCTTAGTAGTACAGATTGCAATTAATTTACTTGTTTTGACACAAGTGCCTTTGGCGTGATTAATTTATGAATTATTGTTTTTAAATATGCTTAATTCTTGTTAAATTTGAGTTTAGTCTTCCTCTGAGTTAAGTATCCCAGGAAAAGGATTTGTTTGGAGCCAGAAATGGTCTGTGAATGCCGGCTACGTCTAGGTGTAGGTACACACACACACACACACACACACACACACACACCACACACCACACACACACACACACACACACACAATATTATATATATATATATATATATATATATTATATAATTATTATATTAGTATAAAAATAATTCGATGTTTATGATATTTTAATTTAGTTTGAAGGTAAATAAGTAATTCAACAAAGAATTCGAACAATTGCGTCTAGATTCATGAATTTAAATAAAATTTATTATTTAATCTTAAAATTGATTATATATGTTAATATTTAGTTTCACATAGGAATTAAATAAGGTTATAACGGTAATTTAACTTTTAAATATGAAGCTACCCATTTATTAATATATGATGATATGATATATGATACATGATTACACCTATGAGCATTGCTTTGTCCTTACAAAATTGTCTTGTCTTCACCTCTGTGTTCTTTGAATCACTTGTATAATTTTTGAGTTCTTATTCTAAAATATAATATGAAATACAATTTCTTGATTTAACAACAAGAAGAGCTTAGGTTGCCATTTTTGTAACTTCGACACATTTTATTTCTCTAGATGTAGCATCAAAGTTATGTATCTCTCCATCATTCTTCTCTATAGTATCAACACATAATGCAAACATTGCAAATCTAGAATCATATTTTTTTACCTTCAAATAGAGTTTACACCCATATAGTTTTTAATTTTCAATTGAGGTGAATTATTTTTAATGATGTATCTAATTTCCATGTTTTTCCTAATCTTATTGATCTCCAACTTGGCTGAAATGGTGGCTTTGAGATTCGTAAATGAAAATAATTGTTCAACAACAATTTAATCACATTTGTAACCTTCATGACTCATCTCGCTTACTCAAATTCTTGAATATCTCAACAACATCAATACATTCATACTATATCAACCAATTTTGTTGCGTAATTTGAATATTTCACTATTTGGGAAAGAATGTAGAGTTGTTGGAGATGACAGCAAATTCGAATTACAAAATTTGTGTCCACGACGGTCCGTCCTGCCATGTCGTCACGAAGTTCAGAGAGTCGATTTCAGTATCCAATTTCAGAATTTCTAAGGGCCCGTTTGTCCATAAATATATTTGGGAAAATTTGGCAAATAATGTTTGTCCATACAATTTGCCATTATTTGGCAAATATTTTTGGCAAATATCCAAATTTCCAAATACTAGTTTTTTCTAGTATTTGGGAAAAATCTCATTATTTGGGATATTTTGAAAATTAAAATTTTACCCCAATCTTTTATCTTTTACAAAAACACCCTCTTTAGTTGTTGCTTGCGTTGTATTACATCATTTTTTACGTGAACACCAAAATAGTGATGAAATATTTAGTTAATATTAATAATGATATGATTGTTGATGAAAATTATTAAAAATTGGCTTTAGGTAACAAAGTCATGTACTTTGTCTGCTTCACGATACATGGAATAATTCTTGTTGCACTCACTCTAAATTACCACATTGTTTTAGTGTCATGGACATTATTTGTTATTGTTGTAACGAACATTCAATTGACTTGTAATACAAACTTTTAGTTAGTTTTGATAGTTTTTAAAACTTGTGCGTATAAATCATATTTTTCTAAAAAGGTGAAATATATTTCCCAAATTTTATGGCCAAATAGATGGTGAAATTTCACCCAAATTTCACTCAAATAATATTTGCCAAGAATATTTGGAAATCTATGGCCAAACGCTAGCTAAGTGTTTTGAAACGAGACCCTGCGACGGTCCGTCGTGCCCATGACGGTCCGTCGTGGGGTCCGTCGTCTCAGCCAGTTTTCCAGAAATAAAATCTGCTACTCAAAACGACTAAACAGGTCGTTATAGAGGCTTTCCCACAATAATTTGTGTTTAGTTTTTATCTTTTCATCTGCTTTTTTTTTCTTTGTATCGTTTTGTTTCTAGGTGGAAACACAATTTCATCTAAAACCTTGTTTCGAACCGAACAATCCTCCTTTTCCAGATATGGAACCATTTAAACCTCATAGGATTTTGCTAATGCATCAGGCTTGTACTAATAAGAGCATTAAGGATATATATTTCTAATATTCTTGGTCAATAACAACAATAGTGTGTGCGCAAGGTATCTCGTCTAATTGAAATA
The DNA here is from genome assembly GCA_027704805.1 of Solanum corneliomulleri. NCBI lineage: Eukaryota > Viridiplantae > Streptophyta > Magnoliopsida > Solanales > Solanaceae > Solanum > Solanum corneliomulleri. The sequence continues at coordinate 39,938,410 of JAKWIY010003055.1, read as the reverse complement.
TTCCACAAGTGCATAGTTTCCGCTCAAGGCAAAATAATATGTCCTCTTCCAGATTCATAAATTGAGAAAACAAATTTTGATGACGGAACAATCTTCAAACATTAAATAAGTTATTGATATGTTATATGAAATGCCGCTATTTTTTATTTTTACAAACTAATGTTGATAAAAAAGCCAAATGATCCATATCAAATGCTTAAAATATATATTTTTAGCTATGTTTATACATACCCTCATCTTTGAACATTTAGGTGCATTTACAATCAATACCTCCTCAAATATTCTCCACAATGTATCCTTTGTATGTGAAGATATTTCTCTATTTTGACAGTTTCAAGAACCAAATTAAATTCTACCCTCTTTTGAAAATATTATGATAGAGAATTGGCGTGCCTCAACAAGGAAGTTATTAACTCGAAGTCGTCATTCTACCTCTGTTTACTGTTGAATGAACTCTCTACCACTTCTCGTACCTAGCATCCTCTAGTTACTCCTTAACTCTGTGATCAACCTTTTCCACCTTAGCCATTAATTTATCAAAATACTTCTTCTGAATAAGTCTTAGCCATAGAGCACATTAGATCACATAGGGTGATTATGCTCCTTTTGAAGTTTGTAGGAACATTCTTCCAAAGATGCAACGTGCATGAATAATGAGGTATATTTGAAGAACATTGCTTACACTATTCATAATACTTTATTTTTTGTGTCAATGAAAATATGAAACCTGTCACAATCATTTTCTATGTCTACAACTCCATCTGTCCATGAAAATATGAAACCTATCACAAATCAACATACATGATATTTTTGTTTGATATATCATTCATACTATGTATAAGTTATAATATGAAAAAAACAAGTTCACCATCACAAAAACACATATATTCCCCATGCAGTGTGATTGCTCATATAAATGTCCTTTTATAAGCTCGAGTATCTCACTTTGTCTCAGTTTTTCCTTCACGAAGCCTTTAAACTCTAGCTAAAATAATTCGAAAAGCACACTAACACATAATTGTACAATTGTTTTTATCATATTAATGCTTTAACCAAATACATATATGATGCTACAATGAGTCACATTATGTCAAGAATGATATATATTAATATACTATCAATATCAATGATCACTTTAACTATTTGATACACCTTAAATAATACATTTTTGTGTATCATATTCACATCACTAGTTTGATGTGTTTCATAAAAATGAGTAATACCCTCACATTAGAGATACCAAATGTATAATATATCACTTTCTACCGATTTGTTGTATGTATCACTTACAATCCACTCATTTGTTCCTTTTTTGTTAATGTTTAACATTTAATGTTTATTATAAAAACATTCACTCATAATGATTCATATCATACCGCTAAAAAATTTGTAGAGATACCAAATACAAAATTAAGTATAAGCTATTTAAAATTTAGAAATAATCTATATCATGAATGTCATATCAGTATTAATTAATCATCATAAACAAAAACAATTATTACAATGTTACAAATTGTTAATGATAATAATGTAACATAAAAGAGTAGAAATAAAAAATCAAATACTCTAAAACATTCACTATCATCTCTTTTTACTTTAAAATTTAAATTGTGCTTTATTTTATATTTCTTCACTAAGAAATTGCCTGCGCTTCACGCGACTCCCTTATTTGCAAATTTGGTTGACTCTTTTTTTTTTGTAGTTTTAGTTTAGTTGTTAAATAAGTGTTAAAATTTAACATTTTCAGTTACACCTATGTAATGTCGCGGAGTATTAGGCTGTTCTGGAGTTCTAAATTGTCGTTGCTTGAATGAGTTATTCACATCCTAGTGAGTAGGGGTAGGTAGCATTTAACGGTAAGAGCAAAAATGTGGATCGACATATGGCACATATTCAACACAACTTTTATAGACATGTACATATTTAGTATGCAATGTTTTTTTGGCAATAGATAAAACAAAATCCACTACCATAACATACATCAACAACATATGATATACAATTAGCCACTGTTGGACATGTAATGCTTCGCAAATAACAAAATAGACACTACTTTATCAAACTAATAATATTAAGGTCCGTAGAATAGAAAAAGACTCTACTTTGTCATTTTTATGGTGTCTACATGCACACTCTTCGTTGTCGTTTATGAATAAGTTTCTTCTCTTCTTAGAATTTCTCGAATAAACTCTTCTGTTTGAAATTGAAGTCTCCTATTCATCAGGAATTTCTTTTGAGTATTCTGTGTTTGATCCACCCGCATTACAATCTATTGGTTCATTTCAATCTTCTACTTTCTCTTAACCTGTACATAAAAGTAATTAATGATGTATGTCAAACAGATTGTCCGAAAGATGAATGATGTACCTATCAAGATATTATGAATTAGAATCTCAATAACATTATAGCACTTTGCCTTCTAGTATTTGTTTATGCGATGTTGCATTCTAATTCTTCATCCGGCACATACACTTTTTTGACTGTATAGTTTTACCACCCCTTTTTCACATTTAAATTGCTCATTTTAAGTTTGAAGACCAAGTCCATCCTGCATATACTGCAAATATGGGAAGGTACATTAGTCTCACTTTCGAAAATACGTTAACTAACTTATGAGAAAAAGTATCAAGAAGTTTCTCCGCAACCCCATCAAGGACAAAAGTAGTCTTCCCACCAATTTCTTTGACATCTATGTGTATCTTAAACCTATGTATGTGTAAAACATCGTTAGAGTTCCTTTGAATGTATGTTGTGTCTACAATGTTAGTTGCTTTCATACAACCATATGTACAAATTAAGGTGTGTGTATATCCATATATATATATATATATATATATATATATATATATATATATATATATAAAGTGCATGCTGATTAAGCAGCCTTGTGCTTATGATGTGACGGGTTTATTATAGCACTTACCTCTATATCCGTACTCTAGTTAGAATCTACTAGCTCTGCAATAGTCAACCAATTTTGAAACATAGCTTCTGCAATGGGAATGTTACTTGTATTTTCACTCTCAATAGTATGTTCATCAACTGACTTCTTTGAGGACTTATGGAGAAACGGGGTGATGTTGTCCATTTTAAGACTAACGTAAATTTTGCTTGTTGCAGTGGTGGCAAAAGTCAGTTCACCCATTATTAAAAAAACAAAATTAATGTCAATGTCTAGATATGTGACTAGTATATGTTTCAAGTAAGTTGAGAAGAAATAGTTACCTCTGAATTCATTTAAAGTATAGTAGCAATGATCAAAATGTATGGTCCCAAGTTGATGGGATATACGTAAGAGTAAAATAATTTACCCTGATCCACCCACAATGTTATTCTTGCTTTGATAGTCATGTCCTAACTAAATGATAATTATATGTAGCTTCATTGTTATGAATGGATTTGAACGTAATGTAATTGAGATAAGAATATACCGGATCAATAAGACTGTGCCATTCGCGTTTCTTCCACTTTAAACTCATACTCTCCATATAACTGATTTCAAGTAAGCATCAAACTACATCTACAAGTTAAGAAGGGATATTTTTTACTGTAACGTTGGAGACCGTGTGTAACATATATAGCAGGAATGGATGTGCCTGATAGGACGATGTTGTTGTTGACCCTAGAGCGAATCATTACTGCTTGGATACCATTTACAGGGATTTGAACAATATCATCCTGTTCTTTTTGGATGGAAGTTATCTGCAAGAATGTTATTTAAAAGATTGATTACACTGATATGTATTCACCAGTTATTTCAAAAACTTTGAAGTTTCTCATAATGGTTGCATAACCTTTGCTCAACTTTTCTCGAAACTTGTTAATTTGATTCTTCCAGATTACCATGTTCATCAAAGTCCCCTTTTAGAATTAAATGTGCAAGAAAGTTTGGAATAACCAAATTCATAATGTTGTATAAATGGAATATGAACGATGCAGTACCTTCTCGAAAAGGGAGTAAATACTTATTGTTTCCAATTCTTAAATGGCGTCGCTCCGCATATAAGTTGTGGCGCTGTTGAGACGGTGTGATTGTTGGGGCTGAGGCAACACTAGAGTGTTTGTGTTGTTTGGGTTGAAATGTAGTTTAATGTAGAAGTTCTTAAAGGAAAGGGCCATTTTTTGGGAATATTTCAAATTAAAAGGCTTTTCTAGATGGTGGTGGCGCCACTTTTCTTGGCGGCACTAATTTTCCTATATATATATATATATATATATATATATATATATATATATATATATATATATATATATATTCTTCGGAACGTGCATTGCACTTTTGTCCCATACAATTATATAAAATTTAATTATTAGATAGAAAATGTTAAAATAAAAAAAAAAACTACTTTTATCCATTTATATTTTATTCATTCAATAAAATTCATATAAATCAAATAGTACATTGAACATTAAGCGAAAAATAAGGAAAACTAATAATAATATGAATATATCTATATGAATTATCCTTATTAATATCTCATTAGCGTCCCTAACAAATTTTGTAAGGAGCAAAAAATCGACTGCAAGCAAAATAAATAAATAAAAAATGTGATTTTTTTAATGAAACATTGTGACTACCGTTCCGTTGTTCTCTTGATTCTCTCTCCTAAGTTTCTCCGTTATTCTAGATCCTTCAATAAAGTATTTCTCAAATTGTTTGATGATGTAGACCTCCCTGAGATATTGTGTATTTCCGGGATGTCCGAAAGCGCTTCGTCGTTTCAAGTCGATCTCCGTGAATAAATCTATTGACCACTCCTTCAAAGAGCTGTGAGGTTGATGTTGTAGCTTTCTCCAATTTTCTTAATTCTTTTTGAAGAGTTTTCTTGATTCCCCTAGAATTTCATGTCCATCCCCTATTTATAGGTGTACGGGGTGGACAAGGTTGCATATGATTGGCTAAAGGATGTCATTTTGACACTTGGCTCATTGTGATTCATTCTTGTATTTGACAAGGACTACCACCTCATTTCGACATGTGGCGTCACTTTGTTTGTTAAGGATGGCTAGTTACTGTGACACGTTGCATGGGTTTGGGCTATAATAAGTGAAATGGACCTTGGATTTGAATTTAATTAGATGGACTTAATCATTTGCAAAGCCCAAAATAATTATTCATCCCAAATGAAATTGGATTTAATTCAAATTTTGTATGAATTTGAATCAATAGAATTATGTGTCTACAAATGCCCCTTACTTCGAGACTTGTCAACGTGGAGGCTTGCCGAAGTTTGGCGACAAGACTTGAATTAGTCATGAATGTGTTTTCCTTTTTTTTTTAGACTTGTCAACGTTAAGGCTTGCTGAATTTGACAATGAGAGTTTATGTCTTCATGAATATGTATTCATTTTTTCGAGACTTCTCTACGTGTAGGCTTGCCGAATTTGACAGTTAAAGTTGGAGTCTTCATGAATACATTGTTGAGACTTCAAGAGTAGTTGTTTCTTGTTTTCATATTCTAACTAGGCCACCTAAAATAATTTTTTTGTAGTAGTGTAAGCATTTTTTATAAAAAAACATCTTGCTCGACAACCACATGAACCTTCAATATCGATTTCAAAAAGATAGGTCTAGTGGGTAGTAGCACTTGCTAATTTCCTTGTTGATCACCCTCTTTCGGGAAAATGGTAAACTTTAAATGAGTTGCCTGCTGATTATGCTTTTTTTACTGAAGAGTTGTCAACATGGACAATGTTCTTTGGTGGATCTGCACGCCGAGATGAAGCAGGGGCAGGAGTGGTATTGATACCTGCAGAACAAATAATTTTACCAATCTCATTTGTGCTAGGTGAAACATGTTCCAACAATGATGTAGAATACCAAGATTTGATAGTGGGCCTTGAAATTGTATTGGACCTAATTTATACAATTTATGTGTCTACACTCCCATATCAGCAAGAAAATGATAAAATAGAGAAATAATTATAAAATGCATTTAAAAATGAATATAAAGGTAATAAATTAGTAATTTTAGCACTAATAAAAATAGACTTATAACTTTCATAATTTCATAGATGTTTAAAATAAAGAAGTATAAATCGGTAAAGAATACAAAAATATTAAACAAATAATAACAAATACAATATTCATAACCTTCTAAGAGTGTAATTATAACAATATTTCTACTAAAAAGAAATACATAAGGAATAGAGTTCTTGATGATACCACCTCTCCTATAACCAATCAAAATTCAAAAGTCTTAATAATGATCCAAGTTCTTAACTCCTAATGAATGATACATAGCATATAAAATTTAAAATAATTGAAAATCCAAAAAGAGAAAGAAAAAGTTCAATGATTTATTGACAATATAGATATGTCTGTCAGTTGGACTTCCTAAATTATAAAGGTTGAATATTTGTGGAATATGAAAACAAATCCACCACATTGAATTGAATGAACTAATGAGTGAGAATGTATTTCATTTTAATGAAATATTATTAATATATAGGTAAATTTACTTTTTAATACCAATAATTAAAATGATTGGTGTTTAATTAAATACTCAAATGTCTATTCAACCTATAAAAGATAATTGTAATTCAACATTTTTTATCATCCCAATTATAGTTATATATATATATATATATATATATATATATATATATATATATATATATATATATATATACTTGAAAAAATTCTGTTTATGAATTAAAACTAAAATTAAATAGGGAAGTAGAAGTTAACACAAGAATGAGGAAAACATGACACAATAAGAGTATTATAATTCTGTTCAACGAAAATTCATGTATTTATAGACAGTTTTAAAACATCTAAACTGGTAAATATAAAACTATGATATAAAATATCATTCTAATTAGGATAAGAACAAATATTAATATCTAAAAAAATAAATTACCTGAAAACATTCCTAATGATTCACATCAACAGGAGGCAATTGGTAAAGCACAATTCCTAATGATTTACATCAAAAGGAGGCAATTGGTAAAGCACAATTACTCTTCCATGATGCTTATATAGATATAGAGATTTGTAGGTTAAGATGAAAAGTTGAAGAGTTATTTAATTTAATTTTCAGAAGTTAGTGATCTTAGATATGAGCAAGAGGAAAGATTAATTGTTTTTACTTATAGTTCAATACATTTAATTACAGTAATTATAGATAAAGGATAAAATTTTTTATTCATTTATCCACATAAATTATAGAAAAATAATAAACAATCAAGGATAAACACTTTGATTATCTAATTTTTTTAAAATAAAAACGCTTTATCTAATTAACAAATTTAATTCATTTAAACACAAGTGCTTTTAAAAGAATTAGACAAAGTCTGTCCATTTCTTGCCGGCAAGGACAAGTTATTGGGCCGAAGATCAAACAAAGTTGTACATTCAAGAAGCGATAAGGCTTCATGGGGTTTCGGTCTCCATTATTTCAATAGAGGTGCAGAGGTTATTGAATAGTTCCGTAAATCCTTCCAGAAAGGTTTGGGTTAAAAAGTGAATTTGAGCACTGTTTTTCATCCTCACACAGATAGACAAGCAGAACATTGTATCCAGGACTAAGAAGATATATTTAGAGCTTGTTTGATCAACTTCAAGGGAAATTGGGATGATCCCCAACCTCTCATTGAGTACACTTACAACGATAGTTATCATTCAAGAATTCAAATGGCTCCATATGAAGCTCTTTATGGAAGAAGGTGCAGATCTTCTATGGGTGGTTCGAAGTTTGCAAAGCAGGGTTGATAGGAAAATATTTAGTTCACCAAGCTATGGAGAAAGTTAAAGTTATTCAAGAAAGGTTGAAAACAACAAAAAGTAGCCAAAAGTCCTACACAGACGTTAGGAGGAGGCTATTGAAGTTTGAGGTTGATGATTGGGTGTATCTGAAGATTTCACTTATGAAAAGAGCAATGAGATTTGGTAAAAAGGTGAAACTTAGTCCCCCGATATATTGAACCTTATAGAATCTCCAAAACACTAGTAAATGTGGCTTATTAATTGGAGCTACCCAAAGAGTTAGCAGCAGTTCATCCGGTATTCCATATTTCTATATTAAAGAAGTGTTTGGGTGATCCTCCATTGATAATACAACAAGAGTGAGTTGGGATTAAGGATTTCCTATCCTATAAAGAAATTCCAATACAGATTTTGGATCATCAAGTTTATAAGTTGAGGAAAAAGGAAGTTGTTTAAGTCAATGTCCTTTACAGGAACCAATTTGTTGAAGAAAAGACTTGGGAAGCTTAGAATGATATGAAGAAGAGATATCCACATATCTTTTGAATCCGGAGAGAATGCAGATCAAGGTACAAAATTCTCTTCTTAGCACTTAATAAGATTGTGTATATGCATGTTATTACTTGCTTTTATATGTGAGTGCTGAAATGATTGTACTACCTTTAGCATAGTGAAAGAATTCTCATTTGAGGACGAATGTTCCCAAGGGGGAGATATTGTAACATCTCGTATTTTGCATTAGCTATGTTTAAGATAACAAAAATAAGAATCATCAAATTTGGAAATAAGTAAGGAATTTTGGAAAATTTTCCAGATTTCAAAAGTGAGTTTTAGTCATTTTCCAACGATCATAATTTCATGCTCAGGAGGTGTTTTACTGATTTTTTTATATTAATAGAGACCACGTTGGAATATCTTTACAATGATGCCAAGTTTGAAAACTTTTGAGGACGTATGAGGGAGATATGACTTCAGAAGTTGGGTTGTTGGGCAGAGGAAATCACAAATCTGGATTTGTTATGGGTGTTTTGGTCTTTACCTAAATCAATTTTTAATTTCGTTTTAAGGGTAATAAATTAGGGTCTAAGCTTATCCCAATAAGTTTTACCAATTAGAAAATAAGTTAGGGCTTTGAAAGAAAGGAGAAAAGAGGAGAATGGAGAAGAAGCCCCAAGAACGCGAAGAATTCATTGCGTGGATTTCGCGGGGTGATCTCTTTGAGGTATGTGGGATATTTTTTGTTGGGTTACTTCAGCCACATATTATTTTATTTCATTTCAGAAAAAATGACGATTTATTTCATGTTAGGAGTTAAGTTTTTGAAAGAACGTTTGATTTCTTGTTGATTGGATTGTTGGCTGTCATTGTTGATTAGATAATTGTTAATTCGAGTTATTTTGAGTTGAATTCAGTAGTTATTGATAGTACGAATGGTCCCAATCGTTTAGTGAAAGTTGTAGGATGTTTTGGAGGGTGTAGAGATTGAAAACGAGTTGATTTTTTTTGACACACCGAGGTAGAGGAAGGCGCGACGCGCCTGCAATTCACCAGAAATTTGACTTAGTCAACAAAGGCCTGGCGTGGAATGCCACTTGTGCGCCAGAATCAGGCCTCAATCAACTTAGGCTGGCACGGCGCGCCACTTGTAAGCTATACCCGACGTTTTTCGTCCAATTTTGTTGTTTAGCCCTTTAAGGTCCTTACAAAGTACATCCTCCAATGAATTCTAATCACTTCAAATGATCTCTAAGTACCTTGAAATAATCCAGGAACTCAAACTTAACTCATGAATCCATAATCCATTAAACGAAAGTCAATATCAATGTCAAGGACTCAAGTTTTAAGACTCAAGTATCAAGTCAACAAAGAGTAAAGAGTTGAGTTACATTCTCAAAGGTTATAAGGGAACTATGTATTCTAATAGTTAAGTTTCAATTAAGCAAAGACTGTCAATTTGAGTTCAGTTCTGGAGAGTTATAAGGGAACTAAGTACCACAGAGCTTAAACTTAAATTTTTTCAAACTTTTGAGAAAGAAAGGAATATAGACTTCCACAAAGCCTATGGATAGCTTTAATAGAAGAAAGAGGAAATTATCATTTCCAAAAGATCTTTTTAAAAGTGGTATGTTTTGAGCACTTATCTCAAATAACAGAATCAGTATGTTTTAAAAAACATCAGAGCCAATATAAATATTTATATATATATATATATATATATATATATATATATATATATATATATATAACATATATATATATATATATATATATATTAGTAATATATATAATATAATATATATTATATATATATATAATATATATAGATATATATATATATATATATATAATATATCTATATTATCCCTGTAAACCATGCGGCCATCATTGGTAGAAAAGGATCTTACTTTTTAGATGAACCCTTTTTATAGTTTACTAGTTGATTCATTAGGGAGTTCTGGCGTATATTCTTGCAAAGTTTGGATGGTCGGGCAGCCTGGGCCGAGTATTGTTATATCATCACTATAGCTTTTAAGTTATGGTTGTCGATTAGAGAATATCCAATAGAAGTATTGTATTTTCACATACATCAATTATTTGTATTTTTACATACACCTAACATATTACTTGTATACATTCAGAGTATACAACAAGCTTTTAGTTATTATTTCTTTATATTGCAATCACTTTTAAACTGTGTATTTAGAATATGAGTAAGTAGATAATGATTTTAGCAGAGCCAAGTAAGTGTTCTTTCTTTCTCCTTTTCAAGCGTTAGTGTTGTTTAACTTTTTAACTCGCATACTAGTACATTCGATGTACTAATACCTATTAGCCTGCATCCTTTCATTATACAGATGCACGTAACCAGGATCAGCACGCAGCGCACCATTGGTTCTTTTAGAACTCCACAACCACTTGATGAGCCTCATGTCATTCCGGAGAGATCCGTTTTATTGATTTTCTACCATAGTAGTTCAGATTGCAATTAATTTACTTGTTTTTGCACAAGTGCCATTTCGTCCAAATAAATTTATGAAGTATTTGTTTTTAAATATGCTTAATTCTTGTTAATGTTGAGTTTAGTCTTCCGTTGTGTTAAGTAAGCCAGGCCAAGAGTTTATTTGGGGCCGGAAATTGTCTCTGAATGTCGGCCACGTCTAGGGTGTAAGTATATATAAAGTCGTTCAACATGACACTGGAAATTTCGCCAGACTCTCCAGGTATTTCACTTTATCAATCTATACTATTTCTATCAAGAATTTAGGTGCCCTTTGTTTGAAGCCATACACAAACCCCACTATAAATTCCTACTAAATATCCCAATTTCTTCATAAGCTCACGGTTTTACACTTTTCTTCCCTTAAATGTATGTTCTACCGACGGATATAGAAAACAAGTTACAAATAAAATTACTTGTTTTTTATGAAAATCAATAATGGGTACTGATCTCTGCCGTATATAAATAAACTTCAAGAACAAGTCGCCTTTTGTATTACTACTTTTACTGTCGTTTATAATTATCCTCAAACAAAACCTGTCCTTTTGAATTGCAGACCTTATTAGTTAATGGTTTTTTGAAGCCTAATTACGTTAGTTAAGAACTTATATAAGGACCCTGACCTAATTAGACTAACCTAAGCTCTCATAATTCACAAACAAAAATTCTCTTCCTTCTCTCTTCTTTCTCTCTCTAGTTGAAGAACTCCATTGAAGACAAAGATAGGGGTAGGTTCATGGGCTGAAAAGGTTAGAATTTCTTCATCAATTTTTAAGGTATGCTATTCCTTTCACGTTTGAGACCTCTTTCCTGAAAGGGTTCCATCAAATTGACTTCAGAAGCTAGGTTTTCAAGTGGGTCGTTTCCAATCTCAAAATTTATCTCGTGATTTGATTTGTTTATGATTTATTTTGGATATTATTAATAGATTAACATGTATTTTAACTTAATTATGTTAATTCTTGATGGACTGGTCTACTTTGTAGAAGATGACCTATTCCCCTTAACCTTAGGTTATGATCTTGATATGAATTCTGCAATTTTTGTGAAATTGAATTTGTTATCGGTGGGTTACTACTAGATGATGATATTGTAACAATTATGAATATATTATGGTTAATTGTAGTCCTATCATGCTTTTTCTTGAGTAATTGATCTATATTATGACTTTGACCTAAGTCTCGTATTTTAAACTTTGAACTAGAGATCGATTGTGATGTAGTGATTCAATTAACCTTGTTATTATGTTGGTTATTTAAGTTTTGATGGTAAGACCTTGATGATGGATTATGAAGAAGGTTGGGTAAGTCATGTGATTGCTACTCTTTACTTCAATTAGTGTTAATTGTGGTTAAGTAAGGATGTGGTACTGAAGTATGGCTGTTGTTAAGATTGATGGGGTAGGTATGAAGTTAAGTTGAAATATCTTGACTATTGTTTGTGAGGTGTTGTCTAAGATTTAAATATTATAAGGATGGTGATAACTTGTCAATGTGTCTCATGATGTGAATATGTTAAAGTGTTTAGCTCACTTATATGGATTGTAATGAAAGGACAAAACTCATGCAATTCTTTTTGGGATATGATGATGATGTTTATATAATGGATAGAACCTATGACCTACATTAAGCTATGATTATTAATAAAGGTACGAAATAAATTTCAAAAAGGGACTCTAACTTAGCACTGAGTGAACAAGAGTCAGGAGTGTCCTTTCCCACCTGGGGAAGGTAGGATCACTAATCTTTTATAGGTTGAATAGTCATTTGAGTATTTAATTAAACACCAATCTTTTATTTATTGGTATTAAAAAGTAAATTTACCTATATATTAATAATATTTAATTAAAATGAAATACATTCTCAGTCATTATTTCTCAATTCAATGTGGTGGATTTTTTTCACATATTCCACAAATATTCAACCTTTAGAATTTCTTTTTAGTATTTTCCATTTCTAAATAAATTTGGTAATAAATATAAATTTTTACTATTAGCATTTAGGAAGTCTAACTGACGGACATATCTATGCGGTCAAGATATCATTGAACATTTAGAATGGTAAAAATTATTTGTTCTGCAGGTATCAACACCACTCCTGCCCCAGCTCCATCTTGTCGTGCAAATCCACCAAAGAACATTGTCCATGTCGACACTCTTCAGTAAAGAAAGCATATTACTCAGACAACTTATTTAAAGTTTACCGATTTCCGGAAAGAGGGTGATCAACAAGGAAATTAGCAAGTGCTACTACCCACTAGACCTATATTTTTGAAATCGATCTAGAAGGTCCATGTGGTTGTCGAGCAGGAAGTTTTTTTTTTAAAAAAAATGCTTGACGCTACTACAAGAAATTATTGGTGGTGGCCTAGTTAGAATATGACAACAACAAAAAATACTCTTGAAGTCTCAACGATGAATTCATTGAGACTCCAACATTAACTGTCAAATTCGGCAAGCCTACACGTAGAGAAGTCTCAAAAAAATGAATACATATTCATGAAGACATAAACTCTCGTTGTCAAATTCGGCAAGCCTACATGTTGACAAGTCTAAAAAAAAAGTAAAACACATTCATGACTACTTCAAGGCTTGTCGCCAAACTTCGGCAAGCCTTCACGTTAACAAGTCTCGAAGTAAGGGGCATTTGTAGACACATAAATTCTATTGATTCAAATTCATACCAAATTTGAATTAAATCCATTTTTATTTGGGGTGAATAATTAATTTGGTTTTTACAAATGATTAAGTCCATCTAATTAAATTCAAAAGCAAGTTCCATTTATCCTTGAAGCCCAAACCCATGCCACGTGTCACAGTTACTAGTCATCCGTAACCAACAAAGTGACGCCACATGTCGAAATGAGGTGGTAGTCCCTGTCAAATACAAGAATGAATCACAATGAGCCAAGTGTCAAAATTACATCCTTTATCCAATCATATGAAACCTTGTCCACCCCCTACAACTATAAATAGGGGATGTACATGATATTCTAGGGGAATCAAGAAAACTCTTCAAAAAGAATTAGGAAAATTGGAGAATACTAAAACATCAACCTCATTTCTCTTTGAAGGAGTGGTCAACAGAGTTCTTCACGGAGATTGACTTGAAATGACGAAGCGCTTTCGGACGTCCCGTAGATACACAATATCTTAGGGAGGTCTACATCCCGGAGATACACGAGAAATACTATATTGAAGGCTCTAGAATCACGGAGAAACTTAGGAGAGAGAATCAAGAGAACAATGGAATGGTAATCACAATGTTTCATTAATAAAAAACACATTTTTCATTTATTTATTTTGCTTGAAGTCGATTTTGTTCTTTAGAAAATTTGTTATGGAGGGTAATGTGATATTACTAAGGATAATTCATATAGATGTATTCATATAATTAGAATCTGTAGTATCTTAATTAGTTTTCCATATTTTTCGCTTGATGGTCAATGTACTATTCAATTACTATGACTTTTATTGAATGAATCATATATAAATGGATAAAAGTAATGTTTTTAATTTCAACATTTTCTATAATATAAATAAATTTTATATAATTGTATGGGACAAACGTGCAATGCACATTCCCAAGAACTACTATATATATATAGGAAAACCTTAGTGCCGCCTAATTTAAAATATACCCAAAAATACCCTTTTCCTTTAAGAACCCCTACATTAAACTACATTTCAACCAAAACAACACAAACACTCTAGTGTTGCCTCAGCCCCAACAATCACATCCATTCCTGCCATTTATGTTACATATGGTCTCCAACATAAACATTAAATAATATCCCTCCATAACTTGTAGATGTAGTTTGATGCTTACTTGGAATCGGTTATATGGAGAGTATGAGTTCAAAGTTGAAGAAACGCGACATACACATTCTTATTGATCCGTAATATTCTTATCTCAATCACATTATATTCATATTCATTCATAACAAAAAAGCTACATATATTTATCATTTAGTTAGGACATGACTATCAAAGCAAGAATAACATTGTGGGTGGATCAGTGTAAAGTATTTTACCCTTACGTATATCCCATCCACTTGGGACCATACATTTTGATCATTACTACTACTACTCTATATGTATTCAGAGGTAACTATTTCTTCTCAACTTACTGGAAACTTTTAACAGTCGCATATCTAGGAAATTGACATTTAATTTTGTTTTTTTCATAATAGGTGAACTGACTTTTGCCACCACCGCAACAAGATAAATTTATGTTACTCTTAAAATGGACAACATCACCCCGTTATTCCATAAGTTCTCAAAGAAGTCAGTTGATGTACATACTATTGAGAGTTAAAATGCAAGTAACGTTCCCATTGCAGAAGCTATGTTTGAAAATTGGTTTACAATTGCAGAGTTAGTGTATTCTTACTAGAGTGCGGACATAGAGGTAAGTACTATAATAAACCCTTCACATCATAAGCACAAGGCATGAATAAGCATGCTACTGTTATACATATGGATTTACATAGACCTTCATTTTTACATATGGTAGGTTAGAAAGCAACTAATATTTTATCCACAACATACATTAAAAGGAACTCTAACGATGTTTTACGCATACGTAGTTTTAAGATACACATAAAGGTCAAGGACATTGGTGGGAAGACTGCTTTGGTCCTTGATGGGGTTGTGGAGAAACTTCTTGATACTTTTTGTCACAAGTTGGTTAACAAATTTTTGAAAGTGAGATTGATGAACCCTGCCATATTTGTAGTATATGCAGCATGGACTTGGTCTTCAAACTTAAAATGAGCAATTTAAATGTGAAATAGGGGTGGTAGAACTATGCAGTAAAAAAAGTGTATGTGCCGGATGAAGAATTAGAATGTAACACCGCATAAACAAAGACTAAAAGGCAAAGTGCTACAACATTATTGAGCTTCTAATACATATTATCTTGATAGGTACATCATTCATCGTCCGGACAATCTGTTTAACATACATCATCATTAATTATCTTTACGTACAGGTTAACAGAAAGTAGAAGATTCAACTGAATTAATAGACTGTAATGCGGGAGCATCAAACACAGAATACTCAAAAGAAATTAATGATGATAAGAAACTTTCAAACAGAAACTTATTCATAGACGACAACGAAGAGAGTGATGTAGACACCATATAAACGACAAAGTAGAGTCTTTTTCTATTTTACTGACCTTAATATTTTTTATTTGATCAAGTAGTGTCTATTTTTTATTAGCGGTATGATATGAATCATTACGATTAAATGTGTTTATATATGTTAAACACTAAAATGTAGTAAATATTAAGTGATACCTACAACAAATGGGAAGAAAGTGATATATTGTACATTTGGTATCTCTAATGTGAGGGTATTACTTATTTATATAAAACATATCAGACTAGTGATGTGAATATGATACACAACAATGTATTATTTAAGTTGTGTCAAATAGTTATAGTGATATTAATATGGATGATACATTAATAGATATCATTCATGACATATTGTGACTCATTGTAGCATCATATATGTATTTGGTGTATGCATTAATATGATCAAAACAATTGTACAATTATGTGTCAGTGTGCTTTCCGAATTATTTTTGCTAGAGTTTGAAGGCTCCGTTAAGGAAAAACCTCTGAGAAAATGAGATACTTCAATAGTGAACATATGTATCCATTGAGGATCAGGTAATAAAAAAACTGCATGAAATAATTGGGTTTGTCAGTAGTGTGACTGTTCCTTAATATGTCTACCATGAGAGAATTCATATTCCGAAAGATGTTGTCACGACCCAAACAAGCCGCGAGTGGCACCCAAACTTATCCTGCTATGTGAGCGAACCAACAAATCTAAATCCCAACGTTTACCAATATTTCAACCATATCGAAACAAATATAATGCTGAAGACTTAAAACTCATTAATATAACTAATAAACAAATTCAAAAATTCAATCGTACTATTCCCAGAAACTGGAAGTCATCACCACAACAACATCTATCCTTAAATTACTAAATCTAAGAGTATCTAAGAAGCTAAAATAAATAAATAGCTAGTCCATGCCAGAACTTCAAGGCATCAAGACGTGAAGAACAACATCCACTCCAAGCTAGAAACAATAGCTCACCCTGAATTCTGGTGTGATGAAGACTGGCTAGAGTTGCGGACGAGTCGAAGTTGATGGCACGTTTGCTGCACTCCATAAATAACAAAGAAAAAGAATACAAGTAGGGGTCAGTACAAGGGACACTTCTTGAGTAGGTATCATCGGCCAATTCAAAATAGTAAGCAATATATATCGAATAATAACATAAAACATACCAAATACTTAACAGGTGATAACAACAAGTGTAAGAATCATTTGCAACAACACCAAACACACCTATGAGAACTCAAGCCTCCACACTGTACTCACTTAGGAATTAGGTTCTTCAAATCTGAGTATATTAGAATAATTCAAGCTTTATTCTCTTTGTTCTTCTTGTGTCGGAACGTGACACTCCGATCCCCTACTACTATGTGTCAGAATGTGACACTCCGATCCCCTACTATCCTGGTGTCGGAACGTGACACTCCGATCCCCTACTATCCTGGTGTCGGAACGTGGCACTCTGATCCCTTCTATCCTGGTGTCAGAACGTGACACTCCGATCCCCTACTATCTTGGTGTCGGAACGTGACACTCCGATCCCCTACATTCTATGTCTGAACGTGACACTCCGATCAACTAATGTATGTGTCAGAACGTGACACTCCGATCCCATACATTCTGTGTCGGAACGTGATACTCCGATCCACTAATGTTATGTGTCGGAACGTGACACTCTGATCCACTAATCTCATTTTATTAGTTCATCAATCCTTTTTTCTGCCCAGTCGTCATCTTACTAGAGAGATTTTAGGATTAAAGATTCAATAACCTCCACATTCTAATCCATCACAATTACATAATAACATCATGCAAACACACAATCAAGCATATAGAAGATTTTACAAATTACCCAATACATATCAATCGCTGTTTAGAGTTTAATACGGAAAGCATAAACCATAACCTACCTCCAACGAAGAATCGTGATCAAGCAAGCTATCCCCCAAAACCTTTGCTTTCCTCTGCGTTCTCTCTAGCTGTCGCTCGTTCGTTCCTCTGTTCTTTTTATTTTTCCTCTCCAATTTCTTTCCCTTTTACCCTAATTATCATATAACTCATTATGATGAAAGTAACCCATTATTTAGGTTTAAGTTGTCTCCTTTAACCCCCAAATAAATAATTTATTAGCATTAACCCACTAACTTTATAATTATAATCATGAATAGTCCAAAACACCCCTTTAAAAACTTTAGCATATTCTGACCCGAGTGGACTTATGGAGCCTGTGACGGTCCGTCCTGCAGGTCCGTCACAAAGTTCAGAGAGCTAATTCTGTGGAAAGATTTGTGACGATCCGTGGTGCCAACGACGGTCCGTCCTGCCATTCCGTCGTGAAGTTCAGAGACTCGATCTCAGTATCCAATTTTCAAAATTGAAGTGTTTTGAAATGAAACCCCCTCGAAGGTCCGTCGTTCCCATGACGGTCCATCGTGGGATCCATCGACCCAGTCAGATATAAATTTACCCATCGTTCGTCCTCAAACGATCACAAGAAGAAGAATAAGGGCGAGAAAGAGTACCTGAGTCTGTAAAGAGATGTGGACATTTTTCTTGCATATCAGCCTCCTTCTCCCAAGTGGACTCTTCAACTGGCCGATTCTTCCATTGAACTTTTATGGATGTAATCTCCCTTGATCTCAACTTGCGGATTTCTCTATCTAGAATAGCAACAGGCTCCTCCTCATAAGATAGATTCTCATCAAGAAGAACTGAATCCCAACGAATAATGTAGTTTCCGTCCCCATGGTATCTTTTCAACATAGACACATGAAATACTGGGTGCACTCCTGAGAGTCCTGGAGGCAAGGCTAATTCATAAGCTACCTCCCCTACTCGCTTAAGTACTTCAAATGGTCCAATATACCTTGGGCTTAGCTTACCTCTTTTACCAAACCGCATCACCCCTTTCATGGGTGAAACCTTCAACAAGACTTGCTCACCCTCCATAAAATCCACGTCTCTAACCTTTTGATCTGCATATTCCTTTTGCCTACTCTGAGCTGCTATAAGCTTTTCTTGAATGAATTTCACTTTCTCTAATGATTCCCTCAGAAGATCAGTACCCCATGGTCTTACCTCAAATGCATCGAATCAACCAATGGGAGACCTACATCTCCTCCCATATAGTGCCTCAAATGGGGCCATATCAATACTTGAGTGATAGCTATTATTGTATGAGAACTCTGCTAAGGGTAAGAAGTTATCCCAATGACCACCAAATTCGATCACACATGCACGAAGCATATCCTCTAACACCTGAATCGTTCGCTCAGACTGTCCATTTGTCTGAGCGTGGAATGCAGTACTAAGATCCAACCTAGTACCTAATTCAACATGCAATGTTCTCCAAAACATAGAAGTAAATTGCGTACCTCTATCTGATATGATGGAAAGTGGAACTCCATGCAATCGAACTATTTCTGAGATATAGAGTTTGGCTAACTTCTCTGCATTGTAAGTCACCTTGACCGGAATGAAGTGAGCAGACTTAGTTAATCTGTCCACAATTACCCAAATCGAATCAAACTTACCCAATGTCTTTTGAAGACCAACCACGAAGTCCATTGCAATTCTCTCCCACTTCCATTAAGGAATGGGCATTCTCCGAAGTGTTCCTCCGGGCCTCTGGTGTTCATACTTTACCTGCTGACAATTCGGGCATTGGGCGACAAAATCAACAATGTCACGCTTCATCCTACTCCACCAAAAATGTTGCTTTAGATCACGATACATCTTGGTTGCACAAGGATGTATAGAATATCTTGAACTATGAGCCTCTGTAAGAATAGTGTGGATCAAATCATCAACACGAGGTACACATACCCTTCCATTAATCCTCAAAACGCCTTCCTCATCAACTATTTCCTTTTTAGCCTCTCCTCGCAACACCATATCCTGAATTCGGCTCAGCTTCTCATCATCAAACTGTTTTCCCTTAATCTTGTCAAGAAACGAAGATCTTGCCTCCACACAGGCCCAAAATCCTCCTTTCTCTAATATTTCCAGCCTCACAAAGTCGTTAGCCAAAGTCTAGACCTCTCTAGCCAATGGGCGTCTAGAAACTTGTAAGAGGGCTAAACTTCCTATGCTTCCTGTTTTTCTACTTAAAGCATCTGCCACCACATTAGCTTTTCCTGGGTGATACAATATAGTACTATCATAGTCCTTCAGTAGTTCAATCCATCTCCTCTGTCTCAAATTCAAATCTTTCTGAGTAAAGACATATTGTAAACTACGATGATCTGTATAGACTTCACCCTTAACCCCATATAGATAATGTCTCCATTGCTTTAATGCAAACACGACTGCGGCCAACTCCAAATCATGGGTCGGATAGTTATATTCATGCACTTTTAATTGCCTTGAAGCATAAGCAATTACATTTCTCTCTTGCATTAGCACTGCACCCAACCCAGAATAAGATGCATCACAATAAACAATGAAATTCTTGCCTTCCACTGGCAAGGTAAGAATTGGTGCAGTAGTCGACAAGGTCTTGAGATTCTGGAAGCTTTCTTCACATTCATCCGACTATACAAATGGAACATTCTGCTTAGTCAAGTTTGTCAATTGGGAAGCAACCGAAGAAAATCCCATGACAAATCGACGGTAGTAGCTAGCTAAACCAACAAACCTCCTTACTTCTGTAACATTAGTAGGTCTTACCCAACTCTTCACCGCTTCAATCATAGAAGGATCCACCATTACTACATCCTTAGAAACCACGTGCCCCAACAAGGACATTGAATCTAGCAAAAACTCACACTTGGAGAATTTGGCATAAAGCCTTTTCTCCCTCAACACTTCCAATACAATTCTCAAGTGCTCCTCATGTTCTTTCCTGCTCTTGGAGTATATCAGTATATCATCAATGAACACAATTACAAAGAGATCTAGATATGGCTTAAAAATCCCGTTCATCAGACTCATGAAAGCAGCAGGGGCATTCGTATGTCCAAAAAGACATTACTAAGAATTCATAAGGCCCATACCTGGTTCGAAAAGCAGTCTTTGGCACATCTGCTGCCTGTATTTTCAATTGATGATAACCAGATCTCAAATCGATTTTTGAGAAGGTACAAGCACCTTGTAACTGATCGAAAAAATCATCAATGCAAGGAAGAGGATACTTGTTCGTAACTGTTACTTTATTTAGTTTCCTGTAGTCTATGCACATCCGAAAACTCCCATCCTTCTTTTTCACAAATAAAACCGGAGCACCCCAAGGGGAAGCGCTTGGTCTAATGAAGCCTTTACCTAACAACTCTTGAAGTTGGGCCTTTAACTCCCTTAACTCAGCGGGAGCCATTCTATAAGGGGGTATGGAAATGGGGCGAGTAACCGGCTCCAGATCAATGAAAAAGTCAATATCCCTATCCGGTGGCATACCAGGAAGGTCTGCAGGAAACACATCCAGAAACTCACGGACTATCGAAACCGACTCAATTGAAGGTACTTGGGTAGTATCATCCCTGAGATGTGACAACAAAGCTAAACAACCCTTACTAACCATTCTCTTAGCACGAAGAAAGGAGATGATATGAACTGGGGTGGAAGTATAGTCACCCTCCCACACTAGCGGATCTGTCCCAGGCTTGGCCAATGTCACAGTTTTGGCATTACAATCTAAGATTGCAAAGTTTGGAGAAAGCCAAGTCATACCCAGAATTACATCGAAATCAACCATTTCTAAGATAACCAATTCTACATAAGTATTGCTCTCCATAAAAGTCACAAGACAAGACCTATACACCTTTTCAACTATCACAGACTCACCCACTGGAGTAGAAACACGAATAGGCATGTCAAGCACTTCACAATGTAAATTAAGACCAGTAGTAAATGAGGAAGATACATATGAAAATGTGGAGCCAGGATCAAATAATACAGAAGCCATGCAATCACAAACCAAAAGATTACATGTGATAACAACATCACATGTCTCAGCTTCAGACCTCCCAGGGAAAGCATTACAATGGGCCCTATCACCTGTATGCCCGTTGCCCCTACCATGTTGCGCTGCAGTAGTTCAAGTTTGCCCGTCACCCCGGCCATTTTTGTGACCACCATTACCTCGGCCACCACGTCCTCCAGAATGACGGCCTCTTTCATTACCACCTCTACCGCTGACTATTGGGGGTCTGTAACTTTGTTTTGGACAATACCTCCTAATATGTTCAGTCTCCCCACATCTATAACACTCTCTGGATTCAAACATAGGTATCTGTGAGAATGACGAAGTCTGGGGGTAACCTCCAAACTCAGAGGAATGTTGGTTGGTCTGTGATGGACCCCCAGCTACAACCTGCAGTGAAGACTGAATAGGTCGGGCTGGGTAACCTCCTGAACCCTGCCCTCTGGATTGCGAACCATTAAACTAACCTCCCCTACCAAACTTCTTAGATATCGATTCCATGGTGAAGTCGTCTGGTTTCACCCCCTCCACTTTTATCACAAAATCTACCACCTCCTGAAAAGATTTTCCAGCAGCAGCTACCTGTATGGCTGAAATCTGCAAATCTGACCTCAACCCTTTCACGAAACAGCGAATCTGCTCTGGTGGACTGAAGAAAAGATGGGTGGCATACCTGGATAGCGCGCGAAACTTAGCCTCATAAGCAGTAACCGACATCCTGCCTTGCTCTAGGCTCAGGAACTCATCCCTCCTCCTATCCCTCAAAGTCCAGGGTATATACTTCTCCATAAATAAGCTAGAGAATGACGCCCAAGTAAAAGGTTGTGCCTGTGCGGGTTGACACTCAACATATGACCGCCACCACATTTTGGCATTCCCTTGAATGATAGGTAACAAACTCAACACCAAATCGTTCTACTATGCCCAACTTATGTAGCAACTCATGACAATCAACCACAAAATCATAGGCATCCTTTAATTCAGCACCCTTGAAGACTGGAGGTTTCAACTTCA
>JAKWIY010003055.1:39825832-39915534 GCA_027704805.1 Solanum corneliomulleri | reverse complement strand
AGGGGATCGGCGTGTCACGTTCCGACACATAGATTTAGGGGATCGGGTGTCACGAACCGACACGTAAAATTAGGGGATCGGAGTGTCACGTTCCGACACATAGTAGTAGGGGATCGAAGTATCATGTACCGACACGAGAGAATTAAAGATAATGAATCTTGAAAGATGTTAATATACTAAATCTAATGAACCCAATTCCCAAATGAGTATGGTATTGAGGCTTGAGTCCTCATGTGTGAACTTGGCGGTACTTATTAATGATTATAGTACTTGTTGTTGCTACATTTTGGGTATTGTAGTTGATTTTATACTATTATTTGATATATATCCCTTTCTATTTTGAGTTGGCCAATGATACCTACTTAGTACTTGTGTTTGTACTGACCCCCTACTTGTATGTTTCTTTCTTTGTTATCTGTGGAGTGCAGCGAACGGACCGTCGTCTTCAACTCCACCGCAGCTCTATCCAGTCTTCATTACACCGGATTTCAGGGTGAGCTAATGCATCTAGCTTGGACTGGATCTTCCTCTCCATGTCTTGATGCCTTGAACTTCCGGCATGGACTAGCTTTTTACTTATTTTAGCTTCTGAGATACTCTTTGATTAGTAATTTGAGTATAGATGTTCTTGTGATGATGACTTCCAGATTTTTGGGAATAATAAGATGTTGAGTTTTTAGAAGTTTATTGAATTGAATTTTGTTAATGAGTTTTAAGTCTTCCGCATTACTTTCTGTTGATATTATATTGAAATGTTGCGGTTTAGATTGGTTGGTTCGCTCACATAGGAGGGTAAGTGTGGGTGCCACTCGCGGCTTGGTTTTGGGTCGTGACACCTATCCTTCAAGGTCCGGGGGATATACTTCTCCATAAATAAGGTAGAGAATGACGCCCAAGTCATAGGTGGTGCCTGTGCGGGTTAACACTCAACATTTGACCGCCACCACATTTTGGCATTTCCCTGAAACTGATAGGTTACAAACTCAACGCGAAATCGTTCCACTATGCCCATTTTATGTAGTAACTCATGACAATCTACCAGAAAATCATAAGCATCCTCAGATTCAGCACCCTTGAAGACTGGAGGTTTCAATTTCAAGAACTTACTGAATAGTTCATGCTGATCATTTGTCATTATGGGCCCTGTACTCAAACGAGGAAAGGTGCCTATTTCCAATGAGGCATCCATGTGGGGAGCCTCACCAGCGGCCTGTCGTACTTCCGGAACCTGAGGTGCTGGTGCAGAAAACACTGGAGGTGTCTGGCCTTGATCAGATAACCCGCTAAGATAGGCAAGAACGTGATTAATCATCTCTGGGGTAGGTTGGGGTGGTAATTCCTCATTCTACACTTGCTCACTTTCCCCTTCCTCACCCTCTCTCACTACTTCCTCAGTCGGTGGAGGAGTCACCGCCCTAGTACTAGATGGGCCAGGTGCTTGTCCTCTTCCTCTAGAGGATGTCCTCCCGCGACCTCTACCACAACTTCTCGCCACTACTCCTCTTCGAGCTACAGCCCCACTGGCTGGCTCAGTTGCTTCTTGTCTTGCCGGTGTTGGTGTTGGCACCGCTGTTGCTCTTGTTCTAACCATCTGCGAAATAGAGTGAAGATGGTCAGATACCAATTTGTATCACCTAGATACCAATTGGATCCAAGTAATAGCATGAAAGAAAGAAATAAGAATGAAATTTTCCTAAAGTCTTATAGCCTCTCAAAGAAAAGTAAAAGGCGTCCCCCTACGGTAACTTAAGACCTACTAACTCCCTTCTAGTGTGATGAGACCAACGAACCTAATGCTCTGATACCAGTTTGGTCACGACCCAAACGAGCCGCGAGTGGCACCCACACTTATCCTACTATGTGGAACGAACCAACCAATCTAAACCCCAACATTTTAACCATAATGAACAAAATACAACGCGGAAGACTTAAAACTCATTGACGAAATTAATTAAATAACTTCTAAAATTTATCAATCATTATCCCCAAAATCTGGAAGTCATCACCACAAGAACATCTATCCTCAAATCACTAAATCTAAGAGTATCTAAGAAACTAAAACAAATAAAAAGCTAGTCCATGCCGGAATTTCAAGGCATCAAGACATGAAGAGGAAGATCCAGTCCAAGCTAGAAGCAATAGCTCACGCTGAAATCTGGCTTGATGAAGACTGACTAGAGTTGCGGTCGAGTTGAAGACGGTGGCACGTTTGCTGCACTCCACAATTAACAAAGAAAAACAAATACAAGTAAGGGTCAGTACAAGGCACAAGTAATGAGTAGGTATCATCGGCCAACTCAAAATAGAAAACACTATATATCAGATAATAACATAAAATCAACTAATATTCTTAACAGGCGACCACAACAATTACCATAACCCTTGGTCACAACACCAAGCACATCAATGAGGACTCAAGCCTCCCCATCATACTCATTTGGGAATAAGTTCTTTAAATTGAGCATATTAACGTATTTCAAGATTCATTATCTTTATTCCTCTTGTGTTTGTACGTGACACTCCGCTCCACTACTACTATCCTGGTGTCGGAACGTGACACTCCGATCCATATACTATCCTGGTGTCGGAACGTGACACTCCGATCCATATACTATCCTGGTGTCGGAACGTGACACTCCGATCCATATACTATCCTGGTGTCGGAACGTGACACCCGATATAGATACTATCCTGGTGTCGGAACATGACACTCTGATCCATATACTATCCTGGTGTCGGAACGTGACACTCCGATCCATATACTATCCTGGTGTCGGAACGTGACACTCTGATCCATATACTATCCTTGTGTCGGAACATGACACCCGATCCATATACTATCCTGGTGTCGGAACGTGACACCCGATCCTCTAATCTCATTACTTTAGTTCATCAAGCCTTCTTTTATACCAAGGCATCATCATTAACAAAGTAAATTTAGGATTTAGATTCAATAGCCTCATCATGCTATTCCCCACAATTATGTATCACAATCATGCAAGACACAATTAAGCATATAAGACTTTATAATACTACCCAATACATATCATTCACTATTAAAGAGTTTACTATAGATGTATAACCATACCTTACCTCCACCGAGGAATCGCAATCAACCAAGCTATCTTCCCAAAAACATTGCTTTCCTTGTGTTCTCTCTTCTTGATCGTTTGTTTCTCCCTCTCCTTGTTCTTTTTATTTTTCTTATTCAAACCTTTTTTCTTTTACCCTAATTGTCATATAATTAAGTATAAAAGATGATAAAGTAACCCACTATTTATCTCATGGTTATCTCCTTTAACCCCCAAGTAATTGAATTATTAACATTAACCCACTAACTTTATAATTATAAGCATGAATAGTCCAAAACGCCCCTTAAAAACGTTTAACAGAAATCAGACCCAATCAGGGTTACCCAAACTGTGACGGTCCATCATGGCTGTGACGGTCCGTCCTGCAGGTCCGTCACAAAGTTCAGAGAGTTAATTCTGTGGAAAGATTTGTGACGGTCCGTCGTGCCAACGACGGTCCGTCCTGCCATTCCGTCACGAAGTTCAGAGAGTCAAGCTCAGTACCCAAATTTCTTAATTCTAAGTGTTTTGGAAGGAGACCCCCTCGACGGTCCGTCGTGGGATCCGTCGACTCAGACAGTTATTACCAGAAATACATTTACTGCTCAAAACGACTAAACAGGTCGTTACATTATTGTCGACGGTGCACATTTTAGTCGAGCTTACTAAATATATACATGTTTATAAAAGTTGAACTTTCCATACTAAATATGTACATGTCTATAAAATAAAGATCTCGGAGCAATGAAGAAGTAATCTAAAGATTAGTCTTAACTTTATTAATTCTTGTATAGTAATGATCTCTACTACTCCTTTCTCAAAGATAAAAGATCTTGGGTTTCCATATCTTAATCTAGAAGATTCAAGTCTCAAAATCTCAACACTATATAAAAGGCAGCGTCTGCTAAAGAGAAGATGCACATGAGTCTAAAAATATTGTTGGTAAGTCTTTGTATCAAAAGAAAATAGAAAGAAAAAACGTTGAATGTAGATTTAGGAACTATATTCAAAACTTGTATTTACTACAAATTTTTATAAAACTAGAAGACAACACCCTTGAAACCCAAGGAAATTGGATATAAGATTTACATTGGATCTCAACTAGTATAAAAACATCCTATGTCAAGTTTACGTTTCACACTTTCAATTCTGTTTGTTTATTCCTGATACCAAATAATAACTAGCGATTCTTATAAGTCAACTATTCGGAGAAGAAAATCAGAAAAAAAAATTCACTCCCTATTTCACTTCTGGATCATACTACCAGAACTACAACATAATACTACGACCATGAGTCTTATCTCAAGTATGGAATAAAATAGGGAAGTTAGTAAAGATGGATGTACATCCTATGCATTGCGTGTTTCATATACACACATTTGTGTATAGGTACCAATTGGATTACCAGTTAATCATCATATCTTTATAGGTCGCCGCTTATAAAGCCTTGTCTATGAACAAAATAGTATATATACTTTGTACCAAATGTGGTGTCTTTGTAAAAACTAATACAACTTGCAAAAAGGTAAATCCAATAAATAAATGAGCCACAATATAGCACCACTCCAACACAAGATGAAGCACCTACCAATTGTGGCAGATGGTATTATTTAAAGAGAAAAGGAATCATGAAAAACGCCCATCCTTAGATGCTAGCTCAAGTGATAAAAGTATTAGCGTCAATTTATTCGATGCTAATACAAGTAAGTTTCTTTAGTCTAAAACTACAAATAATCGAAAAGTCCTCATCAAAATCGAGTTATCTCGAAGGGGTCTCAATCCACAACATTCCCTAAAAAGAGCTTAAAGCAATGTATAGACTAATACATTCATAATGTTCTGACAAACGATGTCAACAATATAATTAAATTAAACAAAAATAAAGATAAAAATAACTTTGCCAAAACTATTGTTAATAGTAAGGTGGGACACAAAAACCTACACTCCTAGTGTCATTGGCGGACTTATGTTATGAAGTATGGGTGCTTAAGCACCTACAGCCTTTTGTGATAGCACACTCTTATTCGTGTACAATATCTAATAACTTATTCAAATATATTAACTAAGCGCCTGTTCTATACAATAACTTTTAAATAAAACATAATTGAGTACCAATGATAAAAAGGTTTCTAGATCTTCCATTACCGACTTTAACCCCTAAGAAAACTTATACCTTATCTTTTGTTGTAACTCCTACTTCACTATCACAATCTACTGAAGCTACGCTTTTAAACAATAGCAATCTTTTCGAAATCTTATCAAAAGATAATCTCAAATTATTACATAATGTACGAAATATTTCAAGGGAAAACTTAGAAACAATTAAGAACAACTATTAAGATGCATTAGGTAATCAGGGTAATGTTAACAAACTATTGGGCAATATAGATAAAGTTGAAGGCAGGCTTTTTATCAATTCTCAGGTAAATGACTTTTGGGATGTTATTACACTACATCAAAAATGAGCTTTAGTGGCAATTGAGTAATTATTGCTGCTAAATATATATATTTAGTTGTAACTAGACCTCTTTGTATATGTTCCTAAAGGATTTAGTGACACTGGATCTAATATCACTTAACTAATGTCGGTAAATACTTAAACACTCTTTATTAATGTGTTTATCTATTGCCGCTAAAAGTTATTTTCATTGTAGTATTAGTTACTATAAGATGATTGATTTAGGTTTAAAAGGTAGCAAATACGTGGTACAATAAGTGCATAAAAATAGAATAAGTCTTATTTTGAAAAACTACAAATTTTCAGAAAATGTGAAGTGTTTAGTAGTTGTCGAGATTACAAGTACCCACCTACCTCATTCATTAGGATCATTGTCCCCATTCTAATATCACTTTTCCCACACAAAAATAATCATAACAACAAAATATTTTGCTTTGAACTCATGTGGACTTCACACCCCAAGTTAACCAAATCTAATCTCCTTCAATTGTCATAACTGACCAAACATATTAAGGTTATCTCTTCTTTTGAATAAATGTTACCATCTAGAATAAATATACTTTCTGCAACATTTGTAATTAAAGAAACAGAAAACCCTCTCGAGGAATTAGGGTATCCAAAATCCATCGATTTTACTCCAACACCTTCCTATAAAACAATATGTTGACCTCATTGAAGAATACAACCTTATACTTATACTAGAGGAGATTTCTAGAAACTAAAAATATAGAGTCAACAGGCTCGGTGAAGCTGAATCTAACACCACGTTCTTCCATACAACATCTATCAGCCAAAGTAGAAGAAATAAAATTGTTACCCTAAAAATCCAAATGGGTTCCTGGTTGTACCACCTAGTGGACATCAAATCCCAACAGCGTTATAATCATTAAAAAATTAATTACTCACATCCAACAAATGAATGGAGATTGTGCAACTATGATCATAAAATTAGATCTCGAAAAGTATTTGAATTGTAAAATAAACTTTCATCTAGAAAAAAATCATTTTTTACAAATAATAATGTGCGGGCAACATAAATATAAGACTAATCTTGTTAAATGTAAACCACTATCAATAGGATTTGAACTAAAAACAAACGAATCATTCAAAATAGAATCAGGAAAATGAGGCATATGAGGAGTCATTTGTGATACAAAAGGGAATGGGATATCTAGATTCATGGGGAATATCTTCAAAGGTACAACGATCCAAATAAGCTATGTGGCCTATTATAGGAGAAAACATTGCACTAGATAAAACGTTGATGCCATTATAAATTAATATAGATTTTATGGAAATTACACATTATTTACAAAATGATTGTCTTGCTCTATTTAACATCTTAAATGATTGCAGGGCACTACTTTTGTAGCTAGGGAATCCACTAGCTAGAGTATATATCAAGTGGAGAACCAAGTGACTTGTGCTCTAGCTAAGTAAGTGGTCTAATCTATGAACAATCATTCATTTTGTGCACTAGGTAGTTCAACCCTTGTTTGTGTCCAAGAATAAAAAAGCAAACAAGGAGGGAACTATTTTTTTAGGCTAACAAAGTAATTTGCTACTCGTGTCTTTTGTAATCTGTACTATATTACACCTCTATCCACATACTAAACAACAATTTCACCACAATCCATGTAATGATGAATATTAAGTCTTATTAATATGATATTTGTTTTTACCAACAAAGGAAAAATAAAGAGACTCTCATATAATATAATATACGTGATTAGTTTAAATAATATTAAGTGATTTGTTATAATTTAATTATTTATAGGCAAATAGTAGTCTATCTATTGTGTGTTTTTGTGTGTGTCTGTGTGTGTTAACTCATGACAAAAGAATTAATTGACTAGGATATTTAATATATTTGACGATAATTGACACAAATTGATCTATAATATATATACTTGTTCATAATCAATCACCAACAAAGAGGGTAGTCGATGGTTGTTGGTAAAGTTCTTTAGCTTTGACAATAATAAAAAAATCAATTAGAAATAACAATGAACGAATTGAATAACAATGGTTGAGAACTAACAATAATATAATAGATGATTTCAAGAATTATTATATCATTGAGAGTAATTTTTTGGATGATTTACTTAAATTTTTTTCTGAAGAAGGTGGTGTGAAGATGAAAAATTGAGATTTTGGAAGGGAATAAATTTATTTATTTTAATTTACATCGTGTAATTTAAACTTTAAAGATGGAAAAAGGAATTTGCAATTTAAGATTTTGAGGCTGAGATGTTAGTCATTTAAGGTTCTGATGGAAGAAAATATTAAATATTAATTAATAACTAGGTATAAAGATTCACAATTTTTTAACTATAAATGATAAATAGTGTCTTTTGCACCAATAAAGTATGACTTGGAGCTAGTTTGCAAATTGAGTTATGAAAATGTCCTTTTTAGGAAAGTTAGCAGAAAATCATAAACAAACCCTACAGTCTGATTTTTTATTTTATATATATAGTTGTGTTTTACAAGTCTCATCACATTTTACTCTATGCCTTCCATATTCATTGTTTTGTGTTAAAGATGAAGTTAAATTCTCTAAATTCTAATTTTCTCCTAAGATTCTAGAAAGCCCTTTTAACCTAAAAAAGATACTAAATTTAATATTAAGTAGCAGGGATAAGATCTATTCTTTCCATTCCACAAAGTTGTATTTATTCATCTTTAGTAAAATATTTATTTTTAAATCAACTATAACTTAAGAAATAATATAATGTATCATCACACTATCTCTAATCATTGTTTTCATTTCAACATTTCGTAGATTATTTTACCCTTCACCTATGTAGAAGTAAAACAATGTTTTTCATCTTGTATAACTGTAACACAAATCTAGATAATCCAAGTAATATGCTTGTGTAAAGTTCATTTATATAAGCTTTGATTGATTTTATGAAAGTATTTCTTAAGCCTCTTAATGAACAAATTCTACATAAGCCTAGCGTTTTGGTTTGCGTGATATGTGTTATCCTGTTATGGTGACATGGGATTGAAAATGTTATTGGTAATCTATGTTAAGCTTGAATAAAAAGAATTATATTATAATCGTAAAATATGTTTTTATAATATATAGGTAAGAGAAGGTTCCTGCAAAGCTATTGGAGGAATATTATATGTAGTTGGAATTTCATCAAACATGACATGTTTTCTTGCTCTACTGCATATGATGGCTTTAGAATAATGGTATCATCTCTTCTATCTTTAATAATATATGGTTTAAGAAGATTTTAAAGTATTCTTTCTTATATTAGAGTGTGTTGGCAAAAAGTATTGCCTTTGAATAATGTCAGAATTAACTCATTTTTAAAGTTGTTATTGTCGCTTGAATACATCATAAAAAAAAACAAAGGTATCTAACTCTATATCTCTCTGCTTCTTTTAAATATTCTTCTACCAACTAGATCAAAAAACATACAAATACTTGGTGTAGTAATATTATAATTTGTGAATAATATGTAGAAAATGTCGTAAATGCCAACACATTATGTTGTCGCCTCCCCCAAATTTATAATCCCTTACCCTAAAAGTAAAAATAAAAAAGGAACTAGGTGATCAATGGATTGGGTTAAAAATGGATTGACCCATATTTACACACATTTACAAATGTACAAATCAATAACTACTTTAGAACTTAATATTCAAAAAAAAACTTAAATTTTTTTTTTCGGAAAATGAATGTGATTTGATTCATGAACGTGAAACATGAACTCATTTTATTTCACATTAACTCAATCTTTTAATCTCTTTTCATTGTATAAAATATTTGAATTATTCAAACTTCAATATAGATTTTGTGAATATTTTTTCATATTTTTTCTTTACTTATCTATTTCTAAGAGATGAGTTCACTCTTTACAAATTTATATTTCTATGTCACAAGGATACTATGGAAATTATGATTTTTATTTGTTGTTTGAAATTTTTTTTATAAGTGTAATATTATGGGGTTCACATCTTAAATCCATTCTTAGGTAAATATAGGGAGTATTCACAAAATTAAAAAGATATTACGTCAATACCACTAATGTCTTTTTGTTTACTCCTTTAGCTTTTTCTACTTGAGGTAGTGTTTTCACTATATGATCATGGTTTCATTAGTTAGATTGATATTAGACTCTACAATCCAAGCGTATAGTAATATAATTAATATTATGCTACATCAATGTTTAAACGCTAATCCTAAGCTTAAGACTATACACTCTTCATGTTTTTATCAGGAAGTTAAGTTATTTTGTTTAGCTTGAACTATTTTTATTTTAATTTCTGTGATGTGTGCATGAATTTTTGAAAGCAATTCTAAAATACAATATTGGAAGAAAAGGTTGTCATTAACAAAACAATTTTTTTTGAGATTTTTGGTTATTATTGCCATGCTTGAGATGCTTCATTATAAATTTAGGTTCATTCAACAGTGTAATCAAGGACTTCATAACACATTTGTATCAAAAGAGAGCTTGTTGAGGATTTATGTAATTATTTCTTCTTCCATGTGAATTCCTATAGAAACATCAATATCAATCTTAGTTATTTCTTCTTCAGACCTCACAACTTTCTTCCCTACAATGAAAGATTATGTTTCAAAGAGGCGGATCCCAAATCATGAGTTTATACATTTGGATTCTACAAAAGGTTACTATTCAAAATCAAACGAGTTTCCTTTTTAGAATTTCATAACACCATAAATTGAAGATTCTTGATTCACCTCCACAAAAGAAAAGAGAGTTCTGAAGAATTCATGGGAAATAAGTCATAACAAAGATAGATGTTGATCTCACTGCGGAAATTCACTAACAAGAATAAATAATTAAGGAATTACGCAACAGACTCCCTTTAAATCTAAATTTTTTTTATGTGTTGGATTATATTTATCAATCAACCTTCCTTTGTGATGAAACATCTCAACCATGCAAAAGTAATCAAAATTAATAAAAACTCCTTCTTAAGGAAAACCTTTCTTTCAAACATGGTCTTTCTTTGAAATATCATTGTTTATTAATGAATTTAACGTACACATATCAACAAAATTTTCATAATTATAAAATTAGCAATATAAATATTCTTTAGAAATAAAGGTACAACCTCTCCTATCCTTTTATTATATATGGGTCAAGGAAATTTATTTTAATGTTTGCTTTCCTAAGTGAAATTTCTTGGCCAAAAAATAATTCCTTTGAATAGTTATATGTAGGTTTAGAATTATCTCATTTTAAGAGTTGTTTTGTTGCATTATCCAACATAAAAAAAGTGATCATCTTTTTGTAGACAGTTACTATAGCAATAGAAACTTACTCTAAAGTTGTGTTTGGTATGAAGGAAAATGTTTTTCATGGAAAATGTTCGTAGAAAATGTTTAACTTGAAATAAGTAGATATTTGATTACTTTTTAATGTTTAGTTGGTGAGTAGAAAATATTTTACGGAAATATATTTTAGTGTTTAATTTTTGAGTGAAATAGGTTTTTGATATCTTTTATTGATTATTAGAGTAAAAAATAATTTTTGAAGTTGAATTTTTTTTAAAAAAATAACAAAATTAAATTTTTTTCGTTGGTGTGTGTGGTGTGTGGGGGGGGGGGTGTTAAGATGGTAGGGGGTGAAAAATTAAATATGAACTTAAATTTTTTTAGGGATTGAGGGGGCTGGTAGGGTTGTATGGGTGGGTGGGGGGCTGGTAGGGTGTATGGGTGGGTGAGGGGCTGGTAGAGGATGAGTTGGGGGCTGGTAGGATGGGATGGGGTGGGTTGGGGGCTGGTAGGGTGTTTGGAGTGTTGATAGGGGGTGGGTTGGGGCTGGTAGGGTGAGGTGGGTTGGGCGGAGGTTGGAAGAGAGTTTTGGAAAATCATTTCTTTAAGTTTAGAAGGGAAGTCATTTTCTTTAAAATTGAGGAAAATGAGTTGATTTGGAAAATATCTTACAAAATATTTGAGTCAACCAAACATGATAAAATTAGAAAATATTTTCAGGAAAATGTTTTTCTTCATACCAGACACACCCTAAATCTTTTTGCTTCTTAAATTTAAATAATCTTTTACTCAGAAAAGCAAAAAATACAAATGCTTGGAGTAGTAATATTGTAGTTTGTGAATATATACGATAATAATAATACCTTTAATTCCAAGAACAATGTTTTTCTTTTTCTTTTGATTTCTCATCCTATGTCCAATATTCGTATAAGAGAATCTTACTAGCTTAATTGATTGGCTATATAAATTTTCACCATTGTAGATTAAATCTCCACAATGTAATACCCTCCCCCATTTCATCTTTCTTACCCTAAAAAATATATTTTAGAAAATGAGCTAGATAACTAATGGATTGGATTAAAAATAGATTCACCCACATTTATACATATTTTCATGAATAAATCAAAATTTACTTTAGAAGTTAATATTTAAAAACAGTTACGTTTTTTCGGAATGTGATTTGTTCAGTATATAAGGTGTGTAAAACGTATTAATTCTATTCCACATTAAGTGAATTTTTGAAACTTTTTTTATTATAAAAAATAGTTGAATTTTTCAAAGTTGGAGATAGGTGTTTGAATTTTTTTTCATGTATACACATATTGAAGTTTTCTATCTTCTAGGAGATCAATTCAACACTTACAAAGTTATATTTATGAAAAATGCACAAGTACCTCCTGGACTATTACTGAAATTACAGAAATCACCTTAAATTAACTAAGGTCCTATTACCCCGTTGATCTTTTTTTTTAAAAAAAATAATTTGTGCACCTTTTTTCTAACGTGGCACGTTCCGTGAATCCACACAATTGAGGTGCGTGTGAGATATTTGGATGACATGTGATCCCAAAAGG
This sequence comes from Solanum corneliomulleri, assembly GCA_027704805.1. Lineage (NCBI taxonomy): Eukaryota > Viridiplantae > Streptophyta > Magnoliopsida > Solanales > Solanaceae > Solanum > Solanum corneliomulleri. The sequence goes on along the minus strand of JAKWIY010003055.1, from coordinate 39,903,168 downwards.
TACACAAAATTACAAAAAAAAAAAGTTCAAGTGGGTAATAGAACCTTAGTTTAGTTAAGGTGTGACTTTGAGATTTCGGTCATAGTCTAGAGCCTATTTTGCATTATTTCCCTTATCAGATATTATATAAGTGGGAACAAAAAGTTAAAGCTGAATTACGATTTTACAATTACTATAAATTAAAATATTATAACAATTTTAACGATTTATTTAAATATTAAATTGGTTCATTTTAATTAAAATGTTGATTGACTTTTGCACTTCCTTAGGCTATTCCTAATTAAAATATCTACTTAATAATACTATTTTCTATAATATATATAACGTCATATTTATATACATATATATATATATATTATATATATTTATATATAGATTTTAACATCTAAATTACTTGATTAATGTTTTATTTTCTATCTATAATTAGTATGATTAAATTAAATTATATTAAATTTGTTAGTAAAAAGAGCATTCCATCTCGCGATGTATAAGATCATGATTATTTCATTAAATATACAAATTCTTCAACTTTTTATCATCTCTTATCTTAATATCAATTGTAGAGGTAAAGTTATGGTCTCCATTTATAATTCCTATAAAAAAATTTTTTAAAAGAATGATGAAGCTCATAAGCCTCTTTTATATAAATCTCTAACTAATGGAGGAATATTTTGTGTTCACCAATTACCACCTTTTAATGAGATTACTTTGACGATTTTCAGTAACCATTCAAGTTATTTTTTTGTTAAACTATAATAATATTATATAAGATTTTAATAGTGATATTTTGTATCCTACTTTCATCATTATCACTTTAGAAGACTATTTATTGAAATGGTTTGTTGTGTTATGGATTCTGCAATTTATTTGGAATCTTATATTTGTATATTGTATTTTGCCATGTAAAATATCATTTTTTGTTCTTCATATTATATCAGCTCATAGAGTATCACAATATATTATTCTACTTCTTTTACTAATGTGGATTGTAGGGACATGCACAAAAAATTGATGGTTATTGATGGAGTAGCTCATTCTTCTTATTGAGATTTTTGTAGCTTTAATGATTATTCATCCATAAGTTTGTTAGATATCTTGTTTTTTTACAATGTATGTTTACTTCTCTTTTAATATTATTTTTTATTTAGATTTCAAATTCATAATCGATAAGCTACTTTTTAAAAACTAAGACATTTTCAAGTTGATGTATGTTCAAATAAGTTATGTTATCGACGTATATCATAAAGAAGACTCTTGAATTTGATAGGATATGGGAGAAAGAGTCAATAAGAACTCGATATATTATGTACTAATTATTATTTTTTTAATCTACATTATTATTTATCAACGGCTTATGAAGAACGTATAAATTGTATTTTTTTCCTTCTCAAATTAGTCATTTGTTACTTTATTTAAAGTTTGCTAACTATTAACCAAAGTTTAAAAGTTATAGTAGATTGCTTAAAAAGAATTAATTTGAAACATCAAAATGTGCCCCTCATTGGTGTTTTATGGTTATATTATTAAAGATTTATTTATAATTTTTGTATTATATGATTCATTGCATGTTGTTTACACACAATATGTTTTCATTGCATTTTAGACATTCTAACATATCTAGGAACACACGTGCAAAGCACGTGTCCAAAAACTAGTATTTATAATATCAAAGAAGGCAATAGTTGAAATTGTGATTTACCTATGCTCTTGAATATTATTCTTAATAGGTGTGCTTTGCCTTAAGAATTACACTTAATATAAGGATATAAGGAGTATAATGAAAAGATTATAGAGTAATATTATATGTAAAAATACAGGAAAATGGTTTGGTGGACCCTGTCCTTTGTATGAGTTTGTATTGTGAAACCCTTCTACTTCCTCATTTGTTATGGACCCTGAAACCAACTAAACTCAACATAAAACGCCTTTTTTACCCTTTGATTGTGAGTGCACCACAAATCTGTGACACACTAATTTTAAAAATAATTATAAAATGACACGTGCATATATATACCACTTCATGTCATCGTCACATTTTTGTTTGTTATTTTTTTTTTTTTTAATTTTACATTTATTATCTTTTATTATTTACCTTTTTCCACCAAACCCACCTCTTTCCGCACAATCTTATTTCATTTCACTTTCATCTTCCTTACACTTTTTTTAGCAACATTTTCTACTCTTTTCATTGAAGAAAAAACATGAGAACCAATCAAGGAATTCATCTTTGTTTTCATCAAAATCAAAAAAGCAGAGTGTGTTAACATCGTCGTAGACATCTATCTATGTGAGGCTATCTATACCTTCATTTTTTCTTTCTCGTTTTTTTCTTCATTCCCACAAAATTGCTTGAGTATTTTTGTTGATTTTATTTGATTTTTAGTTAATGTATATAAAATTTGTGACTTATTTTTGTATTTGTATGTTGTTTAGTCAAGATTTCATCATCTATTTATGTCTCTGTTTAATTTTTAGGTTTTTAATTTATTTTACTGATTTTCTTGAAATATTTTGGGGATTCTATTTTTATGCGCTCAATTACAAGTTTCATGATGATAGGTTTCTAAGAAAAACAACTTTCCTGATGATGTTGAAAACTCAACCACAAAAAGAAGCAAACAATTAACTAAAAATGCATAAAAATAAAAGAGGAGTATAACGATTAAATAAATGGACAAGAAATTGGAGAAAGAAGATAAAAAAAAAAAGGCAACAAACATCATAAATTTTTCAATAATTCTGTTAAATGTGAATGGGAAAGAAGACTTTATAAAACCCTAATGTGTCTATTAGACCCTTTTAGCCACATTTCCCTCTCCTCAGGTGTGTATATCACACACCCCTTGGTTGTATCTGCCACAAAGGAGGCCATGTAAGAAAACATTTTTAAAATGTTGAGTGTAGATGGGTTCAAGGGTCCAGATGAAAAATGTATAAATAGAAGGGTTCACAATACAAACTTACACAAGTACAAGGGTTCACTAGACCGTTTTGCCAAGATAATATAACTCCGTGTGTCACGACCCAAAACGAGCCGCGAGTGGCACCCACACTTATCCTCCTATGTGAGCGAACCAACCAATCTAACCCCAATTATTTACCAATATTTCTACCATAATTAACAAAATACAATGCGGAAGACTTAAAACTCATTAACGAAATCAATTAAATAACTTCTAAAATTTATCAATTACTATCCCCAAAATCTTGAAGTCATCACCACAAGAACATCTATCCTCCAATTACTAAATCTAAGAGTATCTAAGAAGCTAAAATAAATAGACAGCTAGTCCATGCCAGGCATCAAGACGTGAAGAAGAAGATCCAGTCCAAGCTAGAAACAATAGCTCACCATGAATCCTGGTGTGATGAAGGCTGGCTAGAGTTGCGGTTGAGTTGAAGACGATGGCACGTTTTCTGCACTCCACAATTAACTAAGAAAAACAAATACAAGTAGGGGTCAGTACAAAACACAAGTACTGAGTAGGTATCATCGGCCAACTCAAAATAGAAAACAGTATATGTCAGATAATAACATAAAACCAACCAAATACTTAACAGGTCATAGCAACATGCATAAGAATCATTTGCAATAACACCAACCACATCTATGAGGACTCAAGCCTCCACACCATACTCATTTGGGAATTAGGTTTTTTAGATTGAGTATATTAGCATATTTCAAGATTAATTCTCTTTACTATCCTGGTGTCGGAACGTGACACTCCGATCCACTACTATCCTGGTGTCGGAACATGACACTCCGATCCATATACTATCCTGGTGTCGGAACGTCACACTCCGATCCATATACTATCCTAGGGTCGGAACGTGACACTCCGATCCATATACTATCCTAGTGTCGGAATGTGACACCCGATCCTCTAGTCTCATTACTTTAGTTCATCAAGCCTTCTTTTATACCAAAGAATCATCATTAACAAAGTAAATTTAAGATTTAAGATTCACAGCCTCATCTTCCCTATCCATTACAATTACATAATCACATCATGCAAGCACACAATTATGCATATAGAAGACTTTACGATACTACCCAACACATATCATTTGCTATTTAGAGTTTACTATGAAATAGCATAAATCATAACCTACCTCCACCGAAGAACCGAAGTCGAGCAACTACTTTTCCAATGTCTTTCCCTTCCTTATTGCCTTCGAACCCTTCCAACCTATCAAGTATATATATACATAAGGTGTAAGTTAACAAGACCATAAACACTCCGATTATTCTGTGTCGAACCTATACCCATCAATTCACCTAATTCTATAATCAATTTCCTAAAGTTTAAACTTAAGGGTAAGTCTTAATTCCTCTAATAAGAATATCTTTAGTGATATTTAAATAATTCAAACCCCATTGCTTTTCGAATAAACACATAATAACATGTAATTGTATAGCTTAAGACTAAAACTTCAACATACCTAATTCAATATATTTAGTTATATAAAATAAATAGCATTAAATCTTGTTTCCTTAAAGTAACTACAACAAATAAAAGAAAGAACCCCAAAATTGTCAAGTTACATACTGTAACTTAAAGTTGGAAAACGAAAACCTTCCATCCCATAATAATATTAACTTTATTCCTCAAATCACCACCTCAATATTTCCTACCATCATGACAATTATTAATCATTATTCTATGTCTTCTTAATGAAATCATTCTGACTTATACAATTAAATAATATCAAATTTACTACATAATTATCACAAAACTATTTGAAAATATGGCTGGCTAATACACGTCCAAGATTAAAGCTTTAAGAACTATTACCTGGTGTAGAATTTTGACGCCGCAACATGTTTCTACGATGACCTTTGTTTTCTTCTTATCTCTTCTTTTTTTTTTAGAGAATATTTATTACCCTAATTGTTATACTTATCTAATTATAAAACTGACCGACTATTAATTATAAAGTTATCTTTTCTTTAACCACAATCTAAATAATTTATTAAAATTACCCCACTAATTTTATAATTATAATTATGAAATAGTTCAAAATACCCATTTAAAATATAACGAAAAATATTTTATGAAACACAAGGCTTTAACTCTCAAAACGACCAAAGGGTCGTTACAGTAGATACCAATTTACCCATCGTTCGTCCTCGAACGATCAAAGGAAGGCAAGGCAAGAAAGAGTAGTTGTCTCAAAAGTTCATTCGAACTAGTAGTACCCTTGGTCTTATATCAATAGTGTTAAACCAATCAATTGAAGATCTACACCTCCTCACAACAATTCCTTAAATGGGTCCATCTCACTACTCTAGGGATAATTATTGATGTATGTAAACTCAACTAACGACAAAACTATTTCTAATAATGGACTTTTCAACTGATCTATTCTCCAACTAGACCTTGACACAACCATCTGAACAAATATTATCTAACATAATCACGATAAAATTTTAAAGCAAAAGTGGCTACAACAAGAAGTGGACTTTAACCAACTACCACACACTCATAATGCACAAACCATCACAGATCTTATCAGAATTATCTTTTCACAACACAATCTCATCACAAGCTTAAGTGATGAAAATATTAGCTTTAGACATCGATTACTCATCAAGGAAGAGTCAACATATCTTACCCAGGGAAGAATAATATCAAGTAAATACCAACAAGGGATACACTTCAAAATTGCAGATCCTCTAACATTACTCTTACGCAATTGTAACTCTTTCATAGCAGCTCTTATATAGATTCTCATAAGCAAGTTTGTGCGTATAGAACTGCTGATATACTTTAGCTATTCCAAACAACACCAATTCTATCATAACTAAAATATCAAGTTTGCCCAAGGATCCTACCCTATCAATAGGACACAAGGATATCTTAACATCCGATTCACCACTCGAAATCAACCCATAGATGTGGAAAAAAAACGTGTGGACGTAGAAAATAAATCATACTCTAAATCACACCCGAAATGAAGTAGTTGTTCACGTAAGAGTGTATAACCAAGGTCGAATAACTTCAGATATTTTTTTTTATGTTTCCATATCAAACATCTTCATTCATCTGACTCTATCTCTTTGATTTTCTAGCTATCCACAATCACCAATTTAGTCCCTATTATAATTGCACACATACGTACTTTATCGAACCCTACATCCACTGAAGTCGACACTTTTAGTACTAACAAAAAATCATAACCACATCGATCATATACCTTACTCTCAAACCACCATCATTATCTTCTATTTAAGCATTTCATGACAATTACTAGTTCCAAACAAGGCTACTAACATAATTTAAAATTTGATAGTACCTTTCCATCATGATAAACTATTGAATCAAACCATAAGTCAACCTCACATCACTTCCACATATCATGCTTTAGCTACCTGTCACGACCCAAAACCAGGCCGCGACTGGCACCCACACTTACCCTCCTATGTGAGCGAACCAACCAATCTAAACCTTAACATTTCAATGTATATCAACATAAAGTAATGCGGAAGACTTAAACTCATTAATAAAAACCAATCAAATAACTATTAAAATTCAACATATATTATTCCCCAAATCTGGAAGTCATCACCACAAGAACATCTATGATCAAATTACTAAACTAAGAGTATTCTAAGAAGCTAAAACAAGTAAAATCTAGTCCATGCCGAAACTTCAAGGCATCAAGACATGAGGAAGAAGATCCAGTCCAAGCTAGAAGCATTAGCTCACCCTAAAGATTCGATGTGACGAGGACTGGCTAGAATTGCGATTGAGTTGAAGACGACGATCCTTTTGCTGCACTCCACAAATAAAAGGAAGAAAACATAAAAGTAGGGGTCAGTACAAAATACGGGTACTGAGTAGATATCATCGGCTAAGTCAAAATAGAGAACAGTATATACCAAGTAATATCATAAAATCAATTATGATACTCAACTTGTAGCAACAACAAGTACTTTAATCGTTAATAAGTATTGCCAAGTTCGCACATGAGGACTCAAGCCTCAATACCATACTCATTTGGGAAATCGGTTCATTAGATTGAGTATATTAGCATCTTTCAAGATTCATTATCTTTATTTCTCTTGTGTCGGTACGTGACACTCCGCTCCCTCATATTCTTTATTCCTCTATTATCGGTACGTGACACTCTGATCCCGTACTACTATGTGTCAGAACGTGACACTCCGATCCCCTAAATCTACGTCTCGGTTCGTGACACCCGATCCCCTAATACTACGTGTCGGTTCGTGACACCCGATCCCTTAATTCTATGTGTCGGAACGTGACACTCCGATCCACTAATCTCATTTTATCAATTCATCAAGCCTTCTCTTAAACCAAGGCATCATCATTCTCATTACTTTAGTTCATCAAGCCTTCTTTATTACCAAGGCATCATCATTAACAAAGATATTAGGGTTTTGCAAGATTTTGGGATTCAATAACTTCATCATGCTTAAATAATCACAATTATATAATCACATTCATGCAAGCATACAATTAAGCACATAGCAGGGTTTACAATACTATCAATACATATCATTCGCTATTAAGAGTTACTACGAATAGCATGGAATAACCATAACCTACCTCCACCGAAGATTAGTGATCAAGCAAGAATTTTCCAAAGCCTTGTGTTTTCCTCTTCGTTTCTCCTTTCTCATTCGATCCTCTCTCTCTCTATCTTTGTTCTTTCTATTTCTCTTATTCCAAAACCTCTTTCTTTTACCCTAATTAGCATATAATAAGAATAAAAGATGGCAATAATGACCCACTAATTAACTTAAGGTCCTCTTTTAACCCCCAAGTAATTAGACTTATTAACATTAACCCACTAACTGTATAATTAAGCAGGAATAGTCCAAAACGTCCCTTAAAACACTTAAAGAAATCCGACCCAGATTGGGATTACGCAACTTGTGACGGCCCGTCGTGCCTGCGACGGTCCGTCCTGCAGGTCGTCGCAAAGTTCAGAAACTCAATTTCCACCAAAGAGTCTGTGACGGTCCATCACGCCTGTGACGGTCCGTCCTGCCATTCCGTTACGAAGTTCAGAGAGTCGATTTCAGTACCCAATTTCAGAATTTCTAAGTGTTCTAAAACGAGACCCTACGACGGTCCGTCGTGCCCATGATGCCGTCGTCTCAGCCAATTTTCCAGAATTAAAATCTGCTGCTCAAAACGACTAAACAGGTCGTTACAATAGATACCAATTTACCCATCATTCGTCCTCGAACGATCACAAGAAGAAAAACAAGGGCGAGAAGGAGAACCTGAATCTTTAAACAGATGTGGGTATCTTTCTTGCATATCGGCCTCCTTCTCCCAAGTGGCTTCTTCAACCGACCGACTCTTCCATTGCACCTTGATGGATGCAATCTCCCTTGACCTCAACTTGCGAACTTCTCTATCTAGAATAGCAACAGGCTCCTCCTCATAAGACAAATTCTCATCAAGCAAAACTGAATCCCAACGGATAATGTAGTTTCCATCCCCATGATATCTTTTCAACATAGACACATGAAATACCGGATGCACTCCGGACAGCCCTGAAGGCAAGGCTAACTCATAAGCCACTTCCCTTACTCGCTTAAGTACTTCAAAGGGGCCAATATACCTCGGGCTTAGTTTACCTGTTTTACCAAACCGCATCACCCCTTTCATGGGCGAAACCTTCAACAAGACTTGTTCACCCTCCATGAACTCTAAGTCTCTAACCTTTCGATCTGCATATTCCTTTTGTCTACTTTGCGCCGCTAAAAGCTTTTCTTGGATGCATTTCACTTTATCTAACAATTCCCTCAAAAGGTCAGTACCCCAAGGTCTAACCTCAAATGCATCAAACCACCCATTGGGAGACCTACATCTCCTACCATACAATGCTTCAAATGGGGCCATGTCAGTACTTGAGTGATAACTGTTATTGTATGAAAACTCCGCTAAGGGTAAGAAGTTATCCCAATGAGCACCAAATTATATCACACATGCACGAAGCATGTCCTCCAACACTTGAATTGTTCGCTCAGACTGACCATCGGTCTGAGGATGGAACGCAGTACTAAGGTCCAACCTAGTACCCAATTCCGCATGCAATGTTTTCCAAAACATAGAAGTAAACTGCGTACCTCTATCTGATATGATGGAGAGTGGAACCCCATGCAACCGAACCACTTCTGAGATGTAAAGTTTGGCTAACTTCTCTGCATTGTAAGTTACCTTGACCGGAATGAAGTGAGCAGACTTAGTTAACCTATCAACAATTACCCAAATGGAGTCATACTTACCCATTGTCTTGGGAAGACCAACCACGAAGTCCATTGCAATTCTCTCCCATTTCCATTCAGGAATGGGCATTCTCTGAAGCGTTCCTCCGGGCCTCTGGTGTTCATACTTTACTTGATGACAGTTTGGACATTTGGCAATAAAATCAACAATATCACGCTTCATTCTACTCCACCAAAAGTGTTGCTTTAGGTCACGGTACATCTTTGTTGCACCAGGATGTATAGAATACCTTGAACTATTAGCCTCTGTCAGAATAGTGTTGATCAAATCATCGACGCGGGGTATACATACCCTTCCCTTAATCCTCAAAACACCTTCCTCATCAATTGTTGCTTCTTTAGCCTCTCCTTGCAAAACTTTATCTCGGGTTCGGATCAACTTCTCATCATTAAACTGCTTTCCCTTAATCTTGTCAAGGAAGGAAGATCTTGACTCCACACAAGCTAACAATCCTCCCTTCTCATTTACTTCTAACCTCATAAGGTCATTAGCCAGAATCTGAACTTCTAGCCAATGGGCGTCTAGAAGCTTGCAAGTGATCTAGATTTCTCATGTTTCCCACCTTTCTACTTAAAGCATCTGCCACAACATTCGCCTTCCCCGAATGATAAAATAGTGATGTCGTAGTCCTTCAGTAGTTCCATCCACCTCCTTTGTCTCAAGTTCAAATCCTTGTGAGTAAAAACATACTGTAGGGTGCGATGATTCGTGTAGACTTCACACTTAACCCCATATAGATAGTGTCTCCATTGCTTTAATTCAAACACCACCGCAGCCAATTCCAAATCATGGGTCGGATAGTTACGTTCATGCACCTTTAATTGTCTTGAAGCATAAGCAATCACATTCTTCTCTTGCATTAGCACTGCACCCAACCCAGAATAGGATGCATCACAATAAACAATGAAGTTCTTACCTTCCACGGGCAAGGTGAGAATTGGTGCAGTAGTCAACAAAGTCTTGAGCTTCTGAAAGCTTTCCTGACATTCGTCCGACCATACAAATGGAACATTCTGCTTAGTCAAGTTTGTCAATTGGGATGCAATGGAAGAGAATCCCTTGACAAATCGACGATAATAGCTAGCTAAACCAACGAAGCTCCTTATTTCTGACACATTCGTGGGTCTTACCCAATTCTTCACTGTCTCAATCTTAGAGGGATCTACCATCACTCCATCCTTAGAAACTACATGTCCCAAGAAGGACACTGCATCTAGCCAAAACTCACACTTAGAGAACTTGGCATAAAGCTTTTTCTCCCTCAACATTTCCAATACAATTCTCAAATGCTCCTCATGTTCCTTCTTACTTTAGAGTATATCAGTATATCATCAATAAATACGATCACAAAGAGATCCAGATATGGCTTAAAAATCCCGTTCATCAAGCTCATGAACGCAGCAGGGGCATTTGTAAGACCAAAAGACATCACTACAAATTCGTAATGCCCATACCTGGTTCAAAAGGCAGTCTTTGGCACATCCGTTGCCCGTATTTTCAATTGATGATAACCGGATCTCAAGTCAATCTTAGAGAAGACACAAGCACCTTGTAACTGATCGAACAAGTCATCAATGCGAGGAAGAGGATACTGGTTCTTAATAGTTACCTTGTTCAGTTGTCTATAGTCTATACACATCCGGAAACTCCCATCCTTCTTCTTCACAAACAAAACCGGAGCACCCCAAGGAGACGCACTTGGTCTAATGAAGCCTTTGCTCAACAACTCTTGAAGTTGTGCCTTTAACTCTCTTAACTCCGCGAGAGCCATTCTAAAAGGGGGTATAGAAATGGGGCGAGTGCCCGGTTCAATATCAATGCAGAAGTCAATATCCCTATCCGGTGGCATACCAGGAAGATCTGCAGGGAACACATCCAAGAACTCACGGACTACCGAAACCGACTCAATCGATGGTACTTGGGTAGTGTCATCCCTGAGATATGCCAAGAAAGCTAAACAACCCTTACTAACCATCTTCTTAGCACGAAGAAAGGACACGATACGAACCGGATTGGAAGTGTAGTCGCCCTCCCACACTAACGGATCTGTCCCAGGCTTGGCTAACGTCACAGTCTTAGCATTACAATCCAAGATCGCAAAATTCGGAGAAAGCCAAGTCATACCCAGAATTATATCAAAGTCAACCATTTCTAAGATAACCAAATCTACATAAGTGTTACTCCCCACAAAAGTCACCAAACAAGACCTATACACTTTTTCAACTATCACAGACTCACCCACCGGAGTAGAAACACGAATAGGCATGTCAAGTAATTCGCAATGTAAATTAAGACCATTAGCAAAATGAGGAAGATACGTAAGAAAATGTGGATCCGGGATCAAACAATACAGAAGCCATGCAATCACAAACCAAAAGATTACCTGTGATGACAGCATCCGATGCCTCCGCTTCAGACCGCACAGGGAAAGCGTAACAATGGGCCCTATCGTTTGTCTGTCCGTTGCCCCTACCATGTTGTGATGTAGTGGCTCCAGTTTTCCCATCACCCCGGCCGTTTTGGTGACCACCATTACCTCGACCACCACGTCCTCCAGAATAATGGCCTCTACCATGACCACCTCTACCTCTAGCTATTGGGGGTCTATAACTCTGTTTTGGACAATTTCTCCTAATATGTCCAGTCTCCCAACACCCATAATACTCTCTAGAGTCAAGCATAGGTCTCTCAAAGAAGTGTTGACCGGTCTGAGGTGGACCCCCAACTACAGTCTGTAGTGAAGACTGAATTGGTCGAACTGAGTAACCTCCGGAACCCTGTCCTCTGGAGTAAGAACCATGAAATTCACCTCCCTTTCAAAACCTTTTTGATGTCGTCGCCATGGTGAAGTCATCTGGCTTTACTCCTTCCACTTCTATCACAAAGTCTACCACCTCTTGAAAGGATTTTGCCGTAGCCGCTACCTGTAAGGCTGAAATCCGCAACTCTGACCTCAACCCCTTCACAAAACGACGAATTCGCTTTTGTGCACTGAAACAAAGTTGGGTGGCGTATCTGGATAGTGCACGAAACTTGGCCTCATATGCAGTAACCGACATCCTACCTTGCTCTAGACTTAAGAATTCATCTCTTTTCCTATCCCTCAAAGTCCGTGGGCTGTACTTCTCCATAAACAAGCTAGAGAATGAGGCCCAAGTCATAGGTGGTGCCTCTGTTGGTTGACACTCAACATGTGACCGCCACCACATTTTGGAGTTCCCTTGAAACTGATAACTCAAGAACTCCACACCAAACCGTTCTACTATACCCATCTTGTGTAGTAGCTCATGACAATAAACAAAAAAATCGTAAGCATCCTCAGATTCAGCACCCTTGAAGACTGGAGGTTTCAATTTCAAGAACATACTTAAAAGTTCATGCTGATCATTTGTCATTATAGGCCAAGTAGTCAGATGTGGAAATGTGCCTATTTCCAATGAGGCATCCATACGGGGAGCCATAGTGGCTGCATGTTGGTGCAGAAAACACTGGAGGTGCCTGACCCTGATCAGATAACCCGCTAAGATAAGCAAGAACCTGATTGATCATCTCTGGGGTAGGATGGGGTGGCAATTCCTTATTTTGCACTTGTTCATTCTCCCCTTCCTCACCCTCTCTTACTACTTCCTCAGTCGGTGGAGGAGTCACCGCCCTAGCATCAGATGGGCTAGGTACTGGTCCTCTTCCTCTAGAGGACGTCCTCCCACGAACTCTACCACGGCCTCTTGCCACTGCTCTTCCTCGAGCCACAGCCCCAGTGGTTGGCTCAGACGTTTCTTGTCTCGCCGGTGTTGGTGTTGGTGCAGTCGTTGCTCTAGTTCTAACCATCTGCGAAATAGAGTGAAGATGGTCAGATACCAATTTGTATCACCTAGATACCAATTGGATCCAAGTAATAGCACGAAAGAAAGAAAGAAAGAATGGAATTTTCCTAAAGTCTTATAGCCTCTCAAAGAAAAGTAAAGGCGTCCCCCTACCGTTCCTTAAGACTCTACTAGACTCGTTCTTGTGTGATGAGACCAACGAACCTAATGCTCTGATACCATGTTTGTCACGACCCAAAATCGGGCCGCGACTGGCACCCACACTTACCCTCTTATGTGAGCGAACCAACCAATCTAAACCTTAACATTTCAATGTATATCAACAGAAAGTAATGCGGAAGACTTAAACTCATTAATAAAAACCAATCCAATAACTATTAAAATTCAACATCTATTATTCCCCAAAATCTGGAAGTCATCACCACAAGAACATCTATGATCAAATTACTAAACTAAGAGTATTCTAAGAAGCTAAAACAAGTAAAAGCTACTCCATGCCGAAAATTCAAGGCATCAAGACATGAGGAAGAAGATCCAGTCCAAGCTAGAAGCATTAGCTCACCCTAAAGATCCGATGTGACGAGGACTGGCTAGAATTGCGATGGAGTTGAAGACGACGGTCCTTTTGCTGCACTCCACAAATAACAAGGAAGAAAACATAAAAGTAGGGGTCAGTACAAAACACGCGTACTGAGTAGATATCATCGGCCAACTCAAAATAGAGAACAGTATATACCAAGTAATATCATAAAATCAACTATGACACTCAACATGTAGCAACAACAAGTACTTTAATAGTTAATAAGTATTGCCTAGTTCGCACATGAGGACTCAAGCCTCAATACCATACTCATTTGGGAATTAGGTTCATTAGATTGAGTATATTAGCATCTTTCAAGATTCATTATCTTTATTTCTCTTGTGTCGGTACGTTACACTCTGATCCCCTACTACTATGTGTCGGAACGTGACACTCCGATCCCCTAAATCTACGTGTCGGTTCGTGACACCCGATCCCCTAATACTACGTGTCGGTTCGTGACACCCGATCCCTTAAGTCTATGTGTCGGAACGTGACACTCCGATCCACTAATCTCATTCTATCAATTCATCAAGCCTTCTCTTATACCAAGGCATCATCATTCTCATTACTTTAGTTCATCAAGCGTTCTTTATTACCAAGGCATCATCATTAACAAAGAGATTAGGGTTTTGCAAGATTTTGGGATTCAATAACTTCATCATGCTTAAATAATCACAATTATATAATCACATTCATGCAAGCATACAATTAAGCACATAGCAGGGTTTTACAATACTATCAATACATATCATTCGCTATTAAGATTTTACTACGAATAGCATGGAATAACCATAACCTACCTCCACCGAAGATTAGTGATCAAGCAAGAATTTTCCCAAAGCCTTGTGTTTTCCTCTTCGTTTCTCCTTTCTCGTTCCATCCTCTCTCTCTCTCTCTCTTTGTTCTTTCTATATTCTTTCTTATTCCAAAACCCTCTTTCATTTACCCTAATTATCATATAATTAAGAATAAAAGATTGCAATAATGACCCACTTATTAACTTAAGGTCACCTCTTTTAACCCCCAAGTAATTAGACTTATTAACATTAACCCACTAACTGTATAAGTAAAGCAGGAATAGTCCAAAACGTCCCTTAAAACACTTAAAGAACTCCGACCCAGACTGGGATTACGCAACCTGTGACGGCCCGTCGTGCCTGCGACGGTCCGTCCTACAGGTCGTCGCAAAGTTCAGAAACTCAATTTCCACCAAAGAGTCTGTGACGGTCCGTCACGCCTGTGACGGTCCGTCCTGCCATTCCGTTACGAAGTTTAGAGAGTCGATTTCAGTACCCAATTTCAGAATTTCTAAGTGTTCTGAAACGAGACCCTACGACGGTCCGTCGTTCCCATGACCGTCCGTCGTGGGGTCCGTCATCTCAGCCAATTTTCCAAAATTAAAATCTGCTGCTCAAAACGACTAAACAGGTCGTTACACTACCTTTCTAAACCATCACATATCTCATGCCAACACTTAGGAAGTTTCTTGGTCATTCAAATAAATATGTATCCTATTAGCTCATAACCTCTATTCACCATTAAATATCTATGAAAAACATCATAATATTCTATGTAATCCCATCAATAGAGTCGTATTATTCCAACTCTAAATTCTTAATAATCATGTAGAATTATATTACACCTTATGCATCATTCTTAAGTCATCTATCCAAATTTGAGCAATCTAACCCCATGTAAAAGACAAAATTCTTCATGCCTCATTGTTTGCAATCCAAATCAAAACTCAATCTTTATAAAAGTCGATGATAAATTCTAGTAAGTCTATATCGAACTACTTCACATCTCACAGTCATATAGGCAAAAATCACTACAACCATCAACTACAACCCATGGGTTTATACGAGAGGCCTTATTCCTTCACTTTTCTCAAATTCTTCTCATGGTGCAAAATTCTATTCAACCCTTCAATATGTCAACATGATCACTCATCGATCTCATCTTTTTACCAACAACCCATGACATTTTACTTCACATTCTAAATCAAAATTCAGAAGGAAACTCTTCTTAGATCCTTTAACAATCAAAAGTAATAAACTTTATGATCCAAAACATGCATAAGTTCTTTCACATGCTTAATACCGATGCAATCAATCATTTATTACCTTACAAATTCATACCTTGAAAAAAAAATATCACCAAGAATGCAGACTTATAATGAAAAGTTTGAATTTTAAGTCCAATTGTGTAACCCAATACCCCTATGTATCTACATTTGCTTATACTTTGAAGACTTTTATAATTACCTTATCTTAGCTTATCATTGATTGTCTCTCCATCAACCATCCCATATGCTTCACTAAAAATCCAACCCTACTCATTTCAAGATTCAACAGTACAACAAAACTTATCATCTCACTCAATCTAAACGCTTGTATACTCCTCTCTTAAAATTTATCCAATAACTTTTAACCAATCTGATTAACCTGTTACATTATTGCTTTAACAAAAACAAAATAGGGAAAATCACGCGCTCTTGAACCCCATTCTCAATCCTTTCGAAGATACATTTTTAATCCAAGCATACAAAGAAAATAATCCTTGCTCTCACCTAATTATGAAAGCTACACATCCCATAAATTTTATCTTATTTTATTTATGACTCTAGCTCCTTTAAGTTCTATACGAGCAGTGCCCCAATATCTTCTAAAACGTTCCATACAATCACACTACTTCACTAAATAGTAGAAATTCACAACCTTAGATGCTCAGAAGTTTTTATTACCATGCAAAAATCATTTAACCAACAAATCCTTATTATATAGTTTCATCTCAATCACAACCCCTTACGAACTCTTTTCACCATAATGCTCAGTTAGTCGTTGTTATCACCACGAAGTGAACCTTTTCCTCGATCGACACCTTAAACTTAGGTATACCACTCAAATTCAAGAGACTAACCCAATTTATATGCACTTTCTTGCAAAATCTTCAATTTACTTCACCCAAGCATATCCACTAGGACTTTCTTTCCCTATAAATTTGTCATTTTAGTATCAATCTACCTTTTGAAGCTTAAGATAAAATCGTCAGTGCTCATTCAGAACCCTCAAGATACATTTCACAACCCAAAGATCCACCACTAAAATTTTCCTTTAAATTAATGCTCAACCACAAAAATTTTCCTTCAAAATAATGCTCAATTTAAGTTCATGTAGTAATAAACTATTTGGTTCCTCAAATGTGATTGCAACACTAAATTGTATTATCTGACCATGTCGTACAACTTGTAACTCCTTTAGTAATTAGTATTCATACTTGACAATCGACGTACCTGTTTCCACATAACCCTAGTACTGCCACAGCGTGAAAGTCCGTTAGATACCTCAATAGAACACATCATACTTGTCCATATTGTCGTACCAAAATAGCCCACATATTTCTACCCATTGAATAATTGGAAAACATTATCGAATATGTTCTCTCTCTAGACCAAACAATATTTTTTTTACTTCTTAGATCAATTCAATAACAAGAATAACACACTTCCTAACTCTAACAAAGTAAGCATCGATGACTTTCTCTAATATACCCTCACTCAATGAAGTCATAGTAGTGTCTTTATTAACCGACACTGGATATGAGACTACTACCACATTTTGAGATCGAGAAAATATATCTATTTCTAAGGACATTTTTTTTTGTTGCTACTTCAACTTCATATACTCTAGTTGTACCCATATTTGAAATAGAGTGAAGAAGTTCAAATACCAATTTGTATCACCTAGATACCAATTGGATTCAAATAGTAGCACGAAAGAAAGAAAGAAAGAAATGAGCTTTCCTAAAGTCCTATAGCTTCTCGAAGAAAAGTAAAGGCGTCCCCCTAACGTTCCTTAAGACTTTACTAGACTCGTTGTTGTGTGATGAGACCAACGAACCTAATGCTCTGATACCAAGTTTGTCACGACCCAAAACGAGCCGCGAGTGGCACCCACACTTATCCTCCTATGTGAGCGAACCAACCAATCTAACCCCAATTATTTACCAATATTTCAACCATAATGAACAAAATACAATGCGGAAGACTTAAAACTCATTAACAAAATCAATTAAATAACTTCTAAAATTTATCAATTACTATCCCCAAAATCTGGAAGTCATCACCACAAGAATATCTATCCTCCAATTACTAAATCTAAAAGTATCTAAGAAGCTAAAATAAATAGACAGCTAGTCCATGCCAGAACTTCAAGGCATCAAGACGTGAAGAAGAAGATCCAGTCCAAGCTAGAAACAATAGCTCACCCTGAATCCTGGTGTGATGAAGACTGGCTAGAGTTGCGGTTGAGTTGAAGACGATGGCACGTTTGGTGCACTCCAAAATTAACAAAGAAAAACAAATACAAATAGGGGTCAGTACAAAACACAAGTACTGAGTAGGTATCATCGGCCAACTCAAAATAGAAAACAGTATATGTCAGATAATAACATAAAACCAACCAAATACTTAACAGGTGATAGCAACACGCATAAGAATCATTTGCAATAATACCAACCACATCTATTAGGACTCAAGCCTCCACACCATACTCATTTGGGAATTAGGTTCTTTAGATTTAGTATATTAGCATATTTCAAGATTCATTCTCTTTACTATCCTGGTGTTTGAACGTGACACTCCGATCCACTACTATCCTGGTGTCGAACGTGACACTCCGATCCATATGCTATTCTGGTGTCCGAACGTGACACTCCGATCCATATACTATCGTGGTGTCGGAACGTGACACTCCGATCCATATACTATCCTGATGTCAGAACGTGACACCCGATCCTCTAATCTCATTACTTTAGTTCATCAAGCCTTCTTTTATACCAAGGAATCATCATTAACAAAGTAAATTTAAGATTTAAGATTCACAGCCTCATCTTCCCTATCCATTACAATTACACAATCACATCATGCAAGCACACAATTAAGCATATAGAAGACTTTACGATACTACCCAACACATATCGTTCGCTATTTAGAGTTTACTATGAAATAGCATAAACCATAACCTACCTCCACCGAAGAACGGAAGTCAAGCAACTCTTTTCCAATGTCTTTCCCTTCCTTATTTCCTCCGAACCCTTCCAACCTATCAAGTATATGTATACATAAGGTGTAAGATTACAAGACCATAAACTTAAGGGTAAGTCTTAATTCCTCTAATTAGCATATCTTTTGTGATATTTAAATAAATCAAACCCCATTGCTTTTCGAATAAACACATAATAACATGTCATTGTATAGCTTAAGACTAAAACATCAACATACCTAATTCAATATATTTAGTTATATAAAATAAATAGCATTAAATCTTGTTTCCTTAAAGTAACTACAACAAATAAAAGAAAGAACCCCAAAATTGTCAAGTTACATACTGTAACTTAAAGTTGGAAAACGACAACCTTCCATCCCATAATAATATTAACTTTATTTCTCAAATCACCACCTCATTATTTCCTACCATCATGACAATTATTAATCATTATTCTATGTCTTCTTAATGAAATCATTCTGACTTATACAATTAAATAATATCAAATTTTACTCCACATAATTATCACAAAACTATTTGAAAATATGGCTGGCTAATACACGTCCAAGATTAAAGCTTTTAAGAACTATTACCTGGTTGTAGAATTTTGATGCCGCAACAAGTTTCTACGATGACCTTTGTTTTCTTCTTCTTCTTCTTCTACTTTTTTTTTAGAGAATATTTATTACCCTAATTGTTATACTTATATAATTATAAAAGTGACCCACTATTAATTATAAAGTTATCTTTTCTTTAACCACAAACTAAATAATTTATTAAAATTACCCCACTAATTTTATAATTATCATTATGAAATAGTTCAAAATACCCGTTTAGAATATAACGAAAAATATTTTATGAAACACAAGGCTTTAACTCTCAAAACGACCAAAGGGTCGTTACACCATGTTTACACTTTTTTATTTTCTACTAATTAGGATGATTGTTTCGGTATATAGTAAAGTTTTCTTTGGTTAGATTGGCATTTTACTACAATTTAATCATATATTAATTAATCATTCTTAAGCTATATCGATGTTTAAATACTAATCCTATACTTTAAGCTCTACTCCATACACGTTCTTTTTATCATGAAGTTTAGTTGATTTTGTCTGACTTGAATCATCATAGGTTGTTTTATGTGAAGGAGAGAGACATGACATTCTAGAAATTGAATCAATAGGCTCAAGGGATTGCCCTGTATCCGTTGCAAGAGAATACTCTCTTTGACACATACATTAGACCCTCGCGCAAGAATATATTGCTCTAGCCCGTAACAAAGCAAAGAAGGCTTCATGGGCAGAAGAATTCATGCTTCAAGAGAATCCCCTTTTTCACTTGGTTATGGGACCGGAGAAATATGTCTCAAAGAACCAAGATTTTTCCTCTTTCAAACAAAAGTTCTAAAATCAAAATTTTGATTCATATGCAATAATTCATGTGTAATCCTTATTGAATGATTTTTTCTAATTTCAAATCAGAAGTACTAAAATCAAAATTGTAAACATACACACATAAAATGTAACGATGTGAATGGATACCTTGTTCTAGTTTGAATCAAAAGAGTCTCCATGGAAAAAATTAAATGTAGAATAATTGTTAGCCCCTATATCGAGTAGTTGTAGATCAATCCATTTTTTGTTGTTGATGTACAAAAACTCGATATAGGGGCTAACAATTACCCTAATTTCACTTTTTCCATGAAGAATCATTTGTTTAAACTAGAACAAGGAAACCATTCCCTTCATTACATTTTATGTGTGTGCTCAAAATTTTGATTTTAGTACTTTTGATTTGAAACCAGGAAAATTCATTCAATAAGGATTACACATGAATTATTACAAAAGGAACATGATGAGAATGAATATTGAAGTATAACTGAAAAATTGGTCAAATACATTAAAGTCTTACTATGGGAGCCATTAATAACCGACAGAACCACCACATGAGTTATCCATGATGTCAAATGCACACACCACATTGAAGGAACCGATATACCTTGCACGGGGTATAGAGGCATTTATGGCGTGATCACTAACACAAATGCCCATAGAGAGGACTTAGCCTACAGGGTTATGCACTTCTAGGACTATAATGGTATACTAAAACCTAGTCCACTCGGTTCTGAGCGTACTCCAAACTTAATATGTATATTTAACACACATAACTGAAATATTGAATAGTTGAAATACGAACATGAAAATCTGAGAATATAACAATGATAAAATGATAATGTAACATTCAAAAAACGATGCATGTATAGTTTTTAATTGACCTAGCATGTATCATTCATAAACTAAAAGAATCTACCCAATTAGGGTTATGAGTTTCATGCAAAAAAGTAAGCAAATATTCCACAAAAACAAGATAATATAATTAGGAATACTCTAATAACTAAATCACTACTAATATCTAAGGTTTTACAAACTTTAGGTTTAAGTAAGATACATAAATCAAAGATCTAACTAAATTTTAGGGACCTAATCGGTGAAAGGAACCCACTAGTGAAATCCCATTACTTGGTGACATAATCCATGAAAAAATCCTTCAATTTTAGGGCAAAAACTGAAGAAAACATGTTGATTCTTGGAAGGGTTTTGGTCGCCTATTTCCTCCTTTTTTTTGTGTTTGATGAATTTTCCTTAATAGGTGTCTTTTTCCTTATAAATTACATTTAATGTGGACTATAAGGAGTATCGTGGAAATATTGTGGAATATTATTGTGCATAAAAATAAAATATATCCATGTTTACTCTTTTTTCTTTTCTGCTTGACATGGTGTTTTCATTATATAGCTATTCTTTCTTTAGTTAGATTAAGATTAGACCACAATTAAATAATTAGTATTATAATCAATCTTAAGCTACGTCAATGTTTAAATACTAAGCATAGACTTTAGGATCTAAAACTCACGTGCTCTTTTTATTATGAAATTTATTTATTTTTGTCGGACTTGAATCATCACATATTATGTTTTAAGTAAAGGAGAGAGACATGACTTTCTAGCAATTGAATCCATAGGCTCAAGGTCATGCCCTCTATATGTTTCAAGAGAATACACTCTTTCGAACATATATTAGACCCTAGTGCAAGTAAGATTTGCTCTAGTCCCGTAACAAATCAAAGGTGGATTCCTGTACAGAAGAATCCATGCTTAAAGAGAATCCCCTTTTTTCGCTTGGTTATGAGACTAGAGCAATATATGTCTCAAAGAGGGGATTATCTTGCTGCCGATACGGGGGTATACCCCTGAGACAATTGAACCAATTCCTAGTTAGTCATGTCTTTCTCTTCAGATCAATCACACTCCTCACTATAGTTCACTCAGTGCTAAGTTAGAGTCCCTTTTTGAAATTTCTTTAGTACCATTACTAATAATCATAGCATAATGTAGGTCATAGGTTCTATCCCTTATATAAACATCAGCATCATAGCTCAATAAGAATTGCATGAGTATTGTCATTTCATTACAATCCATACAAGTGAACAAAACACTTTAACATATTCACATCATGATAAGACGCATTGGTAAGTTATCAACATCCTTTTAATATTTAAATCTTAAAAAACACCTCGCAAACCATAGTCAAGATATTTCAATTTAATATAATAACTACCTTATCAATCCTAATATCATACATACTTCAGTACCACATCATCACTTAACCACAATTAACCATAATTGAGGTAAAGAGTAGGGATCACAAGACTTACCAAGCCTTCTTCATAATCCATGATCAAAGTCATACCATCAAAACTTAACTCAACCAAATAAGGGTGTAATATCATCACAGAACAACAACAACAACCATGATAAGAAGGTTAATTGAATAACTACATCACAACTGATATCTAGTTCAAAGTTTAAGATAAGAGACTTAGGTAAAAGTCATAATATAGACCAATTAATCAAGAAATAGCATGATAGGAGTATAATTCACCCTAATATATTCATAATTGATATAATATCATAATCTAGTAGTAATTCAACCGATAACAAATTAAATTGAACCAATATTACAGAATTCATATCAAGATCATAACCTAAGGTTAAGGGGAATAGGTCATCTTCTACAAACTTGACCAATCCATCATGAATTAACATAATTAAGTTAATATACATGTTAATCTATTCATAATATCCAAAATAAATCATAAACAAATCAATTCACGAGATAAATTTTGAGATTGGAAAAGACCCACTTGAAAACCCAACTTCTGAAGTCAATTTGATTGAACCCTTTGAGGAAAGAGGTCTCAAAGGTGAAAGGAATAACATACCTTACAAATTGATGAAGAAATTCTACCCTTTTAAGCCCTTGAAACCACCCCTATCTTTGTCTTCAATGGAGTTCTTCAACTAGAGAGAGAAAGAAGAGTGAAGGAAGAGAATTTGGGATAATGAATTATGAGAGCTTAGGTTAGTCTAATTAGGTTAGGGTCCTTATATATGTTCTTAACTAAATTAATTAGGCTTCCAGAAACCATTAACTAATTAGGTCAGCAGTTCAAATGGAAAGGTTTTGTTGAAGGATAATTATAAACGACAGTAAAATTTGTAATACAAAAGGCGACTTGTCCTTGAAGGTTATTTATATACGGCAGAGAACATAAATTTAAGGGAAGAGAACTAGAAAACCATGAGATTATGAAGAAATTTGGATATTAAGTAGGAATTGGTAGTGGGGTTTGTGTATGGCTTCAAACAAAGGGCACCTAAATTCATTATAGCAATAGTATAGATTGATAAAGTGAAATACCTGGAGAGTCTGGTGGAATTTCCAGTGTCATGTTTAACGACTTTATATATACCTACACCCTAGAAGTTGCCGGTATTCAAAGACCATTCCCGGCCCCAAACAAACTCTTGGCCTGGCTTACTTAACTCAGTGGAAGACTAAACTTAACATTAATTATAATTAAGCATATTTAAAAACAATTACTTCATTAATTAATATGGCCAAAATTGCTCCTGTGTCAAAACAAGTAAATTAATTGCAATCTGAACTACTAAGCTAGAAAATAAATTAAAGGGATCTCCTCCGGAAAGACAGGAGGCTCACCTAGTGATTGTGGAGTGCTAACAAAACCAACGGTGCGCTGCGTGCTGATCCTGGTTACCTGCGTCTGTATAATGACACGATGAAGGATAATTGGTATTAGTACATCGAATGTACTAAAAAGTAAAACAACACTTACGCTTGAAAAGGAGTTAAAAAGAACATTTACCTTGTCTCTACTAAAATCATGGTTTACTTACTCATATTCTAAATACATAGTTTAAAAGTGATTGCAATATTAACAAATAATAAGTAAAAGGATGTTGTAACGACCTGTTTAGTCGTTTTGAGCAGCAGATTTCATTTCTGGAAAAACTGGCTAAGACAACGGATACCACGACGGACCGTCATAGGCACGACGGCCCGTCACAGATGTCTCGTTCCAGAACACTTAGAATTCTGAAATTGGGTACTGAAAATCGACTCTCTGAACTTCGTAACGGACTTGCAGGACGGACCGTCACATGTGTGACGGACCGTCACAGACTCCTTAGTGAAAAATGGAGTTCTGGTCCTTGCGACGACCTTTGTGACGGACCGTCACAGACCCCTTAGTGAAAAATGGAGTTCTGGTCCTTGCGACGACCTTTGTGACGGACCATCACAGGCACGACGGCCCGTCACAGGTTGCGCAAATCCCAGACAGAATCGATTTCTTTACACGTTATAAGGGACGTTTTGGACTATTCTTTCTTAATTATAGATTTCGTGGGTTTATATTAATAACTCAAATTCTTGAGGGATAAAAGAGGTAACTTTGGGTTAATTAGTGGGGGGTATTATTGCCATCTTTTACACTTAATTATATGTTAATTAGGTAAAAGAAAGAGGGTTTGATAAAGAAAATAGAATGAACAAGAGAGAGAGAGATTGATCGATCAAGAGGCAGAGGGAATATCAAAGCTTGGGAAATTGCTTGTTGATTCCAATTCTTTGGTGGAGGTAGGTTATGGTTTTTACGATAGTTGTAGTGAACTCTTAATAGTGAATGATATGTATTGGTAGTATTGTAAACCTGTCTATATGCTTAATTGTATGCTTGCATGAATATGATTATGTGATTTTGATAAAACAAGCATGATGAAAACCATTGAATCCCAAATCTTGAAAGAAACTTTAATCTACTTATTAATGATGATGCTTGGTATGAAAGAAGGCTTGATGAACGGATAGAATGAGATTAGTGGATCGGAGTGTCACATTCCGACACATAGTATTAGTGGATCGGAGTGTCACGTTCCGACACATAGTATTAGTGGGACGGGTGTCACGAACCGACACGTAGAATTAGGGGATCGGAGTGTCACGTACCGACACATATAGGGGATCGGAGTGTCACGTTCCGACACATATAGGGGATCGAAGTGTCACGTACCGACACATATAGGGGATCGGGTGTCACGACCGACACGTAGAATTAGGGGATCGGAGTGTCACGTACCGACACATAGTGGTATGGGATCGGAGTGTCACGTACCGACACAAGAGGAAGAAAGATAATGAATCTTGAAAGATGATAAATTACTCAACATAATGAACTTAATTCCCAAATGAGTATGGTATTGAGCTTGAGTCCTCATGGATGAACTTGACGGTACTTATTGATGATTATAGTACTTGTTGTTGTTACATGTTGAGTTTATAGTTGATTTATGATATTAACTGATATATACTGTTTTCTATTTTGAGTTGGCCGATGATACCTACTCAGTACTTGTGGTTGTACTGACCCCCTACTTTTATGTTTTCTTCTTTGTTATTTGTGGAATGCAGCAAACGTTCCATCAACTTCAACTCAACAGTAGATCTAGCCAGTCTTCACTACCTTTGGAAATTCAGGGTGAGCTAATGCGTCTAGCTTTGACTGGATCTTCTTCTTCAAGTCTTGATGCCTTGAACTTTCGGCATAGACTAGCTTTTATTTGTTTTATCTTCTTAGACGTTTTTAGTTTAGTAATTTGAGGATAGATGTTCTTGTGATGATGACTTCCAGATTTTGGGAATAATAATAGTTTTGAGTTATAGAAGTTGATTATTGAATTGATTTTATTAACAAAGTTAAGTCTTCCGCATTACTTTCTGTTGATATATGATAAAATTATAAGGGTTAGATTGGTTGGTTCGCTCACATAGGAGGGTAAATGTGGGTGCCAGTCGCATCCTCGGTTTTGGGTCGTGACAAACTTGGTATTAGAGCATTAGGTTCATTGGTCTCATCACACAAGAGCAGGTCTAGTAGAGTCTTAAGGAACGGTAGGGGGACGCCTTTACTTTTCTTTGAGAGGCTATAAGACTTTAGGAAAATTTCACTCTTTCATTCTTTCTTTCGTGCTACTACTTGAGTCCAATTGGTATCTAGGCGATACGAATTGGTATCTGACCATCTTCACTCTATTTCGCAGATGGTTAGAACTAGAGCAACGACCGCGCCAACGACAACACCGGCAAGACAAGAAACTTCTGAGCCAGCCACTGGGGCTGTGGCTCGAGGAAGAGCAGCGGCAAGAGGCCGTGGAAGAGGTCGTGGGAGGAGGTCCTCTAGAGGAAGAGGACGAGCCCCTAGCCCATCTGATACTAGGGCGGTGACTCATCCACCGACTAAGGAGATAGTAAGAGAGGGTGGGGAAGGGGAAACTGAACAAGAGCAGAATGAGGAATTGCCACCCCCAACCTACCCCAGAGATGATCAATCAGGTTCTTGATTACCTTAGCGGGTTATCTGATCACAGTCAGGCACCTCCAGTGGTTTCTGTACCAACACCTCCGGTTTCAGAGATACGACATGCGGCCGTTATGGCTCCCCGCATGGATGCATCATTGGAGATAGGCACATTTCCACGTCTGACTACTGGGCCTATAATGACTAATGATCAGCATGAACTTTTCAGTAAGTTCTTGAAATTGAAACCTCCAGTCTTCAAAGGTGCTGAATCAGAAGATGCCTACGATTTTCTGGTTGATTGTCATGAGCTCCTACATAAGATGGTTATAGTAGAGCGGTTTGGTGTCGAGTTCGTAAGCTATCAGTTTCAAGGGAACGCCAAAATGTGGTGGCGGTCACATGTTGAGTGTCAACCAAAAGAGGCACCACCTATGACTTGGGAATCATTCTCTCTAGCTTGTTTATGGAGAAGTATATCCCAAGGACTTTGAGAGATAGAAAAAGGGATGAGTTCTTGAGTCTTGAGCAAGGAAGGATGACGGTTAATGCATATGAGGCTAAATTCCGTGCATTATCCAGGTATGCCACCAACTTTGTTTCAGTCCACAAGAACGGATTCGCCGTTTGTGAAGGGGTTGAGGTCAGAATTGCGGATTTCAGCCTTACAGGTAGCGGCTACGGCAAAATCCTTCCAAGAGGTGGTAGACTTTGTGATAGAGGTGGAAGGAGTGAAGCCAGATGACTTCACCACGACATCGACATCAAAAAGGTTTCGAAAGGGAGGTGAGTTCAACGGTTTTTGTATACTAGAGGACAGAGTTCTGAGGTTCCAGTTCGACCAATTCAGTCTTCACTACAGACTGTAGTTGGGGGTCCACCTCAGAACGGTCAACACTACTCCGAGAGACCTATGCCTGACTCCAGAGAGTGTTATGGATGTGGGGAGATTGGACATATTAGGAGGAATTGTCCAAAACAGAGTTACAGACCCCCATTCTAGAGGTAGAGGTGGTCATGGTAGAGGCCGCTTTTCTGGAGGACGTGGTGGTCGAGGTAATGGTGGTCACCACAACGGCAGAGGCGATGGGCAAAATGGAGCCACTACAACACAACATGGTAGGGGCAACGGACAGACTGGTGATAGGGCCCATTGTTACGCTTTCCCTGGGAGATCTGAAGCGGAGGCGTCTGATGCTGTTATCACAGGTAATCTTTTGGTTTGTGATTGTATGGCATCTGTATTGTTTGACCCTGGCTCCACGTTTTCATATGTATCTTCATCATTTGCTAATGGTCTAAATTTACATTGTGAATTACATGACACGCCTACTCGTGTTTCTACTCCGGTGGGTGAGTCTGTGATAGTTGAAAAGGTATATAGGTCTTGTTTGGTGAATTTTGTGGGGAGCAACACTTATGTAGATTTGGTTATTTTAGAAATGGGTGACTTTGATGTAATTCTGGGTATGACTTGGCTTTCTACGAATTTTGCGGTTTTGGATTGTAATGCTAAAACTGTGACATTAGCCAAGCCTGGGGCAGATCCGTTAGTGTGGGAGGGTGACTACACTTCCAATCCGGTGCGTATCATATCCTTTCTTCGTGCTAAGAAAATGGTTAGTAAAGGTTTGTTTAGCTTTCTTGGCACACCTTAGGATGACACTACCCAAGTCCTTTGATTGAGTCGGTTTCGGTACCCGTGTGTTTTTGGACGTGTTCCCTGCAGATCTTCCTGGTATGCCACCTGATAGGGATATTGACTTCTGTATCGATCTTGAACCGGATACTCGCCCCATTTCTATACCCCCTTATAGAATGGCTCCCGCGGAGTTAAGAGAGTTAAAGGCCCAACTTCAAGAGTTGTTGAGCAAGGGCTTCATTAGACCAAGTGCATCTCCTTGGGGTGCTCCGGTTTTGTTTGTGAAGAAGAAGGATGGGAGTTTTCGGATGTGCATAGACTATCGGCAGTTGAACAAGGTAACTATTAAGAACAAGTATCCTCTTCCTCGCATTGATGACTTATTCGATCAACTACAAGGTGCTTGTGTCTTCTCGAAGATCGACTTGAGATCCGGTTATCATCAATTGAAAATACGGGCAGCGGATGTGCCAAAGACTGCTTTCCGAACTAGGTATGGGCATTATGAATTCGTGGTGATGTCTTTTGGTCTTACAAATGCCCCCGCTGCTTTCATGAGCTTGATGAATGGGATTTTTAAGCCATATTTGGATCTCTTTGTGATCGTGTTATATGATATACTGATATACTCTAAAAGCAAGAAGGAACATGAGGAGCATTTCAGAATTGTATTGGAAATGTTGAGGGAGAAAAAGCTTTATGCCAAATTCTCTAAGTGTGAGTTTTGGCTAGATGCAGTGTCCTTCTTGGGGCACGTGGTTTCTAAGGATGGAGTGATGGTGGATCCTTCTAAGATTGAGACAGTGAAGAATTGGGTAAGACCCACTAATGTGTCAGAAATACGGAGTTTGGTTGGGTTAGCTAGCTACTACCGCCGATTTGTCAAGGGATTCTCTTCTATTGCTTCCCAATTGACGAACTTGACTAAGAAAAATGTTCCATTTGTATGGTCGGATGAGTCTGAGGAAAGCTTTCAGCAACTCAAGACTTTGTTGACTACCGCGCCTATCCTTACCTTGCCAGTGGAAGGTAAGAATTTCATTGTCTATTGTGATGCATCCTATTCGGGTTTGGGTGCAGTGCTAATGCAAGAAAAAAATGTGATTGCTTATGCTTCAAGACAATTAAAAGTGCATGAACGTAACTATCAAACTCATGACTTGGAATTGGCCGCGGTAGTATTTGCATTGAAGCAATGGAGGCACTATTTATATGGGGTTAAGTGTGAAGTCATTACGGATCATCGTAGCCTACTGTATGTCTTTACTCAGAAAGATTTGAACTTGAGACAAAGGAGTTGCATGGAACTACTGAAGGACTACGATATCACTATGTTGTATCATCCGGGGAAGGCGAATGTTGTGGCAGATGCTTTGAGTAGAAAGGCGGGAAGCATGGAAAGTCTAGCTCATTTGCAAGCTTCTAGAAGCCCATTGGCTAGAGAAGTGCAGATTTTTTCTAATGACCTCATGAGGTTTGAAGTAAATGAGAAGGGAGGATTGTTAGCTTGTGTGGAGGCAAGATCCTCCTTCCTTGACAAGATTAAGGGGAAGCAGTTTGATGATGAGAAATTGATCCGGATTCGAGATAAAGTGTTGCAAGGAGAGGCTAAAGAAGCAACAATCGACGGGGAAGGTGTTTTGAGAATCAAGGGAAGGGTATGTGTACCCCGAGTTGATGATTTGATCAACACTATTCTGACAGAGGCTCATAGTTCAAGGTATTCTATACATCCGGGTGCAACCAAGATGTATCGCGACCTAAAGCAACACTTTTGGTGGAGTAGAATGAAGCGCGATATTATTGTCTTTATTGCCAAATGTCCAAACTGTCAACAAGTAAAGTATAAACACCAAAGGCCCGGAGGAACACTTCAGAGAATGCCCATTCCTGAATGGAAGTGGGAGAGAATTGCAATGGATTTTGTGGTTGGTCTTCCAAAGACAATGGGTAAGTATGACTATATTTGGGTGATTGTTGATAGGTTAACTAAGTCTGCTCATTTTATTCCGGTTAAGGTGACTTACAATGCCGAGATGTTAGCCAAGATCTATATCTCAGAAATCGTTCGGTTGCATGGGGTTCCACTATCCATCATATCAGATAGAGGTACGCAGTTTACTTCTAAGTTTTGGAAAACATTGCATGCGGAATTGGGTACTAGGTTGGACCTTAGTACCGCGTTCCATCCTCAGACCGATGGTCAGTCTGAGCGAACGATTCAAGTGTTAGAGGATATGCTTCGTGCTTGTGTGATAGAATTTGGTGGTCATTGGGATAACTTCTTACCCTTAGCCGAATTTTTCATACACAATAATATATCACTCAAGCATTGATATGGCCCCATTTGAAGCATTGTATGGGAGGAGATGTAGATCTCCCATTGGTTGTTTGATGCATTCGAGGTTAGACCTTGGGGTACTGATCTTTTGAGGGATTCATTAGAGAAAGTGAAGTCTATTCAAGAAAAGCTTCTAGCGGCGCAAAGTAGGCAAAAAGAATATGCAGATCGAAAGGTTAGAACTTAGAGTTCATGGAGGGTGAACAAGTCTTGTTGAAGTTTCGCCAATGAAAGGGGTGATGCGGTTTGGCAAAAGAGGTAAGCTAAGTCCGAGGTACATTGGGCCATTTGAAGTACTTAAGCGGGTAGGGGAGGGGCTTATGAGTTAGCCTTGCCTCAGGGCTGTCCGGAGTGCATCCGGTATTTCATGTGTCCATGTTGAAAAGATACCATGGAGATGGAAACTACATTATCCGTTGGGATTCAGTTTTGCTTGATGAGAATTTGACTTATGAGGAGGAACCGATTGCTATATTAGATAGAGAAGTTCGCAAGTTGAGTTCGAGAGAGATTGCATCCATCAAAGTTCAATGGAAGAATCGACTGGTTGAAGAGGCTACTTGGGAGAAGGAGGCAGATATGCAAGAAAAATACCCACATCTGTTTACAGATTCAGGTACTTCTTTCCACCCTTGTTTCTCTTCTTTTGATCGTTCGAGGACGAACGATGGGTAAATTGGTATCTATTGTAACGACTTGTTTAGTCGTTTTGAGCAGCAGATTTCATTTCTGGAAAAACTGGCTAAGATTACGGACACCACGACGGACCGTCATAGGCACGACGGCCCGTCACAGATGTCTCGTTCAAGAACACTTAGAATTCTGAAATTGGGTACTGAAAATCGACTCTCTGAACTTCGTAACGGACTTGCAGGACGGACCGTCACATGTGTGACGGACCGTCACAGACTCCTTAGTGAAAAATGGAGTTCTGGTCCTTGCGACGACCTTTGTGACGGACCGTCACAGGCACGACGGCCCGTCACAGGTTGCGCAAATCCCAGGCAGAATCGGATTTCTTTACACGTTTTAAGGGACGTTTTGGACTATTCTTTCCTTAATTATAGATTTCGTGGTTTTAATTAACTCAAATTCTTGAGGGATAAAAGAGGTAACTTTGGGTTAATTAGTGGGGTATTATTGCCATCTTTTACACTTAATTATATGTTAATTAGGGTAAAAGAAAGAGGGTTTGAATAAAGAAAATAGAAAGAACAAGGAGAGAGAGAGATTGATCGATCAAGAGGCAAAGGGAATATCAAAGCTTGGGAAATTGCTTGTTGATTCCAATTGTTCGGTGGAGGTAGGTTATGGTTTTTACGATAGTTGTAGTGAACTCTTAATAGTGAATGATATGTATTGGTAGTATTGTAAACCTGTCTATATGCTTAATTGTATGCTTGCATGAATATGATTATGTGATTTTGATAAAACAAGCATGATGAAAACCATTGAATCCCAAATCTTGAAAGAAACTTTAATCTACTTATTAATGATGAGCTTGGTATAAAAGAGGCTTGAGAATGGATAGAATGAGCTTAGTGGATCGAGTGTCACTGTCCGACACATAGTATTAGTGGATCGGAGTGTCACGTTCCGACACATAGTATTAGTGGGATGGGTGTCACGAACCGAAACGTAGAATTAGGGGATCAGAGCGTCACTTACCGACACATATAGGGGATCGGAGTGTCACGTTCCGACACATATAGGGGATCGGAGTGTCACGTACCGACACATATAGGGGATCGGGTGTCACGAACCGACACGTAGAATTAGGGGATCGGAGTGTCATGTACCGACACATAGTGGTAGGGGATCGGAGTGTCACGTACCGACACAAGAGGAAGAAAGATAATGAATCTTGAAAGATGATAATATACTCAACATATTGAACTTAATTCCCAAATGAGTATGGTATTGAGGCTTGAGCCCTCATGGATGAACTTGACGTACTTATTGATGATTATAGTACTTGTTGTTGTTACATGTTGAGTTTATATGTTGATTTATGATATTAACTATATATACTATTTTCTATTTTGAGTTGGTCGATGATACCTACTCAGTACTTGTGGTTGTACTAACCCCCTACTTTTATGTTTTCTTCTTTGTTATTTGTGGAATGCAGCAAACGTTCCGTCAACTTCAACTCAACAGTAGATCTAGCCAGTCTTCACTACCTTCGGAAATTCAGGGTGAGCTAATGCGTCTAGCTTGGACTGGATCTTTTTCTTCAAGTCTTGATGCCTTGAACTTCCGGCATAGACTAGCTTTTATTTGTTTTAGCTTCTTAGACGTTTTTAGTTTAGTAATTTGAGGATAGATGTTCTTGTGATGATGACTTCCAGATTTTGGGAATAATAATAGTTTTGAAAGTTATAGAAGTTGATTATTGAATTGATTTTATATAACAAATTTAAGTCTTCCGCATTACTTTCTGTTGATATATGTTAAAATGATAAGGGTTAGATTGGTTGGTTCGCTCACATAGGAGGGTAAATGTGGGTGCCAGTCGCGTCCTCGGTTTTGGGTCGTGACAGATGTTGTAAACTCTAAATGTATACAAATAATATCTGAGGTGTATATAAAAATACAAATAATTGATGTATGTGAAAATACAATACTTCTATGGGATATTCTCTAATAGACAACCATCATTTAAAATCTATAGTGATGATATAACGATACTCGGCCCAGGCTACCCGACAATCCAAACTTTACCAGAGTATAGGCCTGAATTCCCTAATGAATGCACTAGTAATCTATAACAAGGGTTCATCTAAAAAGTATGATCCTTTTCTACCAATGACGGCTACATGGTTTATAGACGACTTGAGTACACACACACACACACACACACACACACACATATATATATATATATTGTCACTTATTTTTTTTAAAACCTACTGATTCTGTTATTTGAGATAAGTGCTCAAAACATAGCGCTTATAAAAAGATTTTTTGGATGCGATAATTTCCTCTTTCTTCTATTAATACAATCCATAGGCTTTGTGGAGGTTTAGCTTCCTTTCTTTCTCAAAAGTTTTGAAACATTTTAGTTTAAGCTCTGAGGTACTTAGTTCCTTATAACTCTTGAGAATTGAACTCAAATTGATACTCTTTCCTTAATTGAAACATAACTCTTAGAATACATAGTTCCCTTATAACCTTTGAGAATTTAACTCAACTCTTTACTCTTTCTTGACTTGAAACTTGAGTCTTAAAACAAAGTTAAAATGTTTAAATAAGACTCTTGAAAACCTTAAATAAGTTAACTTTAACTTACTTCTTAACTTTCGACTTGACTCTTAACTTCCTTGACATTGATATTGACTTTCCTTTAATGGATTATGGATTCATGTTTTAAGTTTGAGTTCCTGGATGAAATCTAGGTATTTATAGATCATTTAAAGTAATTATAATTCATTGGAGGATGTACCTTGGAAGGACCTTAAAGGGCTAAACAGCAAAAACTGGACGAAAAACGTCGGGTCGAGCGTACTGGTGGCATGCTGCTCCAGCCTAAGTTGATTGAGGCCTGATTCTGGTCCAACAAATTTTTCAACTCGTTTTCCATCTCTACACTCTCCAAAATTTCCTACATCTTTCACTAAACGACTGGACAATTTGTACTATCAATAACTACTGAATTCAACATAAAACAACTCGAATTAACAAGTATCCAATCAACAATGACCGCTAACAATCCAATCAACAAGCAATTAAACGTTCTTTCAAGAACTTAACTCCTACAATGAAATAAATCCTCCTGAAACAAAAGGATGTGTGGCTGAGGTAACCGAACACAAAATATCCCACATACCTCAAAGGGATCACCTTGCGAAATCACCCAATGAATTATTCGCGTTCTTGCGTCTTCTTCTTCATTCTCCTTTTTTCTCCTTTCTTGCAAAGCCCTAATTTATTTTCTAATTGTTAAAACTTATTGGGATCACATTAGAACCTAATTTATTACCATTAACACGAAATTAATAATTTATTTAGGAAAAGACCAAAACACCCTTAACAAATCTAGATTTGGGATTTCCTCTGCCCATCAACCCAACATCTGAAAGTCATATCTCCCTCATACGACCTCAACAAGGTTTTAAACTTGGCATCGTTGTAAACATATTCCGATGTGATCTCTATTCATATAAATAAATAACTAAAACACCTCCTGAGCTAGAAGTTATGGTCATTTGAAACTGACTAAAACTCACTTTTGAAATGTAGAAAATTTCTAGATTTCCTTACTTATTTATAAAATTTGATGAATCTTATTTTTCTTATCCTAAACATAGTTAATTATAAATACGCGATGTTACAATATCTCCTCCTTGGGAATATTCGTCCTCGAATGAGAATTCTTTCACTAAGCTAAAGGTAATAACATCATTTCATCACTCACAAAGAAAAGCAAGAAATAACATGCATATACACAATCTTATAAAGTGATAAGAAGAGAATTTAGTACCTTGATCTGCATTCTCTCCGGATTCAAAAGAGATGTGGATATCTCTTCTTCGTATCATTCTTATTTTCTTAAGTCGCTTCTTGAACGAATTGGTTCCTTAAAGGACATTGACTTAAACAACTTCCTTTTTCCTCAATTTTTGAACTTGATGATCCAAAATCCGCATTGGAATTTAATTATTTGATAGGAAATCCATATCTTGGTGAACTAAATCTTGTCCTATTAACCGTGGTTTGTAAACTTCAAACCACCCAATAGGAGATATGCACCTTCTTCCATAAAGAGCTTCATATGGAGCCATTTGAATACTTGAATGATAACTATTGTTGTAAGCGCACTCAATGAGACGTTGGTGATCATGCCAATTTCCCTTGAAGTTGATCACACAAGCTCTAAATATATCTTCTTAGGTCTGGATAACACGTTCTGCTTGTCTATCTGTGTGAGGATTAAAAGCAGTTCTCAAATTCACTTTTGAACCCAAACCTTTCTGGAAGGATTTCCAGAACTGTGCAATAAACTGTGCACCCCTATTGAAATAATGGAGACTGAAACTCCATGAAGTCTTATCGCTTCTTGAATATAGAACTTTGTTTGATCTTCGACCCAATAATTAGTCCTTACCGGAAAGAAATGGACAAACTTTGTCTAATTCTTTAAAGAGCACTTGTGTTTAAATGTATTAAATTTGTTAATTAGATAAAGCGTTTTTATTTTTAAAATATTAGATAATCGAAGTGTTTATTTTTTAGTCTTTATTATTTCTCTATAGTTTATGTGGTTAAATGAATAAAAAAATTTATCCTTATATATAATTAGTGTAATTAAATGTATTGAACTATAAGTAAAAACAATTAATCTTTCCTCTTCCTCATATCTAAGATCACTAACTTCTTAAAATTAAATTAAATAACTCTTCAAATTTTCATCTTAACCTACAAATCTCTAGATTTGTATAAGCATCATGGAAAAGTAATTGTGCTTTACCAATTGCCTCTTGTTGATGTGAATCATTAGGCAACTTTTCAGGTATTTTTTTTTTTAAATATTAATATTTGTTCTTATCCTAATTAGAATGATATTTTGTATCAGTGTTTTATCTTTACCATTTTAGATGTTTTTTAAATGTTTATAAATACATGAATTTTTGTTGAACAATTGTAATACACTTATTGGGTCATAGTTTCCTCATTCTTGTGTTAACTTCTATTTTCCGATTTCATTTTAGTTTTTAATTGATAAACAAAATTTCATTCAAGGTTATTGTCATTTACCGCATATATATATTATATATATATATATATATATATATATATATTATATATATATATATATATGGTATATTGGTTATGTGTGTGTGTGTGTTGTGTGTGTGTGGTGTGTAAGTGTGTGTGTGTGTGTGTGTGTGTGTGTGTGTATTTTATTAAACACCAATTTTTTAATTATTGGTATTAAAAAGTATTTACCTATATATTTATAATATTTCATTAATATGAAATACATTCTCACTCATTAATTCATTCAATTCAATTAGGTGGATTTGTTTTCATACTCTACAAATATTGAACCTTTAAAATTTCTTTTTAGTATTTTACATTTGTAAAAAAATTTGGTAAAAATATAAATTTTAACTATTAACATTTAGGAAGTCTAACTGACAGACATATCTATGTTGTCAATAAGTCATTTAACTTTTTCTTGCTCTTTTTGGATTTTCAATTATTTTAAATTTTATATGCTATGTATCATTCATTAGGAGTTATAACCTTGGATCATATTTAAGACTTTTTAATTTTGATTGGTTATAGGAGAGGAGGTATCATCAAGAACTCTATTCCTTATGTATTTCTTTTTAGTAGAAATACTTTTATAGTTACAGTCTTAGAAGGATATAAATATTGTATTTGTTCTTATTTATTTTATTTTTTTGTATTCTTTATCGATTTATACTTCTTTAATTCAATCTTCTATGAAATTATGAAAGTTATAAGTCTATTTTTGTTAGTGCTAAAATTATTAATTTATGACCTTTATATTCATTTTAAAATGTACTTTTATAATATTTTCTTTCTTTTATCATTTTCTTGCTGATATGGGAGTGTAGACACATAAATTGTATAAATTCGGTCCAATACAATTTCAAGGCCAAATATCAAATCTTGGTATTCTGCAGCATTGTTGGAACATGTTTCACCTGGAACAAATGATAATGGTAAAATTATTTGTTTGCAGGTATCAACACCACTCCTGCCCCTGCTCTATCTCTACGTGCAGATCCACCAAAGAACATTGTCCATGTCGACAACTCTTCAGTAAAAAAAGCATATTCATCAGGCAACTCATTTAATGTTTACCATTTTCCCGGAAAAGGGTATTCAACAAGGAAAATAGCAAGTGCTACTACCCAATAGACCTATCTTTTTGAAATCGATATAGAAGGTCCATGTGGTTGTCGAGCAAGAATTTTTTTTTAAAAAAAAAATGCTTGCACTACTACAAGAAAATTATTGGTGGTGGCCCTGTTAGAATATGACAACAAGAAACAACTACTCTTGAACACTCAACAATGAATTCATGAAGACTCCATATATAACTGTCAATTTCGGCAAGCCTACACTTAGAGAAGTCTCAAAAAATTAATACATATTCATCAAGACATAAACTCTTGTTTTCAAATTCGGCAAGCCTACACGTTGACAAGTCTCAAAAAAAAAGGAAAACACATTCATGACTACGTCAAGTCTTGTCGCCAAACATCGGCAAGCCTCCACCTTGACAAGTCTCGAAGTAAGGGGCATTTGTAGACACATAAATTCTATTGATTCAAATTCATACAAAATTTGAATTAAATACATTTTCATTTGTGTCACGACTCAAAACCGATCGCGAGTGGCACCCACACTTATTCTACTATGTGAGCAAACCAACCAATCAAAACCCCAACATTTCTAAATAATAACAGAATATAATGCGGAAGACTTAAACTCATTAATGAAAACCAATTAAATAACTTCTAAAAACTCAACAACTATTATTATCCCCAAAATCTGGAAGTCATCATCACAAGAACATCTATCCTCAAATTACTAATCTAAAAGTATCTAAGAAGCTAAAATAAATAAAAGCTAGTCCATGCCGGAACTTCAAGGCATCAAGACATGAAGAAGAAGATCCAGTCCAAGCTAGAAGCATTAGCTCACCCTGAAATCCGGTGTAATGAAGACTAGATAGATTTGCGGTTGAGTTGAACACGACGGTGCGTTTGCTG
Organism: Solanum corneliomulleri; assembly: GCA_027704805.1. Lineage (NCBI taxonomy): Eukaryota > Viridiplantae > Streptophyta > Magnoliopsida > Solanales > Solanaceae > Solanum > Solanum corneliomulleri. Next base: position 39,864,994 of record JAKWIY010003055.1, on the reverse strand, counting down.
CACTCCACATATAACAAAGAAAGAAACATACAAGTAGGGGTCAGTACAAAACACAAGTACTGAGTAGGTATCATCGGCCAACTCAAAATTGAAAAAAGTATATATCAGATAATATCATAAATCAACTACAATACTCAACATGTAACAACACCAAGTACTATAATCAGTAATAAGTACCGTCAAGTTCAACCATGAGGTCTCAAGCCTCAATACCATACTCATTTGGGAAATAGGTTCATTAGATTGAGTATATTAACATATTTCAAGATTCATTATCTTTATTTCTCTCGTGTCGGTACGTGACACTCCGCTCCATATACTATCGTGGTGTCGGAACGTGGCACTCCGATCCTCATTTGTCCTGGTACCGGAACGTGGCACCCGATCCATATACTATCCTGGTGTCGGAAGGTGACACTCCGATCCTCATTCTATCCTGGTACCGGAACGTGGCACCCGATCCATATACTATCATGGTGTCGGAACGTGACACTCCGATGCTCATTCAATCCTGGTACCGGAACGTGGCACCCGATCCGATCCGCATTCTATCCTGGTACCGGAACATGGCACCCGATCCTCTATTACTATCCTGGTACCAGAACGTGGCACCCGATCCCCTAATCTCACTAATTTCGTTCATCAAGCCTTCTTTTATACCAAGGCATCATCATTAACAATGTGGATTAGGGTTTTTCAAGATTTAGGATTCAATAGCTTCATCATGTTATTTTATCACAATTATATAATCACATTCATGCAAGCATACAATTAAGCATATAGAAGGGTTTACAACACTACCAATACATATCATTCGCTATTAAGAGTTTACTACGAATAGCATAAACCATAACCTACCTCCACCGAAGAATTTTTTTCAAGCAAGCAATTTCCCAAAGTTTTGTTTCCTCTTCTTTTCTCCTATTTCTCGTTCGTCTCTCCCTTTTCTTGTTCTTTCTATTTTTCTTGTTCAAACCCTCTTTCTTTTACCCGAATTAGCATATAATTAAGTATAAAAGATGACAATAGTAACCTACTAATTAACTCAAGGTTACCTGTTTTATCCCCCAAGTAGTAAATTATTAATATTAACCCACTAAATTTATAATTATAGCAGGAAAAGTACAAAACGCCCCTTAAAATATGTAGCAGAAATCCGACCTAGTCTGGGTTTACGCAGCCTGTAACGGCCCGTCGTGCCTGTGACGGCCCGTCGTGCCTGCGACGGTCTGTCCTGCTGCTTCCGTCACAAAGTTAAGAGACTCAATTTCCTTGAAGAGTCTGTGACGGTCCGTTGTGCCCACGACGGTCCGTCCTGCCATGTCGTCACGAAGTTCAGAGACTTAATTTCTGTGGAAGATGTGTGACGGTCCGTCGTGCCCATGACGGTCCGTCCTTCCATTCCGTCACGAAGTTCAGAGAGTCGATTTCAGTACCAAAATTTTAGAATTATAAGCGTTTTGGAACGAGACCCCCTCGACGGTCCGTCGTGGGATCCGTCGTGTCAGCCAGTTTTTCCCGAATTAAAATCTGCTGCTCAAAACGACTAAACAGGTCGTTACAATAGATACCAATTTACCCATCGTTCGTCCTTGAACGATCACAAGAAGAAAAACAAGGGCGAAAAGATGTACCTGAATCTGTAAACAGGTGTGGGTATCTTTCTTGCATATCAGCCTCCTTCTCCCAGTGAACTTTGATGGATGCAATATCTCTCGACCTCCACTTGCGAATTTCTCTATCTAGAATGGCAACAGGCTCCTCCTCATAAGACAAATACTCATCAAGCAGAACCGAATCCCAACGAATGATGTAGTTTCCATCCCTATGGTATCTCTTCAACATAGACACATGAAATACCGGATGCACTCCTGATAGTCCTGGAGGCAAGGCTAATTCATAAGCCACCTCTCCTACTCGCTTAAGTACTTCAAATGGTCCAATATACCTTGGGCTTATCTTACCTATTTTACCAAACCGCATCACCCCTTTCATGGGTGAAACCTACAGCAAGACTTGTTCACCCTCCATGAACTCCAAGTCTCGAACCTTTCGATCCGCATATTCCTTGTACCTACTTTGAGCCGCTAAAAGCTATTCTTGAATAGATTTGACCTTCTCTATTAAATCCCACAAAGGATCAGTACCCCAAGGTCTAACCTCAAATGCATCAAACCAACCAATGGGAGACCTACATCTCCTCCCATACAATGCTTCGAATGGAGCCATATCAATACTTGAGTGATAGCTATTATTGTATGAAAACTCCGCTAAGGGTAAGAAGTTGTCCCAATGACCACCAAATTCTATCACACATGCACGAAGCATATCCTGCAATACCTGTATCGTTCGCTCAGACTGACCATCAGTCTGAGGGTGAACTGCAGTACTAAGGTCAAACCTAGTACCTAATTCCGCATGCAATGTTCTCCAAAACATAGAAGTAAACTGCGTACCTCTATCTTATATGATGGATAGTGGAACCCCATGCAATCGAACAACTTCCGAGATATAAAGTTTGGCTAACTTCTTTGCATTGTAAGTCACCTTGACCGGAATGAAGTGAGCAGACTTAGTTAACCTATCAACAATTACCCAAATGGAGTCATACTTACCCATTGTCTTGGGAAGGCCAACCACGAAATCCATTGCAATTCTTTCCCACTTCCATTTAGGAATGGGCATTCTCTAGAGTGTTCCTCCGGGCCTCTGGTGTTCATACTTTACTTGTTGATAATTTGGACATTTGGTAACAAAATCAACAATGTCGCGCTTCATTCCACTCCAACAAAAGTGTTTCTTTAGGTCACGGTACATCTTGGTTGCACCAGTATGTATAGAATATCCGGAACTATGAGCCTCTTGAGAATAGTGTGGATCAAGTCATCAACACGGGGCACACATACCCTTCCCTTAATTCTCAAAACACCTTCCTCATCCATTATTGCTTCTTTAGCCTTTCCTCGCAACACCATATCCCGAATTCGACTTAGTTTCTCATCATCAAACTGTTTTCCCTTGATCTTGTCAAGAAAAAATGATCTCGCCTCCACACAAGACAAAAATCCTCCCTTCTCATTTACTTCTAGCCTCATAAAGTCATTAGCCAAGTTTTGGATTTCTCTATCCAATGGGTGTCTAGAAACTTGCAAGTGAGCTAGACTTCCCATGCTCCCTGCTTTTCTACTTAAGGCGTCTTCCACAACATTAGCCTTTTCTGGGTTATACAGAATAGTGATATCGTAGTCCTTCAGTAGTTCCATCCATCTCCTCTGTCTCAAATTCAAATCCTTCAGAGTGAAGACATATTGTAGGCTACGATGATCCGTATAGACTTCACACTTAACCCCATACAAATAGTGTCTCCATTGCTTTAATGCAAATACTACCGCGGCCAACTCCAAATCATGGGTCGGATAAATACGTTCATGCACCTTTAATTGCCTCGAAGCATAAGCATTTTCATTCTTCTCTTGCATTTGCACTACACCCAAACCCGAATAGGATGCATCACAATAGACAATGTAATTCTTACCTTCTGCTGGCAGGGTAAGGATTGGTGCAGTAGTCAACAAGGTCTTGAGCTTCTGAAAGCTTTCCTCACATTCATCCCACCATACAAATGGAACATTCTGCTTAGTCAAGTTCGTCAATTGGGAAGCAATAGAAGAGAATCCTTTGACAAATCGACGGTAACATCTAGCTAACCCAACAAAGCTCCTTATTTCTGACACATAAATAGGTCTTACCCAATTCTTCACTGTGTCAATCTTAGAAGGATCCACCATCACTCCATCCTTAGAAACCACGTGCCCCAAGAAGGACACTGAGTCTAGCAAAAACTCACACTTGGAGAATTTGGCATAAAGCCTTTTCTCCCTTAATACTTCCAACACAATTCTCAAATGCTCCTCATGTTCTTTCTTGCTCTTTGAGTACATCAGTATATCATCAATAAATACGATCACAAAGAGATCCAGATATGTCTTAAAAATCCCATTCATCATGCTCATGAAAGAAGCAGGGGCATTCGTAAGACCAAAAGACATCACTACAAATTCGTAATGCCCATACCTTGTTCGAAAATCAGTCTTTGGCACATCCGTTGCCCGTATTTTCAATTGATGATAACCGGATCTCAAGTCAATCTTAGAAAAGACACAAGCACCTTGTAACTGATCGAACAAGTCATCAATGCGAGGAATGGGATACTTGGTCTTAATAGTTACCTTGTTCAACTGCCGGTAGTCTATGTACATCTGAAAACTCCCATCCTTCTTCTTCACAAATAACACCGGAGCACCCCAAAAGATGCACTTGGTCTAATGAATCCTTTGCTCAACAACTCTTGAAGTTGGGCCTTTAACTCTCTTAACGCCGCGGGAGCCATTCTATAAGGGGGTATAGAAATGGGGCGAGTACCCGGTTCCAGATCAATGCAAAAATCAATATCTCTATCCGGTGGCATACCAGGAAGATCTGCAGGGAACACGTCCAGAAACTCACAGACTACCGAAACCGACTCAATTGAAGGTACTTGGGTAGTGTTATCCCTGAGATGTACCCAGAAAGCTAAACACCCCTTACTAACCATTCTCTTAGCACGAAGAAAGGAGATGATACGAATCGGAGTGGAAGTGTAGTCGCCGTCCAACACTAACTAATCTGTCCCAGGCTTGGCTAACGTCACAGTTTTAGCATTACAATCCAAGATCGCAAAATTCGGAGGAAGCCAAGTCATACCCAGAATTACATCAAAATCAACCATTTCTAAGATAACCAAGTCTACCTATGTATTGCTCCCCACAAAAGTCACCAGACAAGACCTATATACTTTTTCAACTATCACAGACTCACCCACCGGAGTAGAAACACGAATAGGCATGTCAAGCAATTCACAATGTAATTTAAGACCAATAGCAAATGAGGAAGATACATATGAAAACGTGGAGCTAGGATCAAATAATACAGAAGCCATGCCATCACAAACCAAAAGATTACCTGTGATAACAGCATCAGATGTCTCCGCTTCAGATCTCACAGGTAAAGCGTAACAATGGGCCCTATCGCCTGTCTGCCCGTTGCCCCTACCATGTTGTGCTGTAGTGGATCCTGTTTGCCCGTCACCCCGGCCGTTTTGGTGACCACCGTTACCTCGGCCACCACGTCCTCCAGAATAACGGCCTCTACCATGACCACCTCTACCTTTGGCTATGGGAGGTCTGTGACTCTGCCTTGGACAATACCTCTTAATGTGTCCAGTCTCCCCACATCCATAACATTCTCTGGATTCAAGCATAGGTCTCTCAGAGAAGTATTGACTGGTCTGAGGTGGACCCCCAACTACAGTCTGTAGTGAAGACTGAATTGGTCGGACTGAGTAACCTCCTGAGCCTTTCCCTCTGGAGTAAGAACCATTAAACTCACCTCCCTTTCGAAACCTTTTTGATGTCGATGCCATGGTGAAGTCATCTGGCTTCAATCCTTCCACCTCTATCACGAAGTGTACCACTTCTCGAAAGGATTTTGCCGTAGCCGCTACCTGTAAGGCTGAAATCCGTAATTCTGACCTCAACCCCTTCAGAAAACGGCGAATCCTCTCTTTTGGACTGAAACAAAGTTGGGTGTCCTACCTGGATAATGCACGAAACTTAGCCTCATATGCCGTAACCGACATCCTACCTTGCTCTAGGCTCAAGAACTCATCTCTTTTCCTATCCCTCAAAGTCCGGGGGATATACTTCTCCATAAACAAGATAGAGAATGATGCCCAAGTCATAGGTGGGGCCTCTGTTGGTTGACACTCAACATGTGACCGCCACCACATTTTGGCGTTCCCTTGAAACTGATAAGTCACAAACTCAACACCAAACCGTTCTACTATACCCATCTTGTGTAGTAGCTCATGACAGTCAACCAGAAAATCGTAGGCATCGTCAGATTCAGCACCCTTGAAGACTGGAGGTTTCAATTTCAATAACTTACTAAAAAGTTCATGCTGATCATTTGTCATTATAGGCCCTGTAGTCAGACGAGGAAACGTGCCTATTTCCAATGGGGCATCCATGCGGGGAGCCACAGTAGCCGCATGTTGTACCTCCGAAACCTGAGGTGCTGGTGCAGAAAACACTGGAGGTGTCTGGTCGTGATCAGATAACCCGCTAAGATAAGCAAGAACCTGATTGATCATCTCTGGGGTAGGTTGGGGTGGCAATTCCTCATTCTGCACTTGTTCATTCTCCCCTTCCTCACCCTCTCTTACTACTTCCTTAGTCGGTAGAGGAGTCACCGCCCTAGTACCATATGGGCTGGGTGCTTGTCCCCTTCCTCTAGAGGACGTCCTCCTACGACCTCTTCCACGGCCTCTTGCCACTACTCCTCTCCGAGCTACAGCCCCAGTGGCTTGCTCAGACGCATCTTGTCTTGCCGGTGTTGGTGCTGTCATTGCTCTAGTTCTAACCATCTGCGAAATAGAATGAAGATGGTCAAATACCAATTTGTATAACCTAGATACCAATTGGATCTAAGTAATAGCACGAAAGAAAGAATGAAAGAATGGAATTTTCCTAATGTCTTATAGCCTCTCAAAGATAAATAAAGGCGTCCCCCTACCGTTCCTTAAGACTCTACTAGACTCGTTCTTGTGTGATGAGACCAACGAACCTAATGCTCTGATAGCAAGTTTGTCACGACCCAAAACCGAGCCGCGAGTGGCACCCACACTTATTCTACTATGTGAGCGAACCAACCAATCTAAACCCCAACATTTCTATATAATAACAGAATATAATGCGGAAGACTTAAAATCATTAATGAAAACCAATTAAATAACTTCTAAAAACTCAACAACTATTATTATCCCTAAAATCTGGAAGTCATCATCACAAGAACATCTATCCTCAAATTACTAATCTAAAAGTATCTAAGAAGCTAAAATAAATAAAAGCTAGTCCATGCCGGAACTTCAAGGCATCAATACATGAAGAAGAAGATCCAGTCCAAGCTAGAAGCGTTAGCTCACCCTGAAATCCGGTGTAATTAAGACTGGCTAGATTTGGTGTTGAGGTGAAGACGACGGTGCGTTTGCTGCACTCAACATATAACAACGAAAGAAACATACAAGTAGGGGTTAGTACAAAACACAAGTACTGAGTAGGTATCATCGGCAAACTCAAAATAGAAAACAGTATATATCAGATAATATCATAAATCAACTACAATACTCAACATGTAGCAACAACAAGTACTATAATCATTAATAAGTACTGTCAAGTTCAACCATGAGGACTCAAGCCTCAATATCATACTCATTTGGGAAATAGGTTCATTAGATTGAGTATATTAACATATTTCAAGATTCATTATCTTTAATTCTCTCGTGTCGGTACGTGAAACTCCGCTCCATATACTATCCTGGTGTCGGAATGTGACACTCCGATCCATATTCTATCCTGGTGCCGGAAGGTGGCACTCCGATCCTCATTCTATCCTGGTACCGGAACGTGGCACCCGATCCATATACTATCCTGGTGTCGGAACGTGACACTCCGATCCTCATTCTATCCTAGTACCGGAACGTGGCACCCGATCCATATACTATCCTGGTGTCGGAACGTGACACTCTGATCCTCATTCTATCCTGGTTCCGGAACGTGGCACCCAATCCGATCCTCATTCTATCCTGGTACCGGAACGTGGCACCCGATCCTCTATAACTATCCTGGTACCGGATGAGGCACCCGATCCCCTAATCTTACTACTTTTGTTCATCAAGCCTTCTTTAATACCAAGGCATCATCATTAACAAAGTGGATTAGGGTTTTCAAGATTTAGGATTCAATAGCTTCATCATGCTTATTTTATCACAATTATATAATCACATTCATGCAAGCATACAATTAAGCATATAGAAGGGTTTACAACACTACCAATACATATCATTCGCTATTAAGAGTTCACTATGAATAGCATAAACCATAACCTACCTCCACCGAAGAATTTTGATCAAGCAAGCAATTTCCCAAAGCTTTGTTTCCTCTTCGTTTCTCCTCTTTCTCGTTCGTCTCTCCCTTTTCTTGTTCTTTCTATTTTTCTTATTCAAACCCTCTTTCTTTTACCCTAATTAGCATATAATTAAGTATAAAAGATGACAATAGTAACCCACTAATTAACTCAAGGTTACCTCTTTTATCCCCCAAGTAGTTAAATTATTAACATTAACCCACTAAATTTATAATTATAGCAGGAATAGTCCAAAACGCCCCTTAAAATATGAAGCAGAAATCCCACCCAGTCTGGGTTTACGCACCCTGTTACGGCCCATCGTGCCTGCGACGGTCCGTCCTGCTGCTTCCATCACAAAGTTCAGCGACTCAATTTCCTTGAAGAGTCTGTGACGGTCCGTCGTTCCCATGACGGTCCGTCCTGCCATGTCGTCACGAAGTTCAGAGACTTAATTTCTGTGGAAGATGTGTGACGGTCCGTTGTGCCCACGACGGTCCGTCCTGCCATTCCGTCACGAAGTTCAGAGAGTCGATTTCAGTACCCAAATTTCAGAATTCTAAGTGCCCATGACGGTCCGTCGTGGGATCTGTCGTCTCAGCCAGTTTTTCCCGAATTAAAATCTGCTGCTCAAAACGACTAAACAGGTCGTTACAATTTGGGATGAATAAATATGGTCTTTACAAATGATTAAGTCCATCCAATTAAATTCAAATCGAAGGTCCATTTCACCTTGAAGCTAAAACCCATGCCACGTGTCACAATTACTAGTCATCTGTAACTAACAATGTGACGCCACATGTCTAAATGAGGTAGTAGTCCTTGTCAAATACAAGAATGAATCACAATGAGCCAAGTGTCAAAATAACATCCTTTAGCCAATCATATGCAACCTTTTCCACCCCTTATAACTATAAATAGGGAATGTACATGAAATTCTAGAGGAATAAAGAAAACTCTTCAAAAAGATTTAAGCAAATTGGAGAAAGCTACTACATTAACCTCACAACTCTTTGAAGGAGTGGTCAACATAGTTCTTTACGGAGATTGACTTGAAACGACGAAGCGCTTTCGGACGTCCCAGAGATACACAATATCTCAGGGAGGTCTACATCATCAAACAATTCGAGAAATACTTTATTAAAGGCTCTAGAATCATGGAGAAACTTAGGAGAGAGAATCAGGAGAACAACGGAATGGTAGTCACAATGTTTCATTAATAAAAATCACATTTTTCATTTATTTATTTTGCTTGTAGTCGATTTTTTCTCCTTAGGAAATTTGTTATGGAAAACCTGAGTGCCAAGAACTACTATATATATATAGGAAAACCTTAGTGCTGCCTAAGTGGGTTACCACCATCAAGAAAACCCTTTTAATTTAAAATATTCCCAAAAATACCCTTTCCCTTAAGAACCCCTACATTTAACTACATTTCAACCGAAACGACACAAACACTTTAGTGTTGCCTCAGCCCCAACAATCACACCGTCTCAACTGCGACACAACTTATATGCAGAGCGACGCCTATTAAGAATTGGAAAAAACAAGTATTTACTCCCTTTTTGAGAAGGTACTGCATCGTTCAAATTCCGTTTATACAACATTATGAATTGGTTATTCCAAACTTTCTTGCACATTTACTTCTAATAGGGAACTTTGATGAACATGGTAATCTGGAAGAATCAAATTAACAAGTTTCAAGAAAAGTTGAGCAAATGTTATTGAATCATTATAAGAAACTTAAAAGTTTTAAAAATAACTGGTGAATACATATCAGTGTATTTAAACTTTTAAATAACATTCTTGCGGATAACTTCCATCCAAAAACTACAAGATGATATTGTTCAAATCCGTGTAAATGGTATCCAAGTAGTAATGATTCCCTCTTGGGTCAACAACAACATCATCCTATCAGGCACATCCATTCCTGCCATTTATGTTACACATGATCTCCAATGTATAAGTAAATATTATTCCTCCTTAACTTGTAGATGTAGTGTGATGCTTACTTGGAATTGGTTATGTGGAGACTATGAGTTCAAAGTGGATGAAACGCGACAAACACAGTCTTATTGATCCGTGATATTCTTATCTCAATTGCATTACATTCAAATTTAATCATAACAAACAAGCTACATATAATTATCATTTAGTTAGGACATGACTATCAAAGCAAGAATAACTTTGTGGGTGGATCACGGTAAAGTATTTTACTCTTACGTATATCCCATCCACTTGGGACCATACATTTAGATCATTACTACTACTACTCTAAATGAATTCAGAGGTAACTATTTCTTCTAAACTTATTGGAAACTTTTAATAGTCACATATCTAGGACATTGACATTTAATTTTGTTTTTTTCATAATAAGTTAACGGACTTTCGCCACCACCACAACAAGCAAAATTTATGTTAGTCTTAAAATGGACAACATCACCCCGTTGCTCCATAAGTTCTCAAAGCAGTCAGTTGATGTACATACTGTTGAGACTGAAAATTCAAGTAACGTTTCCATTGAGAAGGAATGTTTTAAAATTTGTTGACTATTGCAGAGTTAGTAGATTCAACCTTGACTACGGACATAGAGGAAAGTACTATAATAAACCGTCATATCATAAGCACAAGGCTTGAATCAGCATTCTATTGTTATATATATATTATAAGTGGGAACCAAAAAAGTTAAAAGTTGAATTACGATTTTACCCTTACTGTAAATTAAAATATAATAAAACATTTAACAATTTAATTTAAATATTAAATTGTTTCATTTTAATTAAAATGTTGATAGACTTTTGCACTTCCTTAGGTTAATTCCTAATTAAAATATCTAACTTAATAATACCTATTTTCTATAATATATATATATTATATATATATATATATATATATAATATATATATATATATATATATATATATATATATATATAGATATATATATATATATATATATATATATATATATATATATATATATATATATTATATATATATATATATATAATATTCTCTTTTGTGAGATTTTAAATGTCTAAATAATTTTATTAATGTTTCATTCTCTATCTATAATTACTATGATTAAATTAAATTATATTAAATTGGTTAGTAAAAAGAGCAACCCTCCATATCCCCATGAATAAGATCATGATTATTTCATTAAATATACAAATTCTTCAACTTTTCATCGTCTCTTTTAATTATTTATAATACTCAATTATGAGTTAATGACATTAATAGTCTTTAATTTCTTATTTTAATGTGAATTGTAGAGGTAAAGTTATGGTATCCATTTATAATTCCTATAAATATTTTTTAAAAAACTAAATGGTGAGGCTCGTAAGCCTCTTTTATATAAATCTCTAACTAATGGAGAAATATTTTTTGTTCACCAATTACCTCCTTTTGATGAGATTATTTCGGCGAGTCAGGTACGATTTATGTTATTTTTTTCTTTAACTATAATAATATTCTATAAGATTTTAATAGTTATATTTTGTATCCTACTTTGATCATTATCAGTTTAGATGACTATTTTTTCAACTGGTTTGCTGTTTTATGAATTCTTGAATTTATTTGGAATCTTATATTTGTATATTATATTTTCCATGTAAAATATCATTTTTTCTTATTCATATTATATCAGTTCATAGATTATCACAATATATTATTCTACTTCTTTTATTAATGTGGATTGTAGGGACATGTACAAAAAATTGATGGTTATTGATGGAGTAACTCATGCTTCTTATTGATATTTTGTTAGCATTAATTGATAAGCTACATTTCAAAAACTAAGACATTTTCAAATTGATGTATGTTCAAATAATTTATGTTATCGACGTATATTATGAAGAAGACTCTTGAATTTGATAGGATATGGGAGAAAGAGTCAATAAGAACTCGAAATATTATGTACTAATTTTGTATTTATTTTTTAATATACATTATTATTGATCAACGTCTTATGAAAAATTGTATACATTGTATTTTTTTTCCTTCTCTATTTTTTGTGTGTTTTTTTGTCTCTATTAGACATCTTAATTTAGTTTTCTATGAAATCGTAAGTCTAAATACTTGTTTGAGCTCAAATTAGCTATTTGTGACTTTATTAAAAGTTCCCTAACTATTAACCAAAGTTTAAAAGTTATAGTAGATTGCTTAAAAAGAATTCATTTGAAACATCAAAATGTGCCCCTCATTGGTGTTTTATGATTATATGGATATACACAGACCTTTATTTTTACATATGGTAGGTAAGAAAGCAACAAAAATTGTAGCCACAACATACATTCAAAGGAACTATAACGATATTCTCTGTATACATAGCTTTAAGATACACATAAAGGTCAAGGACATTGGTGGGAGGACTGCTTTTGTCCTTGATGGGGTTGAGGAGAAAATTCTTGATACCTTTGCTCACAAGTTGTTTAACATATTTTTGAAAGTGGGACTGATGTAGCGTCCCATATTTGCAGTATATGCAGGATGGTCTTCAAACTTAAAATGAGCAATTTAAATGTGAAATATGGGTGGTAAAACTATACAGTCAAAAAAGTGTATGCGCCGGATGAAGAATTAGAATGCAACATCGCATAAACAAAGACTAGAAGTCAAAGTGCTACAATATTATTGATCTCTTAATACATATTATCTTTATAGGTACATCATTCATCTTCCGGACAATCAATTGTATATCATATGTTGTTGATGTCTGTTATGGTAGCGGATTTGGTTTTATCTATTGCGAAAGAAGCTTTAATACTAAATATGTACATGTCTATAAAAGTTGTGTTGTTTATGTGCCATATGTTGATCCACATTTTTGCTGTTACCGTTATATGCTACCTACCCCTACTCACCAGGATGTGAATAACTCATTCAAGCAACGACATTTTAAAACTCCAGAACAACCTAATACGCTGCGACATTACACAAGTGTAACTTGAAAATATTAAATTTTAATACTTATTTAACAACTACACTAAAGAGTCAACCAAATTTGCAAATAAGGGAGTCGCGTGAAGCGTAGGAATTTCCTTGTGAAGAAATATAAAATAAAGCACAATTTAAATTTTAAAGTAAAGAGAGATCATAGAAAAAAGTTTGAGAGTATTTGATTTTTTATTTCTATTCTTTTATGTTACATTATTATCATTAACATATGTAACATTGTAATAATTGTTTTTGTTTATGATGATTAATTGATATTGATATGACATTCATGATATAGATTAGTTCTAAATTTTAAATAGCGTATACTTTATTTTGTATTTGGCATTATTAGTGAATGTGTTTATATATGTTAAACATTAAAATGTAGTAAATAAATGTAGTGGATTGTAAGTGATACATAAAACAAATGGGCAGAAAGTGATATATTATCCATTTGGTATCTCCAATGTGAGGGAATTACTCATTTTTATAAAACATATCAGTCTAGATATGTGAATATCATACAAAAATATGCATTATTTAAGGTGTATCAAATAGTTATAGTGACCAATTATATGGATGATACATTAATATATATCAGTCTTGACATATTCTGACTCATTGTAGCATCATATATGTATTTTGTGTATGCATTAATATGGTCAAAACAATTGTACAATTATGTGTTAGTGTGCTTTTGAATTATTTTGGCTAGAGTTTGAAGGCTTCGTAAAGAAAAAACTCAGACAAAGTGAGATACTTCAATAGTGATCATATGTATCCATTGAGGATTAGTAATAACAAAACTGCAAGAAATAATTCGGTTTGTCAGTAGTGTGAGTGTTCCTTAATTGGTCTACCATAAGAGAATTCATATCCCAAAAGATGTAATTCACGATGTTAGAGAATTCTATGGAGATTGAGATGTCTTACTAGAAAACATGACGTGCTAATGATCGTACATAAGAAATGATAAGGGGCAAGCAAACCAGCATTTGGATATAGGCAGATGCCAAGATACATATAAATGTTAAGTATTGCGTATCTTAACTAATATATAACGATGCACAAGTCGTAGAAAGATGAATTCATGTATCTTTTCATATCCTTGAGACCATTGATGAGGGGGGTCAATAAGTTCAGCAGATCAACAGTAATTGTCGACGCTGCACATTTTAGTCGAGCTTACAAAAGGAAAATTATATGAGCAATCACACTGCATGGGGCATATATGTGTTTTGGAGATGGTAAACTTGTTTTTTTTTTTGTATGATAACTTATACATAGTTTTAATGTTATATCAAACAAAAATATCATGTGTGTCGATTTGTGAGAGGTTTCATATTTTCATTGATAGATGGAGTTGTAGACATAGAAAATGATTGTTCATTGGCATGGTGTCACGACCCAAAACCGAGCCGGAAGTGGCACCCACACTTATCCTACTATGTGAGCGAACCAACCAATGTAAACCCCAACATTTCAACATAATGAACATATTACAATGCGGAAGACTTAAACTCATTAATGAAAATCAATTCAATAACTTCTAAAAACTCAACATTTATTATTCCCCAAAATCTGGAAGTCATCATCACAAGAACATCTATCCTCAAATTACTATTCTAAAAGTATCTAAGAAGCTAAAATGAATAAAAGCTAGTCCATGCCGGAACTTCAAGGCACCAAGACATAAAGAAGAAGATCCAATCCAAGCTAGAAGCATTAGCTCACCCTGAAATCCGGTGTAATGAAGACTGGCTAGAGTTGCGGTTGAGTTGAAGACGACGGCACGTATGCTGCACTCCACAAATAATCAAAAAACGAATACAAGTAGGGGTCAGTACAAGGCACAAGTACTGAGTAGGTATCATCGGCCAACTCAAAATAGAAAACAATATATATCAGATAATATCATAAATCAACTATAGTACTCAACATGTAGCAACAACAAGTACTATAATCATTAATAAGTAACGCCAAGTACACCCATGAGGACTGAAGCCTCAATACCATACTCATTTGGGAATTAGGTTCATTAAATTGAGTATATTAACATCTTTCAATATTCATTATCTTTATTCCTCTCGTGTCGGTACGTGACACTCCGCTCCCCTACTACTATGTGTCGGAACGTGACACTCCGATCCCCTAATTCTACGTGTCGGTTCGTGACACCCGATCCCCTAATTCTACATGTCCGTTCGTGACACCCGATCCCCTAATTCTACGTGTCGGTTCGTGACACTCGATCCCCTAATTCTACGTGTCGGTTCGTGACACCCAATCCCCTAATTCTACGTGTCGGTTTGTGACACCCGATCCCATAATTCTACGTGTCGGTTCGTGACACCCACTCCACTAATCTCATTCTATCAATTCATCAATACTTCTTTTATACCAAGGCATCATCAATATCATTATGTTAGTTCATCAAGCCTTCTTTTATACCAAGGCATCATCAATCTCATCATTTTAGTTCATCAAGCCTTCTTTTATACCAAGGCATCATCGTTAACAAAGTGAATTTAGGATTAGAGATTCAATAGCCTCATCATGCTTATTCATCACAATTATATAATCACACCATGTAACCACACAATCAAGCATATAGAAGGTTTTATAATACTACCCAACACATATCATTCGCTATTAAGAGTCTACTACGAATAGCATAAAAACCACAACCTACCTCCACCGAAGATTCGTGATCAAGCAAGCAATTTCCCAAAGCTTTGTTTCCTCTTCGTTTCCCTCTTTCTCGATCGTTCTCTGTCCCACTCCTTGTTCTTTCTACTTTTCTTATTCAAACCCTCTTTCTTTTACCCTAATTAGCATATAATTAAGTATAAAAGATGAGGAATTAACCCACTAATTAACTCAAGGTTATCTCTTTTAACCCACAAGAAATTAAACTATTAACATTAACCCACTAACTTTATAATTAAAGCAGGATTAGTCCAAAACGCCCCTTAAAATAAGTAACAGAAATCTGACCCAGTCTGGGTTAACGCAGCCTGTGACGGCCCGTCGTGCCTGCGACGGTCCGTCCTGCTGCTTCCGTCACAAAGTTCAGAGACTCAATTTCCTTGAAGAATCTGTGACGGTCCGTCGTGCCCACGACGGTCCGTCCTGCCATGTCGTCACGAAGTTCAGAGACTTAATTTCTGTGAAAGATGTGTGACGGTCCATCGTTCCCACGACGGTTCGTCCTGCCATTCCGTTACGAAGTTCAGAGAGTCGATTTCAGTACTCAAATTTCAGAATTCTAAGTGTTTTGGAAGGAGACCCCCTCGACGGTCCGTCGTGCCCATGAAGGTCCATCGTGGGATCCGTCGACTCAGGCAGTTTTTCCAGAAATAAAATCTGCTGCTCAAAACGACTAAACAGGTCGTTACACATGGTTCTTTAAACAATTCAAATATACATTTGCCAAGCGTGAAAAAATATCTGTTGTATTGCATAAAAATTAAAGTATTGTGAAGAGTGTAAGCAATGTGCTTCAAATGTACCTCATTGTGCATGCACGTGGCATATTTCGAAGAATATCCCTACAAACTTCAAGCGGAGCAGAATCACCCTATGTGATCTATGATGCTCTATGGCTAAGACTTATTGAGAAGAATTATTTTGATAAATTAATGGCTAAGGTGGAAAAGGTTGATCATAGAGTTAAGGAGTAACATGCTAGGTACGATAAGTGGTTGAGAGTTTATTCAATAGTAAAGAGAGGTAGAATAACGACTACAAATTCATGACTGCCTTGTTGAGGCACGCCAATTCTCTATCATAATACTTTCGGAAGAGGCTAGAATTTAATTTGGTTCTTGAAACTGTAAAAATAGAGAAATATATTCACATACAAAGGATACATTTTGGAGAATATTTGAGGAGGTATTGATTGTAAATGCACCTAAATGTTCAAAGATGAGGGTATATACAAAGATAGCTAACTATATATATTTTATGCATTTGATATGGATCATTTGGATTTTTGATCAACATTAGTTTGAAAAAATAGAAAATAGTGGCGTTTCATATAACATATCAATAACTTTTTTTAATGTTTGCAGAATGTTCCATCATCTAAATTTGTTTTCTCCATTTATGTATCTGCAAGAGGACATTATTTTGCCTTGAGTGGAAAGTATGCACTTGTGGAATATTTCAATTAGACGAGATACCTTGCACACACACAATTGTTGGTTTAAAGAGCAAGAATATTACAAATATATATCCTTACTGCTCTTATTACTACAAGCCTGATGCATTAGCAAAATCCTATGAGGTTTGAATGGTTCCATTTCTGGATAAGGAGAATTGTTCGGTTCGAGACAAGGTTTTTGATGAAATTGTGTTTCCACCTAAATACAAAATGATACGAAAAAAAAAATTCATATGAAAAGATAAAAAATAAACACAAATTAATGTGGGCAAGACTCCGTTAAATAAATAATTAGAAATATAATTTAGTAAGAATAATTAATTGACAACTTTTTTTGCTTGATAATCCGTCTCTTTAGGGTCACCATATTACATGCGCAACCAGATACACTTGCATGTGCAATTGGAAGCAACAATATTTTGTACAGAGTCTGTAATGCACTCCATGATGATATAAAAATATGAATAATGTTGAATTAAAAATAACAATATGAATTAAAATCTTATTTGATTCAAGGAAGATATAATGTCTACAATCTGGTGAATCGAATCAATGATTATTTCATCAGGAAAGAAGTTTATCGACAAGGAAAAAATAAAGATCTCCGAGCAATGAAGAAGTAATCTAAAGATTAGCCTTAACTTTATTAATTCTTGTAAAATAAGGATCTCTACTACTCCTTTTTCAAAGATAAAAGCTCTTGGGTTTCCATATCTTCATCAAGAAGATTCAAGTCTCAACATCTCAACACTATATAAAAGCCAGCGTCTCCCAAAGAGAAGATGCACATGAGTCTAAAAATATTGATGGTAAGGCTTCGTATCAAAAGAAAATAGATATAAAAAACGTTGAATGTAGAAATAGGAATTATATTCAAAACTTGTATTTACTACAAATATCAGAAAACTAGAAGGCAAAACCCTTGCAACCCAAGGAAATTGGATATAAGATCTACATTGGATCACAAATAGTATAAAAAAATCCTATGTCATGTTTACCTTTCACACTTTCAATTCTGTTTGTTTATTCCTTAATACCAAAAGTTAACTAGCGACTCTTCTAAGGCAACTATTCGTAGAAGAAAATCGATAAAAAAAATTCACCACCTATTTCACTTCGGGATCATACTACCCAAACTACAATATCATTCTACTACCATGAATCTTAGCTCAAGTATGAATATAATAGGGAACTTAGTAAAGATGGATGTACATCATATGCATTGCGCTGAATATACACACATTTGTGTATAGGTACCAATTGGATTACCAGTCAATAATCATATCTTTATAGGTAGCCGCCTGCAAAGCCTTGTCTATGAAGTAAATAGTATATATACGTTGTACCAAATGTGGTTTCTTTGGAAAAGCTAATACCACTTGCAAAAAGGAAAATCCAATAAAAAAATGAGCCACAATATATCACCACTTCAACACAAGATGAAGCACCTACCAATTGTTGCAGATGGTATTATTTAAAGAGAAAGGAATCATGAAAAACGTCAAACCTTAGATGCTAGAACAAATGATAAAAGTGTTAGCGTCAATTTTTATTCCATGCTAATACATGTATGTTTCTTGACTCTAAAATCTACAAATAATGGAAAAGTCCTTATCAAAATTGAGCTATCTCGAAGGGGTCTACATCCACAACATTCCCTAAAAAGAGCGTAGAGCAATGTATAGACTAATACATTCCTATTGTTATGAAAAATGATGTCAACAATATAATTAAATTAAACAAAAATAAAGAAAAAAATAACTCCGCCACAACTATTGTAAATACTAAGGTGGGAGACAAAAACCGACACTCCTAGTACCATTGGCGGACTTATGTTATGAACTGTGGGTGTTTAAGCACCTACAACCTTTTATGATAACACACTCTTATATGTGTACAATATCTAATAACTTATTCAAATATATTAACTAAGCACCTGTTCTATACAATAACTTTTAAATAGAGCATAATTTAGTACCAATGATAAAAAGATTTCTAGATCTTCCATTGCCTACTATAACCCCTAAAAAACCTCTACCTTATCTTTTGCAGTAACTCCTACTTCACCATCATAATCTACTGAAGATACACTTTTAAAAAATAGCAATCTTTCCAAAATCTTATCAAAAGATAATTTCAAATTATTACATAATGTTTGAAATATTTCAGGGAAAAACATAGAAACAATTAAGAACAACTATTAAGTTTCATTAGGTAATAGGGATAATATTAAAAACTATTGCGCAATACAGATAAAGTTGGAGGCAGGCCTATTATAAATTCTCAAGTAAATGACTTTTGGGATGTGATTACACTACATCAAAAATGAGCTTTAGCGGCAATTAATTAATAATTGCTGCTAAATATGTATATTTAGCTATAACTAACACTCTTAGTATATGTTCCTAAAGGATTTAGTGACATTGGATCTAATGGCACTTAACTAATGTCGGTGAAGACTTTAACACTCTTTAATAATGTGTTTATCTATTGCCGCTTTAAGTTATTTTTATTGTTGTATTAGTTACTATGAGATGATTGAATTAGGTTTAAAAGGTAGCAAATACGTTGTAGAATAAGTGCATAAAAACAGACTAAGCCTTATTTTGAAAAACTATACAAATTTTAAGAAAATGTGAAGTGTTTTTGTAGTTGTCTAGATGCACAAGTACCCACCTATCTCATAGGCATTAGGATCATTGTCCCATTCTATTATCACTTTTCCCACACAAAAATAAGAATAACAACAAAATAGTTAGCTTTGAACTCATGTGGACTTCAAACCCCGAGTTACAAAATCTAATCTCCTTCAACCGTCTTAACTGACCAAACATATATAAGGTAATCTCTTCTTTTGAATGAAATGTTACCATCTTGAAGAATATAACTTTTGGCAACATTTGTAATTACAAAAACAGAAAACTCCTCCGAGGTATTGAGGGTATCCAAAATCATCGAATTATACTCCAACACCTTCCTATCAAAACTATATGTTGACCTAATGGAAGAATACAACCTTATACTTATACTAGAGGAAGATTTCTAGAAACTAAAAATATAGAGTCAACAGGCTCGGTGATGCTGAATCTTACACCACGTTCTTCCATACAACATATCTCAACCAATGTAGAAGAAATAAAATTGTTGCCCTCCAAATCCAAAAGGGTTACTGGTTGTACCACCTAGTGGACATCAACTTCCAACAACATTATAATCATTAAAAAAAATAATTACTCACATCCAACAAATGAATGGAGATTGTGCAACTAAGATCATCAAATTAGATCTGAAAAGTATTTGAATGGTCTAACAGACTGTCATCTAGAAAAAAAATCATTTTTTTAAAAATAATAATGTGTGGGCAACATAAATATAAGACTAATCTTGTTAAATGGAAACCAACATCAATAGGATTTGAACTAAACACAAACGAATTATTCAAAATAGAATCACGAAAATGAGGCATATGAGGATTCATTCGTGATACAAAAGGGAATTGGATATCTAGATTCATGGGGAATATCTTCAAAGGTACAACGATCCAAAAAATCTATGTGGACTTATATAGGAGCTAAAATTGCACTATATAAAATGTTGATGTTATCATAAATTAATATAGATTTTAAGGAAATTACACATTATTTACAAAATATTGTCCTGCTCTATCTAACATCTAAAATGATTGTAGGGCACTAGTTTTGCAGCTAGGGAATCCACTAGCTAGAGTAGATATCAAGTGGAGAACTAAATGACTTGTGCTCTACCTAAGTAGGTGGTGTAATCTATCAATAATCATTTATCTTGTGCACTAAGTAGTTCAACCTTTTGTCACAACCCAAAATGAGCTGCGAGTGGCACCCACACTTATCCTACTATGTGAGCAAACAAACCAATCTAAACCCTAACATTTCAATCATAATGAACAAAATAAAATGCGGAAGACTTAAAACTCATTAATATAACCAATAAATAACTTCTAAAATTTAATACTTATTATTCCCAAAATCTGGAAGTCATCACCACAAGAACATCTATCCTCAAATTTCTAAAATCTAAGAGTATCTACGAAGCTAAAATAAGTAAAGAGCTAGTCCATGCCAGAACTTCAAGGCATCAAGACGTGAAGAAGAAGATCCAGTCCAAGCTAGAAACAATAGCTCACCCTGAAATCTGGTGTGATGAAGACTGGCTAGAGTTGCGGACGAGTTGAAGTCGAAGACACGTTTGCTGCATTCCGTAAATAACAAAGAAAAAGAAATACAAGTAGGGGTAAGTACAAGGCACAAGTACTGAGTAGGTTTCATCGGCCAACTCAAAATAGAAAGCAATATATATATATATATCGAATAATAACATAAAACCAACCAAATACTTAACAGGTGATAGCAACAAGTATTAAGAATAATTTGCAACAACGCCAAACACATCTATGAGGACTCAAGCCTCCACACCATACTCATT
Source organism: Solanum corneliomulleri (assembly GCA_027704805.1). Taxonomy (NCBI): domain Eukaryota; kingdom Viridiplantae; phylum Streptophyta; class Magnoliopsida; order Solanales; family Solanaceae; genus Solanum; species Solanum corneliomulleri. The sequence goes on along the minus strand of JAKWIY010003055.1, from coordinate 39,843,430 downwards.
TAGGAACTAGGCTCTTCAATCTGAGTATATTAGAATAATTCAAGATTCATTCTCTTTGTTCTTCTTGTATCGGAATGTGACACTCCGATCCCCTACTATCCTGGTGTCGAAACGTGACACTTCGATCCTCTTCATATTCCTTTTGCCTACTTTGCGCCGCTAAAAGCTTTTGTTGAATGAACTTCACTTTCTCTAATGATTCCCTCAGAAGATCAGTACCCCATGGTCTCACCTCAAATGCATCAAACCAACAAATGGGAGACCTACATCTCCTCCCATACAATGCCTCGAATGGGGCCATGTCAATACTTGAGTGATAGCTATTATTGTGTGAAAACTCTGCTAAGAGTAAGAAGTTTTCCCAATGACCACCAAATTCTATCACACATGCACGAAGCATATCCTCCAATACTTGAATCGTTCGGTTAGACTGACCATCGGTCTGAGGGTGAAATGCAGTACTAAGGTCAAACCTAGTACCTAATTCCGCATGCAATGTTCTCCAAAACTTGAAGTAAATTGTGTACCTCTATCTGATATGATGAAAAGTGGAACTCCATGCAATCGAACGATTTCTGAGATATAGAGTTTGGCTAACTTCTTTGCATTGTAAGTCACCTTGACCGGAATGAAGTGAGCAGACTTAGTTAACCTGTCCACAATTACCCAAAGAGAGTCAAACTTACCCAATTTTTTGGAAGACCAATTACGAAATTCATTGCGATTCTTTCCCACTTCCATTGAGGAATGGGCATTCTCTAAAGTGTTCCTCCGGGTCTCTGGTGTTCATACTTTAATTGTTGACAATTCGGGCATTGGGCGACAAAATAAACAATGTCACGCTTCATCCTACTCCACCAAAAATGTTGCTTTAGGTCACGATACATCTTGGTTGCACCAGGATGTATAGAATATCCTGAACTATGAGCCTCTGTAAGAATATTGTGGATCAAATCATCAACACGAGGCACACATACCCTTCCATTAATCCTCAAAACGCCTTCATCATCAATTATTGCCTTTTTAGCCTCTTCTCGCATCACCATATCCCGAATTCGGCTTAGTTTCTCATCATCAAACTGTTTTACCTTAATATTGTCAAGAAAAGAAGATCTTGACTCCACACAGGCCAAAAATCCTCCTTTCTCTAATATTTCCAACCTCATAAAGTCATTAGCCAGAGTCTGAACCTCTCTAGCCAATGGGCGTCTAGAATCTTGTAAGTGGGCCAGACTGCTCATGCTCCCTGTTTTTCTACTTAGAGCATCTGCCTCCACATTAGCTTTTCCTGGGTGATACAGTATAGTAACATCATAGTCCTTCAGTAGTTCCATCCATCTCCTCTATCTCAAATTCAAATCCTTCTGAGTAAAGACATACTGTAAACTACGATGATCTGTATAGACTTCACACTTAACCCTATATAGATAATGTCTCCATTGCTTTAATGCAAATACCACTGCAGCCAACTCGAAATCATGGGTTGGATAGTTACGTTCATGCACTTTTAATTGCCTTGAAGCATAAGCAATAACATTTCTCGCTTGCATTAGCACTGCACCCAACCCATAATAAGATGCATCACAGTAAACGATGAAATTCTTGCCTTCCACTGGCAAGGTAAGAATTGGTGCAGTACAGATTCTGGAAGCTTTCTTCACATTCATTCTACCATACAGATGGAACATTCTGCTTATTCAAGTTTGTCAATTGGGAAGCAACCGAAGAAAATCCCTTGACAAATCGATGGTAGTAGATAGCTAAACCAACAAAGCTCCTTACCTCTGTAACATTAGTGGGTCTTACCCAATTCTTCACCGCTTTCATCTTGGAAGGATCCACCATCACTCCATCCTTAGAAACTACGTGCCCTAAGAAGGACACTGAATCTAGTCAAAACTCACACTTGGAGAATTTGGCATAAAGCCTTTTCTCCCTCAACACTTCCAACACAATTCTCAAGTGCTCCTCATGTTCTTTCCTGCTCTTTGAGTATACCAGTATATCATCAATAACCACAATGACAAACAGATCCAGATATGGCTTAAAAATCCCATTCATCAGGCTCATGAACGCATCAGGGGCATTCGTTAGTCCAAAAGACATTACTAAGAATTCATAATGCCCATATCTTTTTCAAAAAGCAGTCTTTGGCACATCCGCTGCCCGTATTTTCAATTGATGATAACCAGACCTCAAATCAATTTTTGAGAAGGTACAAGCACCTTGTAGTTGATCGAACAAATCATTAATGCGAGGAAGAGGATACTTGTTCTTAATAGTTACTTTATTTAGTTGCATGTAGTCTATGCACATACGAAAACTCCCGTCCTTCTTTTTCACAAATAAAACCGGAGCACCCCAAGGGGAAGCGCTTGGTCTAATGAAGCCTTTACCTAACAACTCTTGATGTTGGGCCTTTAACTCCTTAACTCAGCGGGAGCCATTCTTTAAGGGGGTATGGAAATGGGGCGAGTACCCGGCTCCACATCAATGCAAAAGTCAATATCCCTACCCTCTGGCATACCAGGAAGGTCTGCAGGAAACACATCCAGAAACTCACGGACTATTGAAACCGACTCAATTGAAGGTACTTGGGTAGTATCATCGTTGAGGTGTGCCAAGAAAGCTAAACACCCTTTACCAACCATTCTCTTAGCACGAAGAAAAGAGATGATACGAACTGGAGTGGAAGTGTAGTCACCCTCTCACACTAACGGATCTGTCCCAGGCTTGGCCAACGTTACAGTTTTAGCATTACAATCTAAGATTGCAAAATTCGGAGAAAGCCAAATCATACCCAGAATTACATCGAAATCAACCATTTCTAAGATAACCAAGTCTACATGAGTATTGCTCCCCACAAAATTCACCAGACAAGACCTATATACCTTTTCAACTATCACAGACTCACCCACCGGAGTAGAAACACGAATAGGCATGTCAAGCAATTCACAATGTAAATTAAGACCAGTATCAAATGAGGAAGATACATATGAAAATGTGGAGCCAGGATCAAATAATACAGAAGCCATGCAATCACCAACCAAAAGATTACCTGTGATAACAGCATTAGATGTCTCTACTTCAGACCGCCCGGGGAAAGCATAACAATGGGCCCTATCACCTGTCTGCCCGTTGCCCCTACCATGTTGTGATGTAGTAGTTCCAGTTTGCCCGTCACCTAGGCCGTTTTGGTGACAACCATTTCCTCGGCCACCACGTCCTCCAGAATAGCGGCCTCTTCCATGACCACATCTACCTCTGACTATTGGGGGTCTGTAACTCTGTTTTGGACAATACCTCCTAATATGTCCAATCTCCCCACATCCATAACACTCACTGAATTCAAGTGTAGGTCTTTGTGAGAATGACGAAGTCTGGGGGTAACCTCCAAACTCAGAGGAATGTTGGCTAGTCTGCGATGGACCCCCAGCTACAGCCTGTAGTGAAGACTGAATAGGTCGGGCTGGGTAATCTCTTGAACCCTGCCCTCTGTAGTAAGAACCATTAAACTCACCTCCCTTACGAAACTTCTTAGATGTCGATGCCATGGTGAAGTTGTCTGGCTTCACCCCCTCCACTTCTATCACAAAATCGACCACCTCTTGAAAGGATTTTGCTGCAGCAGCTACCTGTAAGGATGAAATCTTCAAATCTGACCTCAACCCTTTCACGAAACGGCGAATCCGCACTTGTGGACTGAAGCAAAGTTGGGTGGCATACTTGGATAGCTCACGAAACTTAGCCTTATAAGCAGTAACCGACATCCTGCCTTGCTCTAGGCTTAGGAACTCATCTCTCCTCCTATCCGTCAAAGTCCGGGGTATATACTTCTCTATAAACAAGCTAGAGAATGATGCCCAAGTCATAGGTGGTGCCTGTGCTGGTTGACACTCAACATATGACCGCCACCATATTTTGGCATTTCCCTGAAACTGATAGGTCACAAACTCAATGCCAAATCGTTCTACTATGCCCATCTTATGTAGCAGTTCATGACAATCAACCAAGAAGTCATAGCCATCCTCAGATTCAGCACCCTTAAAGACTGGAGGTTTCAATTTCAAGAACTTAGTGAAAATTTCGTGCTGATCACTCGTCATTATAGGCCCTGTAGTCAACCGAGGAAACGTGCCTATTTCAAATGAGGCATCCATGCGGGGAGCCATAGCAGCTGCATGTTGTACTCCTGGAACCTGAGGTGATGGTGTAGAAAACACTGGAGGTGTCTGGCCTTGATCAGATAACCCGCTAAGATAAGCAAGAACCTGGTTAATCATCTCTGGGGTAGGTTGGGGTGGTAATTCCTCATTCTGTGCTTGCTCATTCTCCCCTTCCTCACCCTCTCTTATTACTTCCTCAGTCGGTGGAGGAGTCACCGCCCTAGTACTAGCTGGGCCAGGTGCTTTTCCTCTTCCTCTAGAGGATGTGCTCCCGCGACCTCTACCACGGCCTCTTTCCACTGCTCCTCTTCGAGCTACAGCCCCAATGGCTGGCTCAGACGCATCTTGTCTTGCCGGTGTTGGTGTTGGCGCAGTTTTTGCTCTAGTTCTAACAATATGCGAAATAGAAAGAAGATGGTCAGATACCAATTTGTATCACCTAGATACCAATTGGATCCAAGTAATAGCACGAAAGAAAGAAAGAATGGAATTTTCCTAAAGTCTTATAGACTCTTAAAGAAAAGTAAAGGCGTCCCCCTACAGTTCCTTAAGATTCTACTAGACTCGTTCTTGTGTGATGAGACCAACGAACCTACGGCTCTGATACCAAGATTGTCACGACCCGCGAGTGGCACCCACACTTATCCTACTATGTTAGCGAACCAACCAATCTAAACCCTAACATTTCAATCATAATGAACAAAATAAAATGCGGAAGACTTCAACCACATTAATATAACCAATAAATACCTTCTGAAATTTAATACTTATTATTCCCAAAATCTGGAAGTCATCACCACAAGAACATCTATCCACAAATTTCTAAAATCTAAGAGTATCTAGGAAGCTAAAATAAGTAAACAACTAGTCCATGCCAGAACTTCAAGGCATCAAGACGTGAAGAAGAAGATCCAGTCATAGCTTTAAACCATAGCTCACCCTGAAATCTGGTGTGATGAAGACTTGCTAGACTTGCGGACGAGTTGAAGTTGAAGGCACGTTTGCTGCATTCCGTAAATAACAAAGAAAAAGAAATACAAGTAGGGGTCAGTACAAGGCACAAGTACTGAGTAGGTATCATCGGCCAACTCAAAATAGAAAGCAATATATATATCGAATAATAACATAAAACCAACCAAATACTTAACAGGTGATAGCAAAAAGTATTAAGAATCATTTGCAACAACGCCAAACACATCTATGAGGGCTCAAGCCTCCACACCATACTCATTTAGGAATTAGGTTCTTCAATCTGAGTATATTAGCATAATTCAAGATTCATTCTCTTTGTTCTTCTTGTGTCGGAACGTGACACTCCGATCCCCTACTATCCTGGTGACGGAACGTGACACTACGATCCTCTACTATCCTGGTGTCGGAACGTGACACTCCGATCCTCTACTATCCTGGTGCCGGAACGTGACACCTGATCCTCTACTATCCTGGTGTCGGAACGTGACACCCGATCCTCTACTATCCTAGTGTCGGAACGTGACACCCGATCCATTACCCTCATTCTTTTAGTTCATCAAGCCTTCTTTTATACTAAGGCATTATCATTAACAGAGTGGATTTTAGGTTTAAGCTTCACAACCTCATCTTTCCAACTCATTACAATTACATAATCACATCATGCAATGCACACAATTAAGCATATAGAAGAATTTACAATACTACCCAATACATATCATTCGCTATTAAGAGTTTACTATGAAATAGCATAAACCATAACCTACCTCCACCGAAGAATTCGTGATCAAGCAAGATACTCCTCAAAGTCATTGCTTTCCTCTTCGTTCTCTCTTCTCTCGCTCGTTCGTTGTCCCTTTTCTCTCTGTTCTTTCTATTTTTCCTTATTCAAACTCTTCTTCTTTTACCCTAATTATCATATAATTAAGTGTAAAAGATGATAAAAGTAACCCACTATTTATTTCAAGGTTATCTCCTTTAACCCCCAAGTAATTGAATTATTAACATTAACCCACTAACTTTATAATTATAAGCATGAATAGTCCAAATGCCCTTAAAAACTTTTAACAGAAATCCGACCCATCAGGGTTACGCAGCCTGTGACGGTCCGTCATGACTGTGACGGTCCGTCCTGCAAGTCCGTCACAAAGTTCAGAGAGTTAATTCTGTGGAAAGATTTGTGACGGTCCGTCGTGCCAACGACGGTCCATCCTGCCATTCCGTCACGAAGTTCAGAGAGTCGATCTCAGTACCCAAATTTCAGAATCTAAGTATTTTGGAACGAGACCCCCTCGACGGTCCGTCATGGGATCCGTCGACCCAGACAGTTATTACCAGAAATAAACTCTACTGCTCAAAACGACTAAACAGGTCGTTACACCTTTGTTTGTGTTCAAGAATAAAAAAGCAAAAAAGGAGAGAACTATTTTTTTAGGGTAACAAAGTAATCTGCTACTGGTGTCTTTTGTAATATTTACTATATTACACCTCTATCAACATACTAAAAAACAATTTCACAACAATCCAAGTAATGATGAATATTAAGTGTTATTAATATGATATTTGTTTTTACCAACAAAGGAAAAATAAAGAGACTCTCATAAAATATAATATACGTGATTAGTTTAAATAATATTAAGTGATTTGTTATGATTTAATTATTTATAGGCAAATCGTAGTCTATCTTTTGTGTGTTTGTGTGTGTGTGTGTGTGTTTGTGTGTGTATGTGTGTGTGTTTACTCATGACTAAAGAATTAATTGTATATGAAATTTAATATATTTGACGATAATTGACACAAATCGATCTATAATAATTATATATATACTTGTTTATAATCCATCATAAACAAAGAGGGTAGTCGAGTATTGTTGGTAAAGTTCATTAGCTTTTACAACAATTAAAAAACTAATTAGAAAATAACAATGAATAAATTGAATAAACATGGTTGAGAACTAACAATAATATAATAGATGAACTCAAGAATTATTATATCATTGGAGAGTAATTTTTTTGATGAATGACCTAAAATTTTTTGAAGAAGGTGGTGTGAAGATGAAAATCAAAATTTTGGAAGGGAATAAATTATTCATTTATTTTAAATCGTGTAATTTAAATTTTAAAGATGGAAAAAAGAATTTGCAATTTAATATTTTGAGGCTGAGGTGTTAGTCTTTTAAGGTTTTCATTGAAGAAAATATTCAATATTATTTAAGAACTAGGTATAAAGAATCACAACTTTTTAACTTTAAATGATGAATAGTGTCTTTTGCACCAATAAAGTAAGACTTGGAGCTAGTTTGCAAATTGAGTTTTGAAAATGTCCTTTTTAGCAAAGTTGGTAGAAATCTTAAAGAAACCCTAGAGTCTAGTTTTATTTATATATATACTTGTGTTTACAAGTCGCATCACATTTTACTCTATGCCTTCCATATTCATTGTTTTGTGTTAAAAATGAAGTTAAAATATCTAAATTCTAATTTTTCTCCTTAGATTCAAGAAAGCCTTTTTAACCGAAAAAAGATGCTAAATTTATAATTGAGTAACAGGGATAAGATCTAGTCTTTCCATTCCCCAAAGGTGTATTTATTCATCTTTAGTAAAATGCTTATTTTTAAATCAACTATATCTTATGGACTAATAGAAGGTAGCATCACACGATCTGTATTCATTGTTTTCATTTCAACTTTTCATAGATTATTTTACCCTTCACCTATATAGAAGTGAAACAAAGTTTTTCATCTTGTATAACCATAACACAAATCTAGATAATCCAAGTGATATGCTTATGTCAAATTCATTTTTATAAGCTTTGATTCATTTTATGAAAGTATTTTTTAAGCCTCTTAATGAACTAATTCTACATAAGCGTACGTTTGGGTTTGCCTAATATATGTTATCCTGTTATGGTGACATGGGCTTGAAAATGTTATTGGTAATCTATGTTAAGCTTGAATAAAAAGAATTAAATTATAATTGTAAAATATGTTTTTATAATATATAGGTAAGAGAAGGTTCTTGGAATGCTATTGGATAAACATTAAATCTAGTTGGAATTTCATCACCAATAACATGTTTTCTTGCTCTACTGAATATTATGGCTTTAGAAATAATGGTACCATCTCTTTTATCCTTAGTAATATATGGCTTAAGAAGATTTATTTAAGTATTCTTTCTTATATTAGAGTTTCTTGGCAAAAAGTATTGCCTTTGAATAATGTCAGAATTAACTCATTTTTAAAGTTGTTATGTCGCATGAATACATCATAAAATAAATACAAAAGTAGCGTACTCTATATCTCTCTGCTTCTTTTAATATTCTTCTACCACAAGAGCAAAAACATACAAATGCTTGGTATAGTAATATTGTATTTGTGAATATATGATGATAAAATGTCTTAAATGCCAACACATTATGTTATCGCCTCCCCCAATTTTATTTCCCTTACCCAAAGTAAAAATAAAAAAGGAACTAGGTGATCAATTATTGGGTTGAAAATGGATTGACCCATATTTATACACATTTACATGTACAAATCACAATCTAGTTTAGAATTTAATATTCAAAAAAACTTTAATTAATTTGTTTTGGGAAATGAATGTGATTTGATTCAAGAACGTGAAAGATGAAATCATTTTATTTCACGTTAACTAAATTTTAAAATCTCTTTTCATTGTATAAATTATTTGAATTATTCGAAGTTCAAGATAGATTTTTGAAATATTTTTTCATATTTTTTCTTTACTTATATATTTTCTAGGGGATGAGTTCACTACTTACAAAGTTATATTTCTAATGTCACAAGGATACTAATGGAAATTATGATTTATATTATGTTCTTAAATATTTTTTTAATGATGTGCATTGACTCACAAATTACACTTCTTAGGAATATAGGGAGTATCATGAAAAGATTAAAAAATAATATTACGTATAATAATCATATAATTCTTTTTATTTACTCCTTTGGCTTTTTCTACTTGAGGTGGTGTTTTCACTATATGATCATGGTTTCACTAGTTAGATTGATATTAGACTCTACAATCCAAGCGTATAGTAATATAATTAATATTATGCTACATCAATGTTTAAGCGCTAATCCTAAGTTTAAGAGTATACAATCTTAATTTTTTTTATCAGGAAGTTCAGTTATTTTGTTTAAATTGAACTTTTTTTATTTGAATTTCTATTATGTGTGCATGAATTTTTGAAAGCAATTCTAAAAGACCATATTGGAAGGAAAGTTTGTCATTAAGAAAACATTTTTTTTTTTATTTTTGGTTATTCATGGCATGATTGAGATGCTTCACTAAAAATTTAGGTTCGTTGTTCAGTAACATCAAGGACTTCATAACACATTTGTATTGAAAGAGAGCTTGTTGAGGATATATGTAATTATTTCTTCACAACTTTCTTCCCTGCAATGAAAGATTAAGTTTACAAAGAGGCGGATCCCAAATCTTGAGTTTATAGGTTGGATTCTACAAAAGGTTACCTATTCAAAATCAAATGAGTTACTTTTTTAGAATTTCATAACATCATAAATTGAATATTCTGGATTCACCTCCACAAATGGAAGAGAGTTGTGAAGAATTCAGGGGAAATAAGTCATAACTAAGATGGATGTTCTCTCACTACGGGAATTCACAAGAAGATAAATAATTAAGGAATTACGCAGTAGACTCTCTTAATCTAAATGTATTTTTTATGTGTTAGATTATATTTATCAATAAAACTTCCTTTGTGATGAAACACCTCAATCATGCAAAACTAATCAAAATTCCGAAAAAAATCCTTCTTAAGGACAACCTTTCTTCCAATATGCTCTTTCTTTGAAATATCATAATTTTTAAATGAATTTAATGTACACATATTAACACAAATTATAGAATCATAAAAATGGCAATATAAATATTCTTTAGAAATAAAGGTACAACCTCTCCTATCCTTTTATTATATATGGGTCAAGGAGATTTATTTTAAATTTCTTTCTTAGGTGAAATTTCTTGGCAAAAAAAAATTCCTCTGAATAATGTTATATCTAGGTTTAGGATTATCTCATTTTAAGTGTTGTTTTTGTTGCATGAATCCCACATAAAAAAATAATCATCTTTTTGTAGATAGTAACTTATAGCAATAGAAACTTACTCTAAGGTTGTGTTTGGTATGAAGGAAAATGTTTTTAATGGAAAATGTTCGTAGAAAATGTTTAACTTGAAATAAGTAGATATATGATTACTTTTTAATGTTTGTTGGTGAGTACAAAATATTTTTCGAAAATATATTTGAGTGTTTGATTTTTGAGTGAAAAGTGGTTTTGATATCTTTTACTTTTTATTAGAGTAAAAAATTATTTTTGAAGTTGAATTTTTTTTTAAAAATAAGAAAATCAAATTTTTTTCGTTGGTGTGGGGGGCTGGTAGACGTATGGGTGGGAGAGGGGCTGGTAGAGCATGAGTTGGGGGCTGGTAGGATGGGGTGGGGTGGGTTAGGGGCTTTTAGGGTGTGTGGAGTGTTGGTAGGGGGTAAGTTGTAGCTGGTAGGGTGGGGTGGGTTGGGCGGAGGTTGTAAGAGAGTTTTGGAAAATCATTTTTTAAGTTTCGAAGGGAAGTCATTTTCTTTAAATTTGAGGAAAATGAGTTGATTTGGAAAATATTTTTCAAAACATTTGACTCAACCAAACTTGATAAAATTAGAAAATATTTTCAGGAAAATGTTTTTCTTCATACCAAACACACCCAAAATCATTTTTCTTCTTAAATTTAAATAATATTTTAATCAGAAAAGCAAAAAATATAAATGCTTGGAGTAGTAGTATTGTAGTTTGTGAATATATACGATAATAATAATACCTTTAATTCCAAGAACTATGTTTTTCTTTTTTATTTTTTGATTTCTCATCCTATGTCCAACATTCACATAGGAAAATCTTAGTAGCTTAATTGATTGGCTAAATAAATTTTCACCGGGCGTAGATTAAATCTCCACAATGTAATACCCTCCTCCATTTCATCTTTCTTACCCCAAAAAATATATTTTTAAAAATGAACTAGATAACCAATGTTTGGATTAAAAATAGATCGACCCATATTTATACATATTTTCATGAATAAATCAAAATGTACTTTAGAAGTAATATTTAAAAACACTTACCTTTTTTGGAATGTGATTTGTTCAGCATATAAGGTGTGTGAAACGTACTAATTCTATTCCACATTAAGTGAATTTTTGAAGCTTTTTTTATTATCAAAAATAGTTGAATTTGTCAAAGTTCGAGATAGGTGTTTGAAATTTTTTCCATGTATGGGTTTTCACATATTGAAGTTTTCTATCTTCTAGGAGATCAATTCAACACTTACAAAGTTATATTATGGAAAATGCACAAATACCCCTGAACTATTACTGAAATTTCAGAAAAATCTAAATTAACTAAAAACTAAAGTCCTATTACCCCCTTGGACTTTTTTTTTTTTGTAATTTTGTGGACCTTTTTTCTAACATGGCATGTTCCGTGAATCCACACAATGAGGTGTGTGAGAGATATTTGTATGACATGTAATCTCAAAGGGTGCACAAAATTATCAAAATACAAAAAAAAAGTTCAAGAGGGTTATAGGACCTTAGTTTAGTTAAGGTGTGACTTTGAGATTTTGGTCATAGTCTAGGGAGCTATTTGTGCATTATTTTCCCTTATCATATACTAGTAAAACTATCCGCTCTTCGCGCGGGAATTAAATATCATAAATTTTATAAAGGATTACTTAAAGTATATCCGGCATCATCACTAAAACACACTATTATCTTACATGCAAGATTATGTAATAACAAACATTAATAATGTAACGGAAAATTAAAATTATTACATCTTACCATTATCCTTAATAACATAAGCAGAAATTGATGATTGTTAAAAGACATATCAGGGTTTATAACATAAGTAATGGTCTTAGTGAGTCATACAACTTGAGAAAAGTACACAAATATTTAATTGTTAAATAGGAGGAGGAGGAGAAGGAGAAGGAGAAGAAATACGTACACAAATAATTAATTGTGAATGGGGAGTAGGAGGAGGAGGAGAAGGAGAAGAAATACTAAGAGGTGTAGAATTTTCGTAGTTTCATAATGAGAGAAAACAATTTATAGACAACAAAGGGTAGTGTAAAAAAATGGTTATTGTGCTTCATCAGAAAGGTTTCAACTATTTGGAAAAGTTGCAACCCTTTGGAAAGCTCACAACGTTTCATAAAAGTTGCAACGTTTCATAAAAGTCGCAATTCTTCATCAAAGTCGCAACTTTTTATAAAAGACACAACTTTTCATAATAGTCGCAACTCTTCATTAAAGTTGCAACTTTTCATAAGAGTCACAACTTTTCATAAAGTCACAACTATTCATCAAATTAAAAACTCTTCATTTAAGTCCTCCCTTTTTATAAAAGTCATAACTTTTTACAAAATGGGAAGGGTAGGTTTGGTAATAAAATAAATTAAAAGGGAATCCTAATTTCTGTTGGCGCAACGTAGGCGGGCTGAAGGGTTTCTTTTATATATATATATATATATATATATATATATATATATTATATATATATTATATATATATATATATAATATGATTATTATAAGTGGGAACAAAAAAAAGTTAAAAGTTGAATTACGATTTTACTCTTACTATAAATTAAACTATCATAAAAATATTTAACTATTTAATTTAAATATTAATTGTTTCATTTGAATTAAAATGTTGATAGACTTTTGCATTTCCTTAGTTTAATTCCTAATTAAAATATCTAACTTAATAATACCTATTTTCTATAATATATAATATATATAATATATATATATATATATATATATATATATATATATATATCTATATATATATAATTCTCTTTTTTGAGATTTTAAACGTCTAAATAATTTGATTCATGTTTTATTCTCTATCAATAATTACTATGATGAAATTAAATTATATATAATTGGTTCGTAAAAAGAGCAACCCTCCATCCCTCAAGTATAAGATCATGATTATTTCATTAAATATACAAATTCTTCAACTTTCCCTCTTCTTTTTAATTATTAATAATACTCAGTTATGAGTTAATGACATTAATGGTCTTTAATTTCTTATCTTAATATCATTTGTAGAGGTAAAGTTATGGTCTCCATTTATAATTCCTATAAATATTTTTTGAAAAAACTAAATGGTGAGGCTCGTAAGCCTTTTTTATATAAATCTCTAACTAATGGAGGAATATTTTTTGTTCACCAATTACCTCTCTTTGATGAGATTATTTCGGAGATTTTCAGGTACCATTTATGTTATTTATTTGTTTAACTATAATAATATTATATAAGATTTTAATAGTGATATTTTGTATCCTACTTTCATCATTATCACTTTAGTTGACTATTTTTTCAACTGGTTTGTTGTTGTATGAATTCTTGAATTTATTTGGAATCTTATATTTGTATATTGTATTTTGCCATGTAAAATATCTTTTTTTCTTATTCATATTATATTAGCTCATAGATTATCACAATATATTATTCTTGTTTTATTAATGTGGATTGTAGGGACACATACAAAAAATTGATGGTTATTGATAGAGTAACTCATTCTTCCTATTGAGATTATTTTAGCTTTAGTGAATATTCATCCATAATTTTGCTAGATATCTTGTTTTTTTTTTACAATTTATGTTTACTTCTCTTTTAATATTATTTTTTATTTAGATTTATATTTCATAATCGATAAGCTACTTTTTAATAACTGAGACATTTTAAAATTGATGTATGTTCATATAGTTTATGTTATCAACGTATATAATGAAAAAGACTCTTGTATTTGATAGTATCTGGGAGAAAGAGGCAATAAGAACTCGAAATATTATGTACTAATTTTGTACTTATTTTTTAATCTACATTATTATTGATCAACGTCTTATGAAGAATGTATACATTGTATTTTTTTCGTTCTCTATTTTTTCTGTGTTTTTTCGTCTCTACTAGACATCTTAATTTAGTTTTCTATGAAATCGTAAGTCTTAATACTTGTTTGTGCTCAAATTAGCCATTTGTGACTTTATTAAAAGTTTGCTAACTATTAACCAAAGTTTAAAACTTATAGTAGATTGCTTAAAAAGAATTAATTTGAAACAACAAAATGTGCCCCTCATTGGTGTTTTATGGTTATATTATTAAAGATTTATTTATAATTTTTGTATTATATTATTCATTGCATGTTGTTTACACACTTTATGTTTTCATTGCATTTTAGCCATTCTAACATATCTAGGAACACACGTACAAAGCACGTGTCCAGAAACTAGTATTTATAGTATCACAAAAGGCAATAGTTGAAATTTTGGTTTACCCTATGCTCTTGAATATTATTTTTAATAGGTGTGCTTTGCCTTAAGAATTACACTTAATATGGCAATATAAGGAGTATAATGAAAAGATTGTAGAATAATATTATATTTACAAATACTAGGTAAAATGGTTTGGTGGACCCTTGTACTTGTATGAGTTTGAATTGTGAACCCTTCTACTTACTCATTTGTCATATGGACCCTTGAACCCATCTAAACTCAACATATTAACCACCTTTTTTACCCCTTAATTGTGAGTGTACCACAAACGTGTGACACGTAATTTTTAAAATAATTATAAAATGACACATGTATATATATACCACTTCATGTCATCTTGACATTTTTATAATATTTAATTAGTACATTTACAATTTTTGTTTACCCTTTGCCACCAAACCCACCACTTTCCCCCACAATCTTATTTCATTTCTCTTTCATCTTCCTTACACTTTTTAGCAACATTTTCTACTCTTTTCATTGAACAAAAAACACTAGAACCAATCAACGAATTCATCTTTGTTTTCATCAATATCAAAAAAGCAAAGTGTGTTAACATCGTTCTAGACATATATCTATGTGAGGCTATCTATACCTACATTTTTTCTTTGTCGTTTTTTTCTTCATTCCCACAAAATTGCTTGAGTATTTTTGTTGATTTTATTTGATTTTTAGTTTATGTATATAAATGTTGTGACTTATGTTTGTATTTGTATTTTGTTTAGTCTAGATTTCATCTTCTATTTATCTATCTTTTTAATTTTTAGGTTTTTAGTTGATTATACTGATTTTCTTGAAATTTTTTGGGGATTCTATTTTTATGCTCTCAATTACATGTTTCATGATGATAGGATTCTAAGAAAAACAACTTTCCTGATGATGTAGAAAACTACAATAGGATTAACCACAAAAAGAAGCAAACAATTAACTAGAATTGCATAGAAATAAAGGAGGATTAAAACGATGAAATAAATGGACAAGAAATTTGGACAAAAAAGATAAAAAAAAAAAGAGGCAAGAAAAAGCTTAAATTTTTCAATAATGGTATTAAATGTGAATGGGAAAGAAGACTTTATAAAACCCTAATGTGGCTATTAGACCCTTTTAACCACATTTCACTCTCATCAGGTGTGTATATCACATGCCCCTTCATTGTATCTGCCACAAAGGAGGCCAAGTCAGAAAATATTTTTAAAATGTTGAGTGTAGATGGGTTTAGGTATCCATATGACAAATGTATAAGTAGAAGAGTTCACAATACAAACTTACACAAGTACAAGAGTTCACTAGACCCTTTTGCCAAAATAATAATACTCCATGTTTACACTTTTTTCTTTTCTACTAATTAGGATGGGTTTTTCTGTATAAAGTAATGTTTTCTTTGGTTATATTGAGACTATACTACAATTTAATCTTATATTAATTAATCATTCTTAAGCTATATAAATGTTTAATACTAATCCTAGACTTTATGCTCTACACCGTACACATTCTTTTTATCATGAAATAGTTGATTTTGTCTGACTTGAACCATCATAGTTATATTTTAAGTGAAGGAGAGAGATATGACTTTCTATAAAATGAATCAACAGGCTCAAGGGATTGCCCCGTATCCGTTGCAAGAGAATACTCTCTTTGACACGTATATTAGACCCTAGCGCAAAAATATATTGCTCTAGTCCCATAACAAAGCAAAGAAGAATTCATGGGGAGAAGAATTCATGCTTCAAGAGAATCCCCTTTTTCACTTGGTTATGGGACTCAAGAAATATATGTCTATAAGAACCATGATTTTTCCTCTTTCAAACAAAAGTGCTAAACCAAAATTTTGAGTCATATGCAATATTTCATGCCTAATCCTTATTGAATGATTTTTTCTAATTTCAAATCAGAAGTACTAAAATCAAAACTGTAAATATACACACACAAAATGTAACGAAGTGAATGAATACCTTGTTCTAAGTTGAATCAAAGGAGTCTCCATGGAAAAAATTAAATATAGAATAATTGTTAGCTCCTATGTCGAGTTGTTGTAGATCAATCCATTCTTTTGTTGTTGTAGTTGTTGCTGGAACACACACTACTGTTGTTGTTGATGGAGGAAAAGAGGTTTGTTGGATAAATTGAGATGGTTGAATGGGATGTAATTACAACTGTTGATTACCATTTTGTTTCATGATTATGACTTCATTATCTGGTTTTTCCTTGTAAGCAGTTATCAAATTCTAAAGAGAAAATTTGAGATAAACCATTAAAATTAGTCATTTCAGGAACAAAAAAGTCATCAAAAGAATTCAAAACACATTTAAAGAAGTCCAAGTATAACTTTGGAGCTACAACATTGTCCATTAATATTTTAACTTCTAATGACCGCACCTATATCCCAGTCATGATCATTCATTTTAAATCTATATAAAATGATATCTAGTTAAATATGGAAAGATTACATATTGATGATTGGATTCATGGTGGCTAGGTGGGTATTTTTATAAACATCCTATGATAGTTGGATCTCATGATATTATGTTTTCCATAATTGTTATGTCTAGTATGATAGTATGCTATTCTTGATAGACTAGTATGAAAGATAGTTAGCATTCAGTAAGCTATCCTAAATGAGTACTTATAGTCAATGGAAGAATGGTATGTCATTCATACATGACACAAGTATGAATTGAAGATACTTATGAAATGTCCTCTTATAAAGTATGGCTAGCTTGGGTAGTGGCTATAGTTGCCTTCCATGTTAAGATTGACTTAAGATGATAGTTCATTGTAAAATATGAAATTAGGTCCTTAGTTACACTTAAGTGGGAGTAAAACATGAATTGGTGACTTCGAGATATGCTTAGTGTGTGAAGTAGAATGGGATACCCCACATGCATTGCACAAGTGTGCCTTGAGGTGACCTAGGGGTATAATGTCCTACTTAAGTATGAATGAGGTCTATGACCAAGAATTACCAAAGAGGTGCTTAGCTTAGGTAGTAGTATGGGATGCTACCTTTGGCTTGCACAAGTATACGTGGAGGTGGCTTGGTTCATAGTTCACTTGAGTATAAAAGACAAATGGTTGAAGTATCAAATTACG